>OY288259.1:49936763-51136763 GCA_958450325.1 Agrostemma githago | reverse complement strand
CATGAAGTTAACCCATTGAGACGTGCTCCTACTAATTTTTCTTTAAATGAAGCGATGTGCTCTTGAGCATCTTCTTGAGAAAAGCCCTGAAATGTATCTTGTTGGACCGCGTTGGTCAAAGAAGCTTTCAATTCATAGTTCTCGGGTATCTCTCCGAAATCGACGGGAGAAGGTGTTTCTTCATTTGTGAGTTAAGAGTGCGAACCTAGAGTCGCCATTTGTTGGATTGGTGGTGATGGTGGATTTGGATTTGGTGGTTTTGGAGAATTTGGAGGGGATGGAATTGGTGGTGGTGTTCTCGGTGATGGTGGTAGTGGTGGTGAATTTTGTGAAGTGGAAGGTATGGAAGAATTGTTTGGAGGGGGGTTATGTGATGTAGAAGGTGTAGAAGGTGAATGTGGTAGGATGGGATTAAGGTTAGGAGGTGATAATGAAGGATGTGGAATGATGGTGGTTGAGTTATTTCCTCGAAAACGCAATGCTCTAAAAGTCCTTTCCGGTTCCGGATCGAACCACAAGGGCGATGACGTGTTCCTGGGCATAAAACTCAATTAAACGGTGAGACTCCTAGCACCTTGCGGCACTAGGGAAAAGAGAGAAGGGAAAAGAATCAAACACAACAACTAAAAACACAACAACTAGCCGTTCCCCGGCAACGGCGCCATTTTGATCGCCTCCCAATCGGATCGGTCGTTTTAGCGAAGGACGGGGGATCAAACAATATTTATAGACTCGGAAATATCACAAAAACAAACAAGTAATCGTGGTAAGTCGAGGTCGGTCCACAGGGAACGGTGTGTGTTTGTGAAGCTTAAAGTGTCGTGTTTGATGTCTTAGAGAAGGGGGTTTTGTAGAGGTCGAGTCTATACTAGAGGGATTAGTGCGATGATGGTTTAGAGATGATCAATTTAGGGAAAGGCGTTAGGGAGAAGTCGGGATTCGTTACTTGGAGTCTAAGAAGGTCGGGATCGAGTTTTTGTCGCAATATTGGTAAACTCACCTAAAATCCCGCTTTCTCGGTGAATGAGGGTAAGTTCCTAGTCATGGTAATTTCTACCCCGAGTTTTCCCATATTGATAGAAATTAGTCAAGGTCGGTCTAGTTGGCCGGACTAAAACAACAATGACATAACACCAAAAATAAGATAAACCAACATGCAAGCAACCCACCAACATCCCTATATTCGAATAAACCAAGCCCTCATCCCTAAACTCCCCAACAAAAAATCTACTCACACATCATTATGGAAATCATCACAACATGCATATTAATTAGATCTAAACAAGATGATGATGAGAAAACAACACAAAAACTAAATTAGAGATTAGAGAGTGGAAGAGAATTATACCAACTATGTAGATCTATAAGAAATAAGAAGATATCATAGATAAAGATTGAATCTTTGATGAATAAAATGGAGAACTTGTCACTAATCCTCCAATAAACCCAACAAATCTTCAAACAAAACTTGAATAGTCTTCTTACAACCTTGAAATCTAAATAATTGTTGATAGATACTTGTACATCTACTATTAAACTACTAGAATTTTTGTGGATTTTTCTAGACTACTACTACTAATGGATGGTGTAATAAGATGGTGGAAGGGTGTAATGTCTTCCCTCCTTAGCACAATGGAGAGGTGAGTTAGGCAATGGATTAGGGTAACATATATATAGTAATCTCTTAATGGATCCTTAACCTAAAGTCCAAATCCAACTTTATGCTCCATTAGTGAGACAATCTCCCTTAGCATCTCCATGGGGTGAAACTTTGCCCTGCGGACTTGACGTCAATTCCCATCGGGTGAAATTTTCGCCCGGTGAGATTTTCTTCTTTTTTTCGCGTTTTCGGCACTTCTTCCCATCGGGCGAAATTTCACGCGGTGGGCGAAATTTGCCCGGTCAGTTTCGCCCGGTGGGGAGTTCTCGGAAATTCTTCGGGAGGCATTTTCACCGTCAGGTGAAATTTCGCCTGGTGGTGTCTCACCGGGTGAAATTTCGCCCGGTCATTTTTTCTGGCCTCGAATCTTGTCTCATTCTTCGCTTGTTTGATCGGATGGCTTTAAACTTTAAGTTGTGTGCTTTGCTCTTTGGACGGTTTTCCTTTCTCTTGTGCTCGTGGAAGCTCAATCGTGATTTTTGTAGCAAAACCTATCAAAATGATAGAAAAACTACCAAAAACATGTAAAACGCACAAGAGGGACGCTAATGCGAGAAGTACGCAAAATATGGCGATAATCGCACTCAAGACTCGCAAAACGAGGGAAAAACGGGTCTAAATGGAGGGAAAAACGGTCTAAATTTAGCACACAACACGTACCCTGGTCATGAGACTTTCACTTGAATTGACCGTTGATCATGGTCATGGGTTTTTGGAAGTTCTTTTTTATCATGGCCAGCTCTTTTGTTTTGGGCCTTTTGCTTTTTTCTTCTTTTTTTTCTTTTTTTGGCCTATTAGTCCCAGTCATGGGTGCTTCTTTTGCCTGCTTTTTATTTCGGCTTTTACTTTTTCTTTTGTTTTTTTTTTCTTGTCCAGCTTTTTTCTCCTTTTTTTTTCGTTGGTCAGACTACCACCTAAGGTAGGGATGGTCAGTCTTACTGGAGGGGTGTTTATTGTGGGAAATGGGCTTGCCTCCCATCTTGAACCCAAACTAGGAGACTACCTAGATTCGTCATAGGATTCGATACCGCTCCTGATAAGTGTAGTTTTGTGGCTTTCTATGTCAGACATGGAACAGGTAAAGGAAAACACGAGTCTCATTTCCTGCGGTCGTTATAGATGTGCCTGTAATAGTCGCGTGTATGTGCTCACAGTGTATGATGGTGTTCATCATGTCCTCGGAAACACATAAGGAAAGTATATATGAGAAGTAGAAAAGCTGTTTTTATTGAATTTTGAAAAAGAGGACAGAATACAATTGACTCTGACTCTGACTTTGAAATTGAAATAAATAGTATATCCTAGACTCAGACTTAGACTTGGACTTAAATCAAATCCGGACTCTTGGATACATGAGAGGCAGATTGGATGCTTTGGTCATCGGGCCCTGTATAGTCCATGAGGGGCTTTGCAAGTGACAATGTTTCCATAACGGGAGTCCTCCCGGCATCGAGGAAGTCTTGAATGAGGTGTTTCAGCTTCCAGCACTGTTCTGTATCGTGCCCTCTCCCCCTATGGAATCGGCAGTAACCTTCAGCGCTCCATGTCTTGGCACATTTTTCTGAAGGTGGGTCGGCTGTTGGGCCTATAGGTAGTATTAGGCCCTTCGAAACCAACCTCTGGAAAGCGACGGTATAGGACATATCCAAGTGGGTAAATGTCCTTACTTTCGACCGGTTCTTGATTTTTGGAGAGGTGACTTGAGGGTTACCTCTCTCGGTCTTGCCATCTTGAGGGCATCAGACAGTTTCGTAAGAGTGCTCACCCTTCAAATGGCTCGGTTGGGTGATTGGCTGCCTTACCCGGTCTAGTTGTGTTAGACGGGATCGGGTTGTTACAAGGTCTTCTTCGATGGTGGTTACCCTGGCATTTAGGTTATCAAGGGCGGTATTGATTTTTGAGAAGATATTGTTAATGGAGCAAGACAGCATAAACATACTCTCCTGGATATCCCCTTTCTCGACGACGCGGGATTTGTTGTGGTTTGGTGGGGTCTCGTTCATAGGGTCCCTGATCGGAAGAAACGACAGGTGTTAGAACTCGCCTAAGCTCGGTTTTGCATACATGCAAGAGGATGAGTCAAACTAGACATGGCCTGAGGTGACAGAAATGACTAAAATTCTCGGATCAGGAAACCCGGACGTTGACCTAGACAAAGTAACGCCCGCAAATCAGACTTAAGCTGCAGAAGGGTGAATCCGAAAATGGGGCGATCGTGTTTGACCGTGCCACGTGCTTGGACCAACCGTGGTGACCTAACCCTAGGTGACTCGAGTGTTGGACGAGTGACCCTTAGACGTAAGGATCACGAACCTTTTGTTATAGGGCTATGCCTTGTAAAAGGTTGACTCGGCCTTGAGGAAAGACAGACGGGGTAAGGGAAGAAACTTGCGATGTAAGATCGGCAGAGTTTCGACGCTAGAAACCCTCGACTCGACTCAAATAGGATAGATCTTGTGATTAGGGTAGACCCTTAAGTTAAAGGATTCTTGAATTGGGACGACTCGACGAACGGATTGAAAGACGGGCGAAACTCCCTTAGGAAAGGTCGTGGGGACCGTCCTGTTAGAGGGAAAGGTCGCGTGAGACTTTCTAGTTTGGACTCGAGTGTGTAAATGAGCTTTCCTTAGTAGAAGTATGTCCTACGTAGGTGGGTCCTGCCTTAGTCAAATAAGGCGGACTGGGATAGGGAGGAAACCCGTGATGTATGATCGACGGAGTTTCGACGCTAAAGAATTTCGACGACTTATGACAAGACCCGACACTGCTAAATACGGGAAGTCCTAAGAAGAGGAAAGTTTTGAAAAGGAAGTTAGAATTCCGAGAAAGTCGGCGGAGGGCCCGACTTTTGGAAACCGGCAAAATGCCGTCGGGCCGCTATTTTGAAGTTTGAAAAGATTTTTGAATTTTGCAATGGGCAGCATACCGGCTAGAAATAGGCTATTTTGAGTAAAATCATAAGTCCTAAATTCGGAAGCTTTCCGGGTTTTTGAAAAGTTGAATATTTGGAATTTTGAAATTTGAATATCGAACCCACTCTATATCTTAGTGGGCCATGCACAAAGTATGGCCCATTCGGATGTCAGAGTTTATCGGGTTCGTCCCTTTGCATTTGATACCGATACCGACATTATCGGATACCCTGTATTGAATGACTCTCGTGTGCCAATGGATTCGGATGTCCAGAAACCATGGTTCTGAGTAAGGGGTGAGGGTACGTGTTGGGAAGTTCACAAAGAACACCCAACCCCGCCCGCACATTAGCGGCCTCTACTAAGATATCGAATGACGTTTTAATACACGCGTTAGTAATACGATGAAATGATATGCAAACATTATTTTCCCTAAACATGCGAAAATTTGAATGGGTTGCTATGTCGATTTAATGCCTCTAATACTAACGTCGAAGTTATATTTAGCATGCGAGGTTTATTTTAGTACAATAAAATAAAGAAGAAAAAAATCAACAAGAAAAATTACAAACTTGTTAGTAACGGTAATAACGATAATAACGGTTTGCGAAAACATAGAATGCTATAGGATAATGTAAACATGATGCATGATTTTGGAAAATCGATAATTTTGCTAAGTCGTGTAAAAATTGTATGATTTATACTCGACTTTAAAATTTCGATGCTCGTCATATTCGATATTTGATTATGGAATCAATATCAAATATTAGGAGCGAGTTTAGAAAAGACGTTACAAGTCGTTTTAAAATTGAACTAAAAAAAACTTTTTGTGTCGCAATTTCCAGCCAATCGCGCGACTTGTATGAACTTCGCGCGACTTGCACAGGCGCGCGACTCGCATGACACCCGCGCGACTCGCATGGAGGGCTGTTTCGGCTTTTTTGATTAATTCCGTTAGATTTGATATTTGACTACGGGGTCGGTATCGCATCCTTGGAATGATGATTTTTATTGAATCGGGCAGAAATATTATATGATTTATGCTCGATTCGGATTTGGATACTCGTCGTATCCGATTTTGCGATTATTGAATCGATATCGAATATTTAAAACGAAATCTAGAAAATATATTTGTAAGTCGTTTTAAATCAACTAAAACGAAATAAATTGTCTCCGCGTTTTATAGTGTCGGAATTAATTCTTGCGAATTATGATCACTATTTTTGGCATCAACGACTTCGTATTAGTTAAATTAATTGACCAAATCATTTAGATTCAACGTCCAACTATTGAGTTGGTATCGAACCTAAATAGATTGACGCTTCGCGATTACTTTAATTAAAACGGACTCGATTTTATTCCCTCGGTTTCCCGACATCGTAATAAATCCTTACGGATTGTGCGATGTCGTATCCGCGTCAACGAGTTTCGACCTTAACTAAAAAAAGATGTTTGATTCGAAAATAGTTTAAAAATCGATGAAATATGCGATTAACGACGATGCGAACAAAATAAAAAAAAAATTGTTGTTGATGTTGACTTGCTTCAACAATCAAGCGCTAGGGGTGTCGGGATAAGCGACCGGCAACATCGGATGAAACATCCTTGTATATTCGGATTTCCTTATCCCGTCATCATTCGCACTCGACACGAATCCGCAAGTATTTTAATGTATTATACTAATAATTATTATTGATATTATAGACACGACAACGGAATATAAAAAAAACGGAAAAAAATGACGATGACGACGACGAGTAGGACGGACGACGAGGAGAAGAAGGAGAAGAGAGAAGAACGGGATTTTGCACCCTCAACCTACATGTTTCTTAATCTCGGATAGAACTCGTTAGTTGTGGCCTAGGCACGGGAGTATCGAGGTTTACGTAAGTCGAGTTATGGTGGTTTAGGGTTTGTAAGTTGCTAGGGTTGAAGGTAGTAATTAGGATGAAGAGTTGATTAGGGTTGTAAAGATGTGTCTAAAGATTAGGGTTTTAATTGCATGTAAAAGTATGTATATATAGGCAATTGCTCCCCCTCCTTGTCTAGGGTTACTCGATCAAGTGCCCTGATGGACTTGATCCGGAGGCCCACCTGAAAGAGGGCCGCGGGTTTGCTCTCGGGAACGGCTTTGACCGGGTTTTGACCCGGTCGCTAAAAGACGATTTTATTTCCGGTGTCGGTTTTGACCCAAATTAGTTTTATTTGATTGGAAACGACCCACTGGGCCTGAATTTGAGGTCGGTTTTGTGAGATTTGTACCCGTAAAAAGCCCAAGCCAAAAACTAATGGTTTCGAGCCCATATATATCCGAGCGCGTGGAAACACGTTTGCGTCGATCATCATCGAGTGTTTCTTGAAAACTGCTATAGACACCTGGCGGTCAAATTGTGGGTGTCTACAATATCGTATTTTTAAGAACATTTGTTTTATATGAAAATAGTTTGTAGTATCGATATTAAAAAAAACGTGACGAAGACCCATAAAAAAAGACGACCGACGACGACAAGACGAGGAAAAGACGAGAGAAGGGAAGAGAGAAAGAAGAAGTCGGGTTTGATTTTACACCCTCAACCCTACATGCTTTGTTAACTCGAAACGGGGCTCGTCAGAATGTGGCTTAGACACGAGAGCATCGAGGTAATGTAGGCTAGTTATGGTGGTATGGGACGTGTAGGGTGTCGGGTCTAGGCGGCCGGCTCCTTCGGGTCTCGGGTTATACTATCGGTTTTTCGATGCTAAGTGTATGAGTCTCAAGGTTAATGTATGTGTGTGTCTTGTGAATCATAGATGTATATCTTGTGTATTGTGTGTGAGGGTCCTATTTATAGGAGAGGTTCTCAATTGAAGCTAGAATAGGTACCCTTGCTTGGGTGATAAGAAATACCGATTAGGATAGGAAATGTAAGAAGTTGAAAGGAACGAGAGTTCCGTTTCTTGGTGAGGAAGAAAAGAATCTTGGCTGGAATGAGGGTGCTCGGTCGAGTGTTTGATCGGATATTCGGATAGAATTCCTACTTGAGATCGAATTTTATCCTTAACGGAATTGTTTAATATTTTTTGTAGCTGATTTTTTTGTAGTGTTTGAGCTCAAACCGGACTCGTGGGGTGACACGGCTGATTTACATGTCTCGAAAATATCCTTGACGACCGGGTTTTGACTCGGTCGCTAAAAGACGGTTTTGCCCCTAGTGTCGGATTCGACCCAAATTAGTCTTATTTGACTCGAAATGACCCACTGGGCCTGAATTTGAGGTTGGTTTTGTGAGATTTGTACTCCGTAAAAAGCCCAAGCCAAATGCCAATGATTTCGAGCCCATATTCGAGTACGTTAAAGCATGTTTGCGTCCGATCATCATCGGGTGTTTGTCAGAAACTGCTATAGACACCTGGCAGCCAAATGTGGGTGTCTACACCTTTACTCTTGGGGGGCTTGGTGTTTATACTGTTAAGGATGTTGTGCATGTATTATGCCTTTTCTGACTTCTCACTTACAGGTCGCTGAGCTGCAGGCTAAGCTAATCGGGCCTTCAGCTGTCGTAGGTCTCAGGCCTACTTTTGTTGAGGCTTTGGCTCTGCTTAATGAGGCTACTGGTTCTGACCTTCTGTGTAACCATAGTGAGATCGCTGCCCCCAAACTTATGAACAAATTGGCATATATATATATATATATATATAGAGGTGGGATTTGGTGAAAACATCAAATTTGGTGTAAATACGCTAACAATCAGATCCGTTAGATCTTACAAGATCGACGGTCAAGATTAATCCTCAAAAGATAACAAAACCCTCCCAAAAATCCTTTCATCCCTCCTCTCTTTCTCTCTCCTTTTTTTCTCTCTCCTCTCTTTGTCTTTAGGGTTACGTAAAACCCCCAATTTTTTTCCTCAAAATTCTTCCTCTCAAAAATTGATCTTATCTTTCAAATTGAAACGTCTAATTAATCATAAAATTGCTCAATCATATGTTCATATTGCTCAATCGTAAGATTTGATTGAAAATTACTTCATTCAATTCGTTCAATTTTTCAGAAATCTGTTCAATTCATTCGATTTTCCAGAAATTTTGTACGAAATTCGTTTTTATGAGAACGAATTCCACCGAGCATGAAGCTATTGTTGATGAACATGAAGGTAATATTGTTATGCTTCAATACCTATTTGTTTTTGAATACCTATTCGTTTTTTAAGGTAATTTGTCATGACATATATTCATTTTTGAATAACTATTCGTTGTTGATGAACATATATTCATTTTTCCGGAATTCTTTATGATGAATTTCTATTTCAACATAGAAGACATGAATTAACTTGAAGGTAATCTCAGAATTTATAGAGTACTTGAATATATATGTTGGAATAGTTGAATATATATGTTGGAATAGTTGAATATATATGTTAGAGTAACTGAGTATATATGTTGGAGTAATTAGAGTACTTGAGTATACGTATCTCAGAATTTCATTGAGTACTTGAATATAAGTGTTGGAATACTTGAATATATATGTTGAAGTAACTAAGTATATATGTTGGATTATTTAGAGTACTTGAGTATACGTATCTCAAAATTTTATAGAGTAATTGAATATATGTGTTGGAATACTTGAATATATGTGTTGGAATAGCTGAATATATGTGTTGGAGTAACTGAGTATATATGTTGGAGTACTTAGTACGTTGGAATATATATGTGCTGGAATACTTGAATACGTATGTTGGAATACTTGAATATGTATGTTGGAATACTTGAATATATGTGTTGGAGTACTATAATGTATATGTTGGAATACTTGATTATATGTGTTGGAGTAATTGAATATATGTGTTGGAGTAACTGAGTATATATGTTGGAGTAATTGGAAAACTTGAGTATATGTTGGAATAACTGAACATGAACATAGAGTAATTGATGTCTAATATTGGAATAGTTGAACATGTGCATTAGAATAACTGTGATTCTGGAATAGAATAGCTGAACATGTATAACTCAGAATTGAATATATGTATTGGATATATGTGTTGGAATAATTGAATATATGTGTTGGAGTAACTGAGTATATATGTTGGAGTGCTTGAATATATGTGTTGGAGTAACTGAATATTAGAGTAGTTGCTTAATAAATATGATATATATGCAGGAGTCACTCGGAAATCTTTATAACTCAATCAAAAGGATGGGACGATATGACGTTGAAGACATTCATACAAGTATACAACTCAAACGATGAAAGCATACGATGTTTATAATACGATAGTTATAATAGTTGGAGTACTTGGTGTTATATCTTGGAATATTTGGTGTTATATCTTGGAATTCTTGATATTATAGCTTGGAATACTTATATAATTGAAATATTGTAATTATCATGGAACTACTTATCTTATACATACACAATTATCATCCAAAATTAAAAACCCTAACAACTCAAAAATAATTGTTGAAACAAAACAATGAAGCTATATTAGAGAAAATCGGAAGAATAAACAAAAATTATGATCACAATGAACATAATCGAAATCAAAATCGAATTGAAGAAATTAAATTTTATACTAACATATATTGAGCCAAATATCAAATTGAATTGAAGAAATTGAAGTAATAGATAAAAGAAAATATCGATATTGAGGAAATTAGGGGAAATTTATGACGATGAAAAACGCAGTAGAAGATTAGAGGAAATCGGAGTGAAGGAACTGAAGCAAATTGAAAAATGGTGTTTAAGAGGTTGAAGAAGTAGATGCAGCAAAGAGAGTAGCAAAAACAAAATGAGGAGAGAGAAAGAAAAATTAGAATGACCCATGTGGAAACAAGTTTTGTGTATTTCTTAGATGTAATCTCCACCGTTGATCAAATATTAGATCAACGGTCTAGATTGTTAGGGTATTTACACCAAATTGGTGTGTTTACACCAGATCCTATTTCTATATATATATATATATATATATATATATATATATATATATATATATATATATATATATATATATATATATATATATTACGAAGTTTGCTGCTTCTGTGGAATCAGTTTTCTCCATGACTCCTCGTCGGGTTGGCCTTATGGAAGTCTCTGGAAGGGGCCCATTCATCTGATTGGCTACGTGCGTGTAACATCCCGGCCCAAATAAGGACCAGAAATGTTACTCGCAGTAGCTCACTAGGCTCTTTACTGGTCCCACAGAATAACACGTGTCCTTTTCAGCGCATTTTGACCTCACTCATGTGCATCCTGGAGACCTTCCCAGAAGGTCACCCATTCTTAGACTACTCCCAGCCAAGCACGCTTAACTGCGAAGTTCTTTTGAATGGATGCACTAGTAGAATAACAGCCTTTCGCACCGGTTGCAAACCCCCCTTTAGCATCGTTTTTCATAGGTGCCCATAGCGTAGGCGTTGTAGATGAGGCACTTTTAACACCGGTTGTGAAACCGGTGCAAAAAAAAAAATTACACCGGTTGCGTATTGTAACCGGTGCTAAAAGGTACCCTTTAACACCGGTTTCGTATTGTAACCGGTACTAAAAGGTATACCCTTTCGCACCGGTTACAATACGAAACCGGTGTCAAAGGTTGACCTTTTGCACCAGCTAAATCTTAAAACCGGTGTGAAAGGGTTACAATATTTTTCATCAATTTCAATTTAAACCCAGTGCTAAAGAGTTATCTTGTCGCATCAAATTCATATTACCATCAATCTTCTCCGTAACTACAAATCAACGCCAATTGTAGGACAACATCACCAGTTAAGTCATAATGCAATATTATCCTTATATAACACAAAAGTGTGTACATATGTTTCCACAACCACACAAACCGCAGGAATGACGGACAACCATTTTACATAGTTTATGACTTTTAATTTAAAGAAAGAAGTTGGCAAAAAAAATATTTAAAGAAAGAAGTTTGAATAGCCTACATGCATGCTACAATCATTTCATATCAATAACAATTCTTACACAATTTAAACTTCTTGTTGCCAAACATTCTCCTTAAGTAGACTAAATGGCCTCGATACATTTTTGAGCCCAAAATTCCCGAACTAGATCCATATCTTCAACCGTCATTCTTGACTTTGAAACACACTACATAAATAAAAAAATGAATAACAATAATAGTTGATTAGTGATATTGTCTTCAATCAGAGGTAAACCATAAAAAATTATTCATACAAAGAAAATACCTCCACTAAGCCCTGTTTACTCAAAGAGTAGGATACGGTTATGTCGTACATCCATTTCATGACATAATATCCACATTCAAAACTTCCAGATTGTTGAGGGCAACTAGATTTATATAAAGGAATGTGGAGTAAGTAAATCAACTTATGCATTGAAATATATGCTAAAAATTTGGATAACTTTTGTTATTTACCTCAATCACACTCACGACAAGCTCTTTTTTTTTTGGTCGGATGACATCTTCCTGAAACAACCGTGTACATTTTCCAAGCCCTGAAAATATAACCATGAAAAAATTAAGATTACTCTCCATTCCATTCGCAACGAACTTTAATTTAAAAAAAGATTATGATAATTAGTATAATCTTAACTTACAATTTTAGATGATCAGAAATCATCAAACAATGACTATTCTTCTTGTTCGGGTCAAATATATATGTCATATTGTCCCACGGGCAAACGACAATCAACATCCAATTGTTACTACATATATGTCAACTTAAGATTAGTATAACAAGATAACAACACCAAATAGATTAATAATGAACCAAAAGAACTTTAAGAGTCACCTTGCATAAAATGCACCCATCACATATTTTTTATTTTCATGGAATTTCCAGACTTTTTTGACGTAATTTTCCATACCCCTTGCGTCATTCACATATGAACTAAGATGGACAGGACACATGAAACCAACGCCATCTTCACTCACTCCAAGTGATCTCCCATATGCATGTAAGAAACTATATTAACAAAACATTGTGCGATGATTATTCCAAGTGAATATACACACAATACAATGTGATCACTAATCAAAGAGAACAATAAGTTTGTACCTTTGACTGAATGATAGTAAATTAAAATGTGAATAATAGTACAGTATGGATTCAACAAGTTAACAACAATTACTTTTCCATGCTTCTGTAGACGTACTATATGTAAATTTAAGCATTAAAGCATGCATGCATTATATACATACATATTCCACTAGATTTGTAGTCGTATGTATGTATATCCGATCCCTCCCTACTACAAGTAATCATCATCATCCATATCATATCACGCTATCAAGAATTAATAAACAGTCATGGCCCTACAGCTACATACCTCCATTCTATCATCCTCTTCCTCCTTCAATCACCCTAAAACCACAACAAAACCGGTAATTCCTTCGCAACTCTCCACATACTACTTGTGTTGACTTGATTGCTTCGTGTTTTAAGTTCTCAACCCAAACACACCCTTAATTAAGTATTAACGTACCTAAATGGGTTAACATACAAGTACTTATTAATAATTTCATGTTGGGTTCGTCATTTGTGTCATTATGTGACAGAATCTGCATCAATATACTGATATTAACATGCTTGACATACATACAGGTTTGCATGATGAGCACCCTCATAACTTGTACTGGTAGAAGGACTGAAACCATAACAAAGTGTAATGATACCAGTCCAAGAGGAGGAGGAAACGTGCCACTCAAAGTTGACTACACTCAACAAAAGTCATCAACTCCTTTGCTGGACACCCTTTCTCTTCCATTTCATCTCAATACCCTATCAACCATAGACCAAACCTAAAACTCGAAAACTAAATCAGACAAGAATGTATGATGACCACTATAACAGTACTCTATAACCGTGAATAACATGCTATCAAATTTGTCATTCCTGTAGCATCTGATCATCATAATTTCAGTGAGTCCAAGGAATGGTGCATGAGATAGAGTAATGAAAGGAGGACATACAGCAGACACTTTAGTGGAGTACATTGTGCTAGAAAATTAGAGTCACACGAGAGTTCTTTGTTAAAAGCACCTAAACCCTGTTCGTTTTTCCTAGCTCTATATTTGACTTCATCACTTTTATTTTGACCCATCCAACCTATCTACCTCACACAATATACATTCAGTCATTCACCTCTCTACTGGTTGCAAAATTATTGTTGAATGCTAACTTACCTAAAGAGTTACGTACAAAACACCTCAAAATTACTCCCAACAATTTTAGAATTGACTTTCCAACACATCCCCAATATAAATAAAGGTCTAACTCAACATAATAACTCATGTCCACGGCGAATCCTCCATTTAAGTCAACACGACAGTTCAATAGAATTTGATTGACCCACTCCAACAATAAATCGAAAAAATCGGATAAATATATTTTCATTGCAAAATTTCACCAATTAATATATGAGACAGTAATGCAGAGGAGCATAGGCTCAAACCACAAGTCGACTCAAGTTCTAACTTGAACCTGTTTCCGTGTATCAACCTCAAGCGCAACCCCAAGCCCCTCCTTTCCCTTACTAGTCACACTCCAACTCCCATTATAAACCGGATTAGCCGACAACACCCTCAACACTCCACCCTTCTCAATCTCCAAAACCTCAGACAAACCGTTCCCACACCCTACATGTACCAAAAATTCACACTGAATGAAAATCGACAACCCTACATGTACCAAAAATTAACTACCCTAATTCAAAATTGATATAATCTGTGAACTCATCAATATAATATGTAAACTCATCAAAAATTGAAAAATAAAAGCCCCAAATCGAAACAAAAAAAATATAATTAATAATTTGAAAAAAAACCTAAATAACATACTTGGTGGGTCGTCGGTTTGCCGGACTTCGGCCGCCAGTGGTTAGGTTTGGTCGTCGGAGGAGGTTGTCGGAGGAGGTTGTCGGAGGAGGTCGTCGGTCGGTGGTGGTTTGTTCGGCAGTTCGGCAGTTCGGCTCGCGAAGAGGAAGAAGGGCGGGTTGGTCGCTGGGTTTGGTGTAGTGATATAATATACGAGTATTATTGTTGTAGTAGTGTATAAAGGGTTTGTGTATAATGTTGTTATAGTGTATATTATTTGGGTAGTCTTTCCCACCGGTTCTAAAAGAAACTGATGTTATTGGGTACTCTTTCACACCGGTTTCAATTTACAACTGGTGTTAGATGGGTTCTAAGTCTTTCACACCACCTTTTCACACCGGTTTATTTGTACAACCGGTGTGAATGTACATTTTTTAATTTTTTGCCCACCACTTATGACTCTTTAGCATCGTTTTTTTTACAACCGGTGTCTTATGGTAGATGTTATTGGTACTTATTCTACTAGTGATGATCAGAAAAGAAAGTGCACTTTGTTGATATGAGTAGTGCTTTCAATCCCTTTAAGCATTAATCAGCTCATAAATAGGACATCTTCAATCAATGTGGGGTGTTTCAATCACTTCCACTTGAAGAACGCAACGTTCTCGTTGAGCTTTACAACATAACTGCTGACCTAGAATCCACCCTCGCTAGGTGCCAAATGCACGGTTACTACATCCTATGTTAATACTAAGAGCAACCACAGGGGCGAGTCCAGGATTTAGTTTTTGGTGTAGCACAACGTAAAAGGCGACGATATGATCAAAAATTACTTAGCACAAAATCTGTAGTACAACACAATTTCACGACAACGTTACACTAGTACTATATTCAACGAGTTCTCATATTCATGAATTCTTTTACAATTTCGTCGATTGTTACTTTCAAAAATACATCACGTTCTACAAAAGTAATTAAACAATCAACCATTCATCGCCCATGCTATTCCGTTATTTATTTTTGATGAATGTCACAGCAATTGATCGACTATAATAAAATATGAAATCATCTTAGCCAAGAATAAAGAGATTGAGAAAAATTAAGAAAGAATTTTTTTGAATTGATTGAAAAATTGTAAATGTTTGCTCATATTTTTCCTCTATTTACACAAAATACCACAACTTTTTTCTTACTTTAAATTTGGTGGACCCACAAAACCATTTGATTTACCAATAATACCCTTACTTTTATCACTTTTCATAAAAGTTGTGAAACCCCCATGTAAAGCATTGAATGGATGGGAGGGAGTATGATTTAGGAAAAAGAGGGACTAAGAGACTAGGGAGTAGTAGTAACAGTAACTTACAAATTGAAATTAAGGGGGAGAGAGAGTTTGAGATTAATTTAGGGGATTGATTACGATAGTATGGTAATTAAGAAAGGGGGTGAGATTGATTGGGGAAGATTAACTAGGGGAGTAAATAATTTATGAAGATATGAAATACTCTGTAGTTTAGGAAGAGGAAAACATTTGATATATTGAAGGTATAGTTTTGTTATTAATACCTTAATTAATGCTTCAACTAACTAAAAAATCTCAATTTTTTTATGGTGTAGCGCGTGCTACACCATCGATGTACTTGGACTCGCCCCTGAGCAACCACAATGGTTTGGGTTCCATTGTGGTCCATTTGCCGCCACGTCACCGCCACGCCATTTACTTACAAACCCAACACTTATGAACTTGTATCAACAATGGTAAAAGTTCATCCAGGTTCATAAATGGGTCTCACCCATAATTTACTCCCAACATTTAATTTCTACTAATAAAATATCATATATTTAATTAATAATCATTTTGGATTACTTTAACAATGAACTAGTAAAAATAATTAATACAAACACTTTTAAAAAAAATAATTAAACTAAATTACTGTCAATTATTACGTATAAATTTATCGGGTTAGAGTATTTTTCTTGGTCGACTCTGGTTCAGGTTCCAACAATAGAAAATGTATTGTTAATAAAAAAAATGTTCTAAAAGAAAATTATTGTTAATAGAGAAAATAATAGAATAGTGTTATAATATAGGAGAGAAAGAGGAGAGAATGAGATGCTCTATTACATTGATCATTAGTATGTATATATACATATAGATATAGGGTTTCTTCTAGGTCTAGAATATCTTGTAAAGATATGATGTCGACATAATGTCGTCATAGTGTGGACATCCACCAATACAATATATTACATTATAACACTCCTCCTTGGATGTCCATCAGTGAAATCATTCTTCATTAAAACTTTGCCTAGAAAACCCAATGAAGAAGAAAAAAAACACTAGTAAACAAAATGAGTACATAAATCTTCAAAACACGCATAGCATGCTGCCTCGTTAAAACCTTTCCATGGAAAACCCAGTGGGACAAAACCATGGCTTAGGAAAAAGAGTACAGCGCGTGTTTACTCCCCCTGATGATTGCACAACTTGATACAATATATATTGAAATGATCAATGTCTTCATGTAACTTCATGGCGTTGAAATGGGTTCGTCGTAATCAACAAATATGTCTCGAACAATTGTCATCTCAACAATGGTGGTTATAACTATAGCGTTTTAACACGTCTATAGCGCTATCTCGTTAAAAACCTTGCTAGTAAAAACCCCTTGGGATAAAAACCTAGTCGAAGGGAAAAGGAGTATAGCTAATATTTCACAACTGATCATTTATCCTTCAGGACTTTATCAAGCATAAATGCTTATATCATTTACACATTTATCCTGCAATTTAACAAAACAATAATTGTGTGCATGCATGTACTATGAATGATGCACTATAATATATATTCTATACTAATGCAATGACGTAATATGACACTACTATGCAATGATAAAATAACTATATTACATACACATGATATTCAAATGCAAACTGTACAATATCTTCACCAATAATATTCATGATTGGATTGACTTCGAGTCAATACGTGGACTTCAAGTCCATGAGCTCATTATTAACCATAAACTGTACGTCAAAAATTAAGATGGACACTTATATAAGATCCCCATTAAACTGTCCATCACATATCGCGCGCAAGTATTATTCGGTTCCATGAATTAACATATCGATATAATTACTTATACTGCCGGCACTGCTTAAAGATATCTGAATATATTTGGTACCAATCTGTTCACATAGCTAGGCCATCTATTATCGTTCAGATATCTATTTCACTTCAAGACATTCAAGTTTCATTACTCTTCATGAGTACCAACTGCACATGCTTGCCATTTTTTTTTTTCACTTATAACATATGAACCGAATATGACTTTCACATTCCATCGTGTGTGATTATTGAAAATTTTGGCAAGAATCTCAATGTTCATACATTTTACTATCCATGACGGAGCTATAGCTCGCTCTACCTCAAGGAGGGTAAATCGGTCTATAGTCAAATCATAAATTTCAATGTATAACATATCTTGATCTGATAAAGTGATCAAACTGGTATACCATTATATATACATCCTTATCAAAACTAAATTATGTAAATCAACATTCATATTTCTTGACCTCTAGTTGATGTATATCATATTCAAAACAAGTGTTTGAACTTCGGGTTCAGTTTGGGATCAACATTACTTGTTCGTTTTACCAGTTTATCCTTATCAATCTCCCCCTTAAGGTGGTAAAACTATCATTATTTGATAGATTTAAGAGAGCAATATCCACCTTAGAATTTATCTTATATTTCATAAATTTTAATCGATCACTAATCCTCTTTAGTAGAGTAATTTAATGGGGAGCTCAATTTAACACAGTTGGTTTTCCATGTGCTGAATTAAAATTGCTCATTCAGGAGATTCTCATCTTCACATAATACTTACATTGTGAACTCTGATTATACGAACTACTCGTAAAATTCTGTATGACTACAGGTCACATAAATTAATCATATATAAACGTTCATATTCATTATCCAGCTACGAGTATCATCCAAATCTCCATCATACTATTTCATCTCAGTGTATTGTCTCGCCTCAAATATATATATAATTTTAATGATACACGAGAGAGTTTCAGCACTTTATTGCATTTCTTCCAAGATAAACTTCATGTTTATCAAAACGGGTGTAAAAAGAACCCGGATGGCCTCAATTTGTCACATATATAATCTTTTTGTTCTAACTTTACCTTGCCTATAATTCATGGCAATTTTTATTTCGCATTATCTTACTTAAATTCACTTATCGCACACGACTTTCATAATGCTAAACTTCTAATTTAGCTATATTTCATCCTAATGCATAATAATCTTATTCATGTGTCCAAAAATAAATTATTTATGTGACATGACACAAATGGTGTCTTATAAATAGGCGAGATCCGTCAAAATTACTTAATAATTGATTCTGATGGTTATCAATTTTCTTCATATAAATAAAAATAAGTGTTGTATAAATAAAGCAAATAACTAGTATATGAATAAAATACCAACTTAAATAACAATAATAATAATTATCCAAGCATCAAAATATCAAAGTAAAGTACGATAAAATCCAACATATAACTAATGCTTTATTCTATAAGTAATTATATAAATTGATCTTAGTGGACCAATTATGCTTGGGTAGTGAAGAAATCTTCTACTTCCAAATGGGTTGACTTATTAGTATCGAAATCACCTTCACCATCTCCATGCACCATATTTGTCTCTACATTCTTTCCTTTCTGAGACATTTGGTAGAGGTCAACAAAGTATTTTGGAGTGCGGCACACACGGGTCCAGTGACCATATTGTCCGCAACGGTAGCATTGATTTGGGCCCACCTCATTTGTGTTTTCCTCTGGTTTATGATTATTTTCCCACTTCTGGTGATGATATGACCTTTTAAAGGTACCACCCCGGCCTCGTCCGTATCCCGGCGCAAAACCACGACCACGACCACGACCGCGTCTACGGCCGCGACCGCGTCCATGACCATAACTATTTGCATAATCATTTCCTTTTTCATATGTCCCTTGATGGGAGGCCACATTCGCTTCTGGGAATGTTTGAGTACCAGTGGGACGATATGAGTGATTTTTCATCAGTAATTCATTATTTTGCTCAGCCACAAGTAAACAAGAGATTAGTTCAGAGTATTTCTTAAATTCTTTTTCACGGTATTGTGTCTGCAGGACAATGTTACTTGCGTGAAAAGTGGAGAATGTCTTTTCTAACATGTCAGAATCGCTAATTTTCTCTCCACATAATTTCAGTAGTGTAGTGATTCTGAACACAGCTGAGTTATATTCTGTTACGGACTTAAAATATTGTAACCTCAAAGTCGCCCATTCGGCACGAGCACCGGGTAACATCACACTTTTCAGGTGTTTATACCTTTCATCCAATTCTGTCCAAAGAGTATAAGGGTCTTTCACAGTCAAATATTCAATTTAGAGTCAATTCTAGACTAGACCAGTATTACTTCTTTGTATGCTGCGTAATATCCAACAATGAAAATCTTTTCATATAGTCTATTTCATTGCACTGTAATCATCTTCTTTCTTTTAAAGAAGAGTCCAAGAACCAAGTGTTCACACTATCATTGCTCACCATTATGAAATGTTAATCTTTCATTCACTCTCACATCCTATTGGTTAAAACAGTGGGTCACTAAAGTAAAATAAAAGGTTGGGCCTGCATTAGGGTATTCAACTATTTAGTCCATTTGGTAACATTGAACCGAAAAACCAAATAAATTAATAAATTAAAAAAAAACCTCTTCACGGCAAGAGAGGTGGGTACAGTAAATAAGTGAATTAATTATTGCTGAGATTACAATGTGGTGCGTGTCGTTTCCGCAGTCAAAATTAAATTTATAAACACTACTAACTCTACGGTAGATAGGGCAAGTAGAGGTCGATCCCACAGAGACTGACGTTATTATCTCAGGAAATTTATTATTTAATACTCCCTCCGATTTTTTTTTATCTTCCCCTTTGGTTTTGGGGAAGAAAATAAGGGTGGAGGAATGTGTGGTTCAAAATAAAAGAAGGAAGAGAGAGAAATGTAAGGTGATTCTAGACCACATGTTGATGACCCAAAATGGAAATAGGGAAGAAAAGGTGTTTCAGCCCAATAAGGAAATAGGGAAGATAATAAAAAATCGGAGGCAGTAGTATAGATATATATAGAAAAGGGGGGTTTTTGTTGGGTGAAAAATAATAATAATAATAAAGTAAAAAAACATAAAAAAATAAAAAATAAAAATTAATCATAACAATATTCGAGACATGCAATATATGATATAGTCGGGTTAATCATCGATTCAATTAATTAGACTAAAATAGATCGGTAACTAGTTAATCCCATGAACGCACGCAAATTACTAGTTTTATCGTTTTGACTCGTTAAACCCCGTGAACGCACGCAAGTTTAATCCTAACCAAATCTATCAAATTAACCATGAACGCACGAATTAACTTAACAAATTTAGTCGCATTAAGAATACCCATCAATTGAATTATATAAAACCAGAACACTGCAATTAAATATAACTCAATTATCATACAAAATTCTAGCATTTAAATTAGACCAGAACGCTGCAACCTAATTTAAAACACTATTAATTTAACAATCGACTCATGTAAATAATCTAGGTGATCAGGCTAAATTAATAAACATGAAAACAACCGTCAAATCGTGAATTTCATACGAATATCAAAGTACTAATTAAACGTTAAAACAATAACATAATCTCATAACGCATTGACAATAATCAATACATTACAGGTTCGAATAACTGAAAGATTAAACTAAATAACTAATTAAACGATAAATAAATTAAATAAGATAGATAGATACAACCGTTAGATAAATTAGGATTTGAATTGATCGCGTCCCGCATTACAATCCGGTTGAATCTGAACTAACCTTGGCCGTGAAGGCCAAGGCCTTCGCCCTACTCCTATGTATGTGTTTTTTTGGCTCCTTCCTCTCTCTTTTTTTTCCTCCTGATTCTGAAGCCCTAATGCCTTCTTTTATAGTGTTGAATTTGGTGTTAGTAAATTTATTTCTTTCCTTAATTAATTGATTCTGCTCTTTCAATTCAACATCTTCTTCTTTCCTTTTTACACCCGATTTTCTTTCCTTATTTTTCCGTAATGGGGTGATGATTTCAAACTTGATTTCGACCCCATTAGATGATGGAACTAGACCTGTAAACATATATACGATTTTAGTAGTCTTTTCCATGTATCCATATTAAATAATTAAAATATATATTAAATACCCAATTTAGCACCAAAAATAATATAAGGCCAATGGTATATCAAAAGTTACTAAATTATAACGTTTAGCTCAAATAATACAAAGACGACATAGAAAATATAATATTAAAGGGGTAAAAATATGCATAAATATTGACTTATCAAATTCCCCCACACTTAGCCCATTGTCGTCCTCGACAATGAGAACTCAAGAGCTAAAACGAAGAACCAAAACATTAACCCTCCTTGATTTCAAACCAACCAAAGTAGGTACAACCGAGGACAAATTGAAAATATTTTATAAGTTAGTAAGTTAGTAAAGTTAACGAAACAAATTACGAGTTAGATTAACAAGTAATATATACATAAATTTCTCCTCCACTATAAACTATTCAATTAATTAATTTAACAACATATAATATTTTAAATCGCTTCTAAATCTAAACTAGAAATAAACTCATTATCCTTCCCACTTATTTAACTAACTTCAAAAAATTGGGTAAGAATTGACTCAAGAAGACGGGTTTCAGCAGTTTAAGGTCTTGGGGGAAGGGGATCTACTTTCGGTACATTCCTATTACCAGTTCAGTACGAGGATCGTCCTCCCGAGCATATAAGGCAAACTAGACACCTCGTCTCATTTTTCCGCTCTTATTTATTTTTCTTTTTTCTCTATTTCTTTGTTTGATTTTTTTCAAAAATTTTTCAAATTTTTTTTTCTTCTTATTATTTTTTTCATCATTTTTTTTCAAGATCGAGTGACCCATGTAGCGAGCTTTCAACCAATGACTCCCGCCCTTCCGGACAAGGCATTAGGCATTCTCCCAATCCCGTTAGGACTAGGTTCCCCTCGGATTTACTAACTCGAGTCACAAGACCGATTCACTCACTTTTGAGGCATCTAATCTTCCTTATAGCCCTAATTAGGAGTCACCTACGAAAGTAAATTAATTAAAACAAGACCGGCTTACCGCTCGTACCTCTAGAGTCAACGAAAAAAATAGTTTAGGTAGCTAAAACAAGTGGTATTCTTTATAATTTATTTGCAACTTAAATTTAAAATAGACTTAAAATACCATCTACTACTAAATTAATTAATCCAAGTCTAATCGGGAGGAAAAATTAATGTATACACAAAAAAACGAATTTTCAAGTTAGTAAAAGTTAAAGTTAGAGTTAATTTTTTTTATGAAAGAAAAGTTAAATTAGAATTTGTCGTCGACTTACCTATTCTAGTTAGTCGAATAAAAACAAAGGGTTTCAAACAATAAGCACCATTTTTTTAAATTTTCCAAAAAAAAAAATTCCAAAAGAATTAACTTTTCTATTTTTTTCCGTAAGAATTAACCACTCCCCCACACTTAAACTCGACATCGTCCTCGATGTCAAAAATACACATTGAGAACTTAAACATTAAGCATATAATAAGAGGGTGGAGGGACTTAGCGGATTCCAATTATTCGGTAGTTGGTGATATCATGTTACTTGGACGCCAAAAATATCATTGCTCCCTTGTTTTCCATGCTCCAAGCGAAATAATCAACCCGACACCAACTCAAAAGTCCTTTTACACTCTGCAAAATATAAAAATGATAATCGAGGAAGTGTAGCACAAAGGAAACAAAACACACATATCATCGATAGGGAAAAAAAACTATAAAAAAAAAACTATAATAATCAAATTAATAAATTAAAGAATCTTTTTTGGGCAACCGACACTATTAACATCCCCTTACAAAGGTTGCGAAACTCAGGGAGGCACTTAAGCCGACTCAACTAATAAAAGAAAAATATACTAGTAATAATAAAGTTAATAATAAAAAAAACGATAACGTCTAAGACAATAAACAATCAGTCCCCGGCAACGGCGCCAAAATTTGGTGCGTGTCGCTTCCGCAGTCAAAATTAAATTTATAAACACTACTAACTCTACGGTAGATAGGGCAAGTAGAGGTCGATCCCACAGAGACTGACGTTATTATCTCAGGAAATTTATTATTTAATACTCCCTCCGATTTTTTTTTATCTTCCCCTTTGGTTTTGGGGAAGAAAATAAGGGTGGAGGAATGTGTGGTTCAAAATAAAAGAAGGAAGAGAGAGAAATGTAAGGTGATTCTAGACCACATGTTGATGACCCAAAATGGAAATAGGGAAGAAAAGGTGTTTCAGCCCAATAAGGAAATAGGGAAGATAATAAAAAATCGGAGGCAGTAGTATAGATATATATAGAAAAGGGGGGTTTTTGTTGGGTGAAAAATAATAATAATAATAAAGTAAAAAAACATAAAAAAATAAAAAATAAAAATTAATCATAACAATATTCGAGACATGCAATATATGATATAGTCGGGTTAATCATCGATTCAATTAATTAGACTAAAATAGATCGGTAACTAGTTAATCCCATGAACGCACGCAAATTACTAGTTTTATCGTTTTGACTCGTTAAACCCCGTGAACGCACGCAAGTTTAATCCTAACCAAATCTATCAAATTAACCATGAACGCACGAATTAACTTAACAAATTTAGTCGCATTAAGAATACCCATCAATTGAATTATATAAAACCAGAACACTGCAATTAAATATAACTCAATTATCATACAAAATTCTAGCATTTAAATTAGACCAGAACGCTGCAACCTAATTTAAAACACTATTAATTTAACAATCGACTCATGTAAATAATCTAGGTGATCAGGCTAAATTAATAAACATGAAAACAACCGTCAAATCGTGAATTTCATACGAATATCAAAGTACTAATTAAACGTTAAAACAATAACATAATCTCATAACGCATTGACAATAATCAATACATTACAGGTTCGAATAACTGAAAGATTAAACTAAATAACTAATTAAACGATAATAACTAATTAAACGATAAATAAATTAAATAAGATAGATAGATACAACCGTTAGATAAATTAGGATTTGAATTGATCGCGTCCCGCATTACAATCCGGTTGAATCCGAACTAACCTTGGCCGTGAAGGCCAAGGCCTTCGCCCTACTCCTATGTATGTGTTTTTTTGGCTCCTTCCTCTCTCTTTTTTTTCCTCCTGATTCTGAAGCCCTAATGCCTTCTTTTATAGTGTTGAATTTGGTGTTAGTAAATTTATTTCTTTCCTTAATTAATTGATTCTGCTCTTTCAATTCAACATCTTCTTCTTTCCTTTTTACACCCGATTTTCTTTCCTTATTTTTCCGTAATGGGGTGATGATTTCAAACTTGATTTCGACCCCATTAGATGATGGAACTAGACCTGTAAACATATATACGATTTTAGTAGTCTTTTCCATGTATCCATATTAAATAATTAAAATATATATTAAATACCCAATTTAGCACCAAAAATAATATAAGGCCAATGGTATATCAAAAGTTACTAAATTATAACGTTTAGCTCAAATAATACAAAGACGACATAGAAAATATAATATTAAAGGGGTAAAAATATGCATAAATATTGACTTATCACAATGAACATTAATCCTCCTTTACAATTTACAAACACATTGAAAATACATCTACAACTTTTTCAGTTTTCTATGGTTGTATTTTCCCATCTTATTTCATTGTTTAAATACTTCACTTGATCATGTTATGTACAGTAAAACATTTTATTTTCTTGCTTCGCCAATTTTTCATACAAAATTCATCGCGATGCCATCATCCAAAGTTGTATCGGTTGCCGGTTTGGAGAAACGTGTTAGGGTACCTCAAATCAAATATCAGAGTAAGGTTTAATTATACAAAATATATTTTAATTATTTAATATATCATGTTGCCGATGTTGGTTTGACATACAATAATTCTTTTTAATATGAAGTATAAAATGGTTTAATTATGATGAAACTAATATATACCAAGTATTTTTTTTTTGATTATTTTATACTGAGTATTTTAAATGATTGTAAAAAATCATTACTCCGTATATAATTGTTCTAATACATTAATTAAACGATAAGTTAGATAAAGTCGATATAATATAATTTCATCTCCAGCTTATGATTAATTGATGAGCCAATTTGTGTTTGTTTTATCTATTTATAAAATCTCCGTTACTTAAATGAAGACATTGGGTGCCTTTTTTGTTGAGCGTGTTAACACTTACTGATCCGTATAAATGATTTTTAGTCATTATACAAAGCATTTATCTTACTCCTTCTCATTCATTCAATCCTTGACACAGTTTTTTTTCACAACTTTTAAGAAAAGTGGTAAAAATAAGAGTATTATTGATAAATCAAATAGATGGGATGGAGTATTTGACATACGTGTATAGATTTGCAAACACGAGTCAATGAGTCAATAATATTCACTTATAAAGTAGATACAAATCGAGTCTATTATGAATAAAACATGAGTACAACCGTTTAGATTTTTTATTTATGAATGTTTGCAGTTAAGTTAGATCCTCTTGATGTTAGTAAAAATATCCGTCTGTATGGAGTAAAAGAATTGAAAAATGTTTACGCATTTATAGTAATTAGAACTGGCAATCGGCTCGGGTCAATAGATTGGTCCAAGCACTTTTTAGAGTTTGAACTCATAAAATGTTTTTGATACGCGTCACGAGTCGTGTTACGTCAAAACTCGACTCAAAATTACAAATATATCACAGAGTTATTTAAATATCGTCATTTAGTTTACGTGTCAACATGGGTTAAGATTTGTTTTTTTACAAAGTGATTAAAGTCTGTACTACATCGTTAATAATCAATCAATTTTTTCTAACCAAGAAAAATGTACAACCCCGTGACTACTAAAAGTGTACGGGTATAACACTAGTTTTTATTCAATACAATACACATAAAAAAATCTTCTCAACCTTTCTCTTTAACGTCTTCTACTTCCTGCATGCAATTAACTAAGGACTTCTCTTAATCAATACTCCCTCCTAGTTTGAGTATTCCTCTCACTTTTCTTTTTGAGCTTAGTTTGGTTTTCTTCCCACTTTCCTTTTTTGGACGTACTTTTAATCATTCTTTATTCTTCCTTCTATTCTTTACTAGATGTAAAGCTCGTGCGATGCACGGGCCACTTTTCAGTGACGTTGATAAGGATATCAAGTTGAATGATCGCATAAATTTGTGAAACTGTACAACAGAGAGAGTCAGTCGAGGTTAAAAGTATGCCTAATAGTAAATTAATATTATCCATATACCTAAATGTGTTTCAAGCAATCAGAGATAATATATACGATAAAAATCAAATTAAATTATAGGTGGTGCGTTGTAATTAGAATAAAAGACTAATTAAAATTCCTCGCACATAAATATACGTAGATATAAATATCCACTGGGTAAAATGAGAACATATTACCGTCAACAACGATGAAACATGATACAGTATGTGATAAAAAAACAAATTTATCATCATCAACGCACAAGTTATTATAATGAATGTTGAGCTTAAAGTAACGATGCATACCTTTGCTTATTTATAATAGTACAATTATAAATGCATTTGAAATGATAGTAAAGTTGAAAATTACGACTTCATATTTATAATTGTAGTCGTGTAGATACTGTTCACCACGTTAGAGTCTTAAGACCCTGCGATGTGGTTGATAATCTTACTTTCTTAAATTTTTTGTTGATATCTATGGACGAACAATTACTCTTATTTATAATATAGTATTCCATCACATTCTTATAATTTTCTTCTTATAATTTTTCGATGTGGGTTAATTTTTTGGTTGATATCTAAGCACGAACGATTACTTTTATTTATCATAATAAAATAAAGGAAAAGAAAATATATCTACTAGTATTAGGATGATGATGATGATAATAATAATAATAATAATAATAATAATAATAATAATAATAATAATAATAATAATAATAATAATAATAATAATAATAATAATAATAATAATAATAATAATAATAATAATAATAATAATAATAATAATAATAATAATAATAATAATAATAATAATAATAATAATAATAATAATAATAATAATAATAATAATAATAATAATAATAATAATAATAATAATAATAATAATAATAATAATAATAATAATAATAATAATAATAATAATAATAATAATAATAATAATAATAATAATAATAATAATAATAATAATAATAATAATAATAATAATAATAATAATAATAATAATAATAATAATAATAATAATAATAATAATAATAATAATAATAATAATAATAATAATAATAATAATAATAATAATAATAATAATAATAATAATAATAATAATAATAATAATAATAATAATAATAATAATAATAATAATAATAATAATAATAATAATAATAATAATAATAATAATAATAATAATAATAATAATAATAATAATAATAATAATAATAATAATAATAATAATAATAATAATAATAATAATAATAATAATAATAATAATAATAATAATAATAATAATAATAATAATAATAATAATAATAATAATAATAATAATAATAATAATAATAATAATAATAATAATAATAATAATAATAATAATAATAATAATAATAATAATAATAATAATAATAATAATAATAATAATAATAATAATAATAATAATAATAATAATAATAATAATAATAATAATAATAATAATAATAATAATAATAATAATAATAATAATAATAATAATAATAATAATAATAATAATAATAATAATAATAATAATAATAATAATAATAATAATAATAATAATAATAATAATAATAATAATAATAATAATAATAATAATAATAATAATAATAATAATAATAATAATAATAATAATAATAATAATAATAATAATAATAATAATAATAATAATAATAATAATAATAATAATAATAATAATAATAATAATAATAATAATAATAATAATAATAATAATAATAATAATAATAATAATAATAATAATAATAATAATAATAATAATAATAATAATAATAATAATAATAATAATAATAATAATAATAATAATAATAATAATAATAATAATAATAATAATAATAATAATAATAATAATAATAATAATAATAATAATAATAATAATAATAATAATAATAATAATAATAATAATAATAATAATAATAATAATAATAATAATAATAATAATAATAATAATAATAATAATAATAATAATAATAATAATAATAATAATAATAATAATAATAATAATAATAATAATAATAATAATAATAATAATAATAATAATAATAATAATAATAATAATAATAATAATAATAATAATAATAATAATAATAATAATAATAATAATAATAATAATAATAATAATAATAATAATAATAATAATAATAATAATAATAATAATAATAATAATAATAATAATAATTTTATTTTTATTATTAATTATTTTAAAATTTAATTTTATAATATTAGAATTTCTAAAGAATTGAAGTATAAGATTTTTGATTTATAGTCTTAAAAATTATTTTTAAATTCATTTTATGACTCAAAAGACTCTTATTTATATAATACAGTAGAAATCTATGGACCTCATTATAATTTTTCGATGTGAGATAATTTTATTTAACTTTATAGTCTAAAGAGGTTTTTTAAGATTCGAATTTTTTTTTGTTAATATCTAAAAATGAAGGATTATTACTCTTGTTTATATAATAAAATTCTATGACATTATATTATAGTTTTTCAATGTGAGACAATTTAACTTAAGTTTATATTCAAAAAAAGATTTTTAGTTGATATTTAAGAACGAATGATTGCTCTTATTTATAATACAGAATTTCATTACCCATCATAATTTTTCGATGTGGATAATTTTTACTTAACTTGTTAATATCTAAAAACAAATTATTACTCTTATTTATAATGATTATAATTTTTCGATGAGAGAATTTTTTTACTTAAGTTTATAATCGTATGAGGTCCAACTTTTGTTGTCTTATGAGGTGATAATCGTCGGTTTATATAGTGATAATTTTTTAATCTTAAATGGAGTAGGATTGTTTTTTTCTATACAAATTCATATGTTTTTTTAATCTAAACTAGTTGCTTGCCCGCGCGCTACGCGCACGGATGGTTAGAAATATATCGTGTATGATATGTGAGATGACGTTTTGTTGGTTTTCTTATTCAAATTTTATATACGATGAACAACATTGTAGCCACTTTCTAAGTGTACGTCAACCGTCTTAACTGATCCCTTTAGTCTTCCATGTTTTATCTGTCTAGTAGCCGATGTAAGGAAATGTCCAATACAACATCCGCATTAGTCATTCACATAGGATTTGGTAAGAAGTCAGGTGTAGCCGTGTAGCTGTAGTCGTTTAATTACTTGTAGTAAATGTGACCTTTCCTCTTCTTCCTCGATATTCCACTTTATCCTTTCTCCTTCCCCTTCTTCCCCTCCTTTTTGTCCTTAAATATGATTACTTTTGTGTTATAGTTGTTCTGAATTTAAAAAAAATGACCATCAACTACATAAATGTAGTTAACTTCAAATGCTTCTAAACACACCTATTAAGTAGATGTTCATCAAGTGGGATTCGAATAAGCTCTAAGACTCTTGTGAGGGAGTTTATCTCAAAATGTTCGACTTTTATATAGTTTTGCTTTCAATTGGTCTCAAGTTTAAAATTGTGTTATCTCGTTAACTATTACCGTAATGCAACTTCAGCACGCTTTAAGATTTTGATGAAGAAAGATGCAAAATGTCGAATACTTCGCTTAGGAAGGAAGATTTATTGTTTTTGTTAGGCTACATTGATTGTAAATCTTTAATGGCGATATACTTTTGACTTATATTTTAACGAAATATCTCTTCCAATATGAAAAAGTATTCTTAATCAAGATAAAAGCTGTAATTTTCTAAATTGATGTTTGAATATAGAAATACTGTCAAATAGTGTTAGACAAAGACATAGCTCAACAATTGCTGCAATACACAAAAGCACACACAATTTAATAAGTCATTTTTGAGTAATTTGGATTCACGTTGTGTTCTTTTCCGCTGAAGTGGACTTAACTCGACTAAACTCACATGATACAAATATGTAAAGAAGGGGAGGGAGATTTCCACTTGACACAAATCATCTTCCATAGAACAAGGCATAGTACGGAAAAGTTATCATCCACCATTATTATCGTTACTTACTGCCTTGAAATAGGCTCTGGCTCAAGCAGTGTAAACTGGGGGTACCAAAGAAAACAATAACAAGCATAAGTGAGCAAAGAACAAATGTATAACAATCTACTCTATACCTGTCCATATAGGCCCCATCCAAAAGCCAGAAGAGCTCCAGCATCTAGTAGTGTAGCAACAAAATCAATTAGAAATACATCGAGCACGCTAAGGCCAAGGTTACAATTACTCCACGCTTGCAGTGAGACTTAAATTACCCCTTTTTTGGAAGGAGAGTTTTGTAACATTAGGAATGAGGACGTATTCCATTGATTAGGAAGAAAGTCGGGTTGGAGGGATTTGAAAGGGAGAGACACATTCTCCCTCAAAGAAAACAAAGTGAACTTCTTTTTACTTTTAAAGATTTCGCATCTTTGTCCATTCCCTCCCCTCTCCTCAATAAGTCAGCTATGTATGTAAACCAAGGATTGGTGTTTGAACAGATCCGAGGTAGACAGTGGCCAAGCATATAAAGACCTAGTGCTGAAAACACCGGAAAAATAAATACTACGGAGTACTACAGAATGACATGATCGGATACACCTAAGAAATATGAGTACACTTGAAGTGGGATATTACTGATACTAACCTGTAATAACTGCACTGTGCCTCCCCCCACAGGCAACTCCCTTGATGTAATTACCAGGAACCTTGAAACCATGGCCTTCTGAGTTTAAGCTAGCCTGAGGAAAACTTGAGTGTCTTTCCCTCCTATGAGAAGACTCTATACATGGTATAGGGTGCGGAGACGATACCATGCGTATCCTTGATCCCAGACCAAGTTGCCCTTCTCCTCCATGGCCCCAGCCCCAGCCCCACACTTGTCCTACATCTAAGCTTCAGGAAAATTAGAACCCATCAGCAACCCCTGCATATAGGGTGTGGAAAACCCGCCACTATACTATGAAGTTGAATATGAGGATTTTTTTTAAAAATGACCCTACACAATACAGTGCAAATCAAAAGACTCAAGAATAGTTAGTTTTTTAAAATAACAAAATAAGTTCGTGACTGAGCGGAAAACATTTCCATATAGCAGCTCACAATTCCCTCCACCTCAAATGTCAAAGAAACCGTAAATCATCTGGATAAATAATGATCTTGACTAACCTTTATCATGTATATTTTTTCTCTACTTTAAATTAATAAGGTACCTAACACGTCAATGACCTTGAGTCCTCACATACACATAAGGCCAACCCATATTGCTAAACCTAACATATTTACCTAATTACCTGATAATGCTAAGGTGTGCCGACCTCCAGCAGCAACAGCTGATATCCTCACACCAGGGCTAAGTGTGACTAAACAGGGCAACGGTGAGAGTGGCTCCTCGCTAGCTGTGGAGCTTTCGACAGTTGATTTAGTTGACGAAACCCTTCTTCACTTTGTGGTCTCTTCCCCAGATCCTTTACCCTCTGTACCTATCCCTGACCCACAAGCATTTTTTAATCCTTGGAAGCGAGGGCTCACTGCAAAAAGCATCTATGAAGCACATCTCAAAGTTCAACCACCAAAAGGCAGTCTTCAGCAGCACCCTAAGAAAAAATCATGCAACTGCCGAGTGCTAATTACCTTGTTCCGCGTAAAGAGTACATTGTTTCTCAGGTGGATCCTTCTCTAAGCTGCCTCCAGTAGAGGAATCTCCAAATACCTTTCCCGTGGGTACACACTCCTTCCATCCCCACGTATAAATTTCCGCCTTGTCTGCATTTAATGATGCGTGAAATTTTAAAAATTCGAAAATTCATAGCCAACCTATCATAAAACCAGTTCTTTTTTAACACCACACCTTGTTCCAACAATGTTTCTACCCAAACTCGACTCTTCTACGAGGTGTGATGTTGTGTCTGACACAACTATTCTGGGCAACAATTTCAGTTTCTTTGTCTAAATTCAAGTATCGAAGTGTCTGTTGTGTGTCGGACACCATTTTTGGGTCTTCACTCATGTGCATCACCATTTTAGTTAATGAGAATATTCGATAGGAAAAATTAATAGTAAATTATTATATTCCTCACCATTCGATCACAGCTAAAATTAGAATCAACCAGCACAAGAGAGTCAGGAAAATAGGATTATACACCTCGTTGTACAATAACATTGTACAAAACCACGTCCAAAGTTGTTGATGGCTTCTAGACCTGCAGTGGATACTACATCCAACACATAAAAGAACAATCACTGAAATGAGTTTCCTTCTCATGTTAGATGACATTAATGCAAATTTGGCAAATTGGCCAATTTCAGGTTGTTTCAGAATCGGTCCGGGTTCATATTCATCTCAGATTCTCAAGAATGTTATTCGCCAATTCTTCCCATAAGGAAGATAGATGTGGTAGCTACTTTGGAACACCGTGTGCAATAACATCAAGAGCTTCATTCCAATCTGCATACACATTAAAAACGATCAAAAGATCAGTGAATTAACGATGAATATACGCAAATCCGTGTTACTCCACAAAGCCAAAAGCCATACAAAAGCCTTATATCACATGCTAACTAAGGATATCGATGCAAATTAAGGTGTTATACCTTGAAGACAGTCACGGTTCTCGGCCTCTTTCCGGACAACATCAAGACCGGAATCAATGAGTTCTGCACCCTCGGTGTAATTTCCCTTAGCCCAGGTATTTCCAGCACCCGACTGCCCAAACACAAAGTTATCAGGTCGGAAAATTTGCCTCTATAGTCTGGCCCTGACACTGTTTAGAGTACCAGATTCGAGATCCATGAGCACTACATGTGGGACAGACTGTACGCAGGAAGCCTCATTGTAGTAGACGTTGACACGCTCGAGGTGCAGTTCCGAGGTTCCACAGTATTTTCCTACTGGGTCGATCCCATGTTCGCCACAAACCATTGAACCGATTTAGCTGCCACATTGGCCTCCCTACTCCACAATAACAAGAGCAAATAAGTCATAATTAACCCTCATCAATTCAAATCAGGAATAACAAAAAACACTAAAAAAAGGTAAAACAAAGAACATCATAAGAAAAGCAAATATAAAACTCAATCAAGATACAAAGGACATCATTACAAAGCGGAAATGGAGTAGATACTATCTTAACAAAACACAAGAGTACAGTTACACTCCAAGAGGAAAATACAAGGCCACGCCTCAGCTCGGAATCTCGGACGAAAGTAAGGCATCCTGATTTTTAGATTTTTCTTTATACAAGAAAATACAACTGAATCTTAAAGCTGAAATAATACACCCCAATTTCATAAGCCCAAATCTGTAGATCCAAGTAGCTGCATAAAACTAAAACAAGATAAACAACTACATGAAACCCAAATCATATAACGTTGAGATTCAAAAAACAAGTAAAGAAAGGATCTTTGATACTTTAAGATGAAAGCACTTAAACAACTTACTTCAAACGAAAATCATTGAGCAACCGCTTGAGAATTCTGCAACATTTACCCCAACAAAAAAAAGCAATCCAAATCAAATCTGGGTTCCTGCATACTTTAGTTGTTCCCATCGCTGAATCTGGGTTCCTACAACAAAAAAAACAATATAAATCAACGATCAGATGATCATGTTGTGGACCTCAAATCATATTGGCAGGAAACAAACACTAAACATCAGGAAAATCTGGAGGAAGAGAGAAGGGGAAGCGTGTGATGGAAGGCAGGAGAAGCACGGGTTAATTGGCAAAACACTGTGGCCGAAAATATGGAGGAAGAGAGAAGAGGAAAGCACGTGATGGAAGGCAGGAGAAGTATGGGGTAATTGGCAGAACACTGTTCCTAAGAAGGAACACTATTCCTAAGGGCCATTTTTTGATGAATGTTCTTTTTAATATGTAAGGATTTCAAAAAAATCGAGTCTGAGTTGGAGTAGGATTTTTTTTCATATACAAATTTTTATATTCTTTATTAACATAAAAAATACTCGTATATTAAAAAATTTCGACCAATCACATCGCTCGAAAAGTTCCTGCTTTATATATATATATATATATATATAGATTCTTTTACTCTACCCGTAAACAACACCTTTTCACTTCATATCCCACATTTTACACTTTATACCCACTTTTTACCCATTTCTTAATTTCTCCCAAAAAAAATTGGAGAGAAATATTTGAACTAGGAGTAGTATATTTCACTATTAAATCATTTTATTTAGCAATATTACCCTTACTTTGGTAGAAAAAAAATTACTGTATGTAAGAATTGAATGAACCAGAAATCGAACAAGTTTGTGCAACAAAAAAAATAAAATTTGCCCTCTTTGGATCATCAGAAATCAAAAGCCGGGAAAACTGAGCACAAGTGCACAACAATCGACGAATCAAACGCATAGCTGTTGTGAGGATCATCCCATTCGATTGATCAAGATTTGGTATTTTCTTCATCTATATAACTTCTTCTATGTTAATTTTATCAAGCACGGTTTACGGGATCATCTTGTACCAATTCTACTGTAGTCGTTCTGTGAAATTGTTTTTGTTGATGCAATTAGCATTTCTGTTTAGATTACGGTTGTTATGTGATGAATTGCTGAGTTAGAACTTTGTAGATTGAGTTCTGTTATTAGGGATATTTTGGTTAGAGCTCATTTCAATGAAAGGGTACTCGAACTTGCTTACCGATTGTAGATGCAATTAGCATCTAATAGGGGGTCACTGAATTACGAGGGAATTAAGTTTATCGAAATGATGTGTATGGTTGGGACTTGGGAGTGTCATGTGTTGTGTCTACCTTATTTTCCTGTTGGGCTGAAGTCATATTTTGTCTCTCTTGAGGTTGTCCTGGTAAATATACCCGATGTCTTAACGTTGGTTAACTTAAATGTTCGATTTTATCATTTTCTTGAAGAACTCCTCAAACGTATAGATTGGATCGATGTTTGCTGTAGGCATATTGGTACATTGGAATGTATGAATGGAGGCAAATGAACGTTTGAATGACATGAAACCAGCTTCAATTTGGCTTCATCGTGGCAATGGTACCAAAAGTTCTTGGGTCATGTATGCCTAGTAATTCTTGGGGTTCACAAGAGATGATGAATTTATTTGAGAGATAAATCTGGTAAATTACCGTAAATATGTCTCGCCATTATTGTTATCATGTCACACATGATAAACCAATATGCTTTTGCCTCTTGGTAACTTTAAGCCACATAAGTTGATGTTCCATGCAGGAATTATGAAAGGTGTGAGAGCAGGTAAAACATCAATCTCAGACAATATATAGTGTAAGGTGGTGCTGTTGCTACAATGATACTGAAAAAGATTTTTAACCAGCCGATTTTGAGGAGCGCGTGCTCATCTTTTAATTCAGCATGTATGTCGAGTGTTGGGGATCAACTTGGTCAACAGAAATGGTTTAGAACAGATGGTGTTGCACCCAAGAGCTCTTTTTCTGTAAGTAATGTTATAGCAAAAGATTTGAAAGCTTACGGCGATTTTTACTTGGAAGAAGGGACTAAGCAAATACTTGTAGTTGTCAAGTGAGTAAACCGTTTACACATTCTTAAATTACTGTTTGGAGATCCATTTTAGTTCTTGTGCCATCCCTTTGATTGGATGAGTATTTTATATCACACCAATTGCATAATAGATTTGTGCAAAAGAAAAAAATCTTTCTGATTTAGTGTTATAGATTCACTCGTTCTGATTTTTTGATGTAGTCGGCTTTTGTAGAACTGACTTTACCAGGCTGAAATTATATTTGACAACACCTTGTACCATACTACTGCCATGATGTAATTCTGTAGGTTTCCCTTGCCATGTGACTTGGTTAACATAAAGCTCACTACTGCATTGACTTCAAAATTTCTTCGGTTTCAACTTTCAATAAATGTTACTCTCATGGTTGACCTCCAATGGGCCCAATCTGTGTTCATATAAGTTTTATGAGTAGGGACTCTCTATTCCTTTACTTTATCCTGGAATCTGGGTTGATCGTCGGTGACTTCTTGTGTTTTTGCATTAATATTTTGTTTACATTTTTATACTCAATAAAATCCGGTGGTCTACAATTATCCTATAACATCCTACCCTTTACTCATGCTGCATAATTTACCTGGTTATTGTGATTTGACAAAGAATTTCAAACTTCTTAGCCTTTCAACACTGCTCTTTAGCGTGTACGGAGTAACATTTTCCTGCAATTTGGTTGTATGTCTCACTTTCCAGTCCCGAAGTTGTAAGACCCAAGAATTCAAGGAGAACGGCAATGATAGACATACCATTAGTATCCAAGTCACCTGTTTCTATGAATAAGCAGAAGGGAGTTGTTCGAAGTTATGATGCCTTGGTATCACACACTCATAGCTACAGTTCACTTGGCGTTAATACGTTTTCTCAAGACACTCAAGATAGGGTATGTGGAGTCATTTACTTTTGATGTGGTCTGTTGTTATGAATTATAATCACTCAAAATTTTGAGTTTCGTTACTTTAATTTCTGGTATTGTTTAACATGTGTAACAGTGCAGATGCCAATTCTACCCATGTTGCCAAAGTATGTGAAGATAGTAGAAGTTGGACCCAGAGATGGCCTTCAAAATGAGAATTATATAGTGCCTACTGATGTGAAAATCAAGTTGATAAAGATGCTTGCTTCTTCTGGCCTATCCGTTGTTGAGGCTACTAGCTTTGTGTCCCCTAAATGGGTTCCTCAAGTAAGAACTTTTTTTCTGATTTCACTGAGTGTAGTTATTCATCGTAAAATGTGCTGGTTTAATGTGTCTTGCTTCTAATAAAAAGACTGAACTGTTTTTGATACCACATACATGGCCTCTTGATGTAAAATTAAAGTCACAATTTTACTTTTAGAGTTGATATTGCAGGGGAAATAAAAAACAATATGAAAAAATACTCGTATGAATTAGCCGAGAAAATCTTGCAAGACCCTTCAACTAAGACTAGGATTTGAAGTGAACAACTCTCCTCCCTCGCAAGGAACTCGAATTAAACACGACTAATACTTTTGTGAACTCTCAACCTCACAAGGAATAAAAGACACGGGTTTGTGAACTATCAACCTTGCAAGGAATCAAGAGCTCAATTTTCAATCTCGCAAGGAAGAAAAAGACTATTTCAATCCCGCAAGAAGAAATAAAGAACTTATAGAGTTATAACTCGCAAGTAATAATAAGAACAAACAATAAACTCCTGTATTAAATCTCAAATTGTGTGTCTAACACTGAATAAAAAGCTCCCTATTTATACTAAATTAGACCATAAAAAAATTAAGGAAACTAGAACAAGGAAAACTGAAATTAAGGAACTCTAACATTAGGGAACTCAAATAAGGAAACTAGAAATAAGCAAAACTAAAATTAGGAAACTCTAGGATAAAGAAACTAGGAATAACAAACTAGTAACTAACTAACTGGGAAAGTAAATACGAAGTAACTAACTAAACTCATTTTAGGAACGTAATGCTCCTCCATCACCTCTTGTAGTTTCACCTTAAAGGTTACTCCGTATTCGTTTAGAAAAGGTGTGTTGAAGAATTATTCTTCTTCAGCTTGCAGATGCGAAGGCTGTGATGGAAGCAATCCGAAATCTAGATGGTAGGTTTCCTGTGCTGACGCCAAATCTCAAGGTAAGCTTTTTTCTTTATATGCCCGGCAAACAGACCCTGCCAGAGTGTAATTAGACTGAACTGAATAACTTAAATTACCTGCTTGCCATGAATAGTTGTGTTTCTAAATCTTTCATCAGTGAGGTAATCTGGTTAAAGTTGGACATTGCTATTTTGCAATCTTGTTGAAGCAGGGTTTTGAAGCAGCTGTTGCAGCTGGGTCTAAGGAAGTGGCGATTTTTGCTTCAGCTTCCGAGTCCTTCTCAAAGTCAAACATTAATTGTAGCATTGAAGAGAGTCTCAGACGATACCGTGATGTAGCTTATGCTGCAAAGAAACACTCCTTACCAGTTCGTGGGTTAGTATACTTATTCGTTACCTGTATATTTTTTAGTAGCGGTATGAATATGCTTCATTATATCATACTTGAAAAATCCCTCAGGTACATATCATGCGTTGTGGGGTGTCCAGTGGAAGGAGCAATTTGTCCATCTCAAGTAGCATATGTTGCCAAAGAACTATCTAACATGGGATGTTACGAGATTTCTCTTGGTGATACAATAGGGATTGGGACGCCTGGTATGTCCTAGCTCTCGATGTTTGGTGTTTAGGGTAGAACTATCTGAAATCGTGTTAAATTCTTTTGATGTAATCTCATCTTCTAGATTTAGACACGTGGATCTTTCTGAACAAGGTAATTCAGTGATTGTAAGTATCAGAATTTTGATATATAACCAACAGAGGTCGACTGAATTGAAATTTGTAAAGGCTTAGCTGCGTTACTTCCTATTAACTCAACCGTTTTCAAAACAAACACCTTAATCCCATTATGATTTTTTTTCCCTACTCCTAGTTCAGCTGTGTTTCTATACATGGGGTAATGCTACTTCACGCTGAGGATATTTTGAAAAGTTATTCTTAGCATGAAAGTTTAAACATAAGACACGTCTATATATCGGCTAAACAAAAATATTCTTAAAGTTACTTATCCGTCCTGATTACACAGTTAAGTATTGATTGTTTTGTCTGCAGAAGTTAGTCACTGGACTCAAAACTTAAAGAATTATTGCAGTCTTCTTCTTAGAGGACATCATTGGTGAATTTGCTCATTTGGGTTTCAAGAAATGTGTTCTCTATAAGCTTGAGATTAATAAATCACTGCTTCGTGTATCTACTCCTCCCATTTTGCATCCAAATAAGCCTTCTTACTTGTCCATTTCTACCATCATCTCAGGTACTGTTCTTCCAATGCTTGAAGCTGTTAAGTGTGTTCTCCCTGTTGATAAGCTTGCTGTACATTTTCATGATACATACGGACAAGCTCTCTCCAACATTCTCATCTCTCTCCAAGTAAGAATCTTTATTAGAGGTTATGTAGCTTGTACTCTTAGAACTCTAGAGAACTTATGGATATTGTCCGAAATCGCACTCTTTGTGTCTCCGTCAATAGTTAACATGGGCTTCTTAATTGGTTATTTCATGTAAACACCTACTAGTGAATTAATTAATGTAACTCTCATTCTGTGCCTCACAAAATATGCCTAAAAAGAAGCATGAACAATTAGCTGGAACGGGCCAAAATAATTTTCTTGAAGTACTGGTTTGAACAAAGGCAATGGACTAGTAATACACTTTTTTTTGTCATAACGTGCCAGTTTTGAAGCCTTCTTTCTTTCCCCTCTCGCCTCCCCATCCTGTTTCCTAACTTATTGCTGTTAATTTGCTGTCATCGGTTATCGTTCCTTAAATGGCTACTTAGTGACATCATTTCTTTTCTGTTATTTTCTGTTCCCTTGCAGATGGGTATTAGTACAGTGGACTCGTCTGTTGCAGGCCTTGGTGGCTGTCCATACGCTAAGGGTGCATCCGGTAATGTAGCCACTGAGGATGTAGTCTATATGCTCAAAGGACTGGGAATAGAGACTAATGTCAGCATGCAGAAACTCTTGCTGGCTGGTGATTTCATATGCAAGCACCTTGGACGGCCATCTGGGTCAAAGGCAGCCATTGCCTTGACCAAAACCCTCGCTCATGCATCCAAGCTGTAAGAAACTCATTTCTTTTCCCCGTGTACATTTTACATTAAAATTTAGTAATCATGTACTCCAATAGTATATTTATATATCAATACTGAAAATTATTTTCCATTGACAACAACCTTCTTGGTTTATTTTCAAGCTGAACCCTTTTGCTTTTCCACCGCGTTTATACCATTTTATGTGAGGGGATTAGGGGAAGCATGTTAAACGTCCCTTGCTTGTGGACTGTTGGCGCTTGTTTTACGGGCCTTTTTTTTCCGTCACCTCGAGTATTGGAGTGATGATTTGATTTTATATATACTCCGTGCTTGCTAATTATAGAAGAAGCAGGCGAAGGCTGTTAATTTTTCATGTCACCGAGTTTTCTATGTTCTTTACTGAGCCTACATGTGTTGGTTTTGTGGCCGTGGCCCATGGCTTAAGAACATAGTAACACACATCTATGTCACTTTCAGAGTTTCAGCTCATTACTTTGACCCAAATTTTGTGTGCTGTCGCAATATGATAAAATAGCCATACCTGACACTTGGAGTGAGTCATCGATGGTGATTATGAGTAGAGCACATTGTGCAGGGACAAAGCGAGATGTTAAAAGTTGTGGATCATTTGAGTAAAGGAAAAACATAAAAACTGATACTTAACTGTTTGAAAGAACTAGCTAGAAGATTAATCATTATTCAGATGGATTAATTTTCAAAATTTCCTGAAGTGGTTATTCCCTGCATGTAGCATCTTCCCTATTTTGATGATTGAAGAATGGGAGCCAAACCACATTCCTTTGTCTTCTGACAATATTCTTCAAGTCATTGTCTTCTTTTGGCCTTAGGAATCCTACTCCACCCATCATGTATTTCTCGAATTACGGTGGAGGGTAAAAATTGATTCCTGATTTGCTTGTCTTTCCTTTTTAGAAAAATAAATTAGATTAAGCCTCACCCAACACTTTTCACACATTTTTCTATCATGGATCTTATGGTTCATATGCTTTAACTTAGGATTAACCGACTTTTTGGCATCATCAACATCGGTAAGCTGTTAATAATGTATCATGGTAACGGTGGTAGTGTTGTTCCCTAAGCCCTACCCATCTCTTATCTATCCCGGTACCCCCCTCTCCTCTTTATTATCTCCTTCCTCTTACTCCTAGCTCGTTCATAGCCTTATGCAACATCGTTGATGGTGAGGGAGCTAATGATGGAATGCCCATTATCTCTTATTCGACACTCCCCTCCTTTTTATCATCTCCTTCCTCGCCTTATGCAACAACGTTGATGGTGAGGGAGTTAATGATGGAATGTGTAAAGCGTGGAAGCAGAAATAGGGATTTGGGAGGAGAAGAAGGAAGAGGGAGATGAGGGAGTGAAATTTGGATTGAGATGGAGTTAATCAACCCATACGAAATACTGTCTCAAGGCAATGAATGAATAAATAAAGTCACGTTAGATTTACTTCCAGTCAAGATGTTTATTTTATTTTATTTTTTGACCGAGATCCGATGTCTCAAGACAAATAAGTGCATATGTTAGGTAGATTTGCGTAGAAAAAATCTAACTTATATTTACCGAAGATCTAAATATTAAGAAGTGTTTTCCGAGAAAAAAATTCATTTACTAAATATAAATATTCAAAGGCTTGATTTTCTTCATCATCAAAACGTAGATGTTTCTTCTGAGAGCCGTACAGTAGTATTTTGGGATGATGACAGGTGATACTATCATAGCGGCATGGGCATAGCCCCTCCGGTGGGATTTCTTTTGCAAATGGCTTATTTTCAGGCTTGGCATTACTACCGGGGCCGATCCTGAACAATTAGGGGTCCTAGGCAAAATCGTGAAATGAAGCCTTTTGTAGCGAATTTTGGAATTACTAGGAGTGCATACTCGGTTTTTTTTCCCTAAATACTCCTTCCGTTCGTATTGGTACGTAGTTCTTGTTGGACCGTTCAAATCCAATTGACCAGTTTTCTTTTTAGTCCAATTTTTGGACCAAATTACCCTTATTTTAACATATTGTATTTTTAATAATATTATAAAACTACTTTCTTAATCCTTGTGCAAAAGGGAAGCGTATCCTTTGGATATAAATGGAGGGAGTACTATAACAAAAATCAAAATTACGGTTCAACATTTGTTGCAGTATACTTTATTTTTGGAAAAAAATAAAGTACGTACCTAAATTTAATTTGGTTATAGTAACAATTATAGTAAAATGACTCCTAAATTTTTATATTAATTATGGAGTAAGATTTTTATAATCATTAGGATATGTTTTGGATTACAAAATATTCCGTAATTAACCTACTAGAGTACTAGACAACACAAAAAAGGACTGAAAGTTACGTAATAATAAAGAAAGTACTGGTAACAACATACGGACTACTACATTAATTAATTATGGCTGGAAAGAAATTATTAGAAAAATGTGCTTATGGGGGTTTGAACCCACTCTCTTTCACCAAAAATCCAAAACCAAGGCTCAACAACTCCACCTCCCCTACTTCATTTTGGGAAATCAATGCTTAAATATAAATATTTACTCCCTCCCCACCACAATGATGTTCCCATTTATAAATGGCACATGGATTAAGAAATGGGTAATGAAAGGGGATAAATTGTTGAGTGGGGTTCAAGATGTCAAATCACAAAAAGTAACCAATAGAAAGAGAGTATAGTAGATGAATAAGGAAAGTTTTGAATTGGAAAAATCTTAGTGGAGTTTCCTTTTAAGGAAAGTGAAAAATCTTAGTAATGGAGAGTGAGTATTACTTTTCTTTTATTTTTCTCCTCAGCAATGACCCCTTTCAACCGTGGGCCCTAGACCTTTGCCCCTTGGGCCTACCCTCAGGGTCGGCACTGATTACTACTCCCTCCCATCTACACCAAAGATAATATGGATCAATCAAATAAAAAAAGTAGATCCATGCTATTTTTGGTGTGGATGGGAGAAAGTATTAGTACGAAGTATTTAGAGATAATGGTCATTGGTAATTTGGTATCAAGAAAGATTTTGGTCCGGTTATATAGGGTTATAAACATTTAGACTAATTTTTTAGTGCCTAAAATGGTCATACACAATGTTGGACACGCATGGCATGCGCTTGACAGGCCGATGGGTGAAAGAGAGACCAGTGACCACTTCATAAGGCCGATAGGTTTCATTACACCTAGCAAACGGGTTCATTTGATTCGAATTGGGTTAAATTGGTTCGATTATAATCGGGTTACCCTAAATTTTAATTTCAGTTTGATTTCGATCGGGTTTATTTTGGTTAGACACATTCATCGATTTACATTATTTCGATTCAGGTACGATTCAGATTGGGACAATAGCAGGTCGGGTGTGTCTCGGGTCATAAATTTCTTTAATCAACAATTAAATAATTTGCCTTCCACTTTGTTCTACTTTTCAAACTGAAATATTTAATAATTAATAAATCCATTAATAAATAAAGAATCAATGAACAAATTTCTAAAATTTTGGGTGTTTTTATGCAAAAATAAGTAATCCTTCTGTATTTATATGTTCGTCCACTTTTATTAAAATATCTCTCACATATATTAGATTAAATAGACAAACATATAGATACGGAGGGAGTATTTTTAATCAAATCAATCGGTTCGGTTATTATTGGTTCAGTTATATTCGGATTCAGGTATCATTCGATTATAGAGTATTAATAGGGTACAATTTCGGTTCGATTTAGATTGAATCGGCTCTTGGATATTATTCAAGGTTAATCATATCGGGTGTTCGATCGATTATGAATTCAGGTATTTTCGATCAATTTTGCGGGGTCCGGTTTTACTTTGCTAGATCTAGATTTCGATCAAAACTTTCACCCTATGGATTTTTGGTTTATAAAGTACTCTTCGATTTTCTTTTATCTTCCCACTTCACCAAAGAAAGTAACTAATCATAAGCCCACCGACATCGGTGGATATTCATAAGCCCATTGAGGTTCCTATGTACGTACTTTAGTACGTTACTAACTTACTACAGTACATCTCGATCTCACTTTTACTGTCCCCTTTCTAGAAATGGCAATCGGGCAGGCGGAGTGGGCAGGTTTGGTTGGGTTAAGTCGGGTTATGTTATATTGGGTTCGAGTCTTATGGGGTCAGCATCCGTTTCGGATCGAGTCGGGATCGGATTGGGTCAATTGATATAGTGGGTTAGGTGAAGGTCGGGGGTCGATCGGGTCAATATCAGCTATAGCCCTATAGTTCCTTGATCATATCTTTTTTTTTTTTTTTTTTTTTTTTTTTTTTTTGCGAACGAAGAAAGAGCATCAGATTACATGTTGTTTGGGCTCTCGGAACCCATATTACTTCTTTTATTGAAAATAAGATCACAAACTACAACTAATAAAATAAAGATAAAATAAAGGCGTCTGGTGGTAGTAGTGAGTTGTTGGTGCACGGATGATTGGAGATGATGAGCGTCTTCATCCACATAATCAACACAACTGTTGGCTCCCAGAAACCATCCACACAAATGAACCGTACAGTGACGAGACCAAGATGCACTTACGCACTTACGAAGAAGGCGTAGAAAGAAACGGGTGAGAGCAAGGCGACAAGGCCTGCCTCTAATGGAGAAAAAACTCCTACATCTTGATAATCGAACCCTACAGTCGTGAGGCGAATGAACTGACGAACGAAGAGACATGCAAAGAGAAGAAGATAAGGACATCAACATAACTAAACCCCTAACAGAAGAACCAATCCAAGACCAATCTATGGTCAGGTCAACCCACTCCAAACGAATACAAGCCTTTGTATAGAAGCTTTTATTCATAAGAAAGATGATTGTAGACACCCACATTTTGACCGCCAGGTGTCTATAGTAGGTCCCGCCACACACCCGATGATGATAGGACGCAAACATGCTTTAATGGACTCGGATATGGGCTCGAAATCATGGACATTTGGTTTAGGCTTATTACGGAGTACAAATCTCACAGAACGGACCTCAAATTTAGGCCCAGTGGGTCGTTTCGAGTCAAATGAGACTAATTTGGGTCGATTCCGGCACCGGGGGTAAAACCGTCTTTTAGCGACCGAGTCAAACCCGGTCAAAGATATTTTTTTCCCGAGTCACACGAGCTGGCCGTGACACTACACGGCTGATTCGGACACAAACACCAAAAAAAAATCAGCTTCGAATAATATTAAACAAATCCGTTTAAGGATAGAATTCGATCTCAAATAGGAATTCTATCCGGAAACCGAATCAGACATCGACCGAGCATCGAAATACTCGGCCAAGATACCCCAGGACAGCCGAAATACCTCCCCACCAGCTGAGACTTTTGGCTTCTTCACTAAGAAACGAGAAGTTTATTCCCTTACGAACTCTCGTATTTCCTATCCAAACCGGTGTTTCTTGTCACACAAACAAGAGCACCTCGATTCCTATAAATAGGACCTTATATCCGACACAAAAACAACAGTTATAACATAATTTTTCAGCAACTCAGACAGCAAAAATAATCTCGAAATCCACATCCGAAGGAATCCCGAAACAGTGTCCAAAAAACCGACGAATCCGTCCTGTCACCCGGCCGAACCCACGCCTCACACACACACACAAAAACGCTCCAAAAACCGACACCTTAACTCACCCGCATCATCTCGCCACTCCCGTGCCTAAGCCACCGTCCGACGAGCCTTATACCGAGAAACTAAAGCATGTAGGTTGAGGATTGAAGATGATCTTCGACACAATGAAGATCTGGGTGAAGTTTCTACTGGACATCCACCTGAGTCCTTAGAGGCCGAAGACTACTGACGACATTATCCGAGAGTCTAGATTTGGTTCAAGTCCTAGTCTGAGTCCGAGTCTAGGATCACTATTTTCTGTCAAAGTCAAAGTCAGAGTCATTTGCATTCTGTCCTCTTTTCACATTTCAATAAAATCAGCTTTTCTATTTTCTCATATATTTCCTTATGTGTTTCCGAGAACATGATGAACACCATCATACACTGTGAGCACATGCACGTACTATTGTGGGCACATATATAATGACTGCAGGAAACCGAGCCCGTGTTTTCCTTTTACCTGTTCCATGTCTGACGTAGAAAGCCACATAACCACCCTTAGTAGGAGCGGTATCGAATCCTATGACGAATCTAGGTAGTCTCCTAGTTTGGGTCCAAGACGGAAGGCAAACCCATTTCCCACAATAAACACCCATCCGATAAGATCAACCGATCCCTACCTTTGGTATTAGTCCAACCAAAATTCAAAAAACCCATGACCGGGGCTGAGAGGTCAACCAAAATTCAAAAACCCATGACCGGGGCTGAGAGGTCAACCAACATTCAAAAAAAAAACCATGACCGGGGCTGAGAGGTCAACCAAAATTCAAGAAACCCATGACCGGGGCTGAGAGGTCAACCAAAATTCAAGAAACCCATGACCGGGGCTGAGAGGTCAACCAACATTCAAAAAAAAAAACCATGACCGGGGCTAAGAGGTCAACCCAAAGAATTCAAAAACCCATGACCATAGTTAACGATCAACTCAAGTGAAACGGTCAATTCAAAATTATCAAAACCCAAACCATCAAATAGGGGAGAAACAATCAAGCTGGTCAGCTAGCACCACATCTAACCTTCCCACATTACAACCCTCAAGACCTTCCCTAGACCTAGGCTAGAGACAGCCCGGAATTTTGAGGATTCAAGCTCCATAGGATACCCTAACCATTAGGGCCAGACATGGAAATCAGATCCCGCATTATCAAACCTACCCCGATCGAAGTTCGAGTCATTATTACTCGACTTCCCTCTTTCCTACCACATTACAATACCTTACCCTCGAAGCCTTAGCTCCACAAAAACGAGCTCCAGATTTCGAACCATCAAAGCCACTTACTTCCTAGCACCACATTTCCAAAAACATCTAAACCAGTTACCAACCCCAAACACGGGAATTCAACTTGCGGTCGGCATAGAACATGCCCAAATAGTTCACACCACCTCTGGGGGCTACCCCGGAAAATGCTCATAGTCACAGGATCAACATCCTAACTATTCTAGCCCTTTGGTCAAGACATCATTGGGAATGCACCTAGCCTACACCATTGCTATGGCTAGTTACACACAAAGCCCTAATAAACTAGGCACCATAATACATTTTTCAACACTGAACTACGACTTGGTTTGATTTCACTACACGTGAATACATAGGCAGCCTTTCAACAGAGGCACAACCACCCACATTGACACAAATTCAAAAAAAACACCATCATTTCGGTCACGACACTGTCATGTTCTCAACAGTTAGCCTTGTCATCCTGGGGGCTTCTCTTAGGCAGAAAACCTTCATCCACTCACATAATCCAAATAACTTTCAAATTTAGCCTCCTTTCTATAGTGTGTCCTAGTACTCGGCTCAGTCGAAGACGAGAATCTGCCAGGACTCGAAGCAATACCTACTTCGGGAACATACCCCGAAACCAAAAAAAAAAATTCAAAAGAATACCAATCTACGACATTGCTACCACAAAGCCCTGTCGTACGGAAACAGACTCATTCTGAGGATTCGACCATGTTGCCACTCGCCTAGGCTACGGAATAGCGCAACTTAAGAGTCTTGTCATCTTAGGTGGCCCATCCCCTATCGAGTCACGGTCCAACCCTTAGGGAGTCCAGTCGTGTCTGCCGACTCGTCCGGTCACGTCCAGAGTCGAATCTGTCGGTATATCTCCCTCTTCACCTAGGCATACAGGCCTAACCAGAGGATTTTAGTAATCCGTGTCAGAATAGGAGCGGGAATCAAGTCATCCCAAACATTCCTTTTCTTCCAAATCTTTCAAAATTTCCGCCATTTTCAAAAAAAAAATCGGTTTTTTTTCCAAAAAAAAATCAACCAAAAATCATTTTCTTCCCTAGCACGAGTCGATGTTTTATCTGTATGTTGCATGCAAAACAGACAGGTATCCCAAGACTCCCGGAGAATTATCAAAGTTTTCAGTGAAAATTCAAGCAACATTTTCGCTGAGAAATCGGATGTATCAGTAAGAGGTACACCCGCAGCTTCTAATAGAGGCTCCCGCGCAATTCAAAGATGGGACGTATCAGTAAGCGGTACACCCATGGCCTCCAAGGCAAACTCCCACGCAATTTCAAGATGAAGATTGTCTGTAAACAGACAAATCCAAGACTTTTTTAGTAGAAAGTCCCCGCGCCGTTATTGACATCTATCCAGGTATAATTTCTATCTTATGGCTGGCGAGCCCTTCACGCAAGTCTAATGGACTCTAAACGACCCGATCGGAAGTCTGCCAGGTCTTAATCCTCGATTGGCCTGGTAGCTACTCTGACTTTCGCCTTGTCCAAGCCTCAGTCAGAGCGGGGGCTCTGTAGACACCCACATTTTGACCGCCAGGTGTCTATAGTAGGTCCCGCCAAACACCCGATGATGATAGGACGCAAACATGCTTTAATGGACTCGGATATGGGCTCGAAATCATGGACATTTGGTTTAGGCTTATTACGGAGTACAAATCTCACAGAACGGACCTCAAATCCAGGTCCAGTGGGTCGTTTCGAGTCAAATGAGACTAATTTGGGTCGATTCCGGCACCGGAGGTAAAACCGTCTTTTAGCGACCGAGTCAAACCCGGTCAAAGATATTTTTTTCCCGAGTCACACGAGCTGGCCGTAACACTACACGGCTGATTCGGACTCAAACACCAAAAAAAAATCAGATTCGAATAATATTAAACAAATCCGTTTAAGGATAGAATTCGATCTCAAATAGGAATTCTATCCGGAAACCGAATCAGACATCGACCGAGCATCGAAATACTCGGCCAAGATACCCCAGGACAACCGAAATACCTCCCCACCAGCCGAGACTTTTGGCTTCTTCACTAAGAAACGAGAAGTTTATTCCCTTACGAACTCTCGTATTTCCTATCCAAACCGGTGTTTCTTGTCACACAAACAAGACTACCTCGATTCCTATAAATAGGACCTTATATCCGACACAAAAACAACAGTTTTAACATAATTTTTCAGCAACTCAGACAGCAAAAATAATCTCGAAATCCACATCCGAAGGAATCCCGAAACAGTGTCCAAAAAACCGACGAATCAGTCCCGTCACCCGGCCGAACCCACGCCTCACACACACACACAAAAACGCTCCAAAAACCGACACCTTAACTCACCCGCATCATCTCGACGCTCCCGTGCCTAAGCCACCGTCCGACGAGCCTTATACCGAGAAACTAAAGCATGTAGGTTAAGGGTGTAAATCAACCCGATTCTTCTCCTTTCTCTCTCTCTCTCTCACGTCTTTCTCTCCTTTTTCGTCCGTTTTTTTATTTTTTTTTATCGATCGTTTCGCATTATTAATATGGGTCGTTTATCGCATCATATTTTTATGATAAAAACTTTTTTAACGTTCTTAAAATACGATACCGATTCTCTAATCGAATATCGTACCTACAAGAACTAAATTAAATCGATTTTCGTTGATGCTAATAAAATCATTACCTTTTTTTTTAACAAAATTCGATGATTTTTTTAACGCGGAGAAAATTAACACCTTCTTTCGTTCAAAATTCTTTTTTTTCAATTTTTCGTTCAAAGCAAACTTTTTTCAAAACCTTTTCTAAAATCATTCCGAATATTCGATATCGACTTCATAATCGAATATCGAATACGACGAATATCGAAAATATAAATTGAGTATAAATTAATCCATATTTGTACGCGATTTATAATAATTGACGGTTTTCGAACAAAGTAAAAAAACCCAACAGACCACCACGCGAGTCGCGCGCCCTCCAGGCGGCTCGCGCGGTGGCCTGATCTGCCAGGCCCCTTTTTTCGTTTCTTCGCTTTTCTATTTTTTATTCTTTTCGAACCTTTACATTAAAATACGACTTTTGCGACATATTTTAATAAATACTTTTTTCGACCTCGGTCAACACGTGTTAATCAATCACGTGTCATCAAATCTTTTCTAAAATCATGCATATTATTTATTTACATCTTTTTCAATTTTTTCATCGTTACTAACTCATTTTCTCGTGTTTGTAGCTTTTTATTTGTTTTTATCGTTTTATTAGACTAAAACGAACTCACATGCTAAAATAACTTTGACGTTATTAGTTTAATATGCATTAAACGACTTAGCAACCCATTCATTTATATTTCTCACATGTTTAGGAAAATAATGTTTGCATATCATTCAACCGTCGAACTAACCCGTGTACACAAAAAACGAACGATATCTTAGTAAAGGCCGCTAAGTGTGGGCGGGGTTGGGTGTTCTTAGTGAACTTCCCAACACATACCCTCACCCCTTACTCAGAACCATGGTTTCCGGATGTCCGAATCCATTGGCTACGAGAGTCATTCAATATACGATTAACCGCCCAGTCGGCATCGGTATCGATATGCAAAGGGACGAGCCCAATAAACTCTGACATCGGAAATGGGTCGTATTTTGTATACGGCCCACTACGACATAGAGTGAGCTCGAACGGTTCCGAATAACCACAAAATTCGGTGGCGACTCCTACTTCGATTTAAATTTCAATTTGACCATTTCATATGGAGATTCATTCGCCTCCCCAAACCCGCGCGTGGCCGCGTCGGGGTGGACCTATGTCATGTCCACAATGATACTTAGACTTATTATTAAGAAAGTATTAAAAAGAGCAGCTACACGGGAGATCATTGTTGGAAAAAGCCGCCGGGAACCCAGCCACACAACAGACACCCAAATCAACCTCGAAAAGACCCAGACCTTAAACTGTCCTAAAAAGCGGAACCTACACTTAGCAGCCGAGAAAGACCCACACCCGTCAAGACTGGAGAGACACGACCTCGACCAAAGTCTAGTAAGACCAAAGAAAACCAGAAAAAAAAACATAAACCCAGGAAACAGACCACGGATCATGCAACCGAACCCTTTCAACCATGGACCCGAAACCAACCAATCGACCGACACGACCAAACATAGACCAGCCCAAACCAAGCAGACATAAACCGAAAACACATGTAGCCCAACTAACCCAACATATGCAACCTAATCGACACACACAAACATCTAAAACGAACAACCAGCCAAACCGACCCAAACAAAACAACCAGGAGGGTGGGGGAAGGGGGCGAGGGGAGGGGGGAACACCCAGCAGCCGTCAAAGAAAGGGGGCAGGCCAAAACAAGAACAAACAGATAAAGTCGGTCGCCGGAGGGCGGGAGAGGGGGGCGAGGGGAGGGGGAACGCCCCCGGCGAACGCCGACAACCCGACAGACAAGGACGACAATGCAATGAACCAACAACGAGAAGGTAACCATGTTGGAGATCAGATAATGACGACAAAGACAGGATGATCGGACCATGTCGACGACGACGATACAGGCGGGAGAGGGCCGGTGATATCCGACGGCCACCACGAAAAGCAAAAAAACAATTCAAATGGAAACTTACTAGACAAAGGAGGACGAAAGAAGACCACAATCAAAGACGAGATGGGGATGGGGAACTAATTAAGAACGGAATGGACGTGCATCTCATCGGCCGGCCGGAGATAGGTCAAGAAGACGGCTATCTCCGGCCAGGCAAGGGATCTGGGTGGCTGACTGGTGGTGGGGCGGCTGCAAAATAAGGATTAGGGTTTTGTTTTTACTTTGGGGGAAGAGAGAAGGAGGAGGTCCGTTTATTTAGAGAGAGAGAGAGTGTTCCTTGATCATATCACTTTAATAGTTTCCAATTTTAATTTTTAACTATTACTCCTGTTTGGTTTAGTTACTTTGTTATTAGGTTTAACGTAACACGTCAAACACTAAAATAACTAGCTTTCATTTGGAAGAATCCAAAATATTACTGTACTATATAGTTTTCAATTTGTGCCGTGTCGGTTTTGGGTCACGGATTATCAGCATATATCAGGTGTCGGGTTCAGTCGGTTTCGGGTTACTCAATTTTTGGTTTCTATTGAGTCGAGTCATCTTTTGTCACGTGTATCCCTTCCTAGTTCGGAAAGATTTGAAAAAAGATATTGAAAAATGCTACGATATGGAAAATATACTTTACTTTTTAGCAGTGACGGACCTAGGATTTTTCACCAATGGGGCACAAAAAAAAAGTTCCGACATTTTTAAGTTTATAAATTACTCCACTCTCTATAAGGTAGTGTAATTGGTTTCGTTGACAATATTTCATACAAGTGGCTCCGGTTCGAATCGAATCCCCCTAAACAAAATGTCATTAAGGATGAACCCTAACCAATTGACTACCAGGCAAATCGTCTTACTACTAAGAGGATATGAGGTGATGAGGTGTCAAGTTCTCATTAAAAATTTTCCCTCCAAACACTATCACTCAAATAAGGAAATAAATAAAACATTAAACTCAAATAGTTATAAACTTATACGGAGTAATATCTAAATTCAAGACAAAATATATATTGATGCAAAAATCAGGAAAAATAAAATAAAATTCAATAAGACAATAAATAAATAATATTATTATGTATGAGCTATTAAAAAAAATAGACATCTATGAGACATTTTCTTAAAACCAAATATAAGTGTTACAAACTATCGAGATCATACATTGACGTAAACAAATACTATAAAATATTTGATGATGAAAAAATATATGGAGTATAAAATACTTTCAATTTTTTATTTTAATATATAAATAAAATTTTTTAATATGATAATATTTGGAGTATTATGTTATCTTCTAATTGATTGGAAAAAGTTCTAACTAATCTAAACATATAAAAAAAAATTATTCGAGAGGCTTTGTTTCATGATAAGAAACTAAACTTTTAATTATTTAATCAAGTTAAAAATTATAAAATACTATCATTAGCTTTGTAACAAAAAAACATATTTATTTAAGTATATATTAAATGAGATTACTTTATTATCTTTGAAACTTTAAATTATTTTCTAAAATTACAAGGTAAAACTTCAAAACACTTTCACTTCTCGTCGTCCATAATTTACTTAATGTCGTCCGTATTTTAACTGATTTACCCATTTTGCCCCTCACCTTATTTAACCCATTTATCTATCATCCTCCTCTTGTTCATTCACTTATATTTAACCTCAATGCTTCGCTCAACTTCAATCATATTTTTTGAAAATTGAAAACCGATTTCAAGCAATCGGACTCCAATTAACTCATCCTTGTCATTCTAATTCCGAGCTCTTGATAATTTTTTCTTAATTTCTACACTTTAGCAAGATTATGAATTGCATCATTGTAATAAGAAATCGCAACCAAAATATACGATTGAGGCGCCTCGTTCTAGATCAAACCGTAAAACTGCCACGCCCCAAACCCAATTTGAGACGTAAAACATTCACGCCCCAACCCAGGTTGAGGCGTAGAACAACCACGCTCAAACTCAGGTTGAGGCGCAGATCTCCCAAGTCCCAACCTAGGTTCAGTCTTAGATCTCCCAAGTCCTTACCTAGGTTGAGTCTTAGATCTCCGAAGTCCCAGCCTAGGTTGAGCCGCAGATCTCCCAAGTCCCAGCCTAGGTTGCGCAGTTCTCCCAAGTCCCAGCCTAGGTTAAGCCGCAGATCTCCCAAGTCGTCCCAGCCTAGGTTGAGTCACAGATCTCCCAAGTCCCAGCCTAGGTTGAGTCGCAGATCTCCCAAGCTCTAGCCTAGGTCGAGCCGCAGATCTCCCAAGCCCCAACCTAAGTCGAGTCGCAGATCTACCACGCTTCAACTCGGAATCAGATTGTCCCGTGTTTTGTTTCTGGGTTTGATTTTATTTGAGTAATCTTATTTTATGTTGCAAAAATCCAATAATATGCACTATCAAATCACAAAGCTGTTAGATTTGTACACATAGCCATGAATTCTCGTGTAAATTGAACGACGAGCAGTGCGGCTAAATCAAAATGGGCATCAGAATCAAAATGAGCAGTACAATGCATCTAAATCTATGCTCACCCCTTAGTGTTTTTTCATGTTCATTAATGTCTTTACTGATGAAATTGAATGATTAATTGTTATAAACTCCACTTGATTTTGTGTTGAATGACATGTATCTATAATTAGCATCTAGGATAATTAGTACGAGTATCAAACTAAAGAAGTGAGATAATTAAAATAGAATTTGCTAGCAAAATTAGTAGTGAGTGACACTAAGTAATGACATTAAGTGTTTAAAGTTGGTTTTATCCGAATCGTAATTTTTTTTTTGAGGAGAAAAGTGGAGCTTATATTTAATCGATTTCCGCTAATGCAAGAATTGCATCAGGGAACAAAGTATCGTACAAGAAATCATCCCCACTTCTCGGACACAACCTCGCAACATGGTGTGCCACCGTATTTCCCGACCTTTTCACATGAGATCATAAACAATGCACAAAACGACTACTAAGAGCTAAGATATCCGCTACATTAAGACCCATAATGTTCCGACCTGCTCGACCCTTCTTCACTGCCTCAAAAACCAGCTGCGCGTCGCTTTCAATGATGATCCGAACGAAACCAAGACGAACTGCTGTTTCCATCCCCATCTCGATCGCTTTGGCTTTAGCCACAGTGGGGTCCCACCGTCCCTGCAGTCTGACACACCGAACCATAACCACCGCTCCATGTTAGTCTCGACCAACCGCACCTAAGCCAACCTCCCCGTTCGCATAGATGGCCGCATCGGTATTGATTTTTACTACTCCTGGGTTGGGTCTACTCCACGAAACAGCAGCAGGGGTACGTCTTCTACTACTTACACTCATTTCAGTCCCGTACCTAGCGTGTTCCTCCACCAACTTGATCATACCTGAAATTATCACACTAGGAGCAGTTTGGGTGTCTTCAAAAATCCGCAGGTTTCGGTAGTACCACGCGCCCCATAACATAGCAAGGAGTCGATTGCTTCTATCCTGCTCAACATTGGACAGTAGCCATCCTAATTTTGCCGCACCGGAGCCCGAAGGGGCCTCGACAATAAGGTCGTTAAATTCGCTCTCCACCCACATCTTATTAACCCAGGCGCATTCGAACAGGGCGTGAGCCACAGACTCTGGCTCCCTGCCACACAAACCACATAATGGATCCGTCCCACAGTGTCTGGCTACTAGGTTAACCTGCACCCCTATGGTGTTAGTACATATCCGCCACAGGAAATGTGCGATCTTTGGGATCGTTTTCAGCCTCCAAATCACTTTCCAAACAGCAGATGTCTCATTTCTGATCCCCTGATCCGCAATCGGGCTGGTAATGCGCATTCCGAGCCAATATCCTGACCTCACCGTATATTCTCCGTCCTTATTCGGCCACCAAAAAATTTGGTCCTCTGGCATTCTCCGACTCAACGGGATTCTCAAAATAACCTGAACATCATTTGGTACAAAGATATTCCGCAGCAGTTCGACCCGCCATTCCATCTTTTCATGGTCAATTAATTCCGACACCCGGAGAGAGGGATCCATTTCCTGGTTTGGGCTAGGAAACAGTGGTCTGTTATCCCCTTGCAACCATGAGCTCTCCCACACTTTTATCTGAGTTCCATTCCCTACCCTCCATCTCAGCCTGTCGAGCAAAAGTGGCTTAGCATTCCAGAGACTCCGCCATACAAAACTAGGGTCAAAACCCCGACGTGCCTCCAATATCGAATCATTTCGGAAATAACGAGCACGAAATACCCGACTCACCATCGACTCTGGTTTTAAAAGGAACCTCCACACCTGTTTCGCAAGAAGAGCTTGGTTAAAAACATGAAGGTCCCGAAAACCCATACCACCCATATTTTTCGGTTGACACATTTTATCCCACGACCACCAGTGCATCCTCCTCTTCGAGTCCGAAGAACCCCACCAAAATTTGGCTATTATCCCATGAAGTTCTTTGATCAGGCCATCCGGGATAGAGAAAAGGCTCATCATATAGGTTGGAATCGCTTGAGCTAATGCTTTTATTACAATTTCCTTCCCCGGTTTTGACAGAAGCTTCTCCTTCCAACCCCGAAGCTTCTTCCACATACGTTCCTTGATCTCTGCAAAAATAGCCTTTTTTGATTTTCCGATAATCGTGGGTAATCCCAAGTATTTCTCGTATCGATCAACTTCTCGAACCCCGAACAAGCTATTAATAGCGGAACGACTTTGTATCGAGACCTTTTTGCTAAAGACGATTTCAGATTTTGAGTAATTAATTTTCTGTCCCGATGCTCCCTCGAATTGGCTGATAATGTCAGCTAGTGTAGAGCATTCCCTTTTATTTGCTCGAGCAAAAATGATACAATCGTCCGCGAAAAACAAGTGGGACACACGTGGTGCAGCCCTGCAATGTAACACCCCTGATTTTATAAATTTATAATTTAATTAAAATTATGTTCGTATTTTTATTTTTACGATTTGACTCGTAACTCTTAAAATTATTATAAAACGAATTTATCGTTTAATCGTTTCAAACTCCTAAAATTCTATTTGTCTCGGGAATTCTTCTTATATTTAAAACATATTTTTATTTCTATTTCGATTCATTTTATACATTCAATTTAATTCACTTTATCGAAAATTTATTATTTATCGGGAAATATTATTTGATCGTTTAAGTATTTATTTCTATAAGCTTCGTTTTTGTCTCGAATAATCTATTTACTCATTTTATTTGGCTGTCCGGTTATTTATTAATTTTTAACTCGTTTTAACCCGATTCATAGGTCGGTCAACTTATCGTTACGGAATTTATCTTCTACCCGATTCATTTAATCAATCCGTATTTCCGACCCACTTTATTTTGAACGGATTCATTTCCCATTCCTTTTGTTTCCAACGTGTTGCTTTCCCATTTGATTCCATGTATCCTCTTCACGTTTAAACCCCTTTGTTTTCCTTGTCTTTTCCCCCACCGCTCAACTTAACCTCTTCCCACATTACTGACATTGACTCCCCTTCTTTTCATTTCTTTTCCTCCGCTTCACCGTCTGCATTCAACCCTCCTTTTCATCTCCTTCTTCGTTTGTCCGTCATCTTCTCTCCTTCACCCCTAGCCTTCATCGATTCCCCTGTTTTCCCCCTGTTTTCTTGTCATTCTGTGTGTGATCTCTGCTGCCGCAGTACGCCTCCTGCTGCTGCCGTGAATTCTGCTGTTTTACTCGGCTCTGAGGTCAGTTTTGTCGCCCTTTTCTGTCCTCGTTGTCTTTCTCGGTTTCGGTTAGTGTTGCTGCTGCGTGTTGCCTTTGTCCTGTTCCTCACCATTTCTCGATCTCCCTTGCTGTCCTGTACACGCCGCTGTACTTCGTTGCTGCTGCTGTTACGGTTCTGCCATTGCTCTGCTGCTGTTCTGTTACTGTTACCGCTACACAGGTGTCACTACTGCTGATGCGTTTGTCTCTCCGGCCAAGCATCCCTGTCTTCATCCCTTTCATCGTCGAAACTCGGTGAGCAATTTGTTCTTTGCTCTTCCGTTTCCTGTTTGCTGTTGTTGCTACGTTTTGTCCTTGATTTTTGCTGCTGTTTTTGTCTCTTTCTTCTTCCTTATTTCGTTCTCCTCTTTCTTTTCCACTGTTCTTGAGCGTTTTCGCTGAATCTAGGACGAGTTTGTCGACCTTTGCCTTTCTCGTTATCGTATTAGTTTCCGTTCTGCTGCTGCTTCGTTTTCTATGTTCTGCTGTTGGTTTCGTTGTTGTTACGGTACTGCCGCTGCTCTTTTTCGTTCCTCTTTCTTCTTCTTCTTCTTCTTCTTCTTCTTCTTCGTTTAGCGGTACTGTTGATGCTACTGCTATTCTTGTTTCGGTTGTCATCATTGGTTGTGGTTACTGCTCTCTTTCGATCTGCTGCTGCTACCCTCGTTTTACGATTGATGTTTTTTGTATTTGTTGCTGTTTCTACTGCGTTTGGCTGCTACTGCTGTTGTGCTGATGTGCGTACTGTTGATGTTGTCGTTCTATTGCTTCTGTCGCTGCCCGTTTGTTCTGCCTTGCACTGCTATTCATTGATTATTGATGCTACTGCCGGTACGGGTGTTGTTCTTCACTGTTTGCTCAGTTCGATGTCGAATCGGTGCTCTTTTCCTTCTCCTATCTGGTCGATTTGATTCCTCCTTCCCTCGGTTTTGCTTGCCTTGTTTCTCATGTTCTCTTCCGTCCCTTTTCGATCTTTCTTAGGACCGACTCTTTGTCCCTATTCTCCTCGTCCCAATCTCGTTTGTTTCCGCTTCAAGGTCTCGAAGTTCTATTGAAGAGCAAGAGCAGGAGCATGACTTTCAAAGTCAAGGTTAAGCTGGACTAAGTATGAAGGACGATTACGTGTTCGTTTCGGTTATCGACTTGAGGTAACTTTAGGACGTTACTCGATTTTATATCGTATGTTTGAGAAGTAGTATGTAGTAAATATTTTAACTTCGGTTTTCTAATTTTAGCTATTTATTATTTGCTAATTATATTATTTTTAAAGCGTATGCCTTATAAATATTTTCACAAGTTTTCGATATCATTTTATAAATCGTTAGTAATTTAATTATTTACGATCGTTGTAATATTTTGTTGGTTATCGTGACACTAGTAACTAAATAATATCGATTTCATATTTTCTTCATATTTCGTTAAATTATAAATTTTAACTCAAAATCGTATTTTTATATATTATAAACGAGATTTGTATATTTGTTCAATAAATTAATTTCGTTTTACGACTTATATTAATAAATGAGAGAATAGTCGATTTTGTTTTAAATACATTTATAGTCGAGACTATTTTCACTAATAATTTCCTATTTGTTTCCGATTGACTATTTTTATTAAAATCCGTATTATTTATTAATAAAAATTATCTGTTCAAAATAATTTGAATTCATCGTAAATTTCATTTCATTTATAAAGTTCGTCGACTCAATTAATTTTGGTTTCATTTTCTTAAAACATCTCTTTTCTAAAAGTTATGGTTTTAACTCGATTTCCTAATTATTTATAAAATACTATAAAATGACTTATTATATTTTATTTATATTTTGAGTAACGAATTTAGAAATATATTAAAGTTACGATAACGACGATAATAATAAAATGTTAATTTCGTTAGAAATGCTATTTTTAATACATTTCACTTATTTTAATAACTTACCGTATTTTCTATAACGAAATTTCCATTTTAAGTAAGTTTCTATTTATAGAAAGTTTCTCCTTTTAATACAAGATGTTTATTCCTTTTATCTTCATATTATTCATAATGATTATATCTCTTGTTTATATCGATAATGACTTGTTTTGGAGTTATGGAATAAGGACCAGTGTGAGGTTTAGAGTAATATATTTTGGGGTTTACGTTTTTGCCATCAACTATAAGGCTGATGTGTCTTTATGGGGCACATTGGTTGTTGAACCGAGCATATATGGTGTTCGGGAGTGTGTGTACATTTTGACCTTAAACTCGTGCCTCACAGTGTAAGGCGCCGTCAGGTTGAACTGAGTATTTATGGTGCTCGGGAGGGGTGTGCATATTATCTTAAACTAGGGCCACGCATTTATAAGTCGCCGTCCTATTATGGTTGAGTAGCCTAGTTAGAGATCGAGGTTTGATTTGCTTGAACTAAGTTCTCGAAGCTAGTTTTAGTATTCTCCTAGTGAAAGTCTAGCCGTCTACACTAATCCTATCCATAACGCCATTTTGAATATTTTTATTACTATCGATACTTTTGGTTTGCAGGTTGGCAAATATTCGAAGTTTTCTTCTGAAAACTTTTCTGATTTTATTGTTCCAATATTTTAAGTCTTCTTCGAAAGCTTATTTTTATTATATCATTTAATGTTTTCAATTTTAATTATTTTGATATAATAATACTATTCTTTTTCCATATGATATAATATGGCTGGGAGAATGTCCGAGTTACTCCCCACTGACGTGGCTGTAATGTTTATAACATGACAGGTATTTGCTGCTGGGTTTTGGGTGTGAGCTAGCGAGTAGTGTAGATCCTACTCTTTCTCTATTCATGTTTATTTATGGATTTGTATAAACCCGTTTGGAATTTTTACTTTTAGCCCTTTTGTAAAAGAGGCCTTTGTATTGACTTACCATTTCTTTTAATAAGATATAGTTTGTCAGTGTGTTTTAATCCCACTCTACAGTGTTTCCGCCACTGTATTGCGTTAGATTTTTCTAGGGGATTACATGCAAACTCTTGTTCCATGAATTTTGTTTTCTAAAGTAGCCTGGTTAATCATGTGAGACAACACATCAACGCATAACAGGAATAAATACGGGGAAATAGGATCGCCCTGGCGCAGACCACGACTCGGAACCACCCTCCCTGTCACAGCACCGTTCACCCGAAAAGAATGTGTCACCGAGGTCACACATGCCATAACTCTTCTCACCCACAACTCAGAAAATCCCATTCGTGTCATAACCTGCTCAAGAAAATGCCACTCAACCCTATCGTAGGCCTTACTCATGTCGAGTTTAAGGGCCACAGAACCGCACTTCCCCTCCCCTCCTCTCTTCATCGCGTGGAAAGTCTCGAATGCGATGAGTGCATTATCCGTGATCATTCGTCCCGAAATAAAAGCACTCTGATTTTCGGAGATAAGACTGTCCAGAAACGGTTTCAAACGATTTGCCAGGGTTTTGGAGATCAACTTATATAGCACATTGCACAGGTTGATCGGCCTATACTCCGTCATATTCCGAGGAGCCTGACACTTAGGAATTAGCACAACAGTCGTCGAGTTAATACCCCCAATGTCAATACGTCCTTCCCACCACTCCCGGACAAAAGAGCACACATCGTTGCCCACAATGTCCCAATATTTTTGGAAGAACAGCGCACTCATACCGTCGGGCCCGGGGCCTTATTAGGGTGCATTTGAAACAGAGCGGAGCGGATTTCATCATCACTAACCTGAGAATCGAGAACCGCATTCACCTCGTTGTCAATTCGATGTTGGATACTCGCCAAGGCTCTGTCCATCTCGGTCGGATTGTCGGAAGTGAAAAGCTTCCTGTAATACTCCTATACCACCCCCCTGGATCTCGCTATCAGACGTATGCCATGCTTCAGTTTCATCCTCAATACCATCATCAGATTCCTACGCTTCCTTTGCTTGGCTTTGTGGTGGAAATAAGCCGTATTTCTATCCCCGTCTCTGAGCTCATGTGACTTGGCTCGGGTACACCAATACGTCTCGACTTGGCATCGAAGTTCCGCAACCTCACTTGCCAGCAGACTGCACCGAGCCAACATGTCGGCCGAGGCCGGTTTGCGTTGCCATGCCCCTAGCTCTTCCTCTTTCTCTCTCAAACGGCGATTGATATCACCATAGCGCCTCCGAGCCCAGTGTTTCAGCTTCTTCGAGCATCCAGCGATCTTTTCAACCACCCCCACACCTCCTGTTATACCCCACGCGTCACGAATAACGGACCCACACTGCACATCCGACATCCACATCGGTTCGAATCTGAAAGGACGGTCTTTGCTTCCCAAACCATTCGTCTCAATAGTCTTAAGGAGGATAGGCGCATGGTCGGAAGCGAAAATAGGAAAGTTAACGACAGAAGTAGACGGAAACAGCTCCTGCCACTCACTCGTTGCAACTACTCTGTCCAACCTCTCTCGAATAAGCTGATTGATAGTCCTACCTCGTTGCCAAGTATACGGACTACCCATAAAGCCCAAATCATGGAGATCGCACTCGTCAATTATCTCTCTGAAGGCGGCCATACACGATTCCCTTCTTAGCTTGCCCCCTTCCTTCTCAGAATGACTTAAAACTTCATTAAAATCACCAAAGAAAACAATAGGGACCGGTGACATTCTATGCACCTGCCGTATTAGATTCCATGTTTTGTGCTTGTTCTCCGTCTCCGGCCAACCATATATGCCCGCCGCTCTCCAGGTTGCCACCCCATCACTATTTTTAACCTCCACCACAACATGATTACTATCATAGGTAATAAGTTCAGCATCAATGTCTTTCCACCAGAAACCCAGACCACCCGACCGTCCTCTACTACTTAAACATAAACCATCATTGAACCCACATCTACCCCGTATCCTAGTGACATCACTCCCACTCATCATCGTCTCCATAACGAAGAAGATGTTTGGGCACTCCCTCCAGCATCTCTCGGTGAGGGAGCCAACCGTCAGGGGGTTGCCCAACCCCTGACAGTTCCAGCTTAATATTTTCATTGCTCTTCGCGGTGCTGGTCTCAGCCAGTCACCGCTACTTGAGTTTGCATCTCCATGTCGACACTCTCTCCTCGAAGTCGCTTACGTAACTCCCCATCACTCGCCTCGCCATCCTCCCTTATAGGTTCGCCCGATTTACGCTTCGTCCCCACTTCATGCCTCCCCTCAACCACAATATTTCCTTCCGTCCCTACCACCGACTTGGGGCGAACCACTTTCAGGAATTTTCGTGGACGCACCAAGCCCCCCTTTGCCCCTTGCCCCTGCTCAGGTCCGTCACGGACACCTCCCATCTCCCCCTGAGTTCCCACCAAAGTCGGCCCAGCCACAGTTGAGCTTATAACAGGTCCACATTCGTTGCCCCGGACCTCGGTCTCTGGCTCCGATTCCTTGATGTGAACTCCCCTCAATTGGTTCACCATTCTCGCTAGAACCTCCTCCTCGCTTTGTTTCGACGTATCCTCCTCAAAGAGTTTTCGAGCGCACGACCCATTTCCCCCCTCACTCCTACTCAACGCCTGACTTGCCACCCTCCAAGGAGATGCTTTGAGCCAGTCACCATAGCGCCTACCCTCCCCAATGGGACCCTTTCTCTCGCTACAATCCTTCTCGCCATGGCCCAAGTGGCCACAAACATAGCAGAAAATGGGTAGACTCTCGTAGCACACTTTCACTCTCCACTGCTTCCCCCCTCTAGTTTGTAGCAATATAGAATCTTGCAATGGTTTCCGAACATCAAGAATGACCTTCAGCCGCATCGACCGGTTGATCTCTGGATTAACAGAGTTATCCACTTTAACGAACAGTCCCAACGTTTTTCCAATATTACTCGCATTCTCCGCATTGAGGCGCCCAAGGATGGGAAGGCGGAGAGAAAAAGAGTGGCACATCAGTAGGGATCATATCGCTGCAAAGCTCTGCCAATAGCATGACATGTCTTTCAAAATGCCAAGGTTGCTCCTCGAGAACTCGGTTTTTATCACTCTCCAGATCAAACTTGAATGTAACAGTTTTCGTCTTTCTATCCACCACTTCCCCCACCACCACCCCTTTCGGTTTCCAAGCCATGATCATGGTATCGATCAAAGCCCGAAGATTAACGTGACGTTCCGTCCATAACTTACCCACAATGCACTGGGATTGTCTCTCCGCTCCTCCTCCCCCACAACCCATTCGACCGCCGGCACCCTAGTATCATCCTGTTCATATGTGTTCTCTTCCACCCCCACAGCATTTAAATCAATAATATTGAGAGCCATAGCGGGCACGCAAGAGGATCAAAAGCAAGAAACACAAAACAAACAGACGACAACCACACTGCAATCCTCAACCCTCACGTAAAACGACAAGCACACGAATACACACGCACAAAGAGACAGAAAAAAAGGAAAAGAGAAACCTGATAAAGAGAGATCAAAGTGATAGTAGCATAGATTGATGATTTGGTAATGATTGGCGCCTGACAAGTCAGGGGCCGTTTCCTAGTAAAACCTAGGAGCACACCCTCTCAAGAGAAAACCCTAGAAGGAACTTTTTGTTATCCGTGAGATGGTCATATAAATGTGAATAACAAGTCGATTTTAATATTCGAATCGTAATTAAAATTAGGTAAATGAATAGTTAGGTTAAATTAGGTTAGTAAATTAAAAAAAGGGCAAATCGGTAATTTACTCATAAAATATGGACGACGCTAAGTAAATGAACGGACGACATGAAGTAGCCCCCTTCAAAATGTGAAAAGCTAATATGTTGCCAATTAGATACCGAGTACTAAAATAAGTGATACCGTAACTAAATAAAAAATACTAGATATACCATGCATTAGTGTGCGAGATCTACACTAGTGACTACACTCATTCACAAACACCAACAAACTAATATTTCAAATGGTTGAAAACTACTTGTTTCCAAAATTGTCGGGAGATCCGTGACCCCGGGCCCCAGATTCGCCCCTGCTTTTTAGCCTAAATGAAAAAAAGCACACAATTAATTTGGGATAGATAAAGAATGGAAAAAGTGGAACAATAAAATGGACATAAGGGACAAGTATTAAGCCATCAATTGGAGTTTTCGAATTCTAAATCAACCAACCTTGTAGCATAATCCTTGGATGAGTTTTTGGATGTTGGTTGGTTCGACACTGCTTTATATGACTATATACTAACATTATTAAAAGAAGACTTGGCTTATTAGCATGTTTTGGCATTTTGGGTGTTGCCGTAAACGGTTATCAAGTTCTTTAAACGATTGTTTTTTCTTTCAAAGTACACTTAGTCGTATTACAATACTTCAATTGTATTGCACTTAGTCGTATTAATTATTCTTTCCGTCTCGTTCATTTGTTATCCTTTGATTAAAATATATCTCACAAATAATACGGGTAAAAAAGAACAACAAATCACCGAAACGGAGATAGTACAATATAGTCATATAGGGAAAAGAGTTTCAAACCTGTGACTTATTGTTTACGGTACTTGGTCTTAACTACTAGAGTTAATTTGATATCTTCAATAGTACTTCGAAGGATTGTTTATAGTTACATACCACATTCCCCTATTTTGAAATACCCCTAAGTATCGTTTTTCGTTTGTATGAGTATGACTACCAAAATTACTCCCTCCGTTTCAATAATTTCTTTCACCTTAAAAGTGACACATTTCTTAAGAAAAACAATAAAATAAGTAAAAGTGTAAAAGTAGAGAGGGGAGTAAAGTAAATGGGCCACCTAGGTAAGAGAGAAGTGTGATAGAAAAAAAAAAGAAAAGTGGAAGAAATCAAAGAAATGGTTGAAAAAAGAAATATGGAAGATATCAATGAAACAGAGGAAGTAGTTCAGAGTGGAAATGGACGGAATACATTAACCAAAATAGACTATACATATAGTTGGTTTAGGGGGGAGTGGCGAAATCAGGAATTATGAGTGCGAAAAGCCGAAAATCCCAATGAAGGGCGATCTAATAATAGAGTATTGCATTAGACGAAACCAATACGACAGTAAGTAATACCGTGAGCGTGAGCGTCCCTATTCAGTACGTAGGGTATACAAACAACAATTGTATTTGTACTTCACTTTTATGCATTTCTTTCTTTATAGTTGTTGCTTGGGGGTGAGCACAGACAAGATCAGAGTCATTTACTCAAAACTAAAGGAAACGGGATTAAAATAGAGAGTAAAGATAAAAAGATTAGTTGATGGTCGGGTAGAAGATGATGTAGGGCAACATTAATTATTATATCATATCAATGTATTGAATGTCTGTTGTTAATTGCATTAAGGACTTGGTCGGCCTCTGTCTTCTTCACCTCCACACTTCAATTCTGTTGTTGATTACAAAAGATTTATTTAGTTGGCCAAACCATTCCTTCGTCTCCGTTCCAATGAATTCTACGTGTATATTTACTTTCTACACATAAATTTAGGTGGTCTTGAGAATAACACTTTTAGATTAAAGTTACCCATTTACCCTTTAAGCGTGTGGACAAATTCCCGCGGTTGTATTAAAGAGAGGGTAGTGTAGTCTTTTACAAAGCAATTTTGTTGACAATAATATAAATATATATACTGTTTTTGAATCGTGAATATTAATGATAACAAGGTGTTATATATATACTTAGAGTAATAGACTATTTAGCAAATACAACTAGCTTAGTGTAAAGCTACCTAAATACAAAGACTAATAAAGATAAGAGATTACAATATATAAGATAGACAATAGAATATAATTAAGATAAAATATTATCAAGTACAACTAATAACTATATCATCCTCGCAAAATGGACGACCTAGGAGCAACTCCAGTTTTGGAGAGTAGGCATCTGAAGTCGATCATGCGGGAGAGGCTTTGTTAAAGCATCAGCTAATTGATCATTATTTGTAATTAGGACGACACGGAGAAAATTGGACTAGACTTTCTCACGAAGAAAATAATAATTAATGGTGTGATGCTTTATTTTGGAGTGGAAGACGAGATTAGCAACGAGACTGATAGCTCCGAGATTATCACAGTAAATGGCAGGGGCGAACAGAAGGGTCACACGAATTTCCAATAAAAGGTTGGATAGCCGAGTAAGCTCGACCGCGACATTAGCGACATTAACCAAGTTTTGTTTCTTGGAGCTCCAAGAAATCGGGTTACGGCCTAAGAAAACCACATAAGCACATGTCAAGGTCCAGTCGGAATGATCAACTTGGATCAACACTTAGTTAAAAGAAGTAACTTCATCCCGAGAAGTATTTGTTGTAATGATGTCATCAATGTAAACAGGGAGATAAAGATGATTAGGATTATGAAAAATAAATAGAGAGGTATCCTTGATGGAGTTAATGAAACCAAGTCGAAGGAGGTGATTCTGTAATTCAATATACCAGGCTGGCCTGTTTGAGGCCATAAATATTCTTTTTTAGGCGGCGGACATGGTTTGGGTGATCCGAATCTTTGAACCCGGGAAGCTGAGACATGTATAGTGTATCAGTCAAGGTTCCTTGAAGGAAAGCGTCATTTATATCTGTGGATATGACGTAGGTCCACCTCGACGCGGCCACGCGCGGTTTTGGGTAGGCGAATGAATCTCGTGGTAAGATTGTTCTCGGGTTCGAAATTTAAGTCAAAGTTGGAGTCGCCATCGAATTTTATGGTTATTCGGAACCATTCGAGCCCACTCTATGTCGTCATGGACCGTACACAAAGTATGACCCATTTCAATTTCAGAGCTTATGGGGCTCGTCCCTTTGCATTGCAATACCGATACCATCTGCACCGGTTATCGTGTATAGAATGACTCTCGTGCGCCAACGGTTTCGGACATCCGGAAACCGAGGTTCTGAGTAAGGGGTGAGGGTACGTGTTGAGAAGCTCACTAAGGACACCCAACCCCGCCCGCACATAGCGGCCTCTACTAAGACATCGTTCGTGTTCGTGTACGCGCGCTAGTAAAACGACTAAATGATATGCAAACAGCGTTTTCGGCTAAACATGCGAATTTTGTGTTAACTACGTCATTTAATGCATCTAACTATTGTCGAAGTTGTTTAGCATGCGAGGTTCATTTATAAAGCAATAAGCATCAAAATAAATAAAGCTCGTAAATACGTACAAAATACACGGGCGGAAATACAACCCGGCCAATACAAAAATAACGAGTAATAAAATAGCATAAACGGAAAATATATAAAAAAAGAGCGATAAATAAATAAGTGACTCGAAACGGATCCGTATATAATAAATACACACTAGACCGTAAGTTGTACAAGTGGACAAACTTCGATTAAATACACATTGTATTATGTACTAATCGAAGGACGGAGATATGGGACCTAGGCATTATGCTAGCCCGATCCCGAATCTCGTTGCCTTGTCCCGACCTATCACCTCGAAATGTTGGCGTCCAAATTAATCATGTGTCGGATACGACTAAAGAGTCGTCGACACAATACTAATAGTGAAGGACAATCGATCAAAGTCGTTTTAAGTGTAGTGATATGCATGAGTTTTGAAAAATAGAATTACGTGATTGACTTTGCACGCTACGACTAAGTCGTAAAAAAAAAGACGAGGCTCAAATGATGCATTAAAGTCCTCGGATTTTTGGGCTACAGGACCCACTCGATCGAGTCATGGCCTGGACTCGATCGAGTGCGTCTTCGAGATGGCTACTGCCCAGTTTTGGGGGTGCTACTCGATCGAGTGGCCCATGACACTCGGTCGAGTGCCCCCTGTACGAGGGGCCACTCGATCGAGTGCCCCCTGTACGAGGGGCCACTCGATCGAGTGCCCCCTGTACGAGGCTTTGCTCGTTTTGTTTTTATGTTTAAAATCGATGATTGGCCGAGTTAAATAGAAATATTGCATGATTTAAATTTAACTCGGTTTTCGGTGCTATTATCGTATATTACACGATTATAACACCGTCATCGGAATTTTGTGAAACGTGTTATTATGGGATCGAAAAGAATTGATTAGTGGCGAAATTGTAGTCCTCCGCGTCACGACATCAATACTAATCCTAACGGATTATGTGATGTCGGTTTTCGCATCAACGGATCTCGCACTAATCTTAGAAATGGAGTCCTACGCGTTCAACTATGAGCGACCACGATCTCGTTACGCCCTTAAGTACATTGGGGCGGCGCTCCTCGAAAGGGTGCCACCTCCGTCGTTGCTCGTAAAGGGATTAAACGGACTTTGGATGGTCGTCATAGTCAAACGTGTTAAGATCCGAATTTTATTACTATTACGTATACGCGGTAAATGAGTGTTAAATGTTAGAATGCGAAGAAATAAAAAGTTAGTAACGAAAAATTAAAATGTTAGAGTTAAAGTTAGCATACTAGTATAATTATAATATAAAGTGCAAAAATGTACATATAAATCGAAGTAGGAAAAAGATAGAAATGGGGTTTATGACACCCTCAACATACATGGTTAGTAAAGGCCTCGACAATGGACTCGTAATAGCGACGGGGACGCGGGAGTATCGAGGATGTATGTAGAGTTATGGTGTGTGTGTGTGTGTGTATCGGTTTTACGAAAGATAATGGCTCGGTTTTTTGCTTAGGTTGACTTAGAGTTGTAGTGTAGAGAGGATGGGTGGATTAGGGTAGAAATGTAGGGTAGAATTGCATTCATCAAAACTGAAAAATGAGAAGAGTTTGAGGGGTATTTATAGAGTTTACCCCTCGACCTAGGGTCACTCGATCAAGTGGCCCTAGTGCACTCGATCGAGTACCTTTTAAAACGGGTATGTTCCGGATTTTTTGGCTCCACTCGACCGAGTGGTCAATCCACTCGATCGAGTGGATCAAGGGTGGCGAGCCATTTTAGGAAATGGTTGACTTTTTTGATTTTTTTGAATATTGTGTTGGGCGCCAGTTTCTAGAAGCTCTCTAGGCTGATTTTGAGGACGGATTCGTCTTTGACCGGGTTTTGACCCGGTCGCCAAAAGACGGTTTTATTTCCAGTGTCGGTTTTGGCCCAAATTATTCTTATTTTACTCGGAACGGCCCACTGGGCCTGAATTTGAGGTTGGTTTTGAGAGATTTGTACTCCGCTAAAAGTCCACGTCGGATATTATTGATTCCGAGCCCATATTTGAGTATGCTAAGTCATGTTTGCGTCCGATCATCATCGGGTGTTTTGTCGGGAACTGCTATAGACACTAGCAGGCAAAATGCGGGTGTCTACAGAGCCCCCACTCTGACTGAGGCTTGGACAAGGCGAAAGTCAGAGTAGCTACCAGGCCAATCGTAGATTACGACCTGGCAGCCTTCCGGTCGGGTCGTTTATAGTCCATTAGACTCGCGTGAAGGGCTCGCCAGCCATAAGCAGAGGGTCATACCTGTCTTGTCTTGATGATGATAGCTCCGTGGGGAGTAAATGAGATGCGCGGAGACTTGCTTCTGAAGTCTGGGGTGTACCTGTATGCTGACACATGACAATTTGCATGTAACACATAGGCGAAACACTGACTCATGCTGGGGAAATAAAACATTGATTTTTTTTGAAAAGCAGAAAAAATTTGAAAGATTTTTTTTTATCACAATTTTTTAGAAATTTTTAGGAAAGCTCGGGACGACTTGATTCCTATTCCAGATTCTGAACTGTAATCTGGCCTGCGCGCGCATATGGCCCAGGTTTGCTGAGGAGGCATGACAGTTAGGGTTCAGTTAGGTTTTCCTATTATAAATATAGGAATCCCTGCTTCAACTTACTGCATCCCAAATCATAAACTCCTCCTTCTCCTCAAAATCTCTTAGACTTTCAAGAAGATTCAAACTTTTGCCATGGGTATCGATCATTTGACAGTGATGCTTTTTGCTTGGTTCCAATACTTTCGGGACGAGGACAAAGTTCAACTGACCCAGATGGGAATTGTCAGTTTATTCCCTCTCCAACGTCTGATAATTGACTCGCACTTTTTGGACGCCTGCCTGACGTTTTGGGATACTACCCATCACGTCTTCGCGTTCCCGCGAGGAGAAATATGCCCTCTACCTGAGAAGATCACAGCTATAGGTGGTTGGAGCCCTATTGCCCGCCCTGCTATCCCTCCGTTCTACTCGGATCCAAGAAGGAGGCTGAGGGATTTCTTGGGTCTGTCTCATGTTGAGACAGATCGAATGGTGCGGGGAAATACTGTTTCCCTTTTCAACCTGGCTGACAAGTTTATGAACCTCCAAGACGTGAGGATTACTGCTGCTCATAGGCGTAGGACCTTCGCCTTTTGTATGCTGCACCGCTACGTTTTTTAGGGGATGATGGATGTTGACTCGTGCTTGGGTCAAATCAGGCTGATTGGTGTGGTTGACCAGATGGAGACTGGTCATAGCCCTGCTTGGCTAGCCACTGGGGAGATTATTATGGGTTTAGATGCTAGGCGACTTGACCCGGACCGACAGCTGACTGGGAGCGCTCGCCTTCTGCAGGTATACATCTCGCGAATTTTTTTATTTTTTTAGTTTTATTTTTTTATTTTTATTTTTTTCGTTTTCGCGCGAATTTTCTGATGTACGTAAGTCACTTTATCGAGTGACACTCTTAGCGAGCTACCGCCTGTTTTCAGAGGGCTTACTCGATCGAGTCAGATGTTGTACTTGATCGAGTGGGCTATAGCGGACCATTCCGTTGCTTACGGAATTCGTGTATCCTTTTTCAGATTTGGTTGTCGGAACGTTTGTCGATCATAGAGTCCCTTCCGAGTGTTCCCAACTACCTGAGCAGCCAAATTAGCTCGAGGAGGCGACGAATAAGCTCGAGTCACCATATAAACCGAGCTTACTGGGATGAAGAGCTGGTGTTTCACGGTGGTCCCTTAATTAAGTGGAGCGTCGCGTTGTGGTTTCTCTCCAAACTGAAGGGATTGGCCAAGAGAGACCAGGCCCGCTACTTGGTGATTTTGTCTATTGACTGGACAGTTCACATTTACCCGGACCGCCTCCTGAGGCAGTTCGGTTCGTCTCAGCGTATTCCTGAGACTGAGGCCATCATTAGTGTCTCGCTCCAATTGACGGACGCTATGTGCGATACATGGTTGCAGAGGTGGTTTACCCGTCCCATGTGGACCATACCCAGCCCTTGCTAATTCGCTTGGGTTTCACGGGCTTACCAGAAATGGACTTCCGAGGAGTCCGAGGAGGTTCGTAAAGCTTTGAAGGTTGATGAGCCTTCGAACTGGTTCGCCGGGAGACGGCGAAGGACAATAGGGGTTTCTTCGACGAGGGAGACACTCCTGCTACTTTAGTCCGATTAGAATCGGGTCCTAAGTCACAAACTAAGACTCGATCTAAGGATGCCGGTGCTAGCAGCACGCGAGGGCAGCCAAGCCCCCAAACTGTATTAGAGAGACGACTTGGGCCAAAACTGGCGGCCCGAGACCGACTAGGCCCGCGCGACCGGCTTCCTAAGCCTGTGAGGGCCCGACTTGGGCCTATCGAGGTGATAGAGGACTCGGGCTCAAACAAACGAGCCCGAGCTAAAGAGGTTCCCGTGGTGATTCAGGAACGATCCCCTCCGCGTCGTCGCCAGTGGACGGCCAAGGAGGCCAAGGACAAAGGGAAGGGCAAGATACCCTGAACACCGGGTCCTTAGTTTTATTATTATTTAAATATTACTATTATTTTTTGTTGTGTCGTGTGCTTTTTTTTATTGCATTTTTTTTAATTCCTGCATTTTGTAATTTCCCGAGTTTATCGTTTTTTTTTTTTAATAATTAATAAAGGGAGTTTATTATTAAACCGTTCCTGCCTTATTCTCGATTGCACTGGTTGTGCCCTTTTGAGGGGCTGCCTACGTATCCACAAATAGTGGAATCAAACCAAATGTAGTTCAAGCTCAGTAGATTTGCAATCTCGAATTACACCAAGACTATTGGTTCAAGATGCTTGCGACAGTAGAATAAATAATTCTAGCTCATTGACTTGCTTTTTGTAAAAAAATTGATTTTGATAAATTTTGCTAATGACATTGAGAAAAGGCTAAGGGTAGTAACACTTCAGCTGGTCCAGGTTGGTCGGGTTGACGAACTCATTCCCGTCCAGGTCCGTCAGCATCACTGCTCCTCCTGATAGGATCTTCTTTACCAAGTATGGCCCAGCCCAGTTAGGTTTGAATTTCCCCCTTGGGTCAACTGGTAGTAAAGCTCGAACTGACTTAAGGACTAGATCCCCTTCCTTAATGTTCCTGGGCCATACTTTTTTGTTGAAGGCCCGTTGGATCCTTTTCTGGTAGATTTGAATGTTGTTGAGGGCACGAGATCGTCGTTCGTCTAGTAGAACCAACGAGTCATACCGTGATCGAACCCAGTCTGCTTCGGGTACTTGACTTTCTAACAGAATTCTGAGGGACGGTACCTCCAATTCAACTGGCTGGACTGCCTCCAACCATAAGTTAGGTAATACGGCGTCGCCCCGGTTGCGGTGCAAATTGATGTCCGGTATCCCCATAGGGCAAAAGGTATTTTGTCGGGCCAGTCCCAGTAATTATCAGCCATCTTTTTGAGTATGGTGACAATTGTTTATTGGCCGCCTCTACCGCTCCATTCGTTTGGGGACGATAGGGCGAGGCCGTATGCCTTTGGATTTTATACTTGGTCAGCAGGGCCGCAGTCTCGGCTTGAAAATGAGTCTCGTGATCACTGATGAATTCATGCGGGATGCCATACCGACATATTATCTTGTTCTGGATAAACTTGGTGACATGTTTAGCATTGAGAATGCGATATGATTCAGCTTCGACCCACTTGGTGAAATAGTCGATAGCTACTAAAATGAAACAGTGTCCGCATGTACCAGAGGGATTTATTTTCCCGATTATGTCGATACCACATGTCGAGAATGGCCAAGGCGATGTTATGGTATACAGCAAGGATGACGGCAAATGCTGCACATTGGCAAAGATTTGACAGTTATGACAATGTTTGACGTATAACTGGCAGTCGGCTTCCATAGTATTCCAGTAATACCCGAGCCTCATGATTTTCCGGACCAGGATGTGAGCATTCATATGTGGGCCATTTTCACCATCATGTACTTCGGCCATAACCTTTTCGGCCTTATATTTGTCGACACAAAGGAGGAGAGCCCCCTGCGCCGTCTTTTTGTATAGTTGTCCGTCATCGGTACGGACGAATTGGGTGGCTATAGCCTTCGTAAGGCTTTCTTGGCTCGGCCTTCAGACCCGGGAGGATATTCTTCGTTTGTCAGGTACGTTAGTACAGCCTGATACCATGGTTCAGGATCAGTTATCTCAATATCTTCAATGTCCTTAATGTACGCCGGCTCGGACCATCTTTCGACACAAATTGGCATACTGGTCACGTGGTCGGGGATATTCAGCAAAGATGCCAATTTCCAGAGTGCATCTGCAAACTGATTCTCTTCCCGTGGCAAGTATATGTACTCTACCCTTTGGAATTGTTTCTCGAGATCCCTTACTCGTGCCTTGTAGGCCACGAGGTTAGCGTTTCGAGTTTTCCACTTTTGAAGTGCTTGGTTAATGACCAAGGATGAGTCACCGTGTACCCGGGGATTTGTGATCCCCAGATTGGCGGCGGCTTGTAGCCCATAAATGCATGCTTCGTACTCGGCTGCATTATTGGTAACATCAAAGTCCAGTTTGATGGACACAGGAGTGTGCTCCCCTTTTGGCGAGATTAGGAGGATCCCGACTCCGAACCCTCGAAAATTGGATGCTCCATCGAAGTATTAATCCCATGTTTCAGTGTCGGTATGGAAGATATCTTCATCTGGAAAGGACCAGGTGTCGGTGTGTCCTTCTTCGGTTACTGGGCTATCGGCGAGAAATTCAGCTACTACTCGTCCTTTAATAGCCTTTAATGGCACAAACTTTAGGTCGAACTCCGCCAGCATTAGAGTCCATCTAGAAATCCGGCCGTTGAGAACGGGATTTTCGAAGAGGTATTTGATTGGGTCCATCTTGGATAGCACATGGACCTCGTAGCTAAGCATATAGTGTCGGAGCTTCTTAGTGGCCCAAACCAGTGCCAAACACGTCTTTTCGAGCATGGTATATTTGCATTCATACTCTAAAAACTTTTTGCTGATGTAATAGATGGCTCGTTCTTCGGAGTCAACTGTCTGAGCCAGCATAGCCCCCATGGCCGTCTCGGTCGTCGTTAGGTATAACGACAGAGGCAAACCGGGTTGAGGTGGCATTAAGACTGGCGGAGCAGACAGGATTTCCTTGATCTTGTCGAAAGCAGCTTGGCACTTGTCATCCCATAGTACCCGTTCCCCTACTTTCAGTTTCTTGAAAATTGGTTCACATATCATGGTTAGTTTGGAAATGAACCGACTGATGTACTGGACTTTCCCGAGAAATCCCCTTATTTCTTTTTCGGTTTTAGGGGGTTACAAATCGGTAATGGCTTTGATTTTAGCTGGGTCGACCTCGATACCTCGTTGGCTAACGATATGACCCAGTAATTTGCCTGATGTTACCCCGAAACTGCACTTTTGAGGGTTTAGCCTCATGTTGTACTTGTGTAATCGGGTGAAGAATTTCCTTAGGGCGGTGATGTGACCGTCCCGTTCTTTGGATTTGACGATCATGTCGTCTACATAAACTTCTACTTTTTTATGCATTATGTCGTGCAATAAGGTCGTAGCAGTCCGTTGGTATGTGGCCCCGACATTAATGAGACCGAATGACATGACGGTGTAGCAGTAAGTACCCCAAGGTGTAGTGAAGGTAGTCTTACTCATATCTTCTTCCGCCATCTTGATTTGATTATACCCGGCATACCCATCCATAAATGATAGAAGGGCATGATCGGCCGTGTTATCCACCAGTATGTCGATGTGTGGTAACGGAAAATCAACTTTCGGGCTTGCCTTGTTAAGATCCCGAAAATCTACGCATACCCGCACCTTACCGTCCTTTTTAGGAACCGGCACGATGTTTGCGACCCAGTCCGGATATTCGGACACTTGTATGAAGCCGGCTCTGAATTGTTTGTTGACTTCTTCTTTTACCTTGAGAGACCACTCGGGCCTCATTCGGCGGATCTTTTGCTTAACCGGTTTACACCCGTCTTTAATCAGTATGCGGTGCTTGGCTATTTCCCGGTCTATCTCCGGCATGTCCTTGTAGGACCACGCGAAGACATCTTTGAACTCTTGGAGGAGGTTTGTGAATTGTTGTTTCTCCTCGGGATCTAAAGATAACCCTATCTTAAGTATTTGAGGCTCTAAGGTTGTTCCCACATTAATAGACTCGGTCTCTTCAATTACCGGATTCCGAGATTCCCTTTGTTCTAGTTGCTCGATCAGATGTGGAGGTAAGGGCACCTGTTCGTCGGGTTTCTCAATGTCATTGCATAAAACATTTTTGAAAGCGGAATTTAAAAGAGACAAGTCGTAAGCAGAACGGTTGTTATTATTGATTGAGAATTTTGAAAACAGCTCGAAAAGAGCAGCCATCTGATCATTGGTCAGAGGCGGAATTGGTAAGGCACTCGGGACAGACCCCGAAGTGCCAGCAGTAGGAATGACAAAAGGGAGGGGGGTTATAGGAGTGACTCTAGCATCGACTTCCCTAGACTCGACCTCAGACTATGACTCAGACTCCGACTCAGACTCAGGCATGTCTCCCTCTCCGGTGACCAGCTTGTAAATCTTTCCTTGACTATCAGTCCATTTGATAGTCTTCCTCCAGGCCCTGTTTCCCATCTCGGAGCCAACATCCGAGATCAGCTTGGTCGGGTCAAACCTGTTGCTGCGGAGAATCAGGTTGACCAGGTCTTCCTTTGGAGTCGGGGCTATGGTGTCTTCCCCAAAGAGTAACCCCAGCGAGGGCTCAGCGTTTTCAGCTCCATCGGAATGGATGAGAGCGAACACATCATCCGGGATATAGTTGCAGTCCCGGGCCGATTGGGTCCCGAGGTGCACAGCATTGGGTTGGTATAGACCAACCTGAATAGCCCCAAACACCGGCGTGACAAAGTATTCAGTCAACGGTGGGCTGTAAGGGCTCAAGTGGATACCCTTAATGATGTTGCAGGCCTTTTCGATTCCTGCTCGGACAACGTTGCCCGGGGTGGTGGCATAACCAAGGCCGAAGTGAGAGTCTTCGTCCTTAAGGACCTCGATAATCTTCCCAGCTGGAAGATTGGGTCGAGAGGTAGCCCCCGGAAAGTACCCTAGGTTTTGGAGCATCGTGTCGATACTCGTAGTGAAGTAGGGCCTAAAAAGGTACTCTTCCTCGATCATCCCCACAAAATCGAACCCCCAGAGGTCCGTGCGGCCCGTGGCGTTACACCTAGCCACGGTCATTGGGGTTGCCTCCAAAGTAATGACATTGTCGAGCAAAGGCATCTTGATCTTTCGATGAAGGGTGGAGGACACCGCTTTGACCACATGAATCCACGGCCTCCCTAGAAGCAAGTTGAAGGACGAGGTGACATCGATCACCTGGAACTCAAGCTCCTTCTCTATTGGGCCAGTTATAATGGTCAGCTTTATGGCCCCAGCTACCGACTTTGGGCTCCCATCAAAGGCTTGGATGGTCTGAGCAGTCGGGATATAGTCGGCCTCGGTAATGACGAGGGCTTTGGCGGTCCTTAAAGGAAGGACATTCACAGCAGACCCGTCATCAACTAGGGTCATCGGGAGGTATTTCCCTCGGCGGATCACCGTAATGTAGAGGGCTAGATTATGGGAGGCCCCGAACGGCGGTAGGTCGGCTTCTGAGAAGGTGATCATTGGGCCTCTTTCCTTAGCTTTGCCCTTCAGATAGGGCAGGACCGTGCCTACCATTTCAGCAGGGGTAACCAAAGAGTCGATCTTAATTTGATCGAGAGCCTTAGTGAGTGCTTCTCAATGTTCTTGTGAGCTAACTAAGAATTGCCATATGGTGAGGTCAACTCGGGTCTTCTTTAGTTGCTTCACGAGAGCCATTTCAGCAGTCGGCTCCTCAGGGGTGACTTCCGTCCTGAGTGGCTCAGTCACGGTTGTCGGGATTGGGGTGTCCCTAGAGCTAGTGGCTTGATAGGGACGACCAAGGTGGTTACTGGCTAAGACTCGGGATTTGGTCTTGCGAATCTCCTCGGAGGTGATGGGGACCGTTTCTCCTTTAGCGAGGTAGATATCGTCCTCGTCGTCAAACCAGATCCCGTTTACTTGTGGGATGAAAGGGGAGATAAGATGAGAGCAGTCAATCACCTCCCCGTCAAAGATGGCATGGGAGTTGAAAGGGTTCTCCTTGTTGCTTGGCTTATCTCCAGGCAGCGGGATTTTACCGCTTTCGATCAAGTCCTGGATCAAGTGCTTCAGCTTCCAGCACTTTTCGGTATCATGCCCATTGCCTCGGTGGTATTGGCAATAGGCTTGGGCGTTGTAGTTCTTGGAGCGTCACTCGACCGGAACTTCAGGGGTTGGGCCTATCGGTTGGATTAGGCCTTTCGAAGATAGCCTTTGTAAGGCATAGGTACAGGTGGTACCTATATCAGTGAAAACCTGAGGTGGGTGTTCTTCTTGGACGGGACATCTAGTAGATTAACCGCGTCGAATATACTTCGGGCTGCAGCTTGGGGCTTGGTGGTGGAAGAGGAAGCCCCTTGGTACCCTTTGCTAGAGGCCTTAGTGAGGCCCTCTAGTCTCAGGTCGTCTTCGATTCTCATACCCATTTCAGTAAGGGTGGTGAAATTGAGTATGACAGCGTACCGGAGGTGAACCCAGTAGGAGGGGATGAGATTCTTGACGAAAGCCTCCACCAAAGTCTTCTCACTGGGCTTATCGACCAGTTTCACGCTCTCGGCTCTCCAGCGTTGAAGGTACTTAGTAAAACCTTCTTTTGGCTCCTAGGTCATAACCTCCAGAGATCGCATTGTGGTTTGGATCTCGGTGTTGTCAGCATAGTTCCGAGCAAACTCGGTGGCCACATCATCCCAAGTTGGATATTTTTTCGGGTCTAGCCTGTAGTACCAGGCCCGGGGGTGCTTTTCAAGGGATGCAGCAAAAAGATTCTTGAACATCATAGAATCTACTCCCTTGATGGCCATGAATTCTTTGAAGGCCCGTACATGTAGTAACGGGTCTTCGGTTCCCTCAAACATTGGTAAGCCGGTGAGGTTCAGGTTCGGGGGTAGCTTGTCGTTCATCGGGGCATACTCACGGCTATTTTCCTGATGGATGTTGTTACTCCCAGCTAAGTGAACTTGTTCCTCTACTCGGTGAACTGCACTTAGTAGTGCAGTTAGAGACCCATTAGTCTCGGTATTAGGAGTCCTTTGCTCCACTGCAGCCATACGAGCAACGATGGCCACTTGACCAGCCCTCATTTCAGTCAGTTAGGCTTCAATGTCGGTCTGTTTGACGACGATGGCGTCCACGAAGGTCTTCAGATTGTTCAGAGTTGCTTCCATTTTGCGGCTGTGTCTGGTGGACGGTGGCCTGTCTGTAAGAACACCACGTAATCAGAAACCGAACCCAGATCTCGGAATCATAAAAAGTACATCCCGAGCGACAAAAGGAAAAAACTAAGTGAAAAAAGACTCGAGAGAGACACCTAGATAGATGACTCGTAGGTGGTATGACTTCCTTAGGACTCGGCTTTGTAGGCCTAATCCCGTTCGAAGGAAGGTCCACATGAGACTTTTCCCCAGACTTTTGACTCGAGTGTATAGACGGACTTTCCTTTGTAGGGGTATGCCCTACGCGGGTTGTTTGTGCCTTGACAAATAAGGCGGACTCGGGAAAGGGGGGAAACTCGTTATGTAAGATCGACGGAGTTTCGACTCTATAAACCTTCGACATACTATGCAAAGACCCGACACACGAATAGACGGTAGGTCCTATAATAAGGAAGATTTGTTTGGAAAGTTGAATGTTTGAAATTTTGAAATTTGAATAAAAGAATGAGCGAATTTCCGAAAGTTTGAAAATAGGAAACGGAATTTCGAAAACCGAGATTAGAATTTTGAAAATTCAGAAAATCGAGGTGGTGTCGGAAATTCGAGAGTTAAAACGGACAACATGCCGGCTAAAGAAAAGGATATTTTGAGTCAAATCGTTGATCCTAAATTTTGGCAGCATTCCGAATTTTGAAAATTGGATATTTGGAAAAGACGGGTCCCGAAACGGACAACATTTCGGGTTTTTCAAAATTTGGTATTTTGGAAAGAGGGGTCCCGAAACGGACAGTATTTCGGGTTTTTTTTTCGAAATTTGGTATTTTTGAAGGATGCTTTTTTTGAAATGACGGTTTTGAAAAATGACACGGAAACCAAGTAGCACGTAGTCAAACAAGCATTATAACGACGCTTATGTATGCATTACGCTAAGTCCCGGTCGGTCAAAATAGGGTCTATACCAACAACGATGGCTTTCTCGTAAATCAGGACGAACTCCCTAAGCCGACTTGGTCTTAGGACATGCCGCAAAACCCATACGAGTTCCACCATCGAAGTCTTTAGCGCACCCATTTAGGAATGCACCGCGGTATAGTGGGACGTCGGTCACAAGTAACCGGCCCGGGCAAATTTGGGTTATGCATGAATCATTAAACTAATGCGCGCACACTAATATACGAACGATTTCTCTTCGAGTCTCACCCTAGGAACCCCGATGACATGTGGTACATCAGGTATCCCCAGCGAAGTCGCCAAATTGTGGACATGACGTAGGTCCACCCCGACGCGGCCACGCGCGGGTTTGGGTAGGCGAATGAATCTCGTGGTAAGATTGTTCTCGGGTTCGAAATTTAAGTCAAAGTTAGAGTCGCCACCGAATTTTATGGTTATTCGGAACCATTCGAGCCCACTCTATGTCGTCATGGACCGTACACAAAGTATGGTCCATTTTGATTTCAGAGCTTATGGGGCTCGTCCATTTGCATTGCAATACCGATACCATCTGCACCGGTTATCGTGTATAGATTGACTCTCATGCGCCAACGGTTTCGGACATCCGGAAAGCGAAGTTCTGAGTAAGGGGTGAAGGTACGTGTTGGGAAGCCCACTAAGGACACCCAACCCCGCCCGCACATAGCGGCCTCTACTAAGACATCATTTTTTCTCGTGTACGCGCGCTAGTAAAACGACTAAATGATATGCAAACAGCGTTTTCGGCTAAACATGCGAATTTTTTGTTAACTACGTCATTTAATGCATCTAACTATTGTCGAAGTTGTTTAGCATGCGAGGTTCATTTATAAAGCAATAAGCATCAAAATAAATAAATCTCGTAAATACGTACAAAATACACGGGCGGAAATACAACCCGGCCAATACAAAAATAACGAGTAATAAAATAGCATAAACGGAAAATATATAAAAAAAAGAGCGATAAATAAATAAGTGACTCGAAACGGATCCGTATATAATAAATACACACTAGACCGTAAGTTGTACAAGTGGACAAACTTCGATTAAATACACATTATATTATGTACTAATTGAAGGACGGAGATATGGGACCTAGGCGTGGTGCTAGCCCGATCCCGAATCTCGTTGCCTTGTCCCGACCTATCACCTCGAAATGTTGGCGTCCAAATTAATCATGTGTCGGATACGACTAAAGAGTCGTCGACACAAGACTAATAGTGAAGGACAATCGATCAAAGTCGTTTTAAGTGTAGTGATATGCATGAGTTTTGAAAAATAGAATTACGTGATTGACTTTGCACGCTACGACTAAGTCGTAAAAAAAAGACGAGGCTCAAATGATGCATTAAATTCTTCGGATTTTTGGGCTACAAGACCCACTCGATCGAGTCATGGCCTGGACTCGATCGAGTGCGTCTTCGAGATGGCTACTGCCCAGTTTTTGGGGTGCTACTTGATCGAGTGGCCCATGGCACTCGGTCGAGTGCCCCCTGTACGAGGCTTGGCTCGTTTTGTTTTTATGTTTAAAATCGATGATTGGCCGAGTTAAATAGAAATATTGCATGACTTAAATTTAACTCGGTTTTCGGTGCTATTATCGTATATTACACGATTATAACACCATCATCGAAATTTTGTGAAACGTGTTATTATGGGATCGAAAAGAATTGATTAGTGGCGAAATTGTAGTCCTCCGCGTCACGACATCAATACTAATCCTAACGGATTATGTGATGTCGGTTTTCGCATCAACGGATCTCGCACTAATCTTAGAAATGGAGTCCTACGCGTTCAACTATGAGCGACCACGATCTCGTTACGCCCTTAAGTACATTGGGGCGGCGCTCCTCGAAAGGGTGCCACCTCCGTCGTTGCTCGTAAAGGGATTAAACGGACTTTGGATGGTCGTCATAGTCAAACGTGTTAAGATCCGAATTTTATTACTATTACGTATACGCGGTAAATGAGTGTTAAATGTTAGAATGCGAAGAAATAAAAAGTTAGTAACGAAAAATTAAAATGTTAGAGTTAAAGTTAGCATACTAGTATAATTATAATATAAAGTGCAAAAATGTACATATAAATCGAAGTAGGAAAAAGATAGAAATGGGGTTTATTACACCCTCAACATACATGCTTAGTAAAGGCCTCGGCAATGAACTCGTAATAGCGACGGGGACGCGGGAGTATCGAGGATGTATGTAGAGTTATGGTGTGTGTGTGTGTGTATCGATTTTACGAGAGATAATGGGTCGGTTTTTTGCTTAGGTTAACTTAGAGTTGTAGTGTAGAGAGGATGGGTGGATTAGGGTAGAAATGTAGGGTAGAATTGCATTCATCAAAACTGAAAAATGAGAAGGGTTTGAGGGGTATTTATAGAGTTTACCCCTCGACCTAGGGTCACTCGATCGAGTGGCCCTAGTGCACTCGATCGAGTGCCTTTGAAAATGGGTCTGTTCTGGGATTTTTGGCTCCACTCGACCGAGTGGGTCAATCCACTCGATCGAGTGGATCAAGGGTGGCGAGCCATTTTAGGAAATGGTTGACTATTTTGATTTTTTTTAATATTGTGTTGGGCGCCAGTTTCTAGAAGCTCTCTAGGCTGATTTTGAGGATGGATTCGTCTTTGACCGGGTTTTTGACCCGGTCGCCAAAAGACGATTTTATTTCCGATGTCGGTTTTGGCCCAAATTAGTCTTATTTTACTCGGAACGACCTACTGGGCCTGAATTTGAGGTTGGTTTTGAGAGATTTGTACTCCGCTAAAAGTCCACGTCGGATATTATTGATTTCGAGCCCATATTCGAGTATGCTAAGTCACGTTTGCGTCCGATCATCATCGGGTGTTTTGTCGGGAACTGCTATAGACACTAGCAGGCAAAATGTGGGTGTCTACAATATCGAGTTGTCGGAGAGACCAACTCTTGGTTACAACAAGACTTAGTAGTAAACAAACCATGTCGGACTTAATAACTTGGCTAAACGTTTCAGTATAATCGAGACTATGTCGTTGGTGAAACCTTTAGTGACAAGGCAGACTTTGTGTTTATCGATTGAGTCAAAAGGTTTAATTTTGTACGAAAGACCTACTTACAACCGACAATATTATAAGACGGGGACTACGGATGGCAATGGGTCCAAGACCCGACCCAGACCCGACGGGTCGGACCCAAATGGATCTGGCTGTGGGTCTCATTTTTTTCAGACCCGACGGGTCCAGGTAGGGTATGGGTCTTGTTTTTAAAAATAGGGTTTGGGCCTTGATCTGAAATACTGGACCCGGACCCGACCCGTGGACCCGATGCTTTAATTATAAAAAAACCCTAAAATCAACCTAGACAGCAAACAACTAAACATCTATTTAGTTCAAACTCCTTACTCCCTCACTTTACTCCTCAGTCCTTACACCCTCAGACCCTCACCCTTTCAAACCCTAGATCCATCACCAGTCACTAGTCACCACCTTTTCAGATCCCTCCTCTTGCCGTCATCAACACCGCCATTCTTTTTAATTCTTACTGTAAGTTTGTAAGAGCGTTTAATTTCTTAGTACAACATATACCGTAGACAATTTTGTATGTGCTAAAAGACACTGACGAAGTCTGTAAATTTGCTGAAATTTGGAAGAAATGAGAAATGTAGGACAAAATAAAATAAAGTAGTGAGACCTGCGGGTAGACCCGGACCCGGCGATTCTAGATCTGGGTCTGAAAATTTTGGACCCGGTCGGGTTTGGGGCAAGTCTGGGTCCAGGATAATTTTGACGGGTCCGGATCTGGATCCTAGTGGACCCGCCCCAGACCCACCCCATTGTTATTCCTAACGAGGACGATGGAGCGAGGTCCCATGTTTGGTTATCGAGGAGTGCTTGGTGTTGGGTTTTCATGGTGGTGTGCCAAACAGGGTCTGTGAGAGTTTGCATGACCGAGGTGGGCTTGAAAGAGGTGAGTTGGGTTGACAAGTTATTAAGACAGACTAGTGGCTTCGAAAGATGAGTTGATGCACGGGTATGATGTGGGTGAGCAGAGGCGGACGGTTCGGTAGGGTCAAGACTCAAGAGAGGTGGGTGGTCGCACGTCAAGGGTGGGGTTGGGTTTGATGGTAGATGGCAGCAAGGAGGTGGCAGGGTTGGGTGGAGGCGCGTCAGAGGGGGGAGCGTGTCGGGATGATCGACAACATTAGAGGCGAGGAGGGAATAACAGTGGACGGGGGTGGACCAAGGGTGGTGGAGAAGGGCGGTGGACGTGGCGCCGGTGGTAGACACGAAGGGGTAGGGACATGGGTGGGGCGGTGGTCGAAGATGGCAAAGGATGAGGGAGGAGACGATGGGGAGAGGTGGGTGGGTCTTGGGAAGGGGGCTTAGAAGGAAATTGGTTGGTATTGTTGGCTGATAGGCAATTAGTAGTTGTTATAATTGAGGAGGGTAAGTTTTGTTGGAAAAAAGGAAAAGTAGATTAAGTAAAACTCACGTGTCTGGAGGAGTAAATTCGATTTGTTTTTAGGTCAAAACAAAGGTAAGAATGTTGAGACAGGACATAATCGACAAAACGCAAGGAACGGGTAGAGGGTCTCGTTTATGAGAAGTATATGGGCGAAGCCATGGGTAACAAAGGCACCCGAAGCTATGAAAATTAGAGTAATTAGGAGACTTACCGAATAATTTTGAGTAGGAGGTGGACATTTGAAGTCCGGGAGTAGGCATGCGATTTATTAAATAAACCACAGTATGGAATGCAAAAGACTAATATCGAACGGGGACAGACGAGTAAGCAAGCAGTGCAAGATCAGTGTCAACCATGTGTCGGTGTCATCTTTCCGCGAACCCATTATTCTCAAGTGTGTGTGTGTGTGGGGGGGGGGGGGGGGGCGTGAGGTGTTGGATACCGTGACTCTTTAAAAAGGGTTAAGTTTTTCAAATTCACCTCTATTATCGGTGCAAAAGGTGATAATGAGTCGTGAAAAAAAATCAGCAAGTGTTTTAAAATTAACAGTACGAAGGTGGAATAAATGTCAGATTTTTTCTTTAATGGGTATAGCCAAGTAAATCTAGTGAAGTGATCGACGAAAATAATGTACTATTTAGAGCAACCACGAGAAAGAATAGGCGAGGTCCATAAATCACTAAAAATTATTTAAAATGGAAATAAACTAGTAAGACTTGAAGAATAAAACTTTTCGTGCTATTAAATTGAAAGCACGAATACTCGCATCTGGATTTATTTGACATTATTGGAAGAACTTGATAAAATAGATTTAAGTATAGGCAGGGGCGGCTCAGGCCCGGTTCAGGAGGAGCATGGGAACTGGGCCTCTAAAATTTAGGCCCAAATTTGTTACATTCCTTGAATTTAAAATTTTTTAACAGTAACTCCGCAACTTCCAACTCTATGCATCTGTGGCTAAACTTCCTCCATCTCATTAGTCCATTTTAAATTCCAAGATAATTAAACCTCAAATCTCTCTTTCCCAGATTAACTTTCCAGTCCCCTAATACCCAATCTTCATCCTCTTTAAAACTCCAACAATTCTCCAAAATACTGATTATAAATTTCCCCTAAGTTCTTTTACAAATTAAAATCACCAAATTCTTACTCCGTATGTACCTTTCACAATCCCTAAACCAATTTCGAATTTTCCTATGTACTCCCTCAATTTTGCGATTATTTCTGTGTTGAAAGTGAGTCAGATTTTTTCTACAAGGTAAAATAATTTCAATTTTTTCATTTCATTTTATTTTTGTGGGTTTGATTCGTTATTTTTTTGATTGTTTTGGCTTCGCTTAATTTTTCCTGATCTGGCTAATTCGGTAAAGATTTGATTTTTTTTTGTAGAATATGTTGGTGGGATGCTGAGAATCTGGGGATTAAAGGGTTTTTTTTATTATTATGAAATTACTGAAATACGTCGGATCAAAGGAATAAAGGGCTGATATTTGACTTTTTTTTTCTTCCAATCATGATTAGATGATTAATGAAGAATTGAATTATTGATATGGTTATATTCTGATTTTAGTTATTACCTATTTCATTTAATTGTTTGAATCTTTTTTTTTTTTGCAGGTTTTGGTGAATAAAAGATATACTTCTATTCACTTAAAGAGTAAAGACTTCATACGGAGTATAAGATACTCCGTATTAAAAAACAAAATAATACATGATGTATGATTAATTGTAAATAAATAGATGATGTTATCGAAATTACATATGGAGAATTTTATCTCAATAAAATTTCGATTTTTAATTTTTTGGACCTCATTTTCTAATGATGCACAGGGCCTCGGTTTATTTTGCGATGCCCCTGATTATAGGTAGACTCAGGTGGCCAAACCGATGGTGGTAAGTAGTGGAGAGGAGGACCCCAAAATTAGCTTGTGGAGTAGGGGAAGTGGGCCAATAGCTAGACATCGTCTTTAGCTTTGCCCGTGTGAAGAAGCTTGCTTGCCTATCCGAATGTCCTTAACATAGAAAAAAAAGTGAAGACAATAGAAACAGGGTTATCGACACAAAATTTAGAGACGGAATTAATATTTTTGCGCATAAGAGGAACATGAAATATATTTTTGAGATTAAAAGAGCGAATAGAAGAAGAAATAGTGGCGGAACCGTAATTATGGATCAAAAGACCTGATTTGTCACCTTTTACGGTTTCATCGGTGCCGTCATAATTAAGGGGAGTGAAAGGCAAGGCTAGATAGGTCACAAGTAATGTGGTGAGATGCGCCGGAGTCAACGACCTATAGAGCATCGGGGTGGTAGGCCAGGTTGTGGAGGGAGGTGGGCTGGGTCTTGGGAAGGTGCGAGTTGAGACGGGGGTGGGGTGCGAGGGTGAAAGGGGACATGAATGTCGGGATGAAGAGCCTTAAGAATTGGACAAAAGCGAAGGGAGTGACGTTCGACATCACACCAATGACACTTTCCTTTCTACAGTTTTTTGGGGGTAGAACGGGGATTACGTTGGTGGGTCGGTTGGATAGGGGGTGGGGACCGACTAGAGCGTACGTAGGGGTGGGGCGGGATTGGGTGGGGTTAGCGACATTCGGGAACGGATAGAGGACGAACATGCGCCTTGAATTTTTAGAGTGAGTTCATGTCGAATAACTTTTTCATGATGGTTATCAAATGGATTGGGGTATCACGGGCTTGAACGACGGCCATGACCGGTTGGTATGTGGGTCAAGACCATCAAGAATTTTGTCGGTGATGTCTTCGGGTGGGATCGGGGAGTCGAGAAGCGCAAGTTCTTCGGTAATGACCTTGATTTGGTTCATATAGGTCAAAACGGAAGAGTGATTTTTGGAGAGGTGTTTAAGTTCAAATTTTAGTTGTTGGATGTAGGTCTGAGACGCTTTGGCGGAGGTGGTGTGAAGGACGCCCCAAGTGGCTTTGGAGGTGGTGAAACTGGTAAAGTTGGGGGAAACAGATTTTGTGAGAGTGCTCGCTAGGGCACTGAAAACTAGTTTGTCTTGCCAAAACCAAGTGTTATAAGCCGGGTTTGGAGATGATTTTTCCTTTCTTTTTCTAGTTTCATCGGTTAAAGTTGCTGACGGAGTGACGGATGAGCCATCAACAAAGTGATAAAGGTCGTAGCCAAGGTGGAGGCTCTGATACCATGAGTGGAACTGGCCAAAATGACGTACTCCCTCTGATTCACAAAGATCTTCCCCTCTGATTAAAATATACCTCACATATATTAAACAAAGGGGAACATCTTTGTGAATCAGAGGGAGTAGTAAAACCATTCATTGAAATGAGAGAGTACTATTTAATACTCCCTCGCTCTATACCATAATGATCTTCCCATTTCAATATTATATCTCTCAAAAATGAATAAAAATTGGAAGATCTTACTGGTACGGAGAGAGTAAGCTTTAATATTGAACCCCTTCGGAGAGAACTAATTAAGCCTCTAATTTAATATACTAGGAACACATTGGGTGCAGTTAGCAAGTTTCAACCTAAATAATGCGGAGTATATTGTATTCAACTTTTCAAAATAACTACTAGATCACAATAAAACCGAATAAATAAAATTTAACAAAAACTGTAGAGAGATGGCCTCCTTCTCGAGAGACCTGTTATTTAAGATCCATTTTTTATGTTATGTGTCCTACTAGCTAATTGCATGTTGTAGACACCCGCATTTTGACTGCCAAGTGTCTATGGCAGTTTCAAAAAAACACCCGATAATGATCGGATGCTAACGTGTTTCTACGTGCTCGGATATGGGTTCAAAACCATTAGTTGCTGGCTAATGCACTTACGGAGCACAAATCTCACAAAACTGACCTCAAATTCAGGCCCAGTGGATCGTTTCCAGTCAAATAAGACTAATTTGGGTCAAAACCGATCCCGGAAATAAAACCGACTTTTAGCGATTGGGTCAACCCCCGTCAAAGTCATTTCCGAGACACACAGAAAACAGCCACACAAACATCAAAAAGTCCAACACAAAAGCAAAACCCACAAAATATCCAATTCAAGGTCCAAAGTCCGGACCACTCGATCCAGCTGACCCACTCGGTCGAGTGTCAGCTCCACTCGATCGAGTGGGCCCTTATTCAAGCCCGGCTGCAGGCGCTTGGGCCACTCGACCGGGTGAAGGGGATACTCGGTCGAGTAACCCTTGATGGGGTACATAGGCAATGCCTATATATACACCCCCATGCACACACTTCAACACACTTTTCAAAAACCCTAATTCAACCTTAAGCAAGCCCTAATCAATATTACACTCAAACCCTAACCCTAGCGTCTAGAAAATCGAACCCTAACCACCACAACTTAGCCTACATCTCGATACTCATGTGCTAGCCACAACTACGAGTCCCGTCCGAGAACAAGAACATGTAGCTTGAGGGTGCCAAATCCCGTCTTTTCTCTCTTGCGTCGTTCATAGTCGTAGTTGTCGTTTTTTTATCGTCATTATCGCGTCTATAATATTGTTAATATCACTAGGATAAAGCATTAAAATACTTGTGGATTTGTGTCGAGTGCGAAGGATGTCGGAATAAGGAAACCCGAATATACAAGGGTATTGCACCCATCGTTGCCGGTCGCTTATCCCGACACCCCTAGCATTTGATTATTGAAACAAGTCAATTTAAACAATAGTTTTTTTTTTACTTTTGTTTGCATCATCATCGATCGCATATTCCATCTATTCTAAAACCTATTTTCAAAACATACTTTTTTATAAGGGTCGAAACCCGTTGACGCGGATCCGACATCACATAATCCTTAGGGATTTATTACGATGTCGGGAAGCCGAGGGAATCAAGTTTTTTTAATTCAAGCGTCGATCTACTAGATTTGATACCAATTCCGTAATTGGATGTTGAATCTAATGATCTAGTCAAATAAATTAACTAACACGATTTTCGTTGATGCTAAAATAATTGTCATACAATTCGTTAGAATTACGACATTATTAAACGCGGAGAAAATTTATTCATATCGTGATAGTTAACTTAAAACGACTTAAAGCGTTTTTTTTGTTTCCACTCTAGTATTCCATATCGATTCAATAATCGAATATGGGATATGACGAGTATCGAAGTTAAGTTTCGAGTATAAATTCCACAATATTTATGCCCGATTCGACAAACTCATCAAATTATCAAAATAAAAAAAAAAGGCAATTTCAAAATCGATAACAAAATTGCAAGCGAACCCTAGTTCGTACAAGGACCACTCGGTCGAGTGTCTAGCCCACTCGGTCGAGTGGCACCCCAAAACCCAAACAGAATACTTTTTCGACCTCCACTCGGTCGAGTCTCGTAATGACTCTGTCGAGTGGCAACGTACTCGGTCGAGTTGGTCAATAACTCGATCGAGTAGGGTCTAAAATACGGGACAGAAGCGTTTTCAGGGGTCCACTCGATCGAGTCCTACAATGACTCGATCGAGTGGCCCTTTATCACGACAAAATCGTGAGTCCTACACCGTCCTCTAGTTTCGGTAATATTCTTTTTCTGATTTAGGTCAACACGTGTCAAGCCTATCACGTGAAATATCATTTTTCAAAGTCATGCATCATCTTATTTACATCATTCCATTTTATTCTACATCTTTGCAAACCGTTATCATCGTTATACCGTTACTAACCGTTTGTTCTCTTGTCGATTTACCTTGTTTATTTTATTGTACTAAAATGAACCCACATGCTAAAATTCAACTTCGACGTTAGAATTAGGTGCATTAAATCGACATAGAAACCCTTTAAATTTCTCGCATGTTTAGGGAAAATAATGTTTGCATAAGCATTTTTTTCATCGTTCAACTAACGCGTGTATTAGAAAGTCTTTCGATATCTTAGTAGAGGCCGCTAATGTGCGGGCGGGGTTGGGTGTCCTTAGTGGGCTTCCCAACACGTACCCTCACCCCTCACTCAGAATCTCGGTTTCCGGATGCCCGAAACCGTTGGCGCACGAGAGTCATTCAATACACGATAACCAGTAGTGACGGTATCGGTATCGCAATGCAAAGGGACGAACCCAATAAACTCTGACATCGGAAATGGGCCATACTTTGTGCATGACCCACTACGACATAGAGTGGGTTCGAACGGGCCCGAACTCCCACAAAGTTCGGTGGCGACTCCACTTCGATTTAAATTTCAATTCGATCCATTCTCATATGGAGATTCATTCGCCTCCCCAAACCCGCGTGTGGCCGCGTCGGGGTGGACCTATGTCATGTCCACAATTTGGCGACTCCGCTGGGGATTAACTGATGCGTGACTTACCATCGGCATCCTCAGGGTGAGACTCGAATAGAAATCGTTTGACTAGTACAATACGCGTTTTAGTTTTACGGTTCATGCATAACCCCATATTTTCCCGGGCCGGTACTCGCGACCGACGTCCTACTATACCGTGATGTACTCCAATATGGATATGTCAAAGGTGTCCATAGTCGATTCGAGTGGGTTTCGCGGCATGTTCTAAGATCAACTCGACTTAGAAAGTCCGTCCCGATCAACGTCTAGACTATGTGCACTGGTATAAACCCTCTATAGACCGACCGAGACTTAGTGTAAAGCATACATGGCGTCGTTATAATGCTTGTCTGACTACATGCTACTTGGTTTCCGTGTCGTTTTCAAAAACCGTCATTTCAAAAAATATATCTTTTCAAAAATATTCAATTTTCAAAAAATCGGAACGCTGCCGAAAATTAGACTTAAGATTTGACTCAAAACAAGCCTATTTTCTAGCTGGCATGCCGCCCATTTCAAAACTCGAACTTCCGATCCACCATTCGATTTTCGAATTTTCAAAATTCAATTTTGATTTTCAAATCCTCGTGACGTCATTCGCGATTTTCAAATCTTCGAGATGCCGTTTTTGATTTTCAAATCTTCGGGATCTCATCTTCAATTTTCAAATTGTCGGAAATTCTTTTTTTTCGATATTCAAATTTTCAAAATTTCAACTATCCAATTTCAAAACCCGGGACGTATACCGAATTTAGGACTTATGATTTTACTCAAAACATCCTATTTCTAGCCGGTATTCTGCCCATTTCAAAACTCAAAAATATTTTCGAATTCTCAAAAAAATCGAGGCCCGGTACATTTTTCCGATTTCCGAAAAATCGGGCCCTTCCACCGTTTTTCCGGATTTTTTCCTAAAAATCCTTTTCAAAACCTTCTTCTTCTTAGGACTTCCCGTATTTAGAAGTGTCGGATCGTGTCTTAAGTCGTCGAAGTCTCTAGCGTCGAAACCCTGATCTTACATCACGAGTTTCTTCCCTATCCCAGTCCGCCTTATTAGACTAAGGCAAGGCCCACCTACGTAGGACATACTCCTACAAAGGAGGGCCCGTCTACACAATCGAGTCCAAAGTCTGGGGATGTCTCATGTGGACCTTCCTTCGAACAGGACTCGGCCCACATAGCCGAATCCTAAGGAAGGCCCACCTTGCACAAGTCACCCGTCTAGGTGTCTTTTCCGAGTCAACCTTTTACAAGGCATAGCCCTATAACAAAAGGTTCGTGGTCCTTACGTCTAAGGGTCACTCGTCAAACAATCGAGTCTTAACAAAATCTTCAATCCCACTCGGGGGCTACCCCTTAGCAGGGCGATCAATCACGGTTGCCCTAAGGGTCATGTCTTACACGTGTCTCACGTACCCCACTTTCGAGTCACTTAAGATGCCACACCATCTAAGTCCTTAGTCTCACATTGGGGGCTATTCTCCGACGGAGTGGTTAATCACAGTCACTCCGAGAATAGTACCCTACACATTTGTCTTAGAGGAGTCTAACCCGAGTCAAACTGGAGTCGTCTATCCTCCTGCGCTATTTCCTATGCCTTGGTGTATTTGAGTTCCGAAGCAACTTTTCTGATTACGCGGTATTCTTACAGACAGGCCACCCGTAACTAGAAGCCAACGTAAGATGCAAGAAACCTTGGACGAACTAAAGCCTCACTGGATAATATAGAGGCCCAATTGGCGGCCATCAGGACCGACCAAACGACCCTTGCCACCCGTTTGAGTGTCGTGGAGAAAGGGACTCCTGTTGTTGGATCTGAGCCCACCGGGCCCATAGCTGAACTAATCAGCGTTGTTCGCAAAATGGAAGAGCAGGTCCATTTGTCAACAAACAACTCGATCTATACCGAAAATGCTCGCTCTTATTCGCCTCTAAATGACGAGCTACCTGCTAACCTCAACCTCACGGGAATTCCAATGTTTGAGGGTACTGAAGACCCGGTCCACCACATCCGGGCTTTCAAAGATTTTATGACAGTCAAAGGGGTGAAGTCCACCATGTTTAAGCACTTATTCCCTTCCTCCCTCGAAAAGCATCCCAAGGCCTGGTACTACAAGCTCGATTCCAAGAAATATAAGACTTTGGATGATGTGGCGACTGAATTTGCTCAGAATTACCCCGATAATACCGAGATCCGGACTACAATGCGTACTCTGGAAGTGATGGCCCAAGAGCCCAAAGAAGGGTTCACCAAATATCTCCAAAGATGGCGGGCCGAATGTGTGAAGTTGGTAGACAAGCCCAACGAGAAGACACTAGTGGAGGCGTTCATCAACAACCTCCTACCTTCCTACCGCATCCATCTTAGGTATGCCGGCATTTCAAACTTTGCAGTGCTTACCGAAATGGGCATTAGGATTGAAGACGATCTTCGACATAATGAAGATCTGGGTGAAGCTTCTACTGAAGGCTATACTGGACATCAACTCAAGTCCTTAGAAGCCGACGACTAATGACCACATCATCCGAGAGTCCGGATTTGGTTTAAGTCTAAGTCTAAGTCCGAGTCTAGGATACCCTACATGGCTACATCCTCATTTCCAAGTCTGAGTCAGAGTCAGTGTATTCTGTCCTCTTTTCCAAAATTCAATAAAATCAGCTTTCAATATTCTCTCTCATATATACTTTCCTTATGTGTTTCCGAGAACATGATGAACACCGTCATACACTGTGAGCACATGCACGTGACTATTATAGGCACATCTATAATGACTGCAAGAAACTGAGACCCGTGTTTTCCTTTAACCTGTTCTATGTCTGGAATAGAAAGCCACATAACTACCCTTAGCAGGAGCGGTATCGAATCCTATGACAAATCTAGGTAGTCTTCTAGTTTGGGTTAAAGACGGAAGGCAAGCTCATTTCCCACAGTAAAACACCCCTCCAATGAGACTGACCAATCCCTACCTTTGGTGTTAGTCTGACCAACAAAAACTGGACGAAAAAAAAACATTCAAAAAACCCATGACCGGGGCTAAAAGGTCAACCAACATTGAAAAGACCCATGACCGGGGCTAAGAGGTCAACCAACATTCAAAAAACCCATGACCGGGGCTAAGAGGTCAACCAACATTCAAAAAACCCATGACCGGGGCTAAGAAGTCAACCAACATTCAAAAAAACCCATGACCGGGGCTGAGAAGTCAACCAGCAAAAATTCAAAAAACCCATGACAGGGGCTAAGTGGTCAACTAAAAAATATTCAAGAACCCATGACCGTAGTGAAAACGGTCAATTCAAAAATTATCAATACCATCCGATAGGGGAGAGGTAATCAAGCTGGTCAGCTAACACCACATTTAGCCTTCCCACATTACAACCCTCAAGACCTTCTCGAGACCCAGGCTAGAGATAGCCCGAAATTTTGAGGATTCAAGCTCCATAGGATACACCCTAACCATTAGGGCCAGACATGGAAACTAGATCCCGCATTATCAAACCTGCTCAATCGAAGTTCGAGCCATTTTTACTCAACTTCCCCCTTTCCTGCCACATTGCAATACCTTACCCTCGAAGCCTTAGCTCCACAAATCAAGCTCCAGATGTCAAAACATCAAAGCCACTTACGACCTAGCACCACATGTCCAAAATTATCCAAACCAGTTACCAACCCCGAACACGGAAACTCAACTTGGGGTCGGCATAGAACATGCCCAAATAGTTTTCACCACCTCAGGGAAGCTACCTCGGAGAACGCTCACAACCACGACTCAAGCAGGGACATGCAACCCACTATATCTCCCCAACGGAAAGCCCCAGGCGGCATTTTCCCCGGAATAGCACGGGATGGGCCCACATATAGGTACACCCAGGACTTATGCGACAAGTCTGATTCCCCAAGGAGGTATTATCATCAGCTCAGGTATGACTTCTATCTTATGGCTGGCGAGCCCTTCACGCAAGTCTAATGGACTATAAACGACCCGACCGGAAGTCTACCAGGTCTTAATTGGCTTGGTAGCTACTCTGACTTTCGCCTTGTCCAAGCCTCAGTCAGAGTGGGGGCTCTGTAGACACCCGCATTTAGACTGCCAGGTGTCTATGGCAGTTTCCAAAAAACATCCGATGATGATCGGACGCTAACGTGTTTCTACGCGCTCGAATAAGGGCTCAAAACCATTAGTTGCTGGCTAATGCACTTACGGAGTACAAATCTCACAATGCTGACCTCAAATTCAGGCCCAGTGGGTCGTTTCCAGCCAAACAAGACTAATTTGGGTCAAAACCGATGCCGGAAATAAAACCGACTTTTAGCGATTGGGTCAACCCCGGTCAAAGTCATTTCCGAGACACACAGAAAACAGCCACATAAAAATCAAAAAGTCCAACTCAAAAGCAAAATCCACAAAATATCCAATTCAAGGTCTAAAGCCCGGACCACTCGATCCAGCTGACCCACTCGATCGAGTGTCAGCTCCACTCGATCGAGTGGGCCCTTATTCAAGCCCGGCTACAGGCGCTTGGGCCACTCGACCGAGTCAAGGGGCTACTCGGTCGAGTAAGCCTAGATGGGGTACATGGGCAATGCCTATATATACACCCGCACACACTTCAACACACTTTTCAAAAACTCTAATTCAACCCTAAGCAAGCCCTAATCAATACTACACTCAAACCCTAACCCTAGCGTCTAGGAAATCGAACCCTAACTGTAACAGCCCTAAATTTTCGTAATCAAAATAATAACCCAAAAACGGAAAACTCAAAGTTGTTACTCCACACTTAGCTTTACGGAGCCAAGTGCAAGGAAAAGATAATTAATAAATAAATAAAAATATGAATCGGATAGCTAATTAAATTGAAAACGTTGCAGCGGAAGTCTTTAAGTCTTACAAAATCCCAAAACGGTTTAAAACCATAGCAACCAATAAATCCAATAATAATGTAAATAATTTGTAGTCAAAGTTAAATTATAAAAGTCCTTCCTCGCTCAGCATAACCCGATACCAGAATGCACCCATGCAACAATTCAAGTGTACCTATCAGCTGTACCCAAAAATACAAATAGGTACAGGTTCCAGCGGGGGAACGACCCAAAACAAAAAGACGTCAGCAAAGCTGAGTAAACTATAATAATATAATAAATCGTGAAATAATAATAATAATAATAATAATAATAATAATAATAATAATAATAATAATAATAATAATAATAATAATAATAATAATAATAATAATAATAATAATAATAATAATAATAATAATAATAATAATAATAATAATAATAATAATAATAATAATAATAATAATAATAATAATAATAATAATAATAATAATAATAATAATAATAATAATAATAATAATAATAATAATAATAATAATAATAATAATAATAATAATAATAATAATAATAATAATAATAATAATAATAATAATAATAATAATAATAATAATAATAATAATAATAATAATAATAATAATAATAATAATAATAATAATAATAATAATAATAATAAACTGAAATCAGAATTAAAACCATCGTTTAAATATCAGAATACCATAAAAATAATAGTCAAAATAAAACCAACCAATATATATTTTTCGCAACCTGTGTGCTAAGGTCCTACCCTTGCACGGTCTAGAGGTAACCACCTGTGCTTAGCTAGACTCATAATAGTGCGCACCTCTCACATTTGGACAGCCAGTAGGATGAAACTGCCAAAGGAGAAAGTCTAACTCCCTAGCGAGTGAGGGCCGGACAATCCTCACTCAAAAAATAGTTTCGGGACAAAGTCCCAGGAACGTCTTAGACGCACCTTAAAACCGTCTAGACCAACAGAACTCCCAGAGTATGTTATAAGTTACTAAAAATTTTACCAAAATAGTACCAATATGTGAGTCGTGTCACAAAGTTCAATATCCAAACATCACGAGTATTATAGAAATATTAACGATCGACAAAATAATTTACAAAACCGTTATAAAAATATATATTTTGATCCGAACATGCTCTTTACTTAAAAGTGAAAAGGGTAAAACGTCCTTACCTCTCAAGACGGACAACTCAGCTATTATGAGTCCAAGAACTCTTTCTCCTCGAATCCACAAGCTACAATTAATATATAATGTTTCAATAACTTAACACATACACTATTACCGTCGTTCATATACAACTACCAAAATTATCCATACCACTCCTTATTCCAAACAAAATACCCATTAAGCCAACTCTGTCTTAATTGATTCATACTCACAGGACTACAATTAAATTGAGCAACAACCACAAACTTTCTGCCGACGACGACGAACACTCTGACAATACACTAACCCATCATTTCCCTTTGAAATTTCCATAAGCCAACTACACTAATCCATTGTTGCTAGTATACGTCACTATCATGAATAATATGGTGTAATACATAATCCTAGGCAAGTCATTAACACAAATAAATTATTCACTACACTAGCACAACTCCACGGGAACACATTTTTACCACAACTCCAACGTTCCCGGCCAAACTCAAGCAACGACCGAGACATAACCAAGCCCAGTATTGAGACACAATTATACTTACATAATCGTTAATTAATGTTGAGAAAACGGTTTTCACCAAAAACAACTGAAAAAGAGTCGAAACTCAAAATATTTAGACATGCCTCCTATTTGATCCATAAATTATAAAAAAAAAAACGAGGACAAATTGTTAAGAACTTACAATTAGATGGTATAAAACAGGAAGCGTAAGGAAAATAGTAGTGGCCGGGGTTTGATGTTGAAAATTCGGATGCTCGGTGGCTCAAAATCAACAGGACGGTGGAGGAGCAGTGCGGCAGAGGAAAACAATTGAACAAAAGTAAGGGGTTGGGGTAAGTAAGGTGAATGAATGAGAATGTACGGGTGGGTGTTTATTTAAATAGGAGTGATTAGGTTTTCTTGTATTTGTTTGGGTCAAGTCCAAACACCAACCCGATACTAAGTCAGTTTCTAAATCGAACGTTCCACTTTTTAAAGAAACAAACAAAAATCGATTTGTTATAAGGAGACTCAAAATACTTTAATTTTATAAAGACCTCGAAAATATATATATATATATATATATATATATATATATATATATATATATATATATATATATATATATATATATATATATATATATATATATATATATATATATATATATATATATATATATATATATATATTTTTTTTTTCAACTTAGAAACCCGATTTAAATAAAATAGAAAAGTAACGTCTTAAAATGACTCGGAAAGTAACGGGGTGTTACAGACTTCCCTCCTTAAAACAAAACTTCGTCCTCGAAGTTTAAACTCGTCCTCAAAATAAAGTCTCACATTACTATAAGTGTCCCAAAAATGACCATACACTCCATATATCCAAATTCGCCAAAGTTCCTCATATATGTCCAAAATAAACCATTTACTCTATATACATCCAAAATCCACCAAAACAAACGCGTAACCTTTAAGATCACTCACACCTCTAAATCCCCAAAAATCCAAAGCACCTAATTCCTCAATTTTTTAAAGTACCACAACTTCACCGCCACCTAATTCCACAAAATCAGAACAAATTCCTTGAAATTATGCAAGAGTTCGAATCCACAAAATACTCACAATCCTCAAAAGTGTCACTTAGAAAGCTAAGAGCATGCCGGGTAAATAATAATTAAATATTTTCAAAGTTTTGAAATTTCACAAGTATTTCAAAAATTAACGAAGAGCCAATATCCCACAATAACCAACAATAACCAATGAAAAAACCAATCCAACAATAACCAACAACAACCAATAGGTTCATATTTGTAACCAACAAGCAATAATAACATGAAACCACACAACAAGGTTAATCCAACAAAATAAAGTAGTAAATAAAGTAGTCATGCATAGTTTCTATCCCCCTTAAAATAAAGCTTCGTCCACGAAGCACGAAAATTTACCTTAGGCAAAAAGATGAGGGTATGTTTCTTTCATGGCTGACTCAACTTCCCAAATAGCCTCCTCCACATTGTTATTATTCCACAAGACTTTAACCATTCTTGTCTCAGTTCTACGGGTTTTACGCACCTTACTATCCAAAATCTGAACATGAGTCTCCTCGTAGGTCATAGTTTCATCAAGCTCAATAGTCTCCGAGTCTAACACATGTGACGGATCACTAATGTATTTCCTTAGCTGGGAAACATGGAATACATTATGCACTCGTTCTAGATCAGCTGGTAAATCAAGTCGATAAGCCACCTCGCCAATACGCTCCAAAATTTCATACGGACCAATAAACTTCGGGCTCAATTTGCCCTTCTTACCGAACCGCATTACTCCTTTAGTAGGTGAGACTCGCAAAAGAACTTTGTCACCAACCTCAAATTCCACGTGCCTACGAGTCTTATCAGCATAGCTCTTCTGACGGTCTTGAGCTGCCTTCATCCTGTCCTGTATAATCCTAACACTCTCAACCATTTCAGTGATCATCTGAGGCCCTAGAATCACATGCTCACTAATATCACCCCAACATACCGGACTTCTACATTTGCGTCCGTACAACGCCTCAAATGGTGCCATCTGAATTGTAGCCTGATAACTGTTATTATAAGAGAACTCAATAAGATCTAACTTATCCTCCCAGCTTCCCTGAAATTGTAAGATACAAGCTCGCAACATATCCTCAAGTATTTGATTTGTTCTTTCAGTCTGCCCATCGGTAGCTGGATGAAATGCTGTGCTCATATTAAGTTTGGTTCCCAAAGCTGTCTGAAGTTTCTCCCAAAATATTGAAACAAATCTGGCATCCCTATCTGACACAATATCCTTAGGAACTCCATGAAGTCTTACCACATGATGTACATAAGCATCAGCAAGCTGCTTCTTCTTCCAAGTATCTTTCATCGGAATAAAATGTGCACACTTAGTCAGCCTATCAATAATCACCCAAATCATATTATTACCTTTTTGTGACCTTGGCAAACCAGCTACAAAATCCATGGAGATTGAACTCCACTTCCACTCGGGAACCTCTAACGGTTGTAACTTCCTCTGGGGTCTCCTATGTTCACTCTTAACCTTCTGACATATCAAGCACCGAGACACGAAATCTGCAATATGTTTCTTCATACCGGACCACCAAAATGCTAACTTCAAGTCTGCATACATTTTATCACCCCCGGGGTGAACAGAATATGGTGTTGCATGTGCCTCAGTCATTATTCTTTCCTTTATCTCCCAGTGGTTAGGCACACACACTCTATCATGAACCTTAATCAATCCACTCTCATCGCGCCTGAACAAAGTAGGCTCATTCACTAACTTATCCTGCAAATACTTACAACCAACCTGCAATTCTCTAATCTCCCCTATCAAATCACTCTCGACAGATAACACATTAGACGGGGTTCCTGGCTTCGCCATTTGGATCGCAAAGTTCACAAATTCTTCCCTTAACTTATCACGGTTCATCACTAAATGTATCGTATGGAGAGATTTCCTACTTAAGGCATCGGCCACCACATTAGCCTTTCCTTCATGATAGTGGATCTCGACCTCGTAGTCCTTAATCAACTCTAACCACCTCCTCTGTCTCATATTAAGCTCCTTTTGAGTGAATATATATTTTAAGCTTTTGTGATCAGAGAAAACCTTAAAGGGTACACCAAATAAATAATGTCTCCAAATCTTCAAGGCAAAGACTACGGCTGCTAATTCTAAATCATGAGTAGGATAATTTTCTTCATAAGGTTTCAACTGCCTAGAAGCATAGGCAATCACTCTCCTATTCTGCATAAGAACACAACCTAACCCATTCTTAGAAGCATCAGTATAAACTTCATAAGCTTCATTCCCATCCGGTAAGGCCAACACCGGAGCAGTGGTCAACTTCTCCTTCAAAATCTGAAACGACTCCTCACATCCCTCATCCCAAAGAAATTTTGTGGCTTTCCTCATCAGTGTAGTCATTGGTCTAGCTATTTTAGAAAAATCTTTCACAAATCTCCTGTAGTAACCAGCTAAACCCAAAAAACTACGAATTTCAGTCACGGATTTCGGTCTAGGCCACTCCTTAACAGCCTTAATCTTAGCAGGATCTACTGATACCCCATCCTTAGATATAATATGCCCCAGAAAAGCTACTTGATCCAACCAGAACTCACATTTCGAAAATTTGGCATACAACTGCTTCTCTCTCAAGGTACCCATGACAATACGTAAATGTTCCTCATGCTCATCCTCACTCCTCGAATAAATCAGTATGTCATCAATGAACACCACAACAAACTTATCTAGGTAAGTCCTAAAAGTTCGATTCATCAAGTCCATAAATACAGCAGGTGCATTAGTCAACCCAAAAGGCATCACAGTAAATTCATAATGGCCATATCTAGTGGAAAATGCAGTCTTAGGGACATCCTCAGGTGCTATCTTCAATTGATGGTACCCAGATCGCAAGTCTATTTTAGAGAAAACAGAAGCTCCCTTCAACTGGTCAAACAAATCATCAATCCTAGGTAAAGGATACCTATTCTTGATAGTAACTTGGTTCAATTCCCGATAATCAATACACAACCTCAAAGTTCCATCCTTCTTCTTCACAAATAAAACAGGGGCACCCCAAGGCGACACACTAGGCCTAATATACCCTTTCTCCATCAACTCATCTAATTGTTTCTTAAGCTCTTGCATTTCTAATGGTGCCATTCGGTAAGGTGATTTAGCAATTGGACCCGTTCCTGGCATTAGGTCGATTTTAAACTCAACTTCTCTAGCTGGAGGCATTCCCGGTATTTCCTCAGGAAACACATCAACAAACTCACTCACTACTGGGACTTCACTCAAGTCAGGATATTCCACCCTCAAATCTTTTACATGACACAAAATCAACTCAGCTCCCCTAGATAGATGCTTTTTCACTTTCATAGCAGAAATAAGTTTCACTCTAGGACCCTTTACATGACCCCTATAAGATACTCTCACGTTTTTAGGCCCTCTCAAGGAAACTTTACTCTGTGCACAATCAATATTAGCCCGATGAGAACCGAGCCAATCCATCCCCAAAATCACATCAAAGTGAGGTAACGGAAATTCTATCAGGTTTGCCTTAAAATCATGATCACCAATAAACACAGACACATCCTTAAAAATTCTTTTACAGTTCACTAAGTCCCCAGATGGCATGGCAAAATCATAATCCACAATTTCACTAGATTCAACATTCATTTTATCCACAAACTTAGTTGAAATAAACGAGTGAGATGCACCAGAATCAAACAGAACATGAGCTGAAATAGAATTCACAAGAAAGTTACCCGAAACGATGTCTGTATTTTCTGCTTCTTCTCTATTCATGACATAGAGCTTCCCAGTGGGCTTCTTAGTACTCTGTGCCCCATTCACTTGCCCTGCGGGCTTACTAGCTGCTGTAGTGTTGCCCTGAGTCGGAGTTGGGTTCTTATAAGTGTTGTTAGATGCAGACCCACCATAACTCTGAGTTCTTCCCTGACCCTGAAATCGGTTACCCTGATTCACACTCACACTAGTAGATTGTGCACTACGGGGTCTTCCTGCCTTCTTATTAGTACATTCAAACTCACGGTGTCCCAATTTTCCACACCAGTGGCATGTCACCCTATTTCCCTGACAGTCAACTCCTAGGTGATCTCCTTTGCATATCTTGCAGTAATAGTGTCTGGTAAAAGCTTGGCCTGTCCCCTGACTCTTACCATTCCAGTTACTCCCTTCTTCTTTCATATTCCCGCTAAAAGATCGAGACTTGTTTTGAGGGTTGTTATTATTATGGAAATTTCCTCTCTTAGCTGCAGTGTCAGATTGACTCCCCTGATACTCCCTCTTTTTGGTCACACTAGTTCCCAACTCAGTCTCCATTTTCTGGTTACTCCTCTCAATGTTCACAGCTCTAGCATAAATATCCCTCAATGAAGTGAAGGTCTCCCCAGCAAACCTACCCTTAATCTTCCAATTTAACTTGTCCTCAAACCTTGCCGCTTTAATTCGCTCAGTTGGCACCAACTCCGTAGTGAATCTGCTGAGTTCAATGAATTTGTTATAAAAATCCTTCACACTCATCTCATCTGTCTGCTTTAGATCCCCAAATTCAGCCAGTTTCTGGTTCTTCACATGATCGGGGAAAAATTCTTCCTCGAGTAAGTCTTTAAGGTCATCCCAGTCTTTATCATGAAGTACGACGGTACCATTAGCATTTCTCACCCTCTTAGGTTTCATGAAATCATCTTTCACAGTCTGCCACCAGATATCTGCTTCCTCCTTCAGGTAGAAAACAGCGATCCTAGCCTGAAACTCATGTGGGCACCCAACAACCAAGAAGATTTTCTCCATCTCCCGAATCCAGTTATCTAGCTCAGTAGGATCCCCTTTCCCAGTAAAAGATGGCGGCCTCTTCTTCTGTACCGCTTCAGACATCCCAGCGACAGTAGGTGTAGGATCGTTTTCATTCTCAACCCTCTCATTCATATTCCGCGCAACCGTAGTCATTTGTTGCACAGCTTCGACAAGGACTGTGTTCTGAGCTATAAGTTGCGTCACCATAGCAGTCATATCAATATTGTTTTTTTTCATTTTCCCTTCGTGGAGGCATGGTTACTATATATATAAACAAGGTTCTATTAAGTACAAGCATAAGACCGTTCTATCACAAATAATAACATAAGTAGCATTCACAGTTCAGGTAAGGGTAATAGCACACAATATTATCATATATATACAAATATGAATATATAAATCATGCGTATGCAATGCACCCAAACCTCCCAACACTCTGTTTTTTTTTTTTATAAAGGGAAAAGTTTTTTTTTTTTTAAACCATTTCAAATTTTGCAAAACATTTTGGAAAGCCTATTGCTCTGATACCAACTGTAACAGCCCTAAATTTTCGCAATCAAAATAATAACCCAAAAACACAAAACTCAAAGCTGTTACTCCACACTTAGCTTTACGGAGCCAAGTGTAAGGAAAAGATAATTAATAAATAAATAAAAATAGGAATCGGATAGCTAATTAAATTGAAAACGTTGCAGCGGAAGTCTTTAAGTCTTACAAAATCCCAAAACGGTTTAAAACCATAGCAACCAATAAATCCAATAATAATGTAAATAGTTTGTAGTCAAAGTTAAATTATAAAAGTCCTTCCTCGCTCAGCATAACCCGATACCAGAATGCACCCATGCAGCAAATCAAGTGTACCTATCAGTTGTACCCAAAAACACAAATAGGTACAGGTTCCAGCGGGGGAACGACCCAAAACAAAAGAACGTCAGCAAAGCTGAGTAAACTATAATAATATAATAAATCGTGAAATAATAATAATAATAATAATAATAATAATAATAATAATAATAATAATAATAATAATAATAATAATAATAATAATAATAATAATACTAATAATAATACTAATAATAATAATAATAATAATAATAATAATAATAATAATAATAATAATAATAATAATAATAATAATAATAATAATAATAATAAACTGAAATCATAATTAAAACCATCGTTTAAATATCAAAATACCATAAAAATAATAGTCAAAATAAAACCAACCAATATATATTTTTCGCAACCTGTGTGCTAAGGTCCTACCCTTGCACGGTCTAGAGGTAACCACCTGTGCTTAGCTAGACTCATAATAGTGCGCACCTCTCACATTTGGACAGCCAGTAGGATGAAACTGCCAAAGGAGAAAGTCTAACTCCCTAGCGAGTGAGGGTCGGACAATCCTCACTCAAAAAATAGTTTCGGGACAAAGTCCCAGGAACGTCTTAGACGCACCTTAAAACCGTCTAGACCAACAGAACTCCCAGAGTATGTTATAAGTTACTAAAAATTTTACCAAAATAGTACCAATATGTGAGTCGTGTCACAAAGTTTAATATCCAAACATCACGAGTATTATAGAAATATTAACGATCGACAAAATAATTTACAAAACCGTTATAAAAATATATATTTTGATCCGAACATGCTCTTTACTTAAAAGTGAAAAGGGTAAAACGTCCTTACCTCTCAAGACGGACAACTCAGCTATTATTAGTCCAAGAACTCTTTCTCCTCGAATCCACAAGCTACAATTAATATATAATGGTTCAATAACTTAACACATACACTATTACCGTCGTTCATATACAACTACCAAAATTATCCATACCACTCCTTATTCCAAACAAAATACCCATTAAGCCAACTCTGTCTTAATTGATTCATACTCACAGGACTTCAATTAAATTGAGCAACAACCACAAACTTTCTGCCGACGACGACGAACACTCTGACAATACACTAACCCATCATTTCCCTTTGAAATCTCCATAAGCCAACTACACTAATCCATTGTTGCTAGTATACGTCACTATCATGAATAATATGGTGTAATACATAATCCTAGGCAAGTCATTAACACAAATCAATTATTCACTACACTAGCACAACTCCACGGGAACACATTTTTACCACAACTCCAACGTTCCCGGCCAAACTCAAGCAACGACCGAGACATAACCAAGCCCGGTATTGAGACACAATTATACTTACATAATCGTTAATTAATGTCGAGAAAACGGTTTTCACCAAAAACAACTGAAAAAGAGTCGAAACTCAAAATATTTAGACATGCCTCCTATTTGATCCATAAATTATAAAAAAAACGAGGACAAATTGTTAAGAACTTACAATTAGATGGTATAAAACAGGAAGCGTAAGGAAAATAATAGTGGCCGGGGTTTGATGTTGAAAATTCGGATGCTCGGTGGCTCAAAATCAAACTTTGCAGTGCTTACCAAAATGGGCATTAGGATTGAAGACGATCTTCGACATAATGAAGATCTGGGTGAAGCTTCTACTGAAGGCTATACTGGACATCAACTCGAGTCCTTAGAAGCCGACGACTAATGACAACATCATCCGAGAGTCCGGATTTGGTTTAAGTCTAAGTCTGAGTCCGAGTCTAGGATACCCTACATCCTCATTTCCAAGTCTGAGTCAGAGTCAGTGTATTCTGTCCTCTTTTCCAAAATTCAATAAAATCAGCTTTCAATATTCTCTCTCATATATACTTTCCTTATGTGTTTCCGAGAACATGATGAACATCGTCATACACTGTGAGCACATGCACGTGACTATTATAGGCACATCTATAATGACTGTAGGAAACTGAGACCCGTGTTTTCCTTTAACCTGTTCTATGTCTGGAATAGAAAGCCACATAACTACCCTTAGCAGGAGCGGTATCGAATCTTATGACAAATCTAGGTAGTCTCCTAGTTTGGGTTAAAGACGGAAGGCAAGCCCATTTCCCATAGTAAAACACCCCTCCAATGCGACTGACCAATCCCTACCTTTGGTGTTAGTCTGACCAACAAAAACTGGTCGAAAAAAAAAACATTCAAAAAACCCATGACTGGGGCTAAGAGGTCAACCAACATTGAAAAAACCCATGACCGGGGCTAAGAGGTCAACCAACATTCAAAAAACCCATGACCGGGGCTAAGAAGTAAACCAACATTCAAAAAACCCATGACCGGGGCTAAGAGGTCAACCAACATTCAGAAAAACCCATGACCGGGGCTGAGAGGTCAACCAGCAAAAATTCAAAAAACCCATGACCGGGGCTAAGAGCTCAACCAAAAAATATTCAAGAACCCATGACCGTAGTGAAAACGGTCAATTCAAAAATTATCAATACCATCCGATAGAGGAGAGGTAATCAAGCTGGTCAGTTAACACCACATTTAGCCTTCCCACATTACAACCCTCAAGACCTTCTCGAGACCCAGGCTAGAGACAGCCCGGAATTTTGAGGATTCAAGCTCCATAGGATACACCCTAACCATTAGGGCCAGACATGGAAACTAGATCCCGCATTATCAAACTTGCTCAATCGAAGTTCGAGTCATTATTACTCAACTTCCCCCTTTCCTGCCACATTGCAATACCTTACCCTCGAAGCCTTAGCTCCACAAATCAAGCTCCAGATGTCAAAACATCAAAGCCACTTACGACCTAGCACCACATGTCCAAAATTATCCAAACCAGTTACCAACCCCGGCCCGAACACGGAAACTCAACTTGGGGTCGGCATAGAACATGCCCAAATAGTTTTCACCACCTCTGGGAAGCTACCTCGGAGAACGCTCACAGTCACAGGATCAACATCCTAACCATTCTAGCCCTTTGATCAAGACATCATTGGGAATGCGCCTAGCCTGCACCGTCAATATGGCTAGTTATACACAAAGTCCTATTAGACTAGGCACCATAATATATCTTCCAACACTGAACTACGGCTTGGTTTGATTTCACTACACGTGAATACGTAGGCAGCCTTTCAACAGAGGTACAACCACCCACATTGTCACACATTCAAAAAGCACTATCATTCCGGTCACGACACTGTCATGTTCTCAGCAGCTAGCTTTGTCGTCCCGGGGGCTTCTCTTAGACAGAAGACCTCCGTCCACTCACATAATCCAAATACTTTCAAAATCTAGCCTCCTTTCTACAGTATGTCCTAGTACTCGGCTCGGTCGAAGACGAGAATCTGTCAGGACTCGAAGCAATATTCATTTTGGACTGTACCCTAAAATCAGAAATCCAGAAGGGCACCAGACAAAAACAGTCTCATCACAGACTACTGCAATTCCCCTATAACAGATCGTTCCCATTTCGACTTCGACCATGTTGCCACTCGCCTAGGCTACGTATTAGCGCAACTCAAGAGTCTTGTTAGGCGGTCCAACCCCTCGAGAGTCCAGTCGTGTCAGTCAACTCGTCCGGTCACGTCCAGAGTCGAGTCTGTCGGTAGGCCTCTCTCTTCAAATTCTACTTTGAAATTTGCAAAATTTAGCCATTTGAAAAAAATCCTTTTCGACAAGGTCAAATTTCGGTCTATTAAAACTGCAAATTTCTTTTCTACCCTCTTCCGTTTTGAAAACCTAGCACATGAGCTGCTTTCAGGATTTCGATTTCAAAATTCAAAATTTCAAAAACTTCAAAAATTCATTTTCCCAGCGCGAGTCATTTTACTACCTACGTGTTGCATGCAAATTTTATGTGACTTATACAGGTACGACTCAAGCAGAGACATGCAACCCACTATATCTCCCCAACGGAAAGCCCCAGGCGGCATTTTCCCCGGAATAGCACGGGATGGGCCCACATATAGGTACACCCAGGACTTATGCGACAAGTCTGATTCCCCAAGGAGGTATTATCATCAGCTCAGGTATGACTTCTATCTTATGGCTGGCGAGCCCTTCACGCAAGTCTAATGGACTATAAACGACCCGACCGGAAGTCTACCAGGTCTTAATTGGCTTGGTAGCTACTCTGACTTTCGCCTTGTCCAAGCCTCAGTCAGAGTGGGGGCTCTGTAGACACCCGCATTTTGACTGCCAGGTGTCTATGGCAGTTCCAAAAAACATCTGATGATGATCGGACGCTAACGTGTTTCTACGCGCTCGGATATGGGCTCAAAACCATTAGTTGCTGGCTAATGCACTTACAGAGTACAAATCTCACAAAACTGACCTCAAATTCAGGCTCAGTGGGTCATTTCCAGTCAAACAAGACTAATTTGGGTCAAAACCGACGCCGGAAATAAAACCAACTTTTAGCGATTGGGTCAACCCCGGTCAAAGTCATTTCCGAGACACACAGAAAGCAGCCACACAAACATCAAAAAGTCCAACTCAAAAGCAAAACCCACAAAATATCCAATTCAAGGTCCAAAGCCCGGACCACTCGATCCAGCTGACCCACTCGGTCGAGTGTCAGCTCCACTCGATCGAGTGGGCCCTTATTCAAGCCCGGCTACAGGCGCTTGGGCCACTCGACCGAGACAAGGGGCTACTCGGTCGAGTAACCCTAGATGGGGTACATGGGCAATGCCTATATATACACCTCCATGTACACACTTCAACACACTTTTCAAAAACTCTAATTCAACCCTAAGCAAGCCCTAATCAATACTACACTCAAACCCTAACCCTAGCGTCTAGGAAATCGAACCCTAACCACCACAACTTAGCCTACATCTTGATACTCACGTGCTAGCCACAACTACGAGTCCCGTCCGAGAACAAGAACATGTAGGTTGAGGGTGCCAAATCCCGTCTTTTCTCTCTTCTCCTTCTCTCTTGCGTCGTTCATAGTCGTAGTTGTCGTTTTTTTTATCGTCATTATCGCGTCTATAATATTGTTAATATCACTAGTATAAAGCATTAAAATACTTGTGGATTTGTGTCGAGTGCGAAGAATGTCGGAATAAGGAAACCCGAATATACAAGGGTATTGCACCCAGCGTTGTCGGTCGCTTATCCCGACACCCCTAGCATTTGATTATTGAAACAAGTCAATTTAAACAATAGTTTTTTTTACTTTTGTTTGCATCATCATCGATCGCATATTCCATCTATTCTAAAACCTATATTCAAAACATACTTTTTTATAAGGGTCGAAACCCGTTGACGCGGATCCGACATCACATAATCCTTAGGGATTTATTACGATGTCGGGAAGCCGAGGGAATCAAGTTTTTTTAATTCAAGCGTCGATCTACTAGATTCGATACCAATTCCTTAATTGGATGTTGAATCTAATGATCTAGTCAAATAAATTAACTAACGCGATTTTCGTTGATGCTAAAATAATTGTCATACAATTCGTTAGAATTACGACATTATTAAACGCGGAGAAAATTTATTCATATCGTGATAGTTAACTTAAAACGACTTAAAGCGTTTTTTTTGTTTCCACTCTAGTATTTCATATCGATTCAATAATCGAATATGGGATATGACGAGTATCGAAGTTAAGTTTCGAGTATAAATTCCACAATATTTATGCCCGATTCGACAAACTCATCAAATTATCAAAATAAAAAAAAAAGGCAATTTCAAAATCGATAACAAAATTGCAAGCGAACCCTAGTTCGTACAGGGACCACTCGGTCGAGTGCCTAGCCCACTCGGTCGAGTGGCACCCCAAAAACCAAAACAGAATACTTTTTCGACCTCCACTCGGTCGAGTCTCGTAATGACTCGGTCGAGTGGCAACGTACTCGGTCGAGTTGGTCAATAACTCGATCGAGTAGGGTCTAAAATACGGGACAGAAGCGTTTCCAGGGGTCCACTCGGTCGAGTCCTACAATGACTCGGTCGAGTGGCCCTTTATCACGACAAAATCGTGAGTCCTACACCGTCCTCTAGTTTCGGTAATATTCTTTTTTTGATTTAGGTCAACACGTGTTAAGCCTATCACGTGAAACATCATTTTTCAAAGTCATGCATCATCTTATTTACATCATTCCATTTTATTCTACATCTTTGCAAACCGTTATTATCGTTATACCGTTACTAACCGTTTGTCCTCTTGTCGATTTACCTTGTTTATTTTATTGTACTAAAATGAACCCACATGCTAAAATTCAACTTCGACGTTAGAATTAGGTCTGACATCGGTATCGGTATCGGTATTGCAATGCAAAGGGACGAACCCAATAAACTCTGACATCGGAAATGGGCCATACTTTGTGCATGGCCCACTACGACATAGAGTGGATTCGAACGGGCCCGAACTCCCACAAAGTTCGGTGGCAACTCCACTTCGATTTAAATTTCAATTCGATCCATTCTCATATGGAGATTCATTCGCCTCCCCAAACCCGCGTGTGGCCGCGTCGGGGTGGACCTATGTCATGTCCACAATTTGGCGACTCCGCTGGGGATTAACTGATGCGTGACTTACCATCGGCATCCTCAGGGTGAGACTCGAATAGAAATCGTTTGACTAGTACAATACGCGTTTTAGTTTTACGGTTCATGCATAACCCCATATTTTCCCGGGCCGGTACTCGCGACCGACGTCCCACTATACCGTGATGTACTCCAGTATGGATATGTCAAAGGTGTCCATAGTCGATTCGAGTGGGTTTCGCGGCATGTTCTAAGATCAACTCGACTTAGAAAGTCCGTCCCAATCAACGTCTAGACTATGTGCACTGGAATATAGACCCTCTATAGACCGACCGAGACTTAGTGTAAAGCATACATGGCGTCGTTATAATGCTTACCTGACTACATGCTACTTGGTTTCCGTGTCGTTTTCAAAAACCATCATTTCAAAAAATACATCTTTTCAAAAATATTCAATTTTCAAAAAATCGGAACGCTGCCGAAAATTAGACTTAAGATTTGACTCAAAACAAGCCTATTTTCTAGCCGGCATGCCGCCCATTTCAAATATCGAACTTCCGATCCACCATTCGATTTTCGAATTTTCAAAATTCAATTTCGATTTTCAAATCCTCGTGACGTCATTCGCGATTTTCAAATCTTCGAGATCCGTTTTTGATTTTCAAATCTTCGGGATCTCATCTTCAATTTTCAAATTGTCGGAAATTCTTTTTTTTCGATATTCAAATTTTCAAAATTTCAACTATCCAATTTCAAAACCCGGGACGTATACCGAATTTAGGACTTATGATTTTACTCAAAACATCCTATTTCTAGCCGGTATTCTGCCCATTTCAAAACTCGAAAATATTTTTGAATTCTCAAAAAAATCGAGGCCCGGTACAATTTTCCGATTTCCGAAAAATCGGGCCCTTCCACCGTTTTTCCGGATTTTTTCCTAAAAATCCTTTTCAAAACCTTCCTCTTCTTAGGACTTCCCGTATTTAGCAGTGTCGGATCGTGTCTTAAGTCGTCGAAGTCTCTAGCGTCGAAACCCTAATCTTACATCACGAGTTTCTTCCCTATCCCAGTCCGCCTTATTAGACGAAGGCAAGGCCCACCTACGTAGGACATACTCCTACAAAGGAGGGCCCGTCTACACAATCGAGTCCAAAGTCTGGGGATGTCTCACGTGGACCTTCCTTCGAACAGGACTCGGCCCACATAGCCGAATCCTAAGGAAGGCCCACCTTGCACAAGTCACGCGTCTAGGTGTCTTTTCCGAGTCAACCTTTTACAAGGCATAGCCCTATAACAAAAGCTTCATGGTCCTTACGTCTAAGGGTCACTCGTCAAACAATCGAGTCTTAACAAAATCTCCAATCCCACTCGTGGGCTACCCCTTAGCAGGGCGATCAATCACGGTTACCCTAAGGGTCATGTCTTACACGTGTCTCACGTACCCCACTTTCGAGTCACTTAAGATGCCACACCATCTAAGTCCTTAGTCTCACATTGGGGGCTATTCTCCGACGGAGTGGTTAATCACAGTCACTCCGAGAATCGTACCCTACACATTTGTCTTAGGGGAGTCTAACCCGAGTCAAACTGGAGTCGTCTATCCTCCTGCGCTATTTCCTATGCCTTGGCGTATTTGAGTTCCGAAGCAACTTTTCTGATTACGCGGTATTCTTTCAGACAGGCCACCCGTAACTAGAAGCCAACGCAAGATGCAAGAAACCTTGGACGAACTAAAGCCTCACTGGATAATATGGAGGCCCAATTGGCGGCCATCAGGACCGACCAAACGACCCTTGCCACCCGTTTGAGTGTCGTGGAGAAAGGGACTCCTGTTGTTGGATCTGTGCCCACCGGGCCCATAGCTGAACTAAACAGCGTTGATCGCAAAATGGAAGAGCAGGTCCATTTTTCAACAAACAACTCGATCTATACCGAAAATGCTCGCTCTTATTCGCCTCTAAATGACGAGCTACCTGCTAACCTCAACCTCACGGGAATTCCAATGTTTGAGGGTACTGAAGACCCGGTCCACCACATCCGGGCTTTCAAAGATTTTATGGCAGTCAAAGGGGTGAAGTCCACCATGTTTAAGCACTTAATCCCTTCCTCCCTCGAAAAGCATCCCAAGGCCTGGTACTACAAGCTCGATTCCAAGAAATATAAGACTTTGGATGATGTGGCGACTGAATTTGCTCAGAATTACCCCGATAATACCGAGATCCAGACTACAATGCGTACTCTGGAAGTGATGGCCCAAGAGCCCAAAGAAGGGTTCACCAAATATCTCCAAAGATGGCGGGCCGAAAGTGTGAAGTTGGTAGACAAGCCCAACGAGAAGACACTAGTGGAGGCGTTCATCAACAACCTCCTACCTTCCTACTGCATCCATCTTAGGTATGCCGGCATTTCAAACTTTGCAGTGCTTACCAAAATGGGCATTAGGATTGAAGACGATCTTCGACATAATGAAGATCTGGGTGAAGCTTCTACTGAAGGCTATACTGGACATCAACTCGAGTCCTTAGAAGCCGACGACTAATGACAACATCATCCGAGAGTCCGGATTTGGTTTAAGTCTAAGTCTGAGTCCGAGTCTAGGATACCCTACATCCTCATTTCCAAGTCTGAGTCAGAGTCAGTGTATTCTGCCCTCTTTTCCAAAATTCAATAAAATCAGCTTTCAATATTCTCTCTCATATATACTTTCCTTATGTGTTTCCGAGAACATGATGAACATCGTCATACACTGTGAGCACATGCACGTGACTATTATAGGCACATCTATAATGACTGTAGGAAACTGAGACCCGTGTTTTCCTTTAACCTGTTCTATGTCTGGAATAGAAAGCCACATAACTACCCTTAGCAGGAGCGGTATCGAATCTTATGACAAATCTAGGTAGTCTCCTAGTTTCGGTTAAAGACGGAAGGCAAGCCCATTTCCCACAGTAAAACACCCCTCCAATGAGACTGACCAATCCCTACCTTTGGTGTTAGTCTGACCAACAAAAACTGGACGAAAAAAAAAACATTCAAAAAACCCATGACCGGGGCTAAGAGGTCAACCAACATTGAAAAAACCCATGACCGGGGCTAAGAGGTCAACCAACATTCAAAAAACCCATGACCGGGGCTAAGAGGTCAACCAACATTCAGAAAAACCCATGACCGGGGCTGAGAGGTCAACCAGCAAAAATTCAAAAAACCCATGACCGGGGCTAAGAGGTCAACCAAAAAATATTCAAGAACCCATGACCGTAGTGAAAACGGTCAATTCAAAAATTATCAATACCATCCGATAGGGAAGAGGTAATCAAGCTGGTCAGCTAACACCACATTTAGCCTTCCCATATTACAACCCTCAAGACCTTCTCGAGACCCAGGCTAGAGACAGCCCGGAATTTTGAGGATTCAAGCTCCATAGGATACACCCTAACCATTAGGGCCAGACATGTAAACTAGATCCCGCATTATCAAACCTGCTCAATCGAAGTTCGAGTCATTTTTACTCAACTTCCCCCTTTCCTGCCACATTGCAATACCTTACCCTCGAAGCCTTAGCTCCAATAATCAAGCTCCAGATGTCAAAACATCAAAGCCACTTACGACCTAGCACCACATGTCCAAAATTATCCAAACCAGTTACCAACCCCGAACACGGGAACTCAACTTGGGATCGGCATAGAACATGCCCAAATAGTTTTCACCACCTCTGGGGGGCTACCTCGAAGAACGCTCACAGTCACATGATCAACATACTATCCATTCTAGCCCTTTGATCAAGACATCATTGGGAATGCACCTAGGCTGCACCGTCAATATGGCTAGTTACACACAAAGTCCTATTAGACTAGGCACCATAATATATCTTCCAACACTGAACTACGGCTTGGTTTGATTTCACTACACGTAAATACGTAGGCAGCCTTTCAACAGAGGCACAACCACCCACATTGTCACACATTCAAAAAGCACTATCATTCCGGTCACGACATTGTCATGTTCTCAGCAGCTAGTTTTGTCGTCCTGGGGGTTCTCTTAGACATAAGACCTCCGTCCACTCACATAATCCAAATACTTTCAAAATCTAGTCTCCTTTCTACAGTGTGTCCAAGTACTCGGCTCGGTCGAAGACGAGAATCTGTCAGGACTCGAAGCAATATCCATTTTGGACTGTACCCTAAAATCAAAAATCCAGAAGGGCACCAGACAAAAACAGTCTCATCACAGACTATTGCAATTCCCCTATAACAGATAGTTCCCATTTCGACTTCGACCATGTTGCCACTCGCTTAGGCTACGTATTAGCGCAACTCAAGAGTCTTATTAGGCGGTCCAACCCCTCGAGAGTCCAGTCGTGTCAGTCAACTCGTCCGGTCACGTCCAGAGTCGAGTCTGTCGGTAGGCCTCTCTCTTCAAATTCTACTTTGAAATTTGCAAAATTTACCCATTTGAAAAAAATCCTCTTCGACAAGGTCAAATTTCGGTCTATTAAAACTGCAAATTTCTTTTCTACCCCCTTCCGTTTTGAAAACCTAGCACGTGAGCTGCTTTCAGGATTTCGATTTCAAAATTTCAAAAACTTCAAAAAACCATTTTCCCCAGCGCGAGTCATTTTACTACCTACGTGTTGCATGCAAATTTTATGTGACTTATACAGGTACGAATCAAGCAGGCACATGCAACCCACTATATCTCCTCAACGGAAAGCCCCAGGCGGTATTTTCCCCGGAATAGCACGGGATGGGCCCACATATAGGTACACCCAGGACTTATGCGACAAGTCCGATTCCCCAAGGAGGTATTATCATCAGCTCAGGTATGACTTCTATCTTATGGCTGGCGAGCTCTTCACGCAAGTCTAATGGACTATAAACGACCCGACCGGAAATCTACCAGGTCTTAATTGGTTTGGTAGCTACTCTAACTTTCGCCTTGTCCAAGCCTCAGTCAGAGTAGGGGCTCTGTAGACACCCGCATTTTGACTGCCAGGTGTCTATGGCAGTTTCCAAAAAACATCCGATGATGATCGGACGCTAACGTGTTTCTACGCGCTCGGATATGGGCTCAAAACCATTAGTTGCTGGCTAATGCACTTACGGAGTACAAATCTCACAAAACTGACCTCAAATTCAGGCTCAGTGGGTCATTTCCAGTCAAACAAGACTAATTTGGGTCAAAACCGACGCCGGAAATAAAACCGACTTTTAGCGATTGTGTCAACCCCGGTCAAAGTCATTTCCGAGACACACAGAAAACAGCCACACAAACATCAAAAAGTCCAACTCAAAAGCAAAACCCACAAAATATCCAATTCAAGGTCCAAAGCCCGGACCACTCGATCCAGCTGACCCACTCGGTCGAGTGTCAGCTCCACTCGATCGAGTGGGCCCTTATTCAAGCCCGGCTACAGGCGCTTGGGCCACTCGACCGAGTCAAGGGGCTACTCGGTCGAGTAACCCTAGATGGGGTACATAGGCAATGCCTATATATACACCTCCATGTACACACTTTAACACACTTTTCAAAAACTCTAATTCAACCCTAAGCAAGCCCTAATCAATACTACACTCAAACCATAACCCTAGCGTCTAGGAAATCGAACCCTAACCACCACAACTTAGCCTACATCTCGATACTCATGTGCTAGCCACAACTACGAGTCCCGTCCGAGAACAAGAACATGTAGGTTGAGGGTGCCAAATCCCGTCTTTTCTCTCTTCTCCTTCTCTCTTGCGTCGTTCATAGTCGTAGTTGTCGTTTTTTTATCGTCATTATCGCGTCTATAATATTGTTAATATCACTAGTATAAAGCATTAAAATACTTGTGGATTTGTGTCGAGTGCGAAGGATGTCGGAATAAGGAAACCCGAATATACAAGGGTATTGCACCCAGCGTTACCGGTCGCTTATCCCGACACCCCTAGCATTTGATTATTGAAACAAGTCAATTTAAACAATAGTTTTTTTTTTTACTTTTGTTTGCATCATCATCGATCGCATATTCCATCTATTCTAAAACCTATTTTCAAAACATACTTTTTTATAAGGGTCGAAACCCGTTGACGCGGATCCGACATCACATAATCCTTAGGGATTTATTACGATGTCGGGAAGCCGAGGGAATCAAGTTTTTTTAATTCAAGCGTCGATCTACTAGATTCGATACCAATTCCGTAATTGGATGTTGAATCTAATGATCTAGTCAAATAAATTAACTAACGCGATTTTCGTTGATACTAAAATAATTGTCATACAATTCGTTAGAATTACGACATTATTAAACGCGAAGAAAATTTATTCATATCGTGATAGTTAACTTAATACGACTTAAAGCGTTTTTTTTTTTCCACTCTAGTATTCCATATCGATTCAATAATCGAATATGGGATATGACGAGTATCGAAGTTAAGTTTCGAGTATAAATTCCACAATATTTATACCCGATTCGACAAACTCATCAATTATCAAAATAAAAAAAAGGCAATTTCAAAATCGATAACAAAATTGCAAGCGAACCCTAGTTCGTACAGGGACCACTCGGTCGAGTGCCTAGCCCACTCGGTCGAGTGGCACCCCAAAAACCAAAACAGAATACTTTTTCGACCTCCACTCGGTCGAGTCTCGTAATGACTCGGTCGAGTGGCAACGTACTCGGTCGAGTTGGTCAATAACTCGATCGAGTAGGGTCTAAAATACGGGACAGAAGCGTTTTCAGGGGTCCACTCGGTCGAGTCCTACAATGACTCGGTCGAGTGGCCCTTTATCACGACAAAATCGTGAGTCCTACACTGTCCTCTAGTTTCGGTAATATTCTTTTTCTGATTTTGGTCAACACGTGTCAAGCCTATCACGTGAAATATCATTTTTCAAAGTCATGCATCATCTTATTTACATCATTCCATTTTATTCTACATCTTTGCAAACCGTTATTATCGTTATACCGTTACTAACCGTTTGTTCTCTTGCCGATTTACCTTGTTTATTTTATTGTACTAAAATGAACCCACATGCTAAAATTCAACTTCGACGTTAGAATTAGGTGCATTAAATCGACATGGAAACCCTTTCAATTTCTCGCATGTTTAGGGAAAATAATGTTTGCATAAGCATTTTTTTCATCGTTCAACTAACGCGTGTATTAGAAAGTCTTTCGATATCTTAGTAGAGGCCGCTAATGTGCGGGCGGGGTTGGGTGTCCTTAGTGGGCTTCCCAACACGTACCCTCACCCCTTACTCAGAACCTCGATTTCCGGATGCCCGAAACCGTTGGCGCACGAGAGTCATTCAATACACGATAACCAGTAGTGACGGTATCGGTATCGCAATGCAAAGGGACGAACCCAATAAACTCTGACATCGAAAATGGGCCATACTTTGTGCATGGCCCACTACGACATAGAGTGGGTTCGAACGGGCCCGAACTCCCACAAAGTTCCACTACTAAAAACAGTGGAAATAGCGTCGGATAAGTTGCGTCGGATTTATAATCCGATGCAACTGGCATAACTGTGTCGATTTGCGTCGGCTAATCCGATGCAATAATATTGCGTGGAACTAGCCGACGCTATCCGACTCCATGATAATGGCGCCAATAATTTTGGGTTGGCGCCACTATGTGAAAGGGTTTGCGTGGGATTAGCCGACACAACCAGACGCAATAATAACATTTGCGTCGGCTAATCCGATGCAGCCTGCGTCAAAATAAATAAAAAAACAGTCAACAGAATTAATAGCGTTGCATCGGATTAGCCGACGCAACGTTTATTATTGCGTCTGGTTGCGTCGGCTAATCCGATGCAGCCTGCGTCAAAATAAAAAAAACAGTCAACAGAATTAATAGTGTTGCATCGGATTAGCCGATGCAACGTTTATTATTGCGTCTGATTGCGTCGGCTAATCCGATGCAGTCTGCGTCAAAATAAAAAAAAACAGTCAACAGAATTAATAGCGTTGCATCGGATTAGCCGACGCAAAGTTGAATATTGCGTCTGGTTGCGTCGGCTAATCCGATGCAGATTGTGTTGAAATTAAAAAAAAAATATTAAAGGTGTTGCATCGGATTAGCCGACGCAGACGTGAATATTGCGTTGGTCTGCGTCGGCTAATCCCACGCAACCTTTTTGAATATAAAAAAAAATCGAGGTCTGCATCGGAATAGCCGACGCAAACTTGAAAGTTGCGTCGGCTATTCCGATGCAATAGCTGTTAATATAAAAAAAATATATTATCGCGAGAAGGGTACAGACCCTAAACCCGCACCCCCAATCCCTCTCTAGAGACGACGAAAAAGACGACGACGCACAAACCACCGGCGACCACCATCCTACACCATCACCGGCGACGCAGAAACCTCCGGCGACCACCATCCTACCCAGATCCGGCACCATCACCCTAATTCGATCCCAAAACAAAATCGAAACCCTAAGCCCCTTACACCGGCGAACCCTGCCCCCCCCCCCCCCCCCCCCCCCCCGCGACGAACATTGCCGGCGCACCCCCCCCCCCCCTCCCACGCGCGACCCTGCCGGCGTACCAGAGTCCGGCGAAGGCAGCCCCGAACCCCCGGCGTATCTACCCCGACCCAGCCCCGAAAAACCCTAACCCGACCCCCCAAATCTCAGGTATGGTGCTGTTTACTGTTAGTTCAATTAGGTTAATGTTTTGATTAGTTTAATTTTACTTAATTAGTTCAATTAGTTTACGGTTTAATTGTTAGTTTACGGTTTAATTGTTAGTTTACGGTTTACTGTTTAATTTTTACTCAATTAGTTCAATTGATTAGATTAATTTTTACTTAATTTTTACTCAATTAGTTTACTAAAATGTTTTGATTAAGTTAGATTAATAATTAGTTTAATAATTATGGTGATTAGATTGTATGATGATTATGTATGGTTAATTAGTTAATTAGATTGCAGGGTGATTATGTTAATTAGGTTAGTTAGTTTAGTAATTAGGTTAATTAGTATATTAATTAGGTTAATTAGTATGTGGATTAGGTTAGATTTCGTTTTATTGTTAGACGGTAATTGTAGTATGTCAATTAGGTTAGTTAGTATGTTAATTAGGTGTTAGTGATTATTGTATTAGGTTAGAAATTGTGTTATTAGATTAGTAGGAGTAGTAGTATGTACTAGTATAATGAATTAGATTTGTTGAGATAGATGAGTAGTAGTATTAGTAGTAGATTAATTAGTAGTGTTAGTAATACTACATTAGTAGTGCTAGTAGTAGTATTACTAATTTACTACTAATATTACATTAAAATACTTCATTACTACTACTAATGCTACTAATAATATTACTAATCTACTACTAATATTACTAATACGAATAACCTAATACTAATACTATGTACTACTAATACTACTACTAATCTAGTACAACAAATCTACTAACACTACTACTAATCTAGCTAATACTTTACTAATTTACTACTATTCTACTATACTACTACACAACTACCAATCTTCTTCTACTTCACAACTACTAATCTACTACTAATACTAATTCTTTACTACTACTACTACTACTACTAATTTCCTACTTCTACTTTTACTACTACTACTACTACTAATTTTCCACTACTACTACTAATATTCTATTTCCTCTACTACTACTAAACTACTACTACTACTACTACTAATTTTCTTATACTACTACTTCTACTTTTACTACTACTACTACTAATTTTCCACTACTACTACTACTACTACTAATTTACTACTACTAATATTCTATTTCCTCTACTACTACTAAACTACTACTATTACTACTAATTTTCTTATACTACTACTACTACTACTAATTTTCTACTTCTACGTTTACTACTACTACTACTAATTTACTACTACTAATATTCTATTTCCTCTACTACTACTAAACTACTACTACTACTACTAATTTTCTTATACTACTACTTCTACTTTTACTACTACTACTACTACTAATTTTCCACTACTACTACTACTACTACTAATTTACTACTACTAATATTCTATTTCCTCTACTACTACTAAACTACTACTATTACTACTAATTTTCTTATACTACTACTACTAATTTTCTACTTCTACTTTTACTACTACTACTAATTTACTACTACTAATATTCTATTTCCTCTACTACTACTAAACTACTACTACTACTACTACTAAACTACTACTACTACTACTATACTACTAGTACTACTATACTACTACTACTACTAATTTACTACTTCTACTTTTAATACTACTACTACTGCTAAACTACTACTACTACTACTACTACTACTACTAAACTACTACTATTACTACTAATTTACTACTTTTACTACTACTACTACTAAATTTCTACTACTACTAATTTTCCACTACTACTACTATTAATATTCTATTTCCTCTACTACTAGTAAACTACTACTACTAATTTTCTTCTACTACTAATTTTCTACTGCTACTACTACTACTACTACTAATTTTCTACCACTACTACTACTACTAATCTTCTACTATGTACTTCTACTACATAAACAATACTAAAAAAAGGGAAATTCGTTTTGTTTCTTAAATTTCAGCAGTTAGTGGTTGTAATTATAGTAAGTATTAATGTTTTGGATTACTGTGTTGAGATATGATTGTTGTTGTTATTTATTTTCGTTGTGTACTGTGCATGAGCATTGTTTGAAATCTACTCAGACCTACCTAGTGCCCGTTCAAGAGTTACTCATTAGGAGTAATTCTTGGACAGTCCCCGTTTTGGGACTGTTCTTGTGCCTTTCATGTCACTTAGGTGGTAAACATGAAATTGTGTTGTGTTGGTAAGAGCAAAATTTGGTGACAATTCCCTCAATGTTCTTCGATTACATATGTGGAGTTTTCATATATTCCACATTGTGCTTTTGGAGAACTGAGGCGAATTGCTGCTGAATTTTTCTCTTATCGACATTACACAATTTCGTGTTTATCAGTGACATGGAACGCACAAGAATGGGTTTAGGTTGGAGTGATAAGGTCCCCGGTGATGAATCGTTTTTAAATTGATGGCTGTGAGAGTTCCAACCTATGGTGAAATTCGCGAACTTTTCTTCAAATTTCATGTTGTTGACTTCTTTCCCCACACCATTTTGTTCATGTCTACATACCCTAATCATTCATAATTCAATCCATATAGAATGAATAGAGTAGAACGGAGTTGGATGTACGAGAGACTGGTCAACAATAAGCGACCGAAAATAGAATTTAGAGACGGTGTGGAGGAATTCATCAAGTTTTTCTTAGATAATAACCCCCACTACACCAGCGAGCAGCTTAGGTGCCCATGTAGAAAATGTCAAAACCGTGCCTTAAAACATGAAGTAGATGTCAAACAACATCTATACAAGCATGGTTTTGTTGAGAACTACTACGTGTGGACGTATCATGGTGAAAATGAAAGTAGTCGCCTGCAAGAACCTGTTCGCGAAAATCCGTACCGGGACTTCGTAGAGGACGCACTGCGTACGACGGTTGAGGACATCATGGAGGAGGAACGTAACCCAGACAACATAAGCGACGAAGAAGTGCAACATGAACCCAACCCACTAGTCCTTTCCTTTTTCGAAATGCTAAAAAATGCTGAACTCCCAGTTTTCAGCGGGTGCGATATGAGTCTGTTGCAAGTCGCTTCAAGGATGCTGACTTTGAAGTGCGAGAGCAACATGGCCTTAAGACATTTAGACGGTTGGATCCAACTGCTAATTGACCTTCTACGAGGCACTAAGGAGAATGTCATGGCAAATAATTTCTACGAGGTTAAAAATTTGTTGAAGGGCCTCCAACTCCCCCATGAAAAGATAGACTCGTGTCCGAATGGATGCATGTTGTTCTGGAAGGGAGATTCGGACCTCGACGCGTGTAGGAAATGTGGATCCGGGAGGTACAAGAGTCGAACAAAAAATACTAGGGGAAAGAGAGTACCAACTAAGGTCTTGACTTACTTCCCAGTAGGCCCGAGGCTGCAAAGACTGTATGCGACAAAGAAATTACGGGCGAGATGAGTTGGCACCACAGTAACTCCAAAATCAGAGTTAGTGGTATGATGACACACCCTAGCGATGGTGAAGCTTGGAAGACACTTGATATCAAACATCCCGAGTTCGCGAAAGAGCCGCGCAACGTACGTTTGGGTTTGTGCACAGATGGTTTCTCACCCTACGGGCAGTTCGGCAAGTCGTACTCATGTTGGCCGGTTATTTTGACACCGTACAACCTACCGCCGTGGTTATGCAATAAGAGACAATTTATGCTCCTGTCACTTATTGTTCCTGGCCCTAAGAACCCGAAAGCCAATATGGACGTGTATCTCCAACCACTTGTTGAAGAGTTAAAAAGTTTGTGGGATAATGGGATTTACACGTACGATGTGTCGAGGAAAACTAGTTTCAATTTACGAGCTGCGCTAATGTGGACCATCAACGACTTCCCAGCTTACGGGATGTTGTCTGGTTGGAGTACAACGGGTTACCGTGCTTGTCCTTACTGTCAAGCGAAGGATCAAAAATCCTTTTGGCTTAAAAATAGCGGGATGTTGTCTGGTCCGACGCAATTCCGGCTTGATTTTTGTAGTGTTCGGTGGCGACTCCACTTCGATTTAAATTTCAATTCGATCCATTCTCATATGGAGATTCATTCGCCTCCCCAAACCCGCGCGTGGCCGCGTCGGGGTGGACCTATGTCATGTCCACACATGTCGATATGGATGAGAATTTTAGAGGGATCTGAAATCACAACTGAATTGTCACACGACCATGAATCTAGCTAGTATCTTTTTCTCTCTTTGGTTGGAACACTTGTATTATCATCCTCTTCTATACTTTTTATTTTATTTTAAATCGTGACTTGTTCATTATTAAATATATATGAGTGTGTACTCTGTAACTTTTTCCTTGTGGCTAAATTTCGTATGGAGCCATAGACAAGCTAAGTACAGTCAGGGGCGGGCTAAGGCTTGGTTACTTGGGCTCTAGCCCGAGTAGCTACGCCAAATATGATTTAAATGATGTTTGTTCCGTGAGTACATTGTAGCTAAGTTGGTTTTTGTTTCCCAATTTGGGAAGGACTCGTGTTCGAATCTAGACTAGTATTAACCCCGTGCATAGCATGCACGGACGAATGCTAAAAAATGTTTTGCAATTTATGTTTTAGATATCATCACAGTTGTGTATTTTCAATAAACACTCGTACAAAAAAAATGGCGCATTGATTATCGTTGAATAATTGTAAAAGAAATAACATGCATACTAACATACATGTTTAAGTCCGAAAAGATCTAATATATCAAAATTTTTGAAATATTTCCTTGTACACTACTTTTGTCGTCATGTTCGATGCACCCCCTTTCATCCCCGCGAATAAGAACGTTTTAAGGTAAGTATTTAAGATAAGTAGTTACATTAATCTATGATTATGATATATAGTAAAATACATAACATGCACTTAAAAAACATTGTTGTTAATTCATGTAGTTACCTATTCATCAACCAACAATATCTCTAAAGATAGATAGTCTTTTAGTCCCTTGCGGCTTAAAGTTCTTCTTAGTCCATTTTCGAAAAATTCTTTCTTTCAAATGGACAACAAATACTCCTCTATTTAGTTCATTTGATTTTTTTTTTTGGTTTTTCTAACATTTGATACTCCCTCCGTTCTTTATGTTTCTTCCCGTTTCAATATAATACTCCTCACAAATCTTAAATTGTGGGAAGAAACATAAAGGACGGAGGGAGTAGTATTTTTCCTGATATGAGTAATGTTTTGAATTGAAATTTCTTCGTTAAATGTGGTATTTAACCTTTGAGAAATGTGGGTTTTTTTGTTGGTTACATTTGGGAAAAGTGGTTTTTTTCTTGGTTAAAATTGAGAAGTTAAGTTTAGCGGGGGATCATGGGTAGTTTTTTTATCCAACTTAGTAGTGGTTTCATAATGATATTATTATTTGGGTAGTGGTTTGTTTTATGTTATTTTTATTTAGTGTTAGATTAATAATAGCTTAGTATAACCCTAATAAAGTCGGAACGGCGGCTATTCGTAATCAAAAACAAAAATTGTTAAGTTAAAACTTTCGGTAGTTTACGTCTTGCCCCCCTAATAAGGTCGAAAACGTGGTGGCCGAAATTGTTGTCGAGTTATAATTTAACAATTTAAAATTCTCGGTGATGATTGATTTCTTTACAGATTTGAGAGAATTAATTCATTTAATTTTAATATTTAGTCATATTTAAATTTGTCTTTGTTCCTATTCTATTAGAAATTTGTACTTTAATTTTTGATGGTGTTAAATTTGACTTAGTTATTTAGTTTGACAATGCGAATTAGAATTAATTTATTTAGTTTTAATAAAGTTTTAATTTCAATGGCCTCATCACTTAAACTTAAACTTAATTAACCTTAACTGAGGTTAAAAGTAAGCAAGTTAGGGGCCGTTTGGTTCGCATAAGGGAAAGGGAATGAAATTAGGAAAGGGAAACAAGGGGAAAGGAAGGGGATTACCCTCAATTTAACTTGTTGTTTGGTTTGAATATTGTAAGAAATGGTATTAACCTCGATTCCCTTTGTGGTTGTTTGGTTAGCAAACTAGGAATCACTTTGTCTTTACATTTTTTAACATGTTCTCTTTATTATATTTGTGAACCTTGTTTTTTCATTATTATTTTCAAATAATTATTTTTTACATGTATTACCAAATTTATTTTTTTCTAAAAATTTTTCAAAACACCATGATCTTATCAAATTTATTTTCAATGACACTATAATAATTAACCAGAAAAAAATCATACGTGTTATTAAATATTTTTTTCAAATTTTTTCAATTTTGTTTTAAATTACGCTGGAAATTCGGGTGAAGAGATCTGACTTACGTGTACAGTGATGGCCGGTGCTGGTGCCGGATTTTGATGTCGGTGTCGGTGCCGGAGTTCGAGGTGAACGACGGTATTTGAAGTTGAAGGTTGGATGTGAATTTTTTTGTCAAGCCGTAAATGATGAAGGTAGGTGAAGGGATGAGTAATGGGAGGGAAAATGAATGGTAAACCCTTAGGATGTAGGGTTTTCATTGTAGATGGATGAGAGGGTTTGCTAATAGGGTAAATAGGGAAAGGAAATCAATAATTAGCCCAAACTTAAACTTAATTAACCTTAACTGAGGTTAATGAGTAGTTAATGGGATGATAATTAAATAATCCCCAAATATTTGTGGGAGTGACACCTAAGCCTTTTTTGCTGAAATTTATTATGAGACCTTTAAAAAACCTTGTTTTAATAAAGTAGAGATAATATGGTTAGTTTCCATTTATGTTTGCTACTAGCCTGCTTGGAGTTTTCTCTTTCCAATTTTATCAATCAACAAATACAGTTTTATACCTTTCTTATATTTTAAATTTTTAATGTCCATCCTAAAAATTATTGTTATATGACAAATCCATTTTAGTCGAGTTAACTTATAATGATCATTAATACTCATGAAGTAGTACCATCCTTTTATACTCCCTCCGATTTTTATTTATGTTCCCTATTTCATTATTGGGCTGAAACACTCTTTCTTCCCTATTTCTATTTTGGGTCATCAACATGTGGTCTAAAATTACCCTTACATTTCTCACTCATCCTTATTTTCTTTTGAACCATGCATTCCTACATCCTTATTTTTCACCCAAAAGTCAAAGAGAAGATAAATAAAAATCGGAGGGAGTGGTTTTTATATGAAATGTTTCGCAATAATAGTATTGCGAGAGTGTGACACTTTCTCACATGAGATCTTCTATATTTTCGGTCATAGTTATTTGTGTATAATCATTAATTACATACATCACTTATATGAGTATAATTTTGAGTCGGCCTTGAAAATAAAAGTCAATATTCACTGAGATACAATATCGCGGGTTAAATTTTTTTTTATTGAGATGTTTCGATTGTTCGTAAATTTAGTCCCAGATGCATTTAATTCATGGGTCCGTCACGAGTAGTGTGTAATCTTAAAGTGATCAACTCATCTGGGAGGTAATTGAATGAGGTTGTGTCACCAAAAAATAAATAAATACTCATATATTTACTGTGTTGATTGAAATTTCAGGAATGGAAGTGAAAGACTGAGGAAAGCTTTAAGTAAAACTGGCTTGTGTTTGTGTTTGTGTTTGATGTAACCCGTGGCAGTTTCTGGGTTTTATGGTGGCATTATATGTAGGGGTCTCTACGATCTGATACTCTGCTCTAACCTTCTTTGGACTAGGTACTGTTATTTTGCTCATATTTCTTGGTGTCCCAACACTTTACCGTAACCAATTAAAGACTTTTGGATATAATCCCTTTATAGTTGTACACGATAACATCTACGATTACGGCTCCATATTCTTCGGTTGGAATGTGCTGGACTGAACTTAACTCGATCAACTCAAACCAATTGAACCGCAATGAAGAGGCCTGACTTGAATGAGACAAAATGAAATTATTGGGATTTTTTTTTTGCCATCGTGAAATTTTTGGGAATTGAACGGAAAAGAACAAGGCCTTTACATATGCCAACTTAAATAACGGGTAAGAAAGTGTTAGATGTGCAGCAATGCCTTATGTCGGCGAAAACATAAAGAGACGAATTTGGACCACCCCGAATGATTTTTTTTTTTATCAATGATAATAGATTTGCAAATTGTTACTCCCTCTCATTCTTTAGAAAATTACCATTTGAATAAAATATATTCATTCGTTCAATTCAATTGTTTGTCTTTTACATTAATTGTGAGAAGTATTTTAAACAAACGAATGGAACGGAGGGACTATCACTCATTTGAATAAAAAGATGTGTTTTTCCAGAGAATGAGAGAGAATACTCGACTAGATGGGTAATTGGGTATATATGATCAGTGAGTCTATCTTGCGACGGGCCTATCCATCATAATAATAAAACGGACCAAGTACATACCACATGGATGAATAAGACAACTAATTTGCTATGTCTCACCCATTCTTTATTTTTGTCTTTAGTATAGTACTAGTGCAAAACCCGTACCTACGTACGGATTTCTAGTTGATTTGTTTATACAAATAGGTTAGTGACTTAAAAAATTATATTCGCTTCGTCTGAGTCAATAACTTACCCTTTTCTTTTTTTAGTGTTTCAGTCGACCGTTCACGTTTCTATTTTTTTATAAAATTTTACCTTTACTTTTTGATTTTAGTCATAATAAAAACAATTATTTTCTCATTATCTTTTTTTTTCTCTGTATAGAGTAACATTTTATTAAAATGAAATGACTATTAAATTAGTCACTACCTCTTGTCTTTCTATATAGAGTAATATTTTATTTGGATGAAATAAATATAAAATTAGTAACATGGGTCACTCATATAATTTTGACCCGCGATCCGTTTGGCTCAAAAACCCAAAATGATCCGTCAAAACCCGACCTGAATTATTCATGACGTGTCATTAAAATTATCATGATATTAATACTTATATGAATGTATTATATTCACCAATTTTTTATTCGTCAAAAACGATTATGTTCCCCAATTTTTTACTTATAAACACGGTAATTATTTAATTTAATGCATTAGTGATACGGAGTATTAAATACGATTAATATTAAATAAACTATTCGTTTTTTTTAAATGATAAAATGTAGAGCGTCAGAAAATTCTATATGCGCAATATTTTGACCTTAACCTGACCCGTAATTTTCACATCCCATATGACGTAATCGGTTTGACCCATTTGACATGTTAATTAAAAAGTATGGAAGAGATTTTTTGGTTATTATGTTGTAATTTTTTTTTCTCCAATATATGTGATTGGTATAATTGATTGATACATAGTAATAAAGATTTTGAAGATTATTGTATGAACAAATATTTAACAATTGGGTTTAAGTTGTAATGAATCTGGACACAAGTTTATATATCAAGCCCAATTTAGGTAATGAAGAAATAGAATTTTGGCGGGAAAGTTGAAAAGACTATATTGCCCCTTGGTTTTTGTTTTAGTAAATAGGGGATTTAACCCGTTAGAAGTTTGTGAATTGTGACAGATATTTCCGTCACAAACAAGAATCCGTGAAATATGATAGCAAATACATATATGTTGCACCTAAGTAGTGCTGCATGAAAGTGTTTGATTGGGCGTTAGGGGTACATAAATTGTCATTAGGTGTTATTCCAACCTGATTATTTGTTTAACTTTTTATTAAAGTAAAGTTCACAATAATATAAAAGTAAACAAATTAAATGATCAAGATTGAAAGAGTATTTTATAATGTAATTAAGTTAGGAATAGATACTAAGTTGAAAACAAAATGTGGAACCATAATAGTACAAAGATGTGTGTGGTGCAATTAAAAGTGGATTAAGATCCGATTATTTTCTACTTATTTTTGGTTCATTTCACTTTAGTTCAGTCACATGAGTTTTATTTTATCTCAGTACTTCGATCCATTTCAGTTTAGTTTAATTCAACTCATTCAATTCTATTAAACCTATTTTAGTTCAAATGAACATCGCATTGTTTATGTATATAATGACTGGTTGGATATCTTTCGACTAGTTTGTAAATGATTTAGTGCAAGGGCAATCCAATCTGTGATGTCAAACTTGTGAAAGGTTTCAACACGTGATCTTTGGCAATATATATAATGGTAATGGAGAATGATTTGTACTCTGTAGTACTCTGCTAGGGAGTACTAAATTATGGATTTATTGTCCATTTTAGTTGACATTATTCATGCATGCATGCATACAATTACATATACATACAGGTTCAATAATGCTATCCATTTTAGGAGTTTTGTCAATTGGCTTCCTCCTTATAAGTACAGAGAAAGCCAAATATCAAATTGATTGCCTCAACTTTCTTTTATGTCATTTTGCTCCTACATACATTTCCGATCCTCATTTCTTCTTTCAACATCAATTAAATTAATAGCAGTCTGCATTAATCAACAAATGGGACCAAGTGCTTGAACTCAACAAATAAGCTGTTTTTCATGCGAAATACGATCAGTCACAATGGAAGAACTTCAAATAAAGTTCTTCCTATTTTTCATCCTGCTCAAAGTGTAGGAACTTTTATTCATAATGGAAGAACTTTTTATTTTGTTCTTAGAAGGGTCCGCTATTATTTTTTTCCTTTAATAAAAATTATTATATAATTCTAAGAACTTGTTCTAAAATAAGAACCTACTCCCTCCCATCCATTCAATTCTTTACACGTACTATAAATAGACAATCCAATAAATTCTTTACATTACTCATTTGGCAAAAGACTTTACCTTATAATCCTCGTATCTTTTGTCTATTTACTCAAAATGTTACTCCTTTTTCCTTACTTTAAAGTTTGGTGGACCCATAGCACCACTTGATTTACCAATAATACTCATACTTTTACCACATTTCTTAAAAGTTGTGAAAAATCCGTCCTATATCAAGGATTGTTGTTTGGATGGGAGGGAGTAGTTCTTAATTTGACAACCCTAATGTTATGCACAATGGAATAACTTGTGTTTATAAAATTCTTATTGATAAACTTGAGGCTAAGAATCTCCAAAATAATTGCTGTAAGTGTTCAATGTTATCTCATACGAGGATGAGTTTGACAAAATAAATAAAGTGGGTTGGGTGAGAAACTGAAGGAATCTAGCTAGAAGCAAAGTATATCATTTGCTACCCCAAAGTTCAAAAGCTTGGTTAAAATTATGGACTTTTGCTATTGAAGTTCGTAAAAATACACATTTCCCTACATAGTATGCAAATATGATCAACTCACTACCTATTAAGAGAATAAAATCTTCAATTAATCAATTCAATTCAAATTGATTTGATTACCACGACATCCTCCATGAATCAAGTCAAATTGATTCATCTGATACATTGCCTTCATTATTTAGTCAAAATAGGATATTGTAATTAAGGATAATTACTCTTTCACACCTTGTATAATCTTTAGTTCACACATGTATGCTACTGTATAAATATGCAGTTAACTCTCTGTGATCATTCATTGAAATACAAAAATCGTTTATGGTATCAGAGCATCAATCTTAAAAACCCGACAACCACCACGCATCAACTTCTTGCACGAAAACCATGGCCCCCACCAACAACACCATTCCCAACATCGACGAACCCTCCAAACCACTTTACGAGATTCATTTCCCAAACTGTATCAAGCTTACCAACACCTTGAACTACAAACAATGGTGCTTCCAAATCCGAGCCACCCTCAATGGCCATCGCTTATTTGGCTACCCAGATGGAACCGTTCTCACACCAACTGAAACTCTCACCGAAAAAACCCACTGAACCGGACACCGAGCCCAAAATTGTCCCAAACCCAGCCTTTAGCACTTGGTACAGACAATACTAGTTTATTCTCAGCGCACTCACCGGTACACTCACATCCGACACCGCCACTTTCATCACCAATGCAACCACATCCCATGAAGCGTAGACCACACTGTCCCGCACGTTTGACAACAAATCTCGCGGCCGCAAACTTCAACTGAAAGCCCGACTAGGTGCCCTTAAACTCAGTGATGGAACGATCACTGAGTTTATGCAATCCGTCAAATCCGTCACCGACGATATTGTCCAATTAGATCGCCCTATGGACATCGAAGACTTCGTCTCGGCTGTTTTCGATGGTCTTGACTATGAGCTTTATCACCTTGTTATTAATATGCTGTCAAAGCCCGAGATACCCCGATTTCCTTCGATGACCTGCACGAGAAACTCATTCAACATGAGATTACTGTGAATCTACAAAAACGACCCAACCCCACCCCAAGCCCGTTCCCTCCCTCAGCTAACCCGGCCCACACCCGGACCCCGCACCGATACAAACCTCGTTCCCAAAACTCGAATCCACCATCCCACCAACCTTGCCCCTACACCCCGACTAACCCCAATCAGACCCAACCCCGCCCACATAAGGGTCGTTGTCACTTCTGTGACGAAGTCGGTCATGTTGCCTCTAACTGTCGTATTCTTGCCCGTGACTACCCTATGGTGGTCTTTCCTACCCGCCAACCCCATCAACTCCGTCCTCAAGCTCACCTTGCCACCTTTCATCAACCGGCCCAACACGATCCCTGGGTCGTTGACACAGGAGCCACCCACCACATCACAAACGACCTCGACAACCTAGCTCTCCATCAACCATATGATGGGCCCGATGACATAGTCATTGGCGATGGTTCTGCTCTCCCGATCACTCACATAGGTTCATCCACTATTTCTCGTTCTACCTCTACTCTCCACTTCAATAATGTTTTTTGTGTTCCGTCTATTTCCCGTAAATTATTTTTCGTTCGTCAATTTTGCCTGATAATAATGTTATAGCAATATTCTCACAAAATTCTTTTCTTATTAAGGATCAATCGACGGGAGCAGTCCTCCTTCGAGGATATAATAAAGCCGGATCATATGAATGGCCCTGCGTCCAACCGCAAACCCACCCCGCTGTCCGCACTACTTCTCTCGACTGGCATCATCGATTTGGACATTCGTCCGATGCCATACTCAAACGTTTATCTAATAATTTGCATTTCTGTTTTTCACCTTTAAATTATTGTAATGCTTGTCTCACCAATAAAAGTCACAAACTCTCCTTTCATATACGTCTTCTCTTATGTCTTGTGCCCCACTCGATTTAATTTACTCTGACGTATGGACGTCTCCTGTTTTATCTCACGATTCCCTTAAATACTACGTTATATTTATTGACCACTTTACTCACTACATATGGCTATTCCCTATTAAACGGAAATCTGATACATTTAACACATTTAATCGTTTTAAAGCCCTGGTTAAGAAATATTTTCAACGACCAATTCTTCAATTTTACTCCGATAATGATGGAGAATTTCTCAAACTTACCCCGGAACTTCTAGATAATGGAATACATCACTTAACATCCCCACCTCATACACCCAAACACAATGGGTTTGCGGAACATCGTCATTGTCATATAGTCGAAATAGGCCTAGCTCTCTTTACCCATTCCCAATTACCCGATACATTCTGGCCTTACGCCTTCACTACTGCGGCATACTTGATCAATCGCCTCCCAACACCAACGACTCTCGATAACGATAGACCCTATAATAAATTATTTCACAAACAACCAAACTACTCAAAACTTCACAATTTCAGGTGTCTATGCTACCCATGGTTACGACCATATACAACTTATAAACTAGAACCCCGATCTCAACCATGTGTCTTTCTAGGATATTCAACCATCCAAAGTGCCTATTTATGTCTTGAACCTACCACCAACCGACTCTATACGTCTCGACATGTTCGTTTCGTTGACACGGAATACCCCTACCCTCGTCTCACCAAAACATCTACATATACACCCCCTCAAACCGACTCCTGACTCCCATTCACCCTTCCTGTTCTACCTAACTCCTCCACACCTGCCCCATCTTGACCCTCCCCACCCACCGACTCCCCCGCCACATCTGTCAAATCCCAGCTCGACTCACCACCATACCAACCTATCACCTTATCCGATCAGCCGGCTGAGACCAACTCTGCTCTCACCCCTCCCCCATCACCCCTCACCTTTACCACTGCCTCAAACCCCTCCACTCCTGCCACCTCGGACACCACTCCCTCTGCACCGCTTAGCACTTCAACCACCAACTTCATCAATCATTCCTCCACACCCTCCCCGCCACCACCACCCCCGCGGCCCACTACACGACTCTCACATAATATTATAAAACCGAACCCCAAATATTTTCCACCTCCAACCGCTCATACTGCCACCACACAACCAACCTACACCACCCCATCCACTATCAAACAAGCACTAATTGATCCAAACTGGCGCGACGCTATGTTAGCAGAACACACAGCCCTTATCCAGAATCACACATAGACCCTAGTCCCCCCCCCCCCCAATCCAACTCGGAATCTCATTGGGTGTAAATGAATATTTCGTCTCAAATACAACCCCGATGGTTCCGTTAAACAACACAAAGTCCACCTAGTAGCTAAAGGCTTCAACCAACGTCCCGGACTCCATTATTCTGAAACCTTCAGCCCCGTCGTAAAACCCACGACGATGCGTTTAATCCTTACTCTTGCCATCACGCACCCATCTCCTCCCGATTTTCACTAAAGGATCTCGGTCTACTTTCCTATTTTCTTGGGGTAGAAGTTACCCACACATCCTCGGGCCTTCATTTAACTCAGGTCAAGTATATATCAAACATTCTCACAAAGAACAATATGCAGGAATTCACGTCCGTTACTACTCCCCTTACGCCCGACACTATGCTAGTTCGCCATCTGGACAAACCTATCGAAAATGAGTCGGACTATCATGCGATTGTCGGCAGTCTACAATACCTATCTCTCACAAGACTCGATGTCGCTTTCTCCGTCAACAAACTGGCACAATTTCTCAATCATTCCACCTCGGTTCACTGGCTAGCACTCAAACCCGTGCTACGATATCTTAAAGGCACGTAAAAACCACGGTCTCCATCTTCTCCGATCCTCTCCGCCAATACTACATGGGTATAACGACTCTGATCATGCTCGTGACAAAGACGACTACATCTCCACCACCGGTTACCTCGTTTTCCTTGGTCACAATCCCATCTCATGGTCCTCTAAGAAACAGAGTACCTTGTCCTGTTCATCAACCGAAGCTGAGTTTAGAGCAGTAGCGAACACCACGGCCGAACTCCTATTGGTCAAGTCTCTACTCACTGACCTCCAGTTCCAGGTTAACGCAACTCCGGTCATATATTGCGATAACTTAGGCGCAACACAATACTCCGCAAATCCGGTATTTCACTCGCGTATGAAGCATCTCGCCCTCGATTTTCATTTTGTTCGAGAATATGTCCAAAAACAAACACTACGGGTTCAACACATTAATGGTGACGACCAATTAGCAGATGTCCTCACCAAACCTCTTCTGAAAACATGGTTCATGAATCTTTCCTCCAAGATCGGCCTTACTCTACGACCGTCCGTCTTGCGGGAGCGTATCAAGAGAATAGAATCTTCAATTAATCAAATAAATTCAAGTTGAATTGATTACCACGACATCCTCCATGAATCAAGTCAAATTGATTCATCCGATGCGTTGCCTTCATTATTTTGTGAAAATAGGATATTGTAATTAAGGCTAATTACTCTTTCACACCTTGTATAATCTTTAGTTCACACATGTATGCTACTGTATAAATATATAGTTAACTCCTGTAATCTTTCATTGAAATACAAAAACCTTTTACTACCCCAAAATTTTTATTCTAGATTTACCCCTAGTGAGAAATAAGTATCAAGCTCGTTCCGATGAGAGTTCCTTCCTGAAACTTAATCCAAATTAAAACTGATAGACAATATACCGTAGTATTACGGTATCACGATAAAGAATATCGTACTATTATGGTAACTATAAGTTTAGAAAACTGTTAGGAAATCAAAAATATGATATATAAGTAAGTTATATATCTATCGTGATATAGTAATAATTTTTTATTTTTTGGTACAATAATTAATTGGAGAAGCTCTTTAACGGCCAAAACAAGAGACAATAATGCATCATGTTTAGGCTAAGTTTAAAGGGAGTCTGAGTATGAGTCTGAGTAAGAGTCTGAGACTCAGATTTGTTGAGTCTGAGACTCATACCTGGATAATGTGGTTGGTACGTGTCTGAGGCTCAGACGAATGGAAGATTAAAGGGGGTCTGAAGTTGAGTCTGAACAAAAGTCTGAGTCTCAGATTCGTTGAGTCTGAGACTCCTGGTTAAAGTGGTTGAGACGGTCTCAGACTCAGATAAGTCTGAAGTTGAGTCTTGGATTTCAAAGACTCATCCTCAGACTCGTTCATTCAGTTCAGTTCAGTTCCGTTCATTTTAGTTCAGTTCAGTTCAAATAAGTGGTTATTATTATTATTATTAATTATTATTATTATTATTATTATTAATTATTATTATTATTATTATTATTATTATTAATTATTATTATTATTATTTATTAAATATTAAAATTAATGACATTTTTATAAAAAAATAATATTAATATAATAATAAAAAATAATATTGTTTTTATTGTTATTAATATTATTACTATTAAATATTAATATTGATTATTAATATTAATATTATTATTATTATAATATTATTAATAATTAATATTATTATTATTATTATTATTTATTATTACTATTATTACTAATTTACTATTGTTATTGTTATTGTTATAAATATTATTATTATTATAAAATATTTTTATTAATAATATATTTATTAAAATTAAAATTAATATAATAATAATAATAATAATAATAATTAATATTTTTGATACAATAATTAACATTATTATTTGTTGTTACAATAATAATTAATAATTTTTTTTGTAACTATTAAACTTGTTATTATTATTTTTTGTATTTCAAGCTACTTTAGTTCAATTTGTGTCAGCTCAGTTCAGTTCAGTTCAACTTATTTTACTTTAGTTCATTTCACTTCATTATAAAAGGACATGATCAAAATAATTTATATTAAATGATATAGTTGTATAGATGATAAAAAGCAAATTCGTATAATAAATGATAAATAATGCTGCACGTAGTAATAAAAACGGATAGTGAATTGATTGTTATTCCCGACCAAACCAAACAAAACCTAATTCGACCTGAACATGACCAAACCGACCCGAACCAACGATCCGACCCGGAAGTGATCCGCATCTGACCCAGACCCGACAACTAGACATGACAAAACTGACTCGACCTGAAATGACCCAACCTTAATAAGCCAACTCGATCCCGATCTGATATCCAAATTAAAGATTCTAGGTGGACTCGTAACCTGAATTGACCTGAGTAAACCCGAAATTGACCCGACTGTTATTATAAAAAAAACGAGTCGATATCCCTAATAAAATGAAAATAGCAAACCCGAAATGATCTGGCCCGACCCAGAGTCAAAGCGAAACTCACCTAACCCAAACCCGACCCGGTTGACTTGTTTGCCAGGTTTATCGACAACCCAACCCGAATTCGACCCACCTGCCCGATTGCCACTTTTAATAATGACCACTTGGAAATAAATTTATTCGTATGTCACAAGATTTATTTAACAATTAATTATTTAATTGTAATTATTCGAGTAATTAATCGAGTTATAAAATAAGCGTAGATATTGAGGTAAATAAAAAAATAAAAAAGGTTAGGTAGAAAGTTGAGGTGAGATGATGTAAATAAAAAAATAAAAAAAAATAAAATAAGGTAGGTAAAAGGTTGAGGTGAGATTAAAAAATAATATAAAATAATGTATGTGAGGGGAGAAAATCTGAGATGAGTCTGTGGATAAAATGTACTTTTGTAGTGAAGAATGAAAAGTTAGTGGAAAGTTGAAGTAACCAAGTCTTTGAAAAAATGATGGATCTGTGGATAAACATAGTATTAGCGAAGTTATTTCTATTACAAAGTAATCCAACAGATTGATGTAGATGTGGTCCAAGTAACGTGTATTTCATTTAATTAAAAACGTACAGATTCCAAAGTTAACTTGTTCCTTTGAGATCGAATTTTGAATTGTGGTTGTGGAGAGGAAACAATAGAAAGGGGTAAAAGAAGAAGGCACCACATTGATGTCCCAATGTCCGTAAACTTCTTATTCCGGTAACTTTTCTACTGCCCTATTTACTGCATCTGCATGCATGGATGTATGGATCCATCCTGCTTTAGTGCTTTAAGATCCGCCTATTTTTCCAAAAGCTTTATCTCCTTTTTACCCTTTTTGCTTCTTCAATAGTACTCAATAATAATAATAATGGAGTCCGTACCAATCCGTTTCGTTTTTATCTCTTCGTCGCTATGGATTGATTTCTCATTCAACGCTGCCAAATGGTATTGGTCGCCTCACCCACCCTCTTAATATAGAAACCTTAACAAAACACAAGAACTAAATTCAACTTGTATAACATTTATATTACCCTGGGTCTTTCATTTATTCCCGGTTCTTTTTCGCATACATTCTTCTGGATTAAACTAGGTTGAACTCAACTAAACTAGAATGAGTTGCGCTGAACTGAAGTAGACGGAAGTAGTTGAGACAAAGTGAATCTTATAGAATTGGAGTGAGCTGAACTGAAGCGAGTTGAAAAGATATACACAACTACGGAGTATGTAAAACAAGGTCGACCTAGTCTTTGATATTAACAATGTTGTGCATTATTAACTGATAAGCCGATCTGACCCACCTGAAATTCGACCTGACAAAATCCAAAAATTTAGCGACCCGAAACCGACCCAACAAGACTCACTTGTGACCCATTACCCGATACAACCCGATGACCAGCGAATTAAACCCGACCCAATTTGAACTCGACCCAATAAGATTGACGATAGGCAATTACTAGTTACTACTCCCTATGATTTTCAATGTTCTTCCTTCTTTTAATTCCTAAATGGACTAAAACACTTATTCTTTCTCTTTCAATTTATGGGGAAACTTTTTCACACAACTTTTTTACTTTTCTTATATTACACCAATTCCCTCTAATTAATTACTCGTACTATTCCGTATAATATTCTTATCTCATACTTTTACCATCCATTTTTCTTATTTAATTAATATAATATTTCTCTCTCTTACCTTTTTTTTTTTTTTTTTTTTTTTTTTTTTTTTAATTTCAATCCAGCCTAACACTTTTAATAATATATTCCGTAATACTCGTTCTTTATTTTCTTCCCCAAAGGCAAAAGAAAAGAACATTGATCGAAATGAGAGTGATTTAATGTATAACTTGATACATTAACTTTTTGGAAAATATTGAAGCAACCTGATACATTAGCTAGATCCGACCTAAACCTGATCCGACCCGACATATCACTTAACCCGAAAGAGAATGCTAAGCCAATATAACCCGAACTGATATGACCCGATTCCCACCTCTACAACGGGTAAATAAAGACAAACGATTTTCCTACTCTATGATTTGTCTTATTATCCAACTATGTGGCATTATTTGACAAGTCAACGATCTGAAATACTCATAAAGATAAGAGCAACCACAATGGTTGTCCATCCATTGTGGTCCATTTGCTGCCACGTCATTTACTTACAAACTCAACCCTTATGAACTTGTATCAACAACGGTAAAAGTCCAACAAAGTTCATAAATGGGTCTCACTCATAATCTACTCCCAACATTTAATTTCTACTAACAAAATACTCGTATCATATATTTAATTAATAATCATTTTGGATTAGTTTACAATGAACTAGTAAAGATATTCCATTAGTATTTAACATGTTATTTAACATTTAAAGATATTTAACAATTAAGTTCTATTTTATTTAACGTGTTATTCCATGATTTAGTATTACTTCCAGCGTTATAAAGGTATCTCCTAGTAAGTGTTACTTGTTTTTAGTTAGTACTACGTATTGTTTAGTTAAGTTGTACGGAGTACTTTATTTTAATGTCTGTAGTTGATATTTAGTAGTAATGTATTGTTTAATTATTTCAATAAAATATTTGTTTGTCTTGTTTGGTCGGAAATAGTTTATACCGAGTTGGTCGGGTTTCAACTCAAACTTAACGGGTCGTATCGGGCTCGCATCAAACGGGTTACAGGTGAATTAAGAAAATGACTCATGAACCTAAAAATCAGGTATAAATTTATCTGTCAATTACTACGTATACATTTATCGGGTCAGAGTATTTTTCCGGGTCGATTCCGATTCATCTTCCAACAATAGAAAACGTACTGTTAATAGAAAAATTGTTATAAAATAATTTTATGGTTAATAGAGAAAATAATACATTGGGGGTTAGTAGAGAAAATTATGGTTAAAAAATAAAATTATGGTTAGGCTAAGTTTAAAGGGAGTCTGAGTGTGAGTCTGAGTAAGAGTCTGAGACTCAGATTTGTTGAGTCTGAGACTCATACCTGGATAATGTGGTTGGTACGAGTCTGAGGCTCAGACGTATGGAAGATTAAAGGGGGTCTGAAGTTGAGTCTGAACAAAAGTCTGAGTCTCAGATTCTTTGAGTCTGAGACTCATACCTGGTTAAAGTGGTTGAGACGGTCTGAGACTCAGATAAGTCTGAAGTTGAGTCTTGGATTTCAAAGACTCATCCTCAGACTCGTTCATTCAGTTCAGTTCAGTTCAAATAAGTTGTTATTATTATTATTATTATTATTTATTATTATTATTAATAATATTAATTATTATTATTAATAATATTAATTATTATTATTATTATTATTATTATTATTATTTATTAAATATTAAAATTAATGACATTTTTATAAAAATTAATATTAATATAATAATAAAAATTAATATTGTTTTTATTGTTATTAGTATTATTACTATTAAATATTAATATTGATTATTAATATTAATATTAGTATTATTATAATATTATTAATAATTAATATTAATATTATTATTATTATTTATTATTACTATTATTACTATTGTTATTGTTATAAATATTATTATTATTATTATAAAATATTTTTATTAATAATATTTTTATTAAAATTAAAATTAGTATAATAATAATAATAATTAATATTTTTGATACAATAATTAACATTATTATTTTTTGTTACAATAATAATTAATAAGTTTTTTGTAACTAGTAAACTTGTTATTACCATTTCTGTATTTCAGGCTACTTTAGTTCAATTTATCTCAGTTCAGTTCAGTTCAGTTCAACTTATTTTACTTTAGCTCATTTCACTTCATTATAAAAGCACATGATCAAAATAATTTGTATTAGATGATATAGTTGTATAGATGATAAAAAGCAAATTTGTATAATAAATGATACTCGTAAATAAAACTGCACGTAGTAATAACGGATAATGAATTGATAGTTATTTTCGACCAAACCAAACAAAACCTAGTTCGACCTGAACATGACTAAACTGCCCCGAACCAACGATCAGACCCGGAAGTAATCCGCATCTGACCCAGACCCGACAACTAAACATGACAAAACTGACTCGATCTGAAATGACCTAACCTTAATCAGCAAACTCGATCCCGATCTGATATCCAAACTAAAGATTCGAGGTGGACTCGTAACCTGAATTGACCCGAGTAAACCCGAAATTGACCCGACTATTATTATAAAAAAACGAGTCGATAGCCTTAAAAAGATGAAAATAACAAACCCGAAATGATCTGGCCCGACCCAAAATCAAAGCGAAACTCACCTAACCCAAACCCGACCCGGTTGACTTGTTTGCCAGGTTTATCGACAACCCAACCCGAACTCGACCCACCCGTCCGATTGTCACTTTTAATAATGACCACTTGGAAATAAATTTATTCGTATGTTACAAGATTTATTTAACAATTAATTATTTAATTGTAATTATTCGAGTACTTAATCGAGTTATAAAATAAACGTAGATATTGAGGTAAATAAAAATAAAATAAGTTATGTAGAAAGTTGAGCTGAGATGATGTAAATAAAAAAATAAAAAATAAAATAAAATAAGGTAGGTAAAAAGTTGAGGTGAGATAAATAAAAAATAATATAAAATAAGGTATGTGAGGGGAGAAAGTCTGAGATGAGTCTGTGGATAAAGTGTAGTTTTGTAGTGAGTCTGAGTCTGAGTCTGAAGAATGAAAAGTGAGTGGAAAGCTGAGTTGGCCGAGTTTGAGAAAAAATGATGGATCTGTGGATAAACATAGTCTTAATAGAGTAAAATAGTTAAAAATTAGTTAATGGAGTTTTAGGAAATGAAAAGAATTGGTGGTGTGCAAAGAAAGGAATAGAATTGGAGTGTGCAGTGTGCAAATGGTGCGTGTACTTCACCCACACACTCATTCTCATTGCTTAATTCCAGCGTGACCCACACTCTCTCTCACCATTTTGTATCACACAAAGTATGGACCTTGTCCGTCTGCAAGAACCGTTTCCCATGGACAAACCATGAACTTCACTCAACAATGGCAGCAGTTCGTCCATCATTTACAAACCTCTCCACAAACCACCATTGTGGATGCCCTAAGCTGACGACGAGAGGTAAGGGTGAGGCGGCAGCACTAGCAGTGTAGGTTGGAGAGCGATTTGACAATGCGCTTTTAACTAAACTGATTCTGAAGACTTGACAAACTCACTTACTCCTTTACAAGCAAGCGAAGGTACACCCACCCAATATATCTACAAGTCATGTCAATACTAGCCTACCAGTACCTGGATGGGTGTCTTTGATGAAAACAGAGATCAGATATTAGTCAATACTGTATAATACTCAGTTAGCACAACATAGGTAGTGACTAGTGAGTGTTCTTGATCCAAAACACAGAGTGAGTGAGTGAGTGAGTTGATGTTCCAGATGAACTTGTTGCATACATAATTGACTTTATTTTTAGACTTTTGGAGAAATGCAACTAAAACCCTATTACTTCCTTGTGCTATTTCAAATTGCTATATTTACTTTTTTTATGCAAGAAAGTAGATTGCGTCTATTAAGTACTAATAATAAAATAAAAGTCTTACCAATAACAAAAATATATATACCTATTATAGAAATGTAGCAATTTAATTAAATAGAAAAATAAAACAAATGTAACAATTCGTAAGAATCGTAGGGAGTAGTATTATGATTATTGCAAAAACAGTAAAGATGCCTTGGACAAAAATCAAATACTGAGTATGTAGCTTGTTACACATGCATATATATATATATATATATATATATATATATATATATATATATATATATATATATATATATATATATATATATATATATTCTAAAAGTTACTGCAACTTATTTGTTGCAAATGTGCAATATTATTATTATGTCAGATGTGTGACTTCATTGTACATTATATTTCAGATTCTTGTTGATCTAAACACTGTAAAATTTCAACCCTTTAGTAAGTTTATTTTAGCTAAGCTAGCTAGATGGAAGAAATTATGTTCCCACTCCTACCAAAGTAAGTACCAACCAACCTGAAAAAGCAAACAATATATTCATTACTCCAACAACCCCACTATTATTTACTCGCCTCTACTTAATTTGAATTGGTGGTGGCCGGTGATGAATGATCATCATCCTCCCAATTCAACCTACCTTATACAGTTATACATCCTCCATTCATCAATTCAATGTCCCCAAAAACTAATAATATGTACATCCTCGCTCTACGTACGCATCCTAAATATTCATGAAACACGGCTTTTATGCATACAACATCAGTCGGTCAGTCTTCGATCTTATATTATGCATATCCTTTAACGATAACAGTACAATTTTATTACATAAGACCAACCATGGACGACGACGACCCCGCTTCTAGCTAGCTGAACTAATTAATTAGTTAAGAAAAGGGCTTCAATTCTTGTATTATTACACCGTCTCACCGTACATGATTCACATAAAAATGATTCGAGTTAATTTCATAATAAGACGGGGTCATACAAGCAACCTTAACCGGCCAATGCAACAACAGAGAAACAGTACTAAAGACCAAAAAAATTTCATATACATTCCTACATACTTACTGGAGTACGTACATAGAGTAGTTGCTAACTGGAACTGGAGTATCATAAATAGATTGCAAATTCTAAAAAGGATTAAATTGAGCCGACTAATAATAAACTTATCTATTATGAAGAGGGTTTGGACCGGTCCGAACTTTCCTTTTATCATCTTCAAATATAGCAGCAGGAGCAGCATCACCACCATTTTGATGTGCATTATTATTCACTGCTACTCCTTCGTATGATGAAGAGAAGGGTGATGGAGAAGTGAAAACCCCATTATTATTATTATTATTATTATTATGGACTGCTGCTTGTTGTCTGTGATGCAGCTTCTGTTGGTGATTAAATTTGGTAAATCTGGCATACCCAAGTGCAAAGTTGGGAGCTTTAAGGGTGATAATGATAAGCAAGAGAAGATAGAAGAAGCAGGTTAGATGCTGATGCTGCTGCTGCTGCTGCTGCTGCTGCTGTGGTTTTCTGATCAGACGACGATGACCCATCTTTTTCTTCCTCCTGATCATATAAGTACTGCTGCTGCTGCTGCTGCTGCTGTTATCCCAAATCATAAGGGATGGTGATGGAATGGTCCTCTGTGTCTGTGTAGCATGTAATATATATGAGTAGTTAAGCTGAAAGAAATCAAAAAAAAAAAATCCTTTCAATATTAGGGTGCTTTGTTGTTGTTGTTGTTAGAGTTGCAGGAATCTAATTAAGGGGATTTAATAGAAAGAGTTTGGTTTTTGTAGCTTACTGTAGCAGAATGAGTAAGAAAATGAGACGGGGTATTAAAGAAAGGGGGGGTCTGGGTCTGTTTTGTTGTGGCTTGTTTGGCTGTTTTTACATTAATGCTGGTTCTTGTTTGTGTAAGAAGCTTTGAAATTTGGAATCTTTTGAAGAAGAAGAGGAAGAAGATTTGTAGGAGTAGTAGTCAGTCGGAATGCATAGGTTTTGGAGCTGCTGCTGCTGCTGAATTGAACAAGATTGTTTAAGGAGTACTGTATTTATTTAAATATGTTAAGGCTGAATTGAAGGCCTGTATGTTATTGGAAACTTCTTTTGGTTCTGATTTCAGAGCCTAATTTCTTGCTACAAACCCACCTTTTAAATAACAAAAGGCACAAAGAAAGAGGGAGAAGAGGCCACAGGGAACATGTAGATGTAAGGGACAGACTACTTTGAGTTCTGTACAACTTTTTTATAATCAAAAAGTTGTTTAGCTGTTAACACAGTAGAGAGATGAATAAGGTTAGAAACGATCAATAAGTCTCCCACGCAACGGATATATCGGGTGACAGATAAAGTAATACCACATGGTTGGAGTATAAGATAAGAGTAGAAAGTACCAAATTCCGTGTCTTTATCTTTTCAAACAAAAATTTGACCCGTCGCATATTTATAATGTATATGCTCGTCACAAACAAAAAATTACCTGAAATGATACTCAATTAAAATCTTAAATCGCTTCGATTTTGAGTTCAAGGTCATTACTTTTCTAAAGTAAAATCGCTCAAGTTATATATGATCGGTTCAAGTGACTCGTGGTTCATCAATCTAACTACATATTTTTGGACATTCTAACCACTAATTAAGCCGGTTTGATTATCTTAGGTCCGTATTTGGAGCTATGTTTTCTCATTCTTGCTTTCGAAACAAGGTCGTTTTGTTTTGGTTTTATCATTATTACGACAGAACAAGTCAAGTTTGGTTGATCAACGTCTCATGATTTGCTAGTCATGTTTTGAGTGTGCGACTCGGGCTTCCATAGTTTAAGATTATCATTCAAAACTATAAGAAATTTAGCTCAATATATAAGACTTCCTCCGTTCCAATGAATTCCACGCATTTGCTTTATGCACCTATATCGATTCTCGCTTTCTTTTGTCCATAGTTTTAGTTACGTATTTCTAAAACCTATACAAATTTGATATTCATAATGCACTCGGTTAGACGATTTAAACAAGATCTCACTTGATTATCTTTTATTTTATACAGTATATATTAATATATATTTGAAGTTATATCGAATATTGTTTTCACTTGTGAATAGTGTCAAAAAAGACAAATGTATGGAATTCATTGAACGGAGGAGTAAATATGAGTATGGTTTTTTGGGAGAACCAAAACAGAGCGGACCAATGGTACAAAAATGTCCAAATCTGTGGTTTCTTGGTGGCTGGAAATTTAATGCAAAGTTATGGTCCTATTTGCTGAAAGTCATGGTCATGTGAGATCAATCATCAAACAATGTATAGGGAGAGGTTTTACTTTGGGGTTAGTACTTAGTAGTTAGTTAGTGTAGTGGCACTTTGGGGTTTATGATTTTGTTGAAAAAGTTGGTATTATGTCTTTTTTGGTGGCTTCTAGTACAAGGGAATGTTGCCTTATTTAAATTAAGGTATTGTCTTACTCGGAGCATTTTCTTAGTTGTATGTGGATAATACAAAGAAATATCGCCTAAAACTAAAAGGAGCATTTTCTTAGTCTTTTATTATCTCCTGAAAAGGTTGCCATAAATCATGTTTTATTGTTTGGGTGGGGGATGTCCTTCAAGATGTAAACAAAAAATGCATTCAGAAATTTTGGTAGCAACCGATGAATCATAAATACACGTCATATCAAGAGAAATCAAACTCATAACCTTCAAGGCGTTTGGTTGACAAAATTATGGGTTTGATACGCATAGCTCAAACCTTCAAGGTATGAGTTTCTCATACCTTGGAATCAAAGTACTTACAGATGTACTTGTATTTCATTTTTCTAAAACAAAAAATATATACTCCCTCCGATTACGTATTTTCTTCCCTCTTTTCTTTTTGGACTGAGTTTGATTTTCTTCCCTTTTTCCATTTAAGGAAAGTTTTCCACTACTCATTAACTAATATAATATTCCTCTCTCATACTTTTTCACTCCACTTTTTTCTCGTTTAATTAATATAATATTTCTCTCTCTTACTTTTTCATTTCACCTCCCATATTTCATTAATATAATATTCTCTCCTTATTTTCCTCCCCAAAAAGAAAGGGGAAAGAACACAGGTAATCGGAGGGACTATATACTTTTTTCTTTTTTTGTAAAATGTCTTAATTAAAATACTTTATTGAGAAAACTAATTAAAAAAAATACTAAAAGAAAATCTTGAAAATTAGTAAAAATATAGTGGAGGTTTCATTATTCCCAATAACTAGTTTTTTTAATGTAATTTATTTTACTTTTTTTTAACTGATTTTTATTTTATTTTGTAGTATAACATTACCGTATAAAGCTTTATAAATTTAAAATTAGATTATTAAAAATGGGGTACTTTACAAAACTATAATTTCTAATTTGATTCCTAATTATCTAAAAACGAACCAAACACCGGGTATTAGGAATCAAGTTACAACTCCATACCCCCTTGGTTTGATTCCTGATTCCAACCCTATACCTTCTCGCGAACCAAACGCCCCCTAACTAAATTCAAACCATTGAGACACTTGAAAATATATGTTTATTTAGGCAATTAATGTATATTTAAAGGTAAAATTAATCATTAAAATGTGGATTGTAAGGTCCTTTTTAATAGAGTTAATGCTAAGATAAGTACCTAAAGTTTCATTTTTTTTTACGGTTAGGGTCTAAACTATATAACTTTACGGTTAAGGGTCTCAAAACTAACACCGTTAATTAGACATGTCAAAACTTTACTCGACCCACAAACCCGACCCACCCGACCCATTTTAGGGTCATGAACACGTTTTTCAACCCGTAACCAGCTTGACCCATTAATTTACAGTCGAAACCCGATCCGACCCATCCGACCCCGTTGGGTGAACGAGAAATTATTAAAATTATTAAAATGTTTAGATCTATATATTATTATATTTGATTTATATAATTAAAAAACAAATACTTTTAATATTATAAGTTACAAAGATAAAGAAATATTCAATTTAAAACAATTTTTTTTTATCATTTACGACGTTACTATTAATGACATAATTATTAAAATGATTTTAAAAATTAATTTTAATATTTTTTTAAATATAAACATTATAATTATAGAATGTAATAATACTATTAAAATAAACAAAATTTTAATATTAAAATAATTTTTTTGACTTCAAAATGGAAAAATAAATAAAGAATCAGTCGTTTGAAACTTATTTTTGACCCATATTCTGACCCTAATTCGATCCGTGACCCGTATTCTGACTCGGCCTGAGACCCAACCCGTTTGTCATGCCTCTAGTCAATTCGCTTTTTATAAATCCTCAAAATATATATACAACGGGAGAATTTGTATACTCAATTTTTTCTCATATTTGACTTTAATCCATGTGATCAAGAGTTATGACAATTTCAAAAAAAAAAAAAAAAATTGGGAACGATATGTAATATGCTACCGTTTACAGTAGTTTTTGTTTTCGGTTGAAGTATTTTTTTGGACTAGTGAAATATTATTTAAAGTAATTGTTTTTTATGTTTTTGGCATTGTCAAGTACGAGTATCAATAATGATAATATAAGTATGTAGTAAACTACACTTAACATCAAAAAGTTAACGGCGTTAGTTTTGAGACCCTTAACCGTAAAGTTCAATAGTTTAGACCCTTAACTGAAAAAAAGAGAAAATTTCGGGTACTTATCTTACTATTAACTCCTTTTTAATACTCTAATAATAAGGAAATAATAATATACTAAATAGATTACATCAACTCACAACCGCACACATATCATACGAAATATAAAAAAATACGTGGTAGCAACCAACTAGATTTAGCTACCATCCGTCAAAAAAAAAAAAAAATTTAGCTACCAATATATTTCTGTAGATAAGGATTTAAATTAGATACTAAAATTGCTACTCACTTGGATTTGTCTCTATAAAAACTACTAAGAAGTACTTAGTTACGAATTTACTTCGGTCTCCTAGATAATAAATACCGTACATTATTCGTAATTTTGTGTCGACATATATAGAGACGACTCTAGCTACTAACGTTTTTCCGTATCTAAAAACTTAAATTAGATACTAGATTTGCTATCGACTTTATTTAGTCTATATAATAGAGACGTAATTAGTTACCACTATATTTTGATCTCTAAAATTGAGACTAAATATATTTATGTCTCAAAATTAGTAGCTAATTTATATATTTAGCGAGTGAATTTTAGAGTTGCTAAATTAGTAGCTAAATTGCAATTCTCTCGTACTGAGTGTTCCATAACAAAAAATTCTTGACACTCAAGACTCATTTTTTTTTTTGTTATCACTAGCTTAGAGAAGCACTAGCTATTCATACATTTTTTTTTCAACGAAACACACATTTAGGCAGTGGAGAGAAAAAAGTAATAAAACATGAGAATTCTATTATACATAACTAGATTAATACCCGTGTAAAGTTGCACGAGTATTATTAAATAAATGAATTATGTAGATAATCTTATTTGAATGTTCAATCTCTAACACGAACAATTTACAATAATATCAGAAAAACTATAAGCTTAAAACAACACGAAGAATACACAAGAAATTCAATACCATGTTTAGGCTCGGATCTCGCAATACAATTATTCATAAAGTAACTTAGTTTTAACTTATACGAGTAACTGTTTTAAGTTAAAATCTAATCCTGAAATAGAGAAATACACTATATATGAGAATCGTACCACAAAACATTTCAAGGAATTGTGACTAAAAATAGACATCTAAATGAAAGCTCGTGAAAATCAAAGTTTAACTTTTAATTAACTTATACTCCGTACTACCTTCGTCTCACTAAGACTGTCCTGTTTCATTAAAATACTCCTCACATATAATGGAAAAATGGGACAATCTTTTAGGGACGGGGGAAATATGATAAATACTCGTACTATAGTAACCAATAATATAAATGAGTGCTAATTCGGGTTTGAATCAACTAAAATCACACTTGGATTTCTATAGATTTGTACACTTCCAATGGGTTTGTCGTCTACAATGTCTGTCTGAAAAAAAAAATATACCAAATCAATAAGGTTTCAAACTTTATTTATACAAAATTGCTTTATACGGAGTACTCCGTATTATATAAGTCCATATCGATCAAACATTTAGTATATAAAATGTTTAAACTCATATGTATTTGTTTATATTTTAAAAACATGCGTAATATAGACATTTCAGGCTATGTTTAACCTATGTTCGACTATTAGTATAAAATAATTTCAACTGTAATTAATATTAATACTCCCTCCCCCCACTATGATTTTCCCACTCATTATTTTAATCCCTCACATTTTAATAAAATGGAAAATCATTGGGGGAGTAAGTTTTATCGTCAACATGTTCATACGTATAATGTTTTTCAAATATTTTAACTTATTTAAATAATTGATATTATTACCAAGATAATTTAGGTCTTCTGGATTAGGTCTCTAGTAGACACACAAACCATATGGATCTCTCTGCTGATGGAGGGCGGTGAGATTAGGTTATTGTGTGATACCAGGGAACATAATCCTGGTGGCTATATATAGCTCCTAAGTCTAATGCGTTCATCGAACATTAGAAAACCTAATGGGTATCTACACTTGTAGATAATAGTCTGACTCAAACTTTTTAAGACATATATACAAGCCTGTAAATAATACACCGTAATAGATCACATTATATTTGGGCTTAACTTTAATAGATAGCGTATAAATACAATTATTACCTGAATAAATAATTTGTCCACATATATTGTATTTAGGTCCATAATTCTTACATTTGGAAGAAGGATAGATGCAACAATGGAGTCAAATGGAGAAAATGAGAAAGAAAGAGAAGATGAGAGGAAGGAAGAGTCGCGAAAGAAACACACAAAAGAAAAGAAGTGAGCTACTTGTTTGCTAGGTTAAATGCTTTTTTAAAGATGATTAATAAATGAGCTTTGGGTATATTAGCTCATAAAATGGACATCCAACTAAAAATTGGGTTGAACCATAATAAAACGCAATGTGAACAAATATAAGAAAAGAGGTATTTAATTTAAAACTAGTTTTGATGCCCGTGCGATGCACGAATGTAACAATAACGTTACCAAATCAACCTTTATACTATGGAATGATTACGATTATTTCAAATAATTATCATTTTAGAGGATTGGCACTTCACGTTTGCATGTATTTTATACGAAAATTAGCAGACGTGGGTTATGATGATAAACTGAGACGGTTAGACCTGTCAAATTTGACTCGACCCATAAACCCGACCCTAATATAATACATACTATTTTTTTTTACTTTAAAGCCGTAATAAATTAGGCGTTCGAAATTACTTCTGAGCATGACTCGTATAACCCGACCAATGACATGTCTAGTGTGTACATTAGCTACATGACTAAAACAAACCATACTCATCATAATACCAGGTCACTTTCAGCAATTTTAATGTTTGTGACAACTCATATGGAACATTGAGTCTATCTGTGTATTTCGTTCTCTAAGCATTTGACTTTCGCATTGAATATCTTTGTATGTATGTCATCATCTCGCTCTAAATTTGACCTGACCCACCTGACACGTTTTTAAAGGCATGAGCCCATTTTTTTACTCGCATCCCGTTTAACCCGATCCTAAATGACCCACTTTTGGATCATGATCTAGCCCAACCTGTTCAACTCGTTGGAAAGAAGAGACTACAAAATTTTTAGTCTAAAAGCCGATTTCTAGTCATCTATTTCTATGTCTGGATTTTGCTAAAACTCAAATTTTAACATACAGAGTAGTACTCCCCTTATCTTTGTAAAAGAGTCACTCTTTTCGTTTTGGGTTCTCTAAAAGTCAATTTTTGCTTTATTCTTATTTTGTCTGATTTTTGTGGTTAACATTGGTTCTGACTTCACTTATTTTCCATCTTTCATTTTCCATCATACATTTATATCCACCTTAATTCGCACTAAGAAGGTGGGGTGAACCTTTTAGTGAGACAGAAGAATTATTAGTTATGTGACGAAGTGATTATGATTATTTCAAACCATTGTCATTTCGAAGATTTGACACCGCTTATCAATGTTTATCTTAAGGGGACGACCCCGACAGAAATCAAGAAGTGAGACAAGTTAAGAAAATTTTAATTATTTTTTTAAATATAAAAGATATAATTTAAAGAAAATAATACTAATAATATTAAAATAAATAAAAATTTAATATCAAAAATATTATTTTTTTACTTAAAAAGCGGTAAAACAATTTGTGTCCCGTATTTTGACCATAACCCGATACGGGACCAGTATTTGACCTGACTCACTCTACAGTTCTAGTGTCTACATTAGTTACCTGGTGAAACAAATGACACTCATCAAAATATCATCTTGCGCCTGCGAGCAATATTAATATGTCCGTGAGACCATGACAAATCATCTGCGAACATTGAGTTTATCTACGATAACCATTTGACTCTAGTACATCTAATATATTTGCATGTATGCAACCATCTCGCTTTAAATTCGACATGACCCGCAAACCTGTCCCACCCAATCTGCTGTTTTTTGGGTCAGGAATCCAATTTTTTGACCCAAATCCTAAATTACCTGTTAATTTAGGGACATGACATAGCTTGACCCGTTCAACCCGTTGGAAAGAAGAGACTACAAAGCTTTAGTGTAAAAGCACAATTCCACCCAATCTATTCCTATGTCTAGCGCCAAATATTCCACATTAGAAACGAGGGGGGTGGAGATTCGAACCCGTGACCTTTTGTCACGCTGGCTCTGATACCATGTTAACAAACCAACTCAACCAAAACCTTAAGGCGATGGTTGGAGGCCCGAAAATATTTAGATACTCTTACAGCACCATATCACCAATTTCCTCTTACTTTTTCATTACTCTCCCGTACAGTTGCACATAAGAGACAAAAATTGTGTTCTCGTGTTAAATAATAACATTACTATAAGACAAAATCTGACCCGACATGTCCACTCGTTTTTTCGTAGGTCAAGAGTCAAGATCTCTAAATCTTGATCTATGACTCGATATTTTAATTAAAACTATAAACTAATAATATTCAATTTAATTTTTTATCTTTTAATTATAAAATAATTTTAAATTTTATTTGAATATAAAGTTCATGCGATGAATATTAGTTTAAATAATTGAGATATAAACATCATAATTAATAAGGACTATAAAAATAATACAAAGTACTATTAAAATAAATAAAAAGAGGTAAAAAAATCGACATTCGAAACTATCCGTACTCTGACATAACCCATTTCGGACCCATATAACACGACCCATAATTAAACGGATCCGTATTTAGTATTTTCACTCGACATGTTTAAAGTTATTTTAAAAAATTATGTACATTAAAAATAAAATTCGTCTTAAGGTTAAAAGTATGAATTCTACTTTCAATCAATTTTTTTTTATACTATCAAAATATATTATTATTATTTTATTTTCGGGTTTTGAGTATATATGAAGTTAAAAATAGACTTCTTAATTCTAACCTAATACGGATTTTGAGTGAAAGCAGAATTTTTTTTTATAAATAATGCAAGTCTACTAATTATTGATTACATTAGCATAATTACTATACGTAACACGGATAATATGTCATATTATATAGGAGTATAACAATAACAATAATGCATGTGCTTAAAATTGATTGATTATTATATAACACGTATAGATGATTATCACGAATATAATTATTTCATTTTTATAATTTATTTTACGATAATATTTTTAAAAAATGAACTATTATTATTAATTATTATCAGTAATAGTATATAAAAATAAATTTTGATTGAAAGTAGAATTCTACTTTCACTCAAAATTCGTCTTAGATTGGAATTAAGAAATTGGAATTAAGAAGTTTACTTCTAACCTCATATTTATTTAAAACCCGATTAATATTGATTGTAAAATAAAAAAACCTCCTTTAATTATATATATTGATAGTCAAATCATGTAAGGATATTTTAACCCATTAAAAGTGAGTCAAAACGATATAATAATTAAAACGGAAAAAAGAGGTAATAAAGTATAAAATGCAAATTATTATAAAACACGGAAATAATTATTATAAATAACGAACTTTCCGAATAATTTTTTTTATAAAATACGGGGTGTTACAAATACAAAGTTTAATCTTCCTAAAATTATTTTTTCAAAAAAAAAGATATTAAATTTTACCTCGAAGTATTACTAGCCGCATTTTTTCTTCTCGTTGTCACCGTACAGCGTTTGATGCGTTTTTACGCCTGGATGATACCGCGAATTGTTTTGATTTTTTCATTGTAGGGTCTTTGAGAAATTAAAGGGAGAGCGTCAATGTCTTTTAGGTACCGTTTGGCCTTGCTTATGTGAAATGGTTTTTGTTTCCTAGAAGGAGCTTATTCATAAGCTACTTTTAGTAAAAAAAAAAATTAGGTGTTTGGTTATTATTTTGCAAAAAAATACTTCAATAAGAGCTTTTTTTATCTAAGTAGATGAAATTTTTTAAAAAAAGATTTGAAAGTATATCAAAATGGGTCTCTGTCTGTAGAGAATGATGTAAAAGAGTAGCCCAAAGCACACTGAGGAAACAGGCCCAAGTTAATAATCAGCCCATAAAGTAAGCAAATAGACTGGAATGCTAAAGAGATACAGCTGTGAGAGCACCACAGCTGCGCATTGTACTGACAGTGAATGTTGCCTACAGCTGCGCATTGTCCTTTAGCTTACAGCATGCATTAGGATAATTTGTAGAGCTGTCCTATATATATTGGGGGCATTGATGTAGCCTGAAAAGATAATTTCCTTAATGATATGGAGCCGCCAAGGCTACAGTGCCTCAAACAAATTTCATAAATAAAACTTACTAAAAGTTATATGGTATCAGAGCATTGTCCGCATTATTTCTTCATCTTATAAGCTGATTGTTCTTCTTGTAAGTAAAATATTTCTCTTGTTCTACAAATCGTTTATATGTTATTGTTGCTACTTCGTGAAAGGTCCAGTCTTTAGCTTTCTTTCTGTGTCTATAGTCTGCTCTCTGTTTTGTAAGAATGGCCGGAGATAAGGAAAAGACAGTCATAGATGTTACAGACCCACTGTACTGCAATCCCCATGATAACAGTAACTCACTCAAAATAACACCTGAGTTGAGTGGTGTGGAAAATTACATACCTTGGAAGAGGGGCATGGAACTTGCACTCTCAACCAAAAGGAAACTGGGTTTTGTGACTGGGGTCGTAAGTAAACCAAAGAATGATGAGACTAAGATAGAGGCATGGGAGGTAGCTAACAGCCTGGTAATTTCTTGGATTGTTCAAAATGTGAGTGAACCCATCAAGATGACCATAATGTATACTCAGTCTGCTAAAGACATATGAGATACGTTGAAAGGGAGGTATTTGGTTAGTAATGGGGCAAGAAAATACAAACTCAATAAAGACACTTATGAGTTGAAACAAAACAAAAAGCCCATTACTGACTATTACACTCAACTGAGGACAATCTGGGATGAGATTGAAAACCTGAATGACTACCCTGTGATTACTACCTTGACTGCTGAAATGAAAGTATTCATGGATACCATGGAGAAATACAAGGAAGAAGCCAAACTGTTTCAGTTTCTAAACGGACTGGACGTAGCATTTGGGACTCAAAGGAGCGCTATTTTGCTTATGTCACCCCTGCCTTCCATAGATAGTGCAATGTCTATTATGGTGCAGGAGGAAGCTCAGCAAACAAACATTCTGCAGCCACAAAAGTCTGAAGTGGAAGCTTCTGCCTTTATGGGAAAGGGGGAGTCTTCTCAAACTGGGTCAAATCCAGAATGCAAGCATTGTGGTCTGACTAATCACACCTCGGAAAGATGCTGGTATGCTCCTGGGAATTCTAAGCCAAAGAGGGGTGCAAGTAACCAACAAGGGGACAAGGTGGTTCTAGAGGATCTAGGGGTGGCTCATACAGAGGAAGATGTAGAAATCAGTACAACAGTTCGCAATATCAGAATGGTTACAATCAATCTGGAGGAGGTTACAACAAAACGGCACACACTGCTCAATGTGAACCAAACAATGCTGATCTAGCTGCCACTTTGGCTGCTACTACACAACAGTTAGAACATCTTATGAAGTTCATCCCAGGTCATAAAGGAGGATCAAAGAATGGAAATGAAACCGATGGAGAGATAGAGTGCAATTTCGCAGGTATAATTACTTGTCTGACTACAAATTTAAAGAAAGGTGATTGGATCATTGATTCCGATGCTAGTGACCACATGATCACCAAGCTCGATAAGCTTAAAAATGTGAAAATCCTTAACAAAAGACCAAAAATTAACTTACCCAATGGAGGACTCTCTTATGTTACTCATATGGGAGAGTTGGATCTAGAAAATGGCCTCAAACTTAAGAATGTTATGTATGTCCCAGACTTTAGGCATAACCTCATGTCAGTTGAAAAATTGCTTAAAGATATCTATTGCTATGTAAAATTCTTTAATGACCATTGTGTTGTTCAGGACCGTGTCACCCATGATGTAAAGGCAAGAGGAAGAGTGGTCAGTGGATTATACTATCTTGAAAGAGACAAACAAAACACTAAAGATGGAGACAACACACAAACTACCTACAAGACTTCTTTTAATAACATTTCTAGTTTGATTCCTAAGGCTGACAGTGTTTGTCATGAGCCAGTAAATGTTGAGAACCAAATTTGTAATGAACCTATCTTGTCTATGAATGCCAAAGTTTTACCTTACACCTTGTGGCATAACAGGCTTGGACATGCTCCATATTCCAAGCTTAAATACATTTCTTCACTCAACATCACTCACACAGATGCTTGTAAACAAATATGTTTGTGTTGTCCCATGGCTAAAATGACCAAATCGTCATATCCTTTAAGTAAATCCACTACTGCACGACCTTTTGACCTAATACACATGGACATATGGGGGCCTTATAGGGTGCGTTACAAGGGTAGATATAGATATTTTCTAACCTTGGTTGATGACTGCACAAGAGGAACCTGGGTGTATTTGCTTGAAATGAAATCTCAGGCATTTGAATCTCTCCAAAAATTTTATCAATTTGCCAAGACTCAATTTAATGCTCAGATCAAAATTATAAGGTCTGACAATGCCTTAGAGTTCAAAGAGCAACAGTGTAAAGAGTTCTTTCATAAAAATGGTATCATTCACTAAACGAGTATTGCTGATAGACCGCAATAAAATGGAGTCGTGGAGAGAAAACATCGACACTTGCTGGAGATTAGTAGGGCATTGAGATTTCAGTCAGGTCGTCCTTTGGGATACTGGGGAGACTGTGTAATCACTGCCGCACACATCATTAACATGCTTCCTTCCAGTGTCCTGAAGCATAAGACTCCATATGAGGGTTTGTATAAGAAGAAACCTGATTATAATCAGTTGAAAGCCTTTGGTTGTTTGGCAATGGCTTACAATCCCAACAGGAATAAGGACAAGTTCCAAGAAAGAGCTGTTTCATGCATCTTTCTGGGTTATCCTTCATGGCAGAAGGGGTATACAGTTGAAGAGATCCACACAAAAAGAAGGTTTGTGACAAGGGATGTGCAATTTTTTGAGCATATATTTCCTTATGTTGATAAGCAACAAAAGCAGATGGTTCAGCCCTGTCCAGTACCGTTCTTCAGTAGTGAAACAGCAAGCATACCTGGTATGTTTCCATATGTGACTGGTGCAGAATCTGAGCATTCTGAGGATGAAACAACGGTAGCCCAAAGCGAAGATCAAGAGGGTGATACTGTCGAAACGACCGAGGAGCCTAAAGAAACATCTGACCATGATCAGATTCCGGTTCAAAGAAGGTCTGATCGTGCCAGGAAAGAACCTGGTTGGATGAAAGAGTTTGTTGTGAACTACAAAGGTAAAAACAACAAGGGAGATGTTGCTCAAATAATTGGTACTGCAGATGCCAATGTGTCATAGCTCTTCGCAAATCTGGTCTCCAAAATTTTAAAAGAAGAGGAACCAGTCAAGTTTTCAGAGGCAATAACCAAGCAAGATTGGGTTAAAGCCATGAGTGAGGAGTTGGATGCATTAGAAGAAAATGAAACGTGGGAAATCGATGTTCTACCTCCGGGGAGGAGAGCAATAGGACGTAAATGGATTTATAAGGATAAGTACAAACCAGATGGCTCACTTGAGAGACACAAGGCTAGACTGGTTATTCAAGGCTGTGGACAGAGATATGGAATAGACTACTCAGAAACCTTTGCTCCTGTTGCCAAAATGACAACAGTACGGTCTTTACTTGCAGTTGCAACCATGAAGGGATGGCATTTGTCGCAATTGGATGTAAAGAATGCTTTTCTTCATGGAGATATTGAAGAAGAGGTATACATGATGTTGCCCCAAGGATACAATGGCTTGGGTGCAAGGATGACTTTGAATCAGTTTAACATCCAAACAGATAGAAGCAAAGTCTGCAGGCTTAAAAAGGCTCTTTATGAGCTAAAACAGGCACCAAGACAATGGTTTGCCAAACTGTCTTGTGCCTTAATTGTTTTGGATTCAAGAAGTCTCAATCTGATCATTCCCTATTCACCAAAGCTCGAGGGGGAGCTATCACTGTGGTGCTTGTGTATGTTGATGACATGGTAGTGGCAGGAAATAATGAAGAAGAGATTAAGAACCTGAAAGAAATGTTGAATTCAAACTTCCACATGAAGGACCTAGGTGAACTCTCTTATTTTCTTGGGTTAGAAGTCACAAGAGCTAGCCAAGGAATATTTATGTCACAAAGGAAGTATGTCATTGATATGCTGAAAGAGTACAAAGTTGATAAACAAAGGTCTCTTAAAGTACCATTAGATGGACACAGCAAGCTGGAACCACTCAAAGGAGATACTCTTTCACATCCTGAGAAGTATAGAAGACTTGTGGGGAAGTTGATCTATCTAACAATAACCCGACCTGACTTGTCATTTTCTGTCCAGCTTCTGAGTCAGTTTATGCAAGCACCTACCACTGATCATATGCAGGCAGCAGTGAGAGTCTTGAGGTATCTCAAGGGAGCCCTGGGACAAGGGATTTTGTTGGCAAATGAGTCATGTGCAAAGCTGACTGCATACTGCGACTCGGATTGGGCATCATGCTCATTCACAAGGAGGTCTACTACTGGGTTTTGTGTGTTCCTAGGGAGCTCACCAGTGTCATGGAACACCAAAAAGCAGGGTGTTGTAGCTAGATCCTCGGCTGAGGCTGAGTATCGAGCTATGGCCCTAACTACATGTGAGATAACTTGGTTGATTTCTCTTCTTAAAGATCTAGGACTTACTAAACTCAATGGTGCAAAGTTGAAGACGGATAGTCAAGCAGCAATTGCAATTGTAGCAAATCCAGTTCTACATGAGCGTACCAAGCATATAGAGATTGACTGTCACTTCATAAGAGAGAAAGTAACACGAGGCGTCATCAAGCCATCTTATGTTGCGTCTAAAGATCAATTGGCTGATGTATTGACCAAACCACTGACTGTGAAGCAGCATACTAAACTTCTCACCAAGATGGGAGTGATGGAGCTCCCACACTCTCATCTCGAGGGGGAGTGTAAAAGGGTAGCCCAAAGCACACTGAGAAAACAGGCCCAAGTTAATAATCAGCCCATAAAGTGAGCAAATAGACTGGAATGCTAAAGAGATACAGCTGTGAGAGCACCACAGCTGCGCATTGTACTGACAGTGAATGTTGCCTACAGCTGCGTATTGTCCTTTAGCTTACAGCATGCATTAGGGTAATTTGTAGAGCTGTCCTATATATATTGGGGGCATTGATGTAACATGACAAGATAATTTCCTTAATGATATGGAGCCGCCAAGGCTACAGCGCCTCATACAAATTTCATAAATAAAACTTACTAAAAGTTATAAATGAAAATATATGAATTTACAAGTATTTATTTTATTTGATTGAATTTTTTAGAAACATTGTGGACATGACGTAGGTCCACCCCGACGCGGCCACGCGCGGGTTTTGGGTAGGCGAATGCATCTCCATATGAGAATGGATCGAATTGAAATTTAAGTCGAAATGGAGTCGCCACCGAATTTTATGGTTATTCGGAACCGTTCGAGCCCACTCTATATCGCCATGGGCCATACACAAAGTACGGCCCATTTCGGTTTTAGAATTTATTGGGCTCGTCCCTTTGCATTGCGATACCGATACCGTCACTACCGGTTATCGTGTATTGAATGACTCTCGTGCGCCAACGGTTTCGGGCATCCGGAAACCGAGGTTATGAGTAAGGGGTGAGGGTACGTGTTGGGAAGCCCACTAAGGACACCCAACCCCGCCCGCACTTAGCGGCCTCTACTAAGACATCGTTTGACTTTCTAATATGCGCGTTAGTGATTCGGTGAAATGATATGCAAACAGCGTTTTAGCTAAGCGTGCGAATTAAATGTGAGCTACGTCATTTTAATGCATCTATTTTATTGTCGAAGTGATTTAGTATGCGAGGGTTCATTTATAAACGGTAAAACGCAAATAAATAAAACAAAAGCAATAATAAATCGATTACAAGTTACACGGGCGGAATACAACCCGGAATTCACAATACGTCGAACGATAAAACATAATAGCCAAAATAAATACAATCGAAATGGCGAGCAATAATTACAAACGGACCCGTGTATAAATTAGACCGTGAATTTGTGTATATGGACGAACCTTAATTAATTACGCATTATATTACATATTAATCAAGGGACGGAGGTTCGAGACCTAGGCGTGGTGCTAACCCGATCTCGAACCTCGATGCCTTGTCCCGACTTATCACCTCGAGAAATGGAGTCTAAATTAATTTATACATCGGATACGACTAAGGAGTCGCCGACATAAAATCAATAGTGTGAGACCGTCGATCAAAATCGTTTTAAGTGTCGTGACATGTGTGAGTTTTGAAGAAAGGAGGGTCACGTGATTGTCTTTACACGTGATGACTAGAGTCGAAAAAAAGACGAGGCTCGAAATGTGTGTCGAGGCCCTCGGTTTTCTGGGTTACAGAACCCACTCGACCGAGTCATGGGCTGACTCGGTCGAGTGCGTCTTAGAAGACGCTACTGCCCAGTTTTGTGGGTGCTACTCGATCGAGTAGCCTATGTACTCGGTCGAGTAGCCCCTGTACGAGTTGTGACTCGTGTATTTTTATGCGTTTAAAATCGATGATTGGCCGAGTTAAATAAAAATATTGACGATTTAAATTTAACTCAGTTTTTCGGTATTATAGTCATGGTTCATATGACTATAATACCGTCATCGGAATTTTATAAAAACGTTTATTAGTTTGAAAATTTTGATTAGTGACGAAATTGTGTCCCTCTACGTCACGACATTGAAATTAATCCTTACGGATTATGAGATGTCGATTTTCGTGTCAACGGGTTCTGTACTAATCGTAGAAATGGATGTATACGCGTTCAACTACGAATGATCGGGATCATGTTAATACACGAACCATAAAAATGATCATCGTAATTAAACGTGTTTGGATCCGAGCTTTGAAATTATTACGTAGAAATATATATATATATATATATATATATATACACGGTACATAATATTATAATAAAATGATAATAACGATAATTAAATGCAAAAAGTAAAAATATTAGCGTTAGTAATGTCGTTATTATCGACTAAATATAATACTATAAGCATAAATATAAATGTACATAAAAGGTCGAGAAAAAGGATGAAGAAGGAAAAGTCGGTGTTGAATTGTTACACCCTCAACCTACATGTTCTTGCTTCTCGGGATACGGTTCGTCAAATGGCGGCTACGGCGCGGGAACGTCGAGATATGCAGGAGGAGTTGATGGTGTGTGTATGGCTCGATTTGTGTGGGATTTTTACGAGTTTGTGCTCTCGAAATGCATGCAAGGGTGATGGTGTTTATGGCTGAAAAATGTATGCAAAAAGGATGTTTTCTAAGTTGTCCAAGTTGTCTAAATGTTGAGGCTTGATGGGGTTTATATAGGAAAACCTGATATAGGGTCACTCGACCGAGTGACGCGGGTGCACTCGGTCGAGTGCCCTCGTGAATGAATCTGGACAGCCTTCTTGAGGCTCCACTCGATCGAGTGGGCAATCCACTCGACCGAGTGGATCAATTAGGCCGTGCTAAATCGGGAATGATTAGCCTTGATTTGCTCTTTGACTGATTATGTTTGATTTGGCTGGTTTTTGGATTGTGGCGCAAGTTTCGAGACGTATCAGGTCGTTTTGTGTGTCGTGTTCGTCTTTGACCGGGTTTTGACCCGGTCGCCAAAAGACGAGATTTATTTTTGGTGTCGGTTTTGACCCAAATTAGTCTCATTTTGCTCGGAACGACCCACTGGGCCTGAATTTGAGGTTGGTTTTGTGAGATTTGTATCCCATTAAAAGCCCATGCCGGACATTATTAATTTCGAGCCCGCATCCGAGCGCGTTAGAACATGTTAGCGTCCGAGCATCATCGGGTGTTTTTTGGAAACTGCCATAGACACCTGCCAGTCAAAATGCGGGTGTCTACAGAGCCCCCACTCTGACTGAGGCTTGGACAGGGCGAAAGTCAGAGTAGCTACCAAGTCAATTAAGACCTGGTAGACTTCCGATCGGGTCGTTTATAGTCCATTAGACTTGCGTGAAGGGCTCGCCAGCCATAAGTTAGAAATCATGCCTGAGCTGATGATAATAACTCCGTGGGGAATCAGACTTGTAGCATAAGTCCTGGGTGCGCCTATATGTGGGCCCATCCCGTACCATTCCGGGGAAAATGCCGCCTTGGGCTTCCGCTGGGGAGATTTAGAGGGTTGCATGTCCCTGTTTGAGTCGTACCTGTATAAGTCACATAAAATGTATGCAACACGTAGGTAGTAAAAATGACTCGCGCTGGGGAATAAAAATTTGGATGTTTGAAATTTTTTTTTTTTTTTTTTTTTTTTTGAAAAAAATAGAATGTATTTTTTTGAATCTTAGAATTTTGACAGACTGCTCGGGCTGACTAAATTCCTGTGTTTGTGGGGAAGAGTCATGGATCGGGCCTATATGTCTAGGCCCGCTTGGGCCAAGGAGGCACAGCTGCAGGGGATGCTCCAGGGTTTTGGTGTTATAAATACATCACTCTTGCTCCTTCCTTTGTCACAACTCAAAAAAAGCTTCATCTTCTCCTCAAAAGAAAACCTTATTCCTTTCAAGAAACTTTATCATGGCTATCGACCGTCTGATCAACATGCTGCAAGATTGGGCACACCGTTTTAGGGATGCGAGCAAGGTAGCCTTAAGGCAGTCGGGCATATTTCAGCTATTCACGTTTCGTCAAATGCACGTGGACCGCCATTTCCTCGATGCCTGTCTGACTTTCTGGGATGACACTTACCACGTTTTCGCCTTCCCTCGGGGCGAGATCTGTCCTCTCCCTGAGGAAATTGCTGCCATAGGAGGGTGGAATCCATTGCTCCGTCTCGCCGTCCCTTTCTCAGTTCGGGACCCCAGGAGGAAACTACGGGAGTTTTTGGGGCTCTCCCACGCTGAAGTATCCCGCATGCTTGAAGGGGATACCGTTTCTCTGCTTGCCTTAGCTGAGAAGTTCCTGAACCCGTATGACATCCGGGTTACGCCCATTCATAGCCGTAGGGCGTTTGCCTTCTGCATGCTGCACGTGTATGCCTTTGAAGGCCATATGGACCTGCTGTCTTGTATGGGTAGCGTTCGTCTTCTCGTTATTGCTGACCTTATGGAGACGGAGTGTAGTCCCGCATCGTTGATCACGGGGGAAATTATTCAGGGCTTGGACAACCGAAAGAGGGATGAGTCAGCCCGTTTCACTGGGAGCACCCGTCTGCTGCAGGTATATCGCTTTCTTTTTTTTCGATTTTTTTGTTTTTCGATTTTTTTTTTGATTTCGCGATATGCTGCTACAGGGGGCACTCGACCGAGTCACCCTGGCACTCGATCGAGTGCCCTCGTTAAGGGTCTACTGCCTCTTTTTAGGGGTGTCACTCGATCGAGTGACCCCGGCACTCGATCGAGTGCCTTCTGGCGAACCTCCGAATTGTTCTGATGAATGTTGTGTTCTTTTCAGCTCTGGCTATTTGAGAGGTTGTCAAAGATCGAGCCTCCTCCCAACCCGAGTCAATATTGGTTCAACCAGGTGATGACAAGGTTACGGCCTACCGACTCGTCCTGCCTGACTACCCAGAAATATTGGGAGGAAGAATTAACATTCCATTGTGGTCCATTGATACGATGGGTGGTTCCATGGTGGCCAATTTATGCTTGGACGGGTCTGGCGTCTGGAGACAAGGCCCGCTACCTGGTGATTCTGTCCTTTAGCCACACAGTTCACCTCTATCCTGACCGCATACTCAGGCAGTATGGGTGGACTCAGCGCATCCCGGAGAACGAGGCAGTTGTGAGTGCACCTACCCAGCTGACCGACATTATGTGTGACACCTGGATTCAGAGATGGTATACTCGAACCACTTGGTCCGTTCCCAAGTCGCTTCATTCTACCTGGGTGTCTTATTCCTACGAAAGGTGGACCAAAGCCGAGACTGCCGAAGCTCGTGCTGCTCTAAAGGTCGACGAGGCCTTCGACTTGCTTCGGCGCGAGAAGGTCAAGGATAACAGAGACTTTTTTGCTGAAGAGGAAATTCAAGCTTCGATAGTCCGTCTGAGGCCAAGTCAGAGGAGAGGAGCTAGGACTCGAGCTAGGGGGTCCGATGCTAGAGGTGCTTGGGGGAAAGTGAGCCCCCAGACAAATTTGGAGAGGAGACCAGGAGCCAGGCCTTTAGTTCAGGACCGACTTGGTCCTAAAGACAGGTTGCCAGAGCATATACGGGCTCGACTTGGGCCCGTGACAATAGCTGAAGATCCTCTGTCGAAGAAGAGGACTCGGGCCAAGGAGGTTCTCGTGGTTATTTGGGAACGATCTTCTCCACCCCGGCGACCTCGGGCTCCACAAGACCCGAAGGATAAGGGCAAGGGCAAGATGCCCGGATACTAGTCTCCTGCTATTATTTAGATATTATTACTATTTATGTTGTGTGTTGTTTTTTTGTAATTTTTGAAATACCGAGTTTATCGGTGTTTTTTTTTTGAATAATAAAAGTATTATTTTAGTGAAACCGCTTCTGTCTTTTTTCGTTATTGCAGTGGTTGTGCCCTTTTGAGGGGTTGCCTACGTATCCACAGTTAGTGGAATCAAACCAAACGTAGTTCAGGCGTAGATTTTTTTTGCAATTTCGAAATACACCAAGACTATGAGTTCAAGATGTGCGACAGTAGGATAAATAATCCTAACTTATTGACTTGCTTATAAATTTTGAAAAAAGGTGTTTTTAAATAATTTTTGCAAATGACATTTGAGATAAGGTTTAGGGGTAGTAGCGCTTCAGCTGGTCTAGGTTGGTTGGGTTGACAAATTCGTTCCCGTCCAGGTCCGTCAGCATTACAGCTCCTCCTGATAGAACCTTTTTGACTAAGTATGGCCCAGCCCAATTGGGTTTGAATTTTTCCCTTGGGTCAACCGGTAGTAAGGCACGAACCGATTTTAGGACCAAATCCCCTTCCTTGATGTTCCTGGGCCTGACTCTCTTGTTAAAGGCCCGCTTGATTCTTTTTTGATATATTTGGATGTTATTGAGAGCCCGCGACCGTCGTTCGTCAAAGAGAATTAACGAGTCATATCGAGCTTGAACCCAATCCGCTTCGGGCACTTGGCTTTCTAGTAGAATTCTGAGAGACGGTATTTCCAGTTCGACCGGCTGGACTGCCTCCATGCCATATGTTAGATAATATGGAGTTGCCCCGGTTGCAGTTCGGATCGACGTCCGGTACCCCCATAGGGCAAAGGGTATTTTCTCGGGCCAGTCCCGATAATTATCAGCCATCTTTTTAAGTATGGTGACAATTGTCTTATTAGCAGCTTCTAGCGCTCCATTTGTTTGGGGGCCGTACGGCGAAGATGTGTGCCTCTGGATTTTGTATTTCGCTAGCAAAGTAGCGGTTTCGGCTTGGAAGTGGGTCCCGTGATCACTGATAAACTCATGTGGGATCCCATATCGGCATATGATTTTATTTTGAATAAACTTGGCTACGTGCTTGGCGTTCAAGACACGGTATGATTCAGCTTCGACCCATTTGGTGAAATAGTCGATAGCTACCAAAATAAAACAGTGACCTCCTGTCCCGGAAGGGTTCACTTTCCCAATTATGTCAATCCCCCATGTCGAAAATGGCCATGGCGAGGTCATGGTGTACAGTAGGGACGATGGCATGTGTTGAACATTACCGAAAATTTGACAATTATGGCAGTGTTTGACATATGATTGACAGTCGGTCTCCATACTGTTCCAGTAGTATCCGAGCCTCATGATTTTTCGGGCTAGCATATGGGCGTTCATATGCGGATCGTTTTCGCCGTCGTGTACTTCGGCCATCACTTTTTCGGCCTGTGTTTTGTCGATACATAGGAGTAAAGCCCCCTGTGCCGTCTTTTGTATAACTGACCGTCGTCCGTACGTATGAATTGGGTGGCCAGTCTTCGCAGGGCTTTCTTGGTCCGATTTTCAGTTCCTGGTGGATATTCTCCCGTAGTCAAATAGGTTAGAACAGCCTGATACCAAGGTTCTGGATTGGTGATCTCAATATCTTGAATGGCGTTGACATACGCCGCTCGGACCGTCTTTCGACACAGATTTGCATACTGGGCATATGTTCCGGGATGTTTAGTAAGGATGCTAATTTGGAAAGTGCGTCCGCGAACTGATTTTCTTCAAGCCGCAGATAAATATATTCTACCTTCTGGAATTGCTTCTCCAGAACCCTTACTCGTGCTTGGTAAGCCACGAGATTGGCGTTCCGAGTTTTCCATTTTTGAAGGGCTTGATTGATGACTAGGGACGAGTCCCCGTGAACCCGGAGATTTGTAATTCCCAAATCAGCAGCCGCTTGCAACCCGTGGATGCATGCTTCATACTCGGCCGCATTGTTTGTCACATCAAAGTCTAATTTGATGGATAACGGTGTGTGCTCCCCTTGTGGTGATATAAGGAGAATACCGACTCCGAACCCTCGAAAGTTGGATGCTCCATCGAAATACAGATCCCAAGTTTCGGTGTCAGTATGGAATATGTCTTCGTCAGGAAAGGCCCAAGTATCGGTATGGTCTTCTTCAGATATCGGGTTGTCGGCGAGGAACTCGGCTACCACCCGGCCTTTGATGGCTTTTAACGGTACAAACTTGAGGTCAAACTCAGCTAGCATTAAAGTCCATCTGGATATTCTTCCATTAAGAATGGGCTTTTCGAACAAGTATTTGAATGGATCCATTTTGGACAGAACATGTACCTCGTGACTGAGCATGTAGTGTCTGAGCTTTTTAGTGGCCCAAACCAGAGCTAGGCACGTTTTCTCGAGCATTGTATATTTGCATTCATATTCTAGGAACTTTTTACTGATGTAGTAAATAGCCCGTTCTTCTGAATTGACTGTCTGAGCCAGCATAGCCCCCATGGCTGTCTTAGTCGTTGTTAGGTATAACGATAGAGGCAAACCGGGTTGAGGTGGCATTAATACTGGCGGAGCAGACAGGATCTCTTTGATTTTGTCAAAAGCCATCTGACATTTATCGTCCCATAGTACCCGTTCCCCTATCTTCAGTTTCTTGAAAATGAGCTCACATACCATGGTTAACTTTGAGATAAACCGGCTGATGTATTGAACTTTCCCGAGAAACCCCCTTATTTCTTTTTCGGTCTTGGGTGGTTGCATCTCGGTGATGGCTTTGATTTTAGCTGGGTCGACCTCGATGCCGCGTTGGCTAACGATATGGCCTAGTAATTTGCATGATGTTACCCCGAAACTGCATTTTTGAGGGTTCAACCTCATGTTGTATTTACGCAATCGGGTGAAAAATTTTCTTAGGGCGGCAACATGCCCATCTTGGTTTTTAGACTTAACAATCATGTCATCGACATAGACCTCCACTTCCTTATGCATCATGTCATGTAACAGGGTCGTGGCTGTTCGTTGATAAGTGGCCCCGGCATTGATGAGCCCAAATGGCATAACTGTATAACAATAAGTACCCCATGGTGTAGTGAAAGTGGTTTTACCCATATCTTCTTCTGCCATCTTGATTTGGTTGTATCCGGCATACCCGTCCATAAATGATAGAAGAGCATGATCCGCCGTGTTGTCCACCAATATGTCGATGTGTGGCAACGGAAAATCGTCTTTTGGGCTAGCCTTGTTAAGGTCTCGGAAATCTACACATACCCGAACCTTGCCGTCCTTCTTGGGTACCGGCACGATGTTCGCAACCCAGTCTGGATATTCAGACACTTGTATAAAGCCTGCTTTGAATTGTTTGTCTACTTCTTCTTTGACTTTGAGAAACCACTCGGGCTTCATTCTTCGAAGCTTCTGTTTTACCGGTTTGCATCCATCTTTGATGGGTATGCGGTGTTCAGCTATTTCCCGATCTATCCCCGGCATGTCCTTGTAGGACCATGCGAAGACATCTTTGAATTCTTGGAGGAGGTTTGTGAGTTGTTGTCTCTCCTCGGGACCTAAAGATAACCCTAACTTAAGCATCTGGGGCTCTAAGGTTGTTCCCACATTGATAGACTCAGTTTCTTCAATTACCGGATCTCGGGATTCCCTCTGTTCTAGCTGTTCGATCAGATGCGGAGGTACGGATACCTGTTCATCGGGTTTCTCAATGTCATTGCAAAAAATATTTTTGAAATTGGAAATATTTTGAAAATAAGACAAGTCATAAGCGGAACGGTTTTCGTTATTATTGATAGAAAATTTGGAAAATAGCTCGAAGAGAGCAGCCATCTGATCATTGGTCAGAGGCGGGATTGGGAGTGCTTTCGGGACAGACCCCGAGGCTCCAGTGGCAGTGACTATAGGGAGGGGGGTTATAGTTTGGACTCTAGCACCAGACCCCTTAGACTCGAATACAGACTCAGACTCAGACTTTGACTCAGACTCAGACTCAGACTCGGAATCGGTGTCCGGCATGTCTCCTTCCCCGGTGGTCAGCTTGTAGACTCGACCCTGGCTGTCGGTCCACTTGATGGTCTTCCTCCAGGCTCTTTTCCCAGTATCAGCGTCGAGTTCCGAGATCAGCTTTGAAGGATCGAACCTGTTGCTTCGAAGGATCAGGTTCACCAGATCTTCCTTGGGGTTCGGAATAGCTTTGTCTTCCCCAAACAAGAGCCCCAGCACGGGCTCGGCATTGTCAGTACCCTCCTTGGAATCGGATTGGATGAGGGCAAATATGTCATCTGGAATGTAGTTGCATTCCCGAGCTAGTTCAGTCTCGGGATATGTGATAGTTGGTTGATATAGGCCAACTTGGATAGCCCCGAATACCGGTGTGACGAAATAGTCAGCCAACCTTGGGCTATAAGGGCCCAAGTAGGTACCCTTGATGATGTTGCAAACTTTCTCAATGCCTGCTCGGACCACATTCCCCGGGGTTATAGCATACCCTAAACCAAAGTGAGATTCCCCGTCATTTAGGACTTCGATAATCTTCCCAGCTGGAAGATATGGCCTCGAGGTAGCCCCCGATAAATACCCCAAATTTTGCAGCATTGCGTCAATGCTTGTGGTGAAATAGGGTCTCAAAAGGTACTCTTCTTCAATCATCCCCACAAAATCGAATCCCCATAGGTCGGTGCGGTCCGTGGCGTTACAGCTAGCCACAGTCATAGGGGTTGCTTCTAGGGTGTTGATGCCGTCTTGCAAGGGCATTTTGATCTTTCGGTGAAGAGTAGAAGACACCGCTCTCACAGCATGAATCCAAGGCCTTCCTAGGAGTAGGTTGAAAGAGGAGGTGAGATCGATCACCTGGAATTCTAGCTCCTTTTCAATTGGACCCGTTGTAATTGCTAATTTAACGGCCCCAGAAACCGCCTTTGAGCTTCCATCGAAAGCTTGGATAGTGTGGGCGGTTGGTAGGTAGTCAGCCTCGGTGATACCGAGGGCTTTGGCAGTCCTTAAAGGGCGGACATTCACAGCAGACCCGTCGTCGACTAGGGTCATTGGTAGGTACTTACCCCGGCAAATTACCGTGATATACAGAGCCAGATTGTGAGAGGCCCCGAACGGTGGTAGGTCAGCATCCGAGAAGGTGACTACTGTGTAATCCCCTAGAAATTCTAACGCAATACAGTGGCGGAAACACTGTAGAGTTGGGATCAAAACACACTGACTAACTATATCTTATTAAAAGAAATGGTAAGTCAATACAAAGGCCACTTTTTACAAAAGGGCTAAAAGGAAAATTCCTCAAAAAGGGTTTATACAAATCCATAAATAATGAATGAAGAAAGAGTAGGATCCACGCTACTCGCTAGCTCACACCCAAAACCCAGCAGCAAATACCTGTCATGTTAAAAACATAACAGCCACGTCAGTGGGGAGTAACTCGGACGTTCTCCCAGCCATATTATATCATATGAAAAATAATAGTATTATTATATCAAAATACTTAAAATGAGAAAACATTAAAAATGATATAATATAATAAAATAAATTCTCGGAGGAAACTCAAAACACTTGCCAACCTGCAAGTCAAAATTAATCGATAATATAAATATTCAAAAATGGCATTATGGAAATTCGATCAGTGTGTACAAGGCTAGCCTTTCACTAGGAATAATACTAAACTAGCTTCGAGAACTTAGTCAAAACAAATCAGACTTCGGTCTCTAACTAGGCAACTCAACTATAACAGGACTGCATGCAGCGAGGTCCTGGCTTAAGTAATGTACACCCCTCCTGGACACCAACCGTAATCCAGTTTAACCCGACGGCGACTTACACGATGCGATATCTAAGTTTAAGGTCAAAATATACACACTCCTGAACACAAACCATGCTCAGTTCAACGACCAATGTGTCTCAACATAGACACACCAGCTTTATAGTTGATGGCAAAAACGTACATCCCAGACTATATTACTCTAACCCCACACTTCTCTTATTCCATAACTCCAAAACAAGTCATTATCGATATTCAGAATAAATATAATCATTATGAGGATAAAAGGAATAAACATCTTATATTAAAAGGAAAACTTTCTATAAATAGAAACTTACTAATTTTAGAAACTTACTTAAAATAGAAAGTCTTATAGAAAATACGTAAGTTATTAAAATAAATGAAATGTATAAACATAGCATTTCTAACGAAATTAGCATTTTATTATTATCTTCGTTATCGTAACTTTAATATATCTCTAAGTTCGTTACTCAAAATATAAATAAAATATAATAAGTCAATATATAGTATTTTATAAATAATTAGGAAATCGAGTTAAAACTAAAGATTTTAGAAAAGAGATGTTTTAAGAGAAACGATATCAAAATTAATTGAATCAACGAGTTTTATAAATAAAATGAGAGTTACAAAGACTTCAAATTATTTTTAATAAATAACTTTTATTAATAAACAATACGGATTTTAATAAAAATAGTCAATCGGAAATAATTAGTGAAAATAGTCTCGATAAAAATATATTTAAAACAAAATCGACTATTTTCTCATTTATTAGTATAAATCGTAAAACGTTAATTAATTTATTAAACAAGTGTACAAATCTCGATTATAATATAAAAATACGGTTTTGAGTCAAAAATTATAACTTAACAAAATATGACGAAAATATGAAATCGATATTATTTAGTTACTAGTGTCACGATAACCAACAAAATATTATAACGATCGCAAATAATAAAATTTCTAACGATTTATAAAACGATATCGAAAATCGTAAAATATTTAAAAAGCATACGATTTATTAAATAATATTTTTAGCAAATAATATATAGGTAAAAAAAATAGAAAACTGAAGTTAAAATATTTACTACATACTACTACTCAAACATACGATATAAAATCGACTAACGTCCTAAAGTTACCTTGAGTCGATATCCGAATGTTATATACTTGCCCTTCTTGATGACTCCAATCTCCAACCGCTTTGATATTTGTCTTACAAAAAGAACTTCGAGGCTCCGACCGAGATCGAGACAAATAGAAACAGTACCGAGAAATCAGAATAAGGAACGAAGAAGCAACAAGGAAACGGAGCTTGATAAACAACCCACCCAACAGCAAAATCGGATGAGACGAAGGACCAACAAGGCATAGTTCGAAAATGAATAAAAACAGCAGCAACCGAGTGACATACGACCAATAGCAGCAGTGTTATGATGATCAAACACAAATGACGGAGAAAAAGCGCAGTATCGAACATCGAAAACAGCAGTAGCAATGTGACGACAGCAACAAACACTCACAACATACAACAACATTGACAACGAACATAACACCAGCAGCGTACAGACATCAACGACAGCAGCAGTATGGTTATCAAACAACACGAAAAGCAGCAGAACAGTAGAAGAAGCATCAGGACAGCAATAGTGCGATAAACAGCAGCCACGCAACAACAGATGACAGCAGAAACAGAATGAAACAACAGCACCAACCGTAAAAGCAACGCAAAGAGGAGGAAGAAGAATAAGAACGAGGGCAGTAAACAAAGAGCATGACGAGAAAGAGAAGAGTAAGAAAGAGAGGCTACCTATGACGAAATCAGGCAACCAAGGACAGTAGCGGAGGTTCGGATTTGGTTCAACCTGTGCGAGAGACAACAACAGCAGAAGTTCGTAGTAGCACGCAGCGGCAGCAGACGAGGACTGAAAGAAGAAGAAGAAGGAACAGAGGAAACGGAGGCAGCAGATCAAAATGGAGACAGAACAGGAAGTTTGCCGGAGTAAAACCAAGAAGAAGACGGAGATAAGCCGATCATATTCCTGACGGAGGCTGGGAAAGCGGGAATAAATACATAAATAAAATAGGAAGGAAAGATGAAGCGGACAAAGGAAGAAAGACGGGATGCGTCCAATGACGGAGACTGCGGGCAGAATTTAAGGAGAAAAGAAGAAGAAAACTGAAAGGAAACGAAGAGATGACAGGGAGGAATGAAAGATGAGGATGAAGCGGTTACATGAATGTGAAAAGAAATAAAAACAAAGGGGAGGAGTATAAAGCAGTTGATTCAACAAGAAGGATAAGGGGAGTGCATGTGTCACTAAAGGAGGATGAGTCATTCAATAAAAGTAAGTATGAAAAACGAATTAATTAAATGAATCGGGTAGGAAACGAATTCCGAAACAATAAATTGATTGACCCACGAATCGAATTAAAAATGAATTAATAGAAAATAATTGGGCCGACTAATAAAATTAGTAAATAAACGTTCTCGAGATATAAATATTTGTTCGAGACGAAAATAAAGTTTGTAGAAATAAATAATTAAACGATCAAATAGTATTTCCCGATAAATAATAATTAAATTGTTTTCTCGAGGAAAGAAAATAAATATTTTGACGAAGCTTAAAATAAATGAGCTTCGAGCTTAATAAATATATAAATCAAAGAATTTACAATCGAAATCGTCGAAATAGAATTTCGATAAGAATTAAATTAATTGTATAAAATGAATCGATAGAGACATAAAAATATGTTTTAAATAGAAGAAGAGTTTCCAAGACAAATAGAATTTTAGGAGTTTGAAACGATTAAACAATAAATTTTGTTTATAATAATTTTAAGATTACGAGTTAAATCCTAAAAACACGATTACGAACATAATTTTAATTTAATTTAAATTTATAAAAATCAGGGGTGTTACAACTGGGCCTTCTTCTTTGGACTTGCCCTTGAGGTAGGGCAGGATAGTGGTTACCATTTCAGTAGGGGTAACCTGGGAGTCGACCTTGATCTGATCGAGAGCCTTTGTAAGTGCCTCTCGGTGTTCTTGTGAGCTAACCAAGAGTTGCCATATAGTGAGGTCAACTCGGGTTCTCTTCAATTGTTTGACAAGAGCCGTATCGGTATTTGGCTCTTCAATGGCTTCTTCCGTCCTGGCAAGTTCAGTAACGGTTGCTGGGACTGAGATGTCCTTAGAGCTAGTGGCTGAATAAAGACGACCGGCGGTGGTGAGGTGGTTACTGGCTAAGGCTTTGGACTAAGCCTTCCGGATTTCTTCGGGAGTGATAAGGACAGTTTCCCCTTTGGTGCACATCTTCCTCATCATCGAACCAGATTCCATTGATTTGTGGGATGAAAGGAGAGATAAGGTGAGAACAGTCGATCACTTCACCGGTGAAGATAGCATGAGAGCTAAAGGGGTTGTCCTTGTTGCTTGGCTTGTCCCCGGGTAACAGTATTTTCCCGCTCTCAATTAAATCCTGAATCAGATGCTTCAGCTTCCAACATTTCTCGGTATCGTGCCCATTGCCCCGATGATATTGGCAATAGGCTTGGGCATTGTAGCCTTTGGTGCGTTTTTCAACTGGGACTTCAGGAATTGGGCCTATCGGTTGGATCAGGCCTTTGGAAGATAGCCTTTGTAAGGCATACGTATAGGTAGTCCCTATATCAGTGAATACCCTAGAAGGAGTAGTTCTTTTGGATGAGGCATCCAAGAGATTAACCGTGTCGAAGATGCTTCGGGTTGCGGCCGGAGGCTTGGTAATGGATGAGGAGGCTCCTTGATATCCCTTGCTAGGGGCCTTAGTCAGGCTCTCTAGTCTTAGATCGTCTTCAATTCTCATGCCCATTTCGGTAAGGGTGGTGAAATTGGGTATGACTGCATACCGGAGGTGGACCTGGTAGGAGGGAGAAGGTTCTTGACAAAAGCCTCCACTAAAGTCTTCTCACTGGGCTTATCGACCAGTTTCACACTTTCGGCCCTCCAACGTTGGAGGTATTTGGTAAAGCCCTCCTTAGGTTCTTGGGCCATAACCTCTAGAGACCGCATTGTGGTCTGGATCTCGGTGTTGTCAGCATAGTTCCGAGCAAATTCCGTAGCCACATCATCCCATGTCGAGAACTTCTTGGGATCTAGCCTGTAGTACCAGGCCTTTGGGTGTTTCTCCAGAGATGCAGCAAAGAGGTTTTTGAACATGGAAGAGTCTACTCCCTTAATAGCCATGAACTCCTTGAAGGCCCGTACATGTAGTAACAGGTCTTCAGTCCCTTCGAACATGGGTAAGCCCGTGAGATTCAGGTTTGCGGGCAGTTTGTCACTTACCGGCGAGTACTCCCGACTGTTTTCCCGGTGAATATTGTTACTTCCGGTTAGGTGGACTTGTTCTTCCAATCGGCGAACCGAGCTAACTAGTTCAGCTAGGGGTTCCGTGACCCCGGTATTTGGAATCCTTTGCTCCACTGTAGCCAGACGAGTGATGATAGCAATTTTCCCGGCCCTCATTTCATTCAGTTGAGCTTCGATCTCGGCCTGTTTGTCGACCATGGCGTCCACAGAGGTTTTCAGACTGCCTAAAGTAGCTTCCATCCTGCGAGTGTGCCTGGTTGCCGGTGGCCTGTCTGTAAGAACACCGCGTAATCAGAAACTGAACCCGGACCTTGGGACCAGAATAGTACATCCCGAGCAGGGAAAAGACTAAAAAGACTTGAAAGAGACTCTTAGACGGGTGACTCGTGGATGACGGGCTTTCCTTAGGATTCGACGGGTGGGCCGAATCCTGTTTGAAGAAAGGTCAATGTGAGACGTCCCCAGACTTTGGACTCAAATGTATAGACGGGCCCTTCTTTGTAGGAGTATGTCCTACGTAAGTGGGCCTTGCCTTAGTCTAATAAGGCGGACTGGGATAGGGAGGAAACTCGTGATGTAAGATCGACAGAGTTTCGACGCTAGAGACCTCGACATGACCCGACACTGCTAAATACAGGAAGGTCCTAAGGAGGAGGAAAGTTTTGAAAGTGATTATTTTTGGAAAGTCCGAGAAAGCTCAGGGAAAGGCCCGATTTTTTCAAAAAAAAATGGAAAAGGGCATCGGGCCTCGGTTTTGAAAGTTCGAAAATGGGAGTGATGGAGCTCCCACACTCTCATCTCGAGGGGGAGTGTAAAAGGGTAGCCCAAAGCACACTGAGGAAACAGGCCCAAGTTAATAATCAGCCCATAAAGTGAGCAAATAGACTGGAATGCTAAAGAGATACAGCTGTGAGAGCACCACAGCTGCGCATTGTACTGACAGTGAATGTTGCCTACAGCTGCGTATTGTCCTTTAGCTTACAGCATGCATTAGGGTAATTTGTAGAGCTGTCCTATATATATTGGGGGCATTGATGTAACATGACAAGATAATTTCCTTAATGATATGGAGCCACCAAGGCTACAGCGCCTCATACAAATTTCATAAATAAAACTTACTAAAAGTTATAAATGAAAATATATGAATTTACAAGTATTTATTTTATTTGATTGAATTTTGTAGAAACATTGTGGACATGACGTAGGTCCACCCCGACGCGGCCACGCGCGGGTTTTGGGTAGGCGAATGCATCTCCATATGAGAATGGATCGAATTGAAATTTAAGTCGAAATGGAGTCGCCACCGAATTTTATGGTTATTCGGAACCGTTCGAGCCCACTCTATATCGCCATGGGCCATACACAAAGTACGGCCCATTTCGGTTTTAGAATTTATTGGGCTCGTCCCTTTGCATTGCGATACCGATACCGTCACTACCGGTTATCGTGTATTGAATGACTCTCGTGCGCCAACGGTTTCGGGCATCCGGAAACCGAGGTTCTGAGTAAGGGGTGAGGGTACGTGTTGGGAAGCCCACTAAGGACACCCAACCCCGCCCGCACTTAGCGGCCTCTACTAAGACATCGTTTGACTTTCTAATATGCGCGTTAGTGATTCGGTGAAATGATATGCAAACAGCGTTTTAGCTAAGCATGCGAATTAAATGTGAGCTACGTCATTTTAATGCATCTATTTTATTGTCGAAGTGATTTAGCATGCGAAGGTTCATTTATAAACGGTAAAACGCAAATAAATAAAACAAAAGCAATAATAAATCGATTACAAGTTACACGGGCGGAATACAACCCGGAATTCACAATACGTCGAACGATAAAACATAATAGCCAAAATAAATACAATCGAAATGGCGAGCAATAATTACAAACGGACCCGTGTATAAATTAGACCGTGAATTTGTGTATATGGACGAACCTTAATTAATTACGCATTATATTACATATTAATCAAGGGACGGAGGTTCGAGACCTAGGCGTGGTGCTAACCCGATCTCGAACCTCGATGCCTTGTCCCGACATATCACCTCGAGAAATGGAGTCTAAATTAATTTATACATCGGATACGACTAAGGAGTCGCCGACATAAAATCAATAGTGTGAGACCGTCGATCAAAATCGTTTTAAGTGTCGTGACATGTGTGAGTTTTGAAGAAAGGAGGGTCACGTGATTGTCTTTACACGTGATGACTAGAGTCGAAAAAAAGACGAGGCTCGAAATGTGTGTCGAGGCCCTCGGTTTTCTGGGTTACAGAACCCACTCGACCGAGTCGTGGGCTGACTCGGTCGAGTGCGTCTTAGAAGACGCTACTGCCCAGTTTTGTGGGTGCTACTCGATCGAGTAGCCTATGTACTCGGTCGAGTAGCCCCTGTACGAGTTGTGACTCGTGTATTTTTATGCGTTTAAAATCGATGATTGACCGAGTTAAATAAAAATATTGACGATTTAAATTTAACTCAGTTTTTCGGTATTATAGTCATGGTTTATATGACTATAATACCGTCATCGGAATTTTATAAAAACGTTTATTAGTTTGAAAATTTTGATTAGTGACGAAATTGTGTCCCTCTACGTCACGACATTGAAATTAATCCTTACGGATTATGAGATGTCGATTTTCGTGTCAACGGGTTCCGTACTAATCGTAGAAATGGATGTATACGCGTTCAACTACGAATGATCGGGATCATGTTAATACACGAACCATAAAAATGATCATCGTAATTAAACGTGTTTGGATCCGAGCTTTGAAATTATTACGTAGAAATATATATATATATATATATATATATATATATATATATATATATATATATATATATATATATACTAGTTTGTGTGCCCGGCGTTGCTCGGGCCCTAACATTTCGATTTTCGTTAAAATAGATTTATTTAGATGCGTGATTTTAAAAAGGTACAAATTGTTACCGTTACTTTTTAACAAGTCACATATTGATTACGTACCTACATTGATATACTATTGCATCGACTCACATATCTCAAAGTTTATAATATACCCCCGTATAATATAGAGGTTTAATTTTCATAAAAAAATAATCAATTACAACTCTTTTACTCCCGGGTGTGAGAATACTTCTTTCTAATTTAGATCGAAATCAAAAACCAATCCATAAATCTGCTTAAGTACAACTGTATAAATATGATAATTAATGAGTATAATAATAATATCGAAATAGAATAAGTATCTGATATGTAGAGTACGGACTACGGAGTATATATTTTCCAACTTAAATTACGGTTAAAAAAGGAGGAAGAAACTATCCCGAATACGTATTCTAGTATTAATACAATCTGTAATTTGTATAACCCGTTCTACATTATAATTAGTCTGACCCAATTGACGAATTTGTAGTTATTTAGATAAACCAAAGTTTTTAATAATAATAATAATAATAATAGTGGTAGCAGGCTAGCAGCTTGGCAAAGTTAGGAGTAAGACAATGGGGAGGGGTAGTTTGGGAATAGGAAAGTTACGCAAATCCTCTCAACACCCCCTCCCTCTTTTTACATAAGTTATATATATATATATATATATATATATATATATATATATATATATATATATATATATATATATATATATATATATATATATATATATATATATATATATATATATATATATATAGAGAGAGAGAGAGAGAGAGAGAGAGAGAGGTGAGATCAGGTAAGTCCACTTATATATATTGAGTCCGTGAGTCCCCATCTTAGCCCTTGATTCAAGGTTATATTAATGGACAAGATTTAATCTCATAATTAAGGAAATAACTAACAAATTTGGTAAATATATCATTTCTCTCTCTCCTCCTTAATTATCTCAATAAAGATCTTTTATCTCTCTTATCAATCTTTTTAAATGTTTTTTCTCTCATACAACAAGTTTTTTCAAAATTAAGTTTTTTTCATTTTCACCAAAAAAATCATTATTTTCCTACTGCCATTGTACGTATGTTACTATGTTACTGCCATAATCCATAAACTATGTTACTTTAACTCATATAACGTGTTACTTTAATTCATGAACTGCGTTACTTTAACTCATAAAATCTGTTACGTTGTTTAATATATTCTCCTGCAAAAACTATTACTCTAACTCATACAATGTGTTACTCTAATTCATGAACTGTGTTACTTTAACTCATAAAATCTGTTACGTTGCATAGTCTCTTGCAAAAACTGTTACTCTAACTCATACAATGTGTTACTTTAATTCATGAACTGTGTTACTTTAACTCATAAAATCAGTTACGTTGCATAGTAGTCTCTTGCAAAAACAGGAGTTTCAATTAACAAAAAGAACAATGTTTGTTTTTATTAAGATACTCCAAAACAAAAAGTGGTACAAGATTCCAACTAAATCAACTCCATTACAATTCCAATGTTTCACACTTGTTACTCATAATGTCCTACTTATAATTCTGTTTTTTCTTCATCCTTCTCGTTCTCTCCGTCTTTCTTCTTTTTCATCTTTTTCATCATCATCTCAGAAGCTTTGATTTAATCTCACCACCGCACAATGGAGGAAACTCTCACCCACATCCCTACATCATTCATGTGGATTAAAGTAACAGATAACAAGAGTTAAAGTAACAGATGAAGTGCATTGAAGTAACATTGAATTAAATTAACAGAGTATGCTTATACACCAGATATAAAGTAACAGAGGTCAGACATTAAAGTAACAGATAGTATGAATTAAATTAACAGATAATGTTCATTAAAATAACACCAGATATAAGTTAGTGCAAAAAATTCATATAATGATAAAAATGAGAGTATGACGCAGTATATTACTATTTGATATTGTTTCCTATTTTGAAGTCATCACGTCCCATAATTATAGGAAGTAGTATTTTTTTTTTCCTTTTTTTTATATGGCGTTACTCTTTGATGTTGTTTCCTATTTTGGTGGCAATCACGTCCCATTATTATAGGAAACAATATCTTTTTTTTTTATTATTTTTTTTAATATGGCAGTTTCCAAAATTCTTAGGACACTACAATGCACTACAATAACAGATGAAAAACACTAAAGTAACAACTGGAGTGTATTAAAGTAACACGACATATAAAGTAACAGATGGTAGACATTAAAGTAACAGATGCTTTACACTAAAGTAACGCAGTATATGAACTACAATAACTCAATATATTGTAAACGTAAAAACTAATAATTGAGTAGCATCTTAATGACTTTCATGGCGATTTCAGTATAAATTAAAAAACATATATACTCACCGTTTGTGTGTTCTACGATTTGCATATGAATCTATGATGAATAACACCATGAAAACAATATCAACATGAAAATTGACGCAAACCATGAACACAAATTGACGCAAATTAATCAAAATAATGAATAAAAATTGACGCAAAACATGAAAGCAATATCGAAACTCACCATTGTTATACTCGATGAATTGTTTATCAACAGTTAATGAAGATGTCGCGATCATTGAATTCATAGTAACGAAATTTCGAGCACATATTTGATTGAATGAATGAATGAACGTGATGATTGATGGGAGCGTTTTTTTTTAAGGTTTTGATAATGAACCTGCCTGTAACGTGAATGAATGAATGAATGAGGAATGATTGTGATTATGGAAGTTATTGTTTCCTAAAATCATGGGAGTTATTTTAGGAGATATTGTTTCCTATTTTGGTGGCAATCACGTCCCATTATTATAGGAAACAATATCTTTTTTTTTTTTTTTTTTTAATATGTCAGTTTTCAAAATTCTTAGAACACTGCAATGCACTACAATAACAGATGAAAAACACTAAAGTAACAACTGAAGTGTATTAAAGTAACACGACATATAAAGTAACAGATGCTTTACACTAAAGTAACGCAGTATATGAACTACAATAACTCAATATATTGTAAACGTAAAAACTAATAATTGAGTAGCATCTTATTGACTTTCATGACGATTCCATTATAAATTACAAAACATATATACTCACCCTTTGTGTGTTCTACGATTTGCATATGAATCTATGATGAATAACACGACCATAAAAACAATATCAACATGAAAATTGACGCAAACCATGAACACAAATTGACGCAAATTAATCCAAATAATGAATAAAAATTGACGCAAAACATGAAAGCAATATCGAAACTCACCATTGTTATACTCGATGAATTGTTTATCAACAGTTAATGAAGATGTCGCGATCATTGAATTCATAGTAACGGAATTTCGAGCACAGATTTAATTGAATGAATGAATGAACGTGATGATCGATGGGAGCGTTTTTTTTTTTTTTTTTTTTTTTTTTTTTTTTTTTAAGGTTTTGATAATGAACCTGTAACGTGAATGAATGAATGAATGAATGAGAAATGATTGTGATTATGGGAGTTATTGTTTCCTAAAATCATGGGAGTTATTTTAGGATAGTAAATCTTCCTTTTTTTTTTCTTTTTTTTTTTAATACAAAATATTAGGATGCATCTTGTCCATCCATCCTCATCCCATCCAACGGATGGGATGAGAACTTAGGGACTCAACACTTATATAGGGACTCATTAGAACCTACCTCTATATATATATATATATATATATATATATATACACGGTACATAATATTATAATAAAATGATAATAACGATAATTAAATGCAAAAAGTAAAAATATTAGCGTTAGTAATGTCGTTATTATCGACTAAATATAATACTATAAGCATAAATATATATGTACATAAAAGGTCGAGAAAAAGGATGAAGAAGGAAAAGTCGGTGTTGAATTGTTACACCCTCAACCTACATGTTCTTGCTTCTCGGGATACGGTTCGTCAAATGGCGGCTACGGCGCGGGAACGTGCGTCGAGATATGCAGGAGGAGTTGATGGTGTGTGTATGGCTCGGTTTGTGTGGGATTTTTACGAGTTTGTGCTCTCGAAATGCATGCAAGGGTGATGGTGTTTATGGCTGAAAAATGTATGCAAAAAGGATGTTTTCTAAGTTGTCCAAGTTGTCTAAATGTTGATGGGGTTTATATAGGAAAATCCGATATAGGGTCACTCGACCGAGTGACGCGGGTGCACTCGGTCGAGTGCCCTCGTGAATGAATCTGGACAGCCTTCTTGAGGCTCCACTCGATCGAGTGGGCAATCCACTCGACCGAGTGGATCAATTAGGCCGTGCTAAATCGGGAATGATTAGCTTTGATTTGCTCTTTGACTGATTATGTTTGATTTGGCTGGTTTTTGGATTGTGGCGCAAGTTTCGAGACGTATCAGGTCGTTTTGTGTGTCGTGTTCGTCTTTGACCGGGTTTTGACCCGGTCGCCAAAAGACGGGATTTATTTTTGGTGTCGGTTTTGACCCAAATTAGTCTCATTTTGCTCGGAACGACCCACTGGGCCTGAATTTGAGGTTGGTTTTGTGAGATTTGTATCCCATTAAAAGCCCATGCCGGACATTATTAATTTCGAGTCCGCATCCGAGCGCGTTAGAACATGTTAGCGTCCGAGCATCATCGGGTGTTTTTAGGAAACTGCCATAGACACCTGGCAGTCAAAATGTGGGTGTCTACAAACATATTAATTTTTTATTTAGCATCAAACATCTTGAAGATAAAACTAAAAGTAGAATTGATGCTTCTACTTTTAAGGCCAAAAACCAATTTTTGAGTTTTTTAAAAATAGTTTTTAAGTTGCAAAAAATGGTGTGTTTGGCCAAGTAGTAGCTTCTAAAAAACAAAAACACTTCCAAAAACTAGGCCAAACAGCACCTTAAAAAGTAGCAGACCACAAGGGGGAAAAAGGAAGAGGAAGCGTCAAGTTTGAAAGAAAGTAGAAATTGGTTTAGGTTTTTTTTCTTAAGCGTCAAGTTAGAGGAATCAGTATAATTTTTACTAGTTGTACAATCCTACTATACAACCAGGTGTATAGTCCTTTTTTTCCCACTCCACAGTCCACATTGTTACTCAGTTTAGAGGGAGTGTTGTTCTTTCAAAATTGGAGGGGAAGTGGACGGTTGAACGTGAAAGGTAGGCGTCTGGGAAGGCACATGGAAGTGTTTACAATTCAAAGAGGGCATGGGGAGGTGGTGGTTGTTCGTATTAGTGGTTGGTTGCGGGGTGAGGACGAAAAGCATGGTGGAGAGCGGGAGAGGGTTGGGGTCGATAGGTGAGGGTGAGAGTGAGACGTCGAGGACACCAAAGATCCGGCCATGTGGCGGTCCGTAGTCCAATGAGAGTTGGGGAGTTAGGTGGTGGAGTGTTAGCCTTTTGCTTGTTTTATTTTCTTAAGATTTGAATGAAGGGGGTGAATAAATTGAGAAGGGTACATACAAAAATTACGTATATTATAGAGTAATTTTTGCGTACGCTTTGAATATCGAATACTTTTTTGAGTTACGTGTATTTTTGTTTGTGTGTAAAAGGGACGATATTTGAGTACATATCTGTTTTTTTGGGAGACGATGCTACTCAGCTCATTGGACAATGGGCCTCAGAACATAAGACTACAATCAAACTAAGGCAGTATGGTTAGACCGAAAAAAGCCCAACCCAGTTCAGTTCCCCCTGCGAACTAGAACCTTCCACCCTTGCACAATTTGGGAGGAGATTATCAGTTTACTTAAACCCTAGGGAGCTACAGGTAGGGTTTTACAGTAAAATCGTAAACCTTGAGTTGAGTTGAAAAATGGCAAAGCGTTTGATACCCTTGTTGAACCGGGTTTTGGTTGAAAAAATTGTGCCACCTGCTAAAACTACTTCTGGGATTTTACTCCCTGAAACTAGCTCCAAGGTAATATCCACACTTCTTCCCTTATCCAGTCCAATAATGTCATCATCTTAGATTAGATTAATTTTGGGATTTTGATTTTCTGATCGAATCGATGTGGGTTCCTGTTGGAAACCCCTTTCTTTGAGTTGGTTAATCTTCATCTGTGTTATTTACTCCTTTGATTACTGGTTGTGTGTACTTGTAATTTATTGATGTTCTGGAACTGTAGAATTGGGGTTCTATTGCTTAGTTGTCTTGCTGCTAATTAGCTATGTCGCTTAAAATGTTGATGTCGTAATACAATCATATTGAGAGCCTTTCTTTTAAAACTGGAGTCTTTCTGAATATAGAAAATGAGGTACTCCCTCCGTCTTGTTCATTTGTTTAACTAATCTTTCATTCGATTTCTCGAAATGCATGCATGAATTTCGTCTACGGAGGGAGGGAGGCATGCCTATCATATGATGGCGTTTGTATTTGTTTACCTATGACTATGATTTGAGAGGCCTGGTCTTGGTTTTGTAATGCAGCTAAATTCTGGAAAAGTTGTGGCTGTGGGTCCTGGCCTTCGCAATAAGCTTGGGGAGCATATTCCTAATTCTGTCAAGGAAGGGGAAACTGTTCTTTTGCCAGAGTATGGAGGCACTACAGTCAAGCTTGGTGAGAAAGAGTAAGTCTTCATCTTTCTTTCTTCATATACAACCATTATAATTTGTTTGTCGATGCGCTGTTACATGTTTTTCTTCACTGTTTATTTGTTCCGATCCAATTTTTCTTAAATTGGCGTTTTTATGCAATCAAAGATAAACATAAATGACAGACTAAGATTTTTTACGTGAAAAATCCTTATGAATGAACAAGGGAAAGAACCACAGGCACCATGGAGACAAATTTCACTATTGAGAGTTGGAGTACGAATTTGCAGGGATGATAATATAGTTTCACGTTGGCCTTTTTGTTTCTCAAACTCGTTTGTGCAGTTGGACATTTGCAGTTGGTCTTCTCTTCGGAGATATTTCTTCCTTACTAGATAGATAATCTGCTCAAACCTGGCTGCTCAATTTCAAACTTTCATTCTTGGGTTGTTCAAAAGATTTTGGGCCTAACATAATTGATTTATGATAATGATAAATTTTTAGGGTATTACTGGCACGTTATCATACTCAGTAGCCAATGGAAAACAACCTTTCTAATTTTCCTAATGATTCTAAATTACTGTTCATGGGAAATGGCATAATTCTTTACATTTTTTTGTTACGATGTTTGTTGACATGGTACGCTAGGTGTACCTAATAATTTTTCAACAGTATTAGCTCCAAATAACTAGATAGTACTCCGTATCTATGTATTTCACATTCTAAACGTTTTTGAGTCTGTGATATCCGACTTTTTCATTCTACTTTTGAATGAAGGATCATGAATAACCCCTTGGTGCCCAACTCTCAGTCCACTCCTAACTCTCTTCCATATCCTGATATAAACACCAAATTACCATGATCATTTGTTCAAATTGTGGCTATTTGGGCCATGACCAGCTTGTAAAGATTAGGCCCTGAGGACATATTCCAAGATCCAAGGGTAAAGACGAAGGTCAAATACCCATTTGGGGTTGAATACTCCTTTACTTTTATTGTTATATAGTCAACATTTTTCCTAAATTAACTACAGATCTTTTGCTGCATAGCCATATTTCTGTAGTCAGTCACTCTAATGGCTATTTTGTAATGCAATGTGTTCTACTTGCCTCAACACTAATCAAACCCATGCCATAAGAAGAGCCTTACATTCTGAGTTTTGATTTTGTACCACAGGTATCATTTGTACCGGGACGAAGATATTCTCGGGACCTTGCACGACTGATGACACAGTTGCCTTATTTGTACCGCAGCGTATTGTATTTGCGTAGGTTTTTGTGAGACACCTAAGCTCATCATATGAACACTATCGACATGAAACCGATCAAATTTGTTTTTTGAATTGCAAATTGGGCTTATAGCATTTTAATCATGTGGCACATCAGAATCATTTCAATTTTCAATGCTTATTGTTTATCCAATTGATACTAAGGTGAATCTGTGAGAGGCCTTCCTTTTAGGAAGGAGCTGAAGAGCACGAGAGCTCGTGCAGGCTGTGAATATGGAACTTCATGCCCTGCTCCTCTTATAGTTGCAAATGTTAAGATGTCGTTAAAGGCTTGAGTCCACCCCGCAACCTGCGCATGTTAAGATACCGTTTCAACAAATAGTCATTGATTGTCACGGTCATTTTTTAGTAAATTTTGTTTTGGTAGAGGAAGTGAGGTCAACTTTCAAATGTCATTTGGTTTTTAATATGGGTAATTCAGGTGTATAACTGAAGTTGAAAAGCAAACCTGCTTATCTTGCAGCCAACTCTTGTATGGCACTGTCTCCTTTAGACCCAATTCTTTTGCCAATCGATTTGCTACAAGTCGTGTTCCGATTAACGGAATGGCTGGATCTTGGTCACCGCTGTTTTAAGAGGTTAATATTTTGGTTAATTACTTTGTTATTAAGTTAGATATATCAATCTAAACACTCAATCGCATTATTTGGAATAACCTTAAGCTTCATAATTGTCTAATCATGAAACTTAAGATTTATCGGTTCCATAACTGGTCCGATCGGTCATATTCGATCACTGGTAGTCGAGTTATATCTGATATCTGGTCACTAGCGGGCTGAGCTTGGGTTGGTTTGAAGTTACTAAATTTTCGAGTTCTGTTTGGTCAGAGTTATCAATAATTTAATCAAGATAGGCATGTAATTACCTGTAGAGTAGAACACGCACACCAAGCTTCATTAAACTGGCCAATAAAGGAAACGAGGGCACCTCAGCGTCCTCCAAATGGTAGTTCAGAACTCTGTCTCAAACTCTCAATGTCATAATTTCATTCACAAATTCTTATTTGTGACAGGTAAATTCGTCACAAATTTGTACGGGCCAAACAGTTTAGGTAAGACAAAGAGTATAGTGTCAAGTGGGTACCACATGGCTTGCAGTTATTCGTCAAAGTGGATGATATTTAACCCGTTGTAACCTTGTGACGGATAAACCCTTCACAAGGGACACTTACTCAATTTCATTAACCCAATGTAATGTTATATTCCCTCCATCTTAACAGTTACTCCGTATCTTTTAAAATATAAAAAAATGTATTCTTACAGATTACTAAATTTATCTTTTTTGACATATTCAATAGAATTGCTACATTTCTATATTGGGCATGTTTTGTTAGTGTGAAGCTTTTACATTATTGGTGAGACTCCATCCACGCTCACCACCTTAAATCTTGTGCAAATAGTAAATGTTGTGATTCGTAAGAATCGGAGGGAGTATCACTTAAAAAATATTCCCTCCATCTAACTTTAAACTTCATGGTTGAAGTGCAACAAAAATTAAGGGAATGATTGAGTATGTGGTGGAAAATGAAATTTGAGAAAAAAATGTGGCATCAGAAATGATATTGACCACAAAAATCAATAAAAGAAGATATATTGTAAGTAAGTAGTTTAAAATGAACAATTCTTTAAGAAAAGTAGAAAGATTAAAAATGGATAGAGGTAACACGTACTCCCTCCGTTCCTATATGATTGTCCCATTTCCCTATTATTTGTGAGGAGTATTTTAATGAAATGTGACAATCTTAGTGGGACGGAGGTAGTATATATTTAGGGCTCGTTTGATTCACCATGGGAAGATGGAATTACCGGAGACTTAAATTCACGTGAATTTGTATTTCATGGGAATTGCAAAAATATTGTTTGGTTGCCACGTGAGAAATAACTTCATGCGGGAAGTTCTACACACCAAGAGAGCTTGGTGATTAACTTCCTCCATTATGGAGAAAGTGACAATTCCTGGGAAGTGCCAATTCCCGGGAAGTGGGCAACCAAACGACATCCCAATTTATTGTAGGTATTAAAGGGTAAATATGTGTGAAATGAAATACGACCAGGATATTAAGGGATAGGCTAAGTCACGTAAATTATTATGTTGTATACACAAATTTCGACTCTATCCCTCTTATTTTTAGCTATTCATCATTCAATAGGGTGAGAAAAACAAATTTACGTATAAGTTTACCTAACTCTTATTTAGTTCTCCAAAAAAAAACTCTTATTTATTACTCCCTCTGATTTTAAAATTTTCATCCTATTTCATCCATATATAGGTGAGCTATTTTAATGAAACGTGGCAATAAATAAAATAAAAAACGGAGAGAAAAATTTTCATCCTATTTCATCCATATATAGGTGAGCTATTTTAATGAAACGTGGCAATAAATAAAATAAAAAACGGAGAGAGTATATATATATATATATATATATATATATATATATATATATATATATATATATATATATAGAGAGAGAGAGAGAGAGAGAGAGAGAGAGAGAGAGAGAGAGAGAGAGAGAGAGAGAGAGAGAGAGAGAGAGAGAGAGAGAGAGAGAGAGAGAGAGAGAGAGAGAGAGAGAGAGAGAGAGAGAGAGAGAGAGAGAGAGAGAGAGAGAGAGAGAGAGAGAGAGAGAGAGAGAGAGAGAGAGAGAGAGAGAGAGAGAGAGAGAGAGAGAGAGATGTGGGTTCCGGTGAGGCAAGGTAACTCCTTACCATTAGATTAAGATGGGACATACATCCAAATAAGTGTTATATACACTAAAAAAATTTATTATATACGTTATTAAACTCACTATATACACACACTTAAGAACTCAATATATACAGTAAAAAAAAATGTTATATACACTTAAATAAAAAAAATGTTATATACACTCAAATAGTTATTATGTACACCAATTAATCAACAATGGAACATACATCAAAATAATTGTTATATAGACTAAAAAAACTCATTATATACGCTATTAAACTCACTGCATATATACACTTAAGAACTCAATATATACAGTAAAATAATTGTTATATACACCCAAATAATTAATATATACATCAGTTAATCAACAATGGAACATTCATCAAAATAACTGTTATATATACTAAAAAACTCATTATATACACTATTAAACTCACTACATATATATATATATATATATATATATATATATATATATATATATATATATATATATATACACACACTTAAGAACTAAATATATATAGTAAAATAGTTATTGTTATATACACTCAAATGGTTACTATGTACACCAATTAATCAACATATATATATACACTGAAATAATTGGCATATGTACTTAATTATTTGATATAATAGAATTGTTATATACCTTAAAACAGTTATTATGTACACTGAAATTATTTTTATATACACCAATTTTATTTGAAATTCCGATTTTTTTTTTTCGAAAAAAAATATTTTTTTATTTTTGGAAAAAAATATTTCGAAATTTTTTTTTTTTTCCGGAAAAAAAAAAAATTTCCCGAAAAATATCGATTTTTTTCCCCGGGAAAAAAATTTAGGGAAATTTTTTTTATGTATGAGTTTTTGTTTTAATCTTAGACTTTAATTTGATTTTAATCTAATGGTTGAGATTGTGCCTCAATGGGTGCGGCGTATATATATATATATATATATATATATATTGGAGTATATAAAATACAATAAAAACGAAAAAAGGGGAACAATAAAATGCCAACATTTAGAAAACTAAATACAATAAATTTATAATGTAAAGTGAAAATCTACTGAATATTTGAAGTAATTTGTAAAAAAACATGAGTAAAATCAATATATTTCACCAAATAATATATTAATATCTCCCCAAGTATTCGACTAGTATAAGTTAACAAAATTATTGTTTATAAATTAGTTTTCGCTAAGGAAGAGTCTCAATGTTTTTTTTAAATCCTCTGTATATTAAAAGATTAACCCCTCTAAATTATTTTTCCTCCAAAAGCTTAAGCTAAATATGGAAACAAAGATTAAAAGTAATTTTTTCTTATTTTGTACCAACTTTACGCAGTTAACTTAAACCAATTAAAAAAGATGATTATCGAATTTGAAAATTTATATGGAAATCAGTAAAAAAAAACATATTACATTGAATATTTTATAAAACCTTAAATCATAAAGTATTTATAATAATAGAAAAATGTAAGCTATTAAGAGTATTCTTATCTTCGCGATAATTCTCTTCCTCTTATTATTATTATTGTTATTATTATTATTATTATTATTATTATTATTATTACTTCCTCTGTTTCAACGATGCCTTTACATTATCTTTTTTAACCTTTATTTGATTTCTCCCACTTTTTTATTTAACAAACTTTTCTCTTACTAGGTGACTCACATACTTTACCTTCTCTCTATTTTACATATTTTATTATTTTTTTTAAGAAATGTGTCACTTTAAGATGAAAGAAATCAATTAAACGGATGAAGTATATACTAAGAGATTAGCAATTTTCCAAAATATTCCCTCCAAAATATTTTCTATCTAAATATATATAAAATAACTAATAGGGAGTACTTCATATGGTAATAAATTAAAAAACTTTTAATTTCATAAATGACAAAAAATTTAGAAGAAATAATATGACAATCATTAGTTTCACGGAATAAAAAAAATATATCCACGCTTCATTTTTCTAAATATATTTTTTTGTTTTTGGAGGTTAATATCTAAGTTTAATTTTTATAAAATAACATAAAATTTGCTTAATTTATTTTTGAATTTTTTTTACTATTAAACCTCTTTAAGAACTGATACGTAATATGAGTATACAATTCTTATTATTTTAAGAGAGAGTTTGAGTGTTTCGAATCGTGATAATAACGTACATACATATGATAAAAAAAAATTCTATTCTTTTAAGCAATTACTTTAAGATTTTAAATTATTTTCTATTTTTCTTAAAACAAAAATATAAAGTTAAGAGATGTAAAAATTATTAAATCTCTAATTTTAAATTTGTTAAATTTTTTAAATAATATGCTATAAAGTAAATCTTTATATACCATGCATACATGCATGAGTTCTACACTAGTATAATATTATCATAATAACCTTGTTTACATTAATTTTCGCAAGACATATATAGAATTGGAAATGGTACGTGCCTTGTTGTGATTGGTAGTGTATATGAAATCTCATATATTTCGTGTAAATGTATCATTTTTCATAGGTTGATAGCAATTGCTAGTTAAGACTTAAGATCAATATTATCCGATAAATAACATTATTTATTATTATCCGAGCTTTGCAGAAATGGACGTTATATCCTCTGTATGTAAAATTTCATGTTGAGAAAGTTTTACCTGGTACAAATAGTCCAATTTGTAAACCCCACAAGTTGTGCGTGTAAAGCCTTTTGCACGTCTGGCTTGTTGAGGTAATTAGTTGTTTTGTCCGTTTGACAAACATCAATTTTATCTCCCTCCTGTACATTACGTTTAAATAAATCAAAATATTGTTTTGAATATAATTGACTATTCCTTAAAAATTGCTTGCCAATACTAGACTTATCACCTCGAGCTAGAGTCTGAGAAGTGGTAAAAACATGAAGGGTCAAGAGATGTAATAAGAGGCATAGATAAGTGAAGCCTAATTAATAAATCCTGGCCTAAAAATTAATTTCATTTTGTTTTGATGATCCGGTGTCGAACTCTAGCAAGGCATATCGGATACATAAAATTAGGCGGGTTAATCCGTATAGGACAGTGGACATAATTCCTTCAAGTTCGAAGGCTGATATGGGGTGATACCATGCTGTTAATCACCAAATCATCACCACAAATCACCACCACACCATACCCTTGCCATAGAAGGGAAGAACATGAATAAGTGATCAAGAGATCCATTGAACATTGTTGCCACATAGAAGGTATCCATCGGTGCAACTCATTCCTCGTCGGTTGAATTAAGATTGAATTGGTAGATTGTCATTTAGTAGCTTCATAGAAAAGTTTTCCATTTGTGAGGGTCGAGAATTTTCATAGAATGCTTTTGAAGAATTTTGGTAGTTCCAGCAAACTTTGTTGAATCTATTAGCCGTAATTTATCCATCTTTAGAGTGTTGAAAGTCGTTTTGTACCCACTTTTAGTTGAGTAAACGCCATTCAGAGTCCGGCTCCAAAAATGAGTGTCTTGTTGCGTAAAGTGGGGGATGTGGATGGCATAAATACACTTGACCCATTCTCGGCTGAAAAAGATGTTAAAGCGCAAGGTGTCCCACCTTCCATGCATGACTTGTTTGGAGACCATTCACAGTTAGAGCTTCAGTGGTAGTGGCAGGTTCCTCGATTCCAGTTTTAGGTAAAGAGGTCGTCGCACTGACCCACTTTGTATCCTAGATTTTGATTTTGCTGGGGCGCCCTATAGACCATGCTATTTATTTGTCGATAAGTTCCAAACCCCATTTTAGGCCCCTTCATCCCAGCCCCATGATGAATTGTTAGGGTTTTTACGAAAGACATTCCTTAATTGTAGTAGCTGAACAATTATACTTTGCTCTAAAGACACGACTAATTAGGGAGTTCTCATCTAAGATTATTTTCTAGGAAGTTTTGGCTAGCAGTGCTTGATTGAGGCATGAGACATGTCAAATAGCTAACCCTCCCGATTAAGGGAGAGTCATAAAATTGATGCTTCTCCAATGGATGGTATTATCCCTCCTGATTCCGACCCATCAGAAATGTGTCAAAATGGAATTGATCCGTTTCGCCACACTTATCATTATTTTAAATACCGATAGGAAATAAACAAATAATGAGGCTAGAACATAGGAAATGAGGGTGGGTCATCCCGTTGGAGACACCAACATTCACTACTAGAAAATAGGAAACAGTCGACCGACATTATCGACCGTCTTCTGTCGCTAAAAAAGACAGGCGATTGATACCGGTCGCTAAGAGGCGATCGACCTTTTTGGTCACTTAAAAAGGAGGCGGGCGACCGATGTCGGTCTTTAAATAAGACGCGCGACAAATATCGGTCGCTAAATGTAGCGACTGAAATCGGTCGCTATCTGTTTAGCTCAGCGACCGATATTGGTTGCTATTGAAGAAAGTATAGCGACCGATATCGGTCGCTCTGCGTTTTATCTGAAGGTCTTTTGGGATTTGGGGCGCCTAAATTAGCGATCGATATCGGTCGTCAATTAACCCACATAGCGACCGAAGTCGGTCACTAGTAGAGCTGTAATTGGCCGATTCATTTTGATTCATTTCTATCCAAAATCTACACAAAAAAAACCACGCAACAATGACAATACGTGCGAACACATTCCAAACACCGTGCCATATCGTCCACATAACGCAAGCTTCACACTTCCTCAATTGCCAACCAAGGTAACTAAATGTCATATATGTCATAGAGTTTCATACCTCTGAACCTGAATTCCCCAGTCAACCGCCGATGCACGACTAGGTTAAGCCAGCTTTTCACCTCCCGTAAAACTTGCGAACTAACGGAGCACTCAAAGAACAAGCGATCCTTAGTTTCCAGATGCGCCTCACATAAACAACATAAGTCGCTCTCAATAATTCCAAACTGTTGCAATCTCACCCTAGTATTTAGGTCATTCATGTGAACTAGCCAAGAAATAAATCGCTGACGAGGAATACTCCAGAAGCTCCACACAAGTCTCCACCAACTCACCTTATCCTTCCTATCCCGTCGGAGATCATAACTAGCAGACACTGTATATAGCCACTACCACTCCCCATCCAGACCTCATCAACATAAGAGGCCTTGATAAGCTCCTTAGCTTTACAAATTCTATGCTAGGACCACGAGACATCATTTTGGGGCACATACTCCACCCAGTCCATGCCCTTCACATACACGCTATTGACTCACCTAAATCACAGACGACCAGGTTGTTCAAATACCCAGGACACCAGCTTCGCCAAATCAGCCTCGTTCTAGGCCTGAAAATTCCGTAGACCTAGCCCACCTTCAGCCTTAGGGTAACAAACTTTTTTCCACCCGCAAACTCTCCACACTGCTATCCCATAAAAAATTCCTACAAATGGCATAAACTCTAGCTAAAATCCCCTTAGGCAAAATGAACACCATAGCCCAGTAATTATGCAACTGAGAAAGCAAAAATTGGACTAGGATCAGCCTCCTTGCATAGGAAAGCTTCCTAGCACCAAAGCTCGAAATTCTAGCAGTAATACGAGAAAAAAGATCAACACAATCACTTTTACCTAATCTGGTAGTCTGAATGGGAATCCCTAGTTGGACTTGGAGGAGGATTTGCTCTATTAAAGAGCTTTATGGACCCACATTCAATGGTGGCATGGCTATAGGTACTGAGTATTCAGTGCAGGATGGATATAAATGGCTATAAGAACATCATGATAAGGTACCTTGACACTCTATTGTGTGGAGCAAAATGGTGATCCCGAAGCATTCTTTTATTGGATGGATTTTTGCTAATAATAGATTAATGATGAAGGAAAGACTGAAGTGATATGGGTTTTTGCTTGAGGATGAATGTCTCTTCTGCAATGAGCAGGCTGAGACATCTGCCCATATGTTCTTTGCTTGTAACTATTGTAGGAGATGTTTCAATTTGCTACAACAATGGCTACTAGTCAACATTCCTGAGCATAATGCATTGGACTGGTGTGCTAAATGGAGGGCCAAATCTGCACTAAAGAGACAAATTGTCTTTGCTGCTGTGATGGGGTTTATCTATACACTATAAGAAAACAATCTATGGGCGTCTGAAAGATCGACGTCTAAATCTATAGATGCCATCATGGCGCCCGCTTTAAACCTCGGGCGTCCGCAATCGGTCGTCCAAAAGGGCGACTAACGCATGTTGGAAAATTTTGTGGGTGAAACACTGTAGCAACACAGGCGTCCACTGTCGGATGCCATAATGAGGAAACGGGTGTCCACTATCAGACGTCATAATGAAGAAATGGGCGTCCACTATCGGACGCCACATGCCTAACCCAATTTCACGCTGAAACTCCCCCGTCCCCTTGCTCATTAGTCATTTGCAAAAAAAATCTCTCTCTACCCTCTCTCTAAACCCGACTTCCTTCCCCAAATTTCTCCCCTCTCATATTTTCTCCCCATTTCTCAAGGTATGTTTATCGGTTTTAACTTAGTTCATTTAGTTATTTTAATTTTTGTTGAATTAGGTTGAATTACAATTGTTTTCAAGTAGGTTGAATTATTTAGTACTCCCTCTGTTTCATTGATATCTTCTACATTTCCTTTTTCAATCATTTATTTGATTTCTTCCACTTTTATTTTTTTCTATCACACTTCTCTCTTACCTAGTGGCCCACTTACTTTACTCCCTCTCTACTTTTACTTATTTTATTGTTTTTCTTAAGAAATGTGCCACTTTTAAGGTGGAAGAAATCATTGAAACGGAGGGAGTACAACTTTTGTGATTATTTGTTTTGATTTGATTTTGAAAGTTGTTAGTGCTTGAAATAAGTTATCATGTTAGTTTGCCCAATAGTTTTGCCCAATATTGATTAAGTAGATTGATAGTTTGAGGTTAGGGTTTAGGGATTGATATTATGATGAATTGGGTGTTTTGGGAATATATTAGGTTTACGTTTGAGAAATGGTAATGTAAATATGAATTATAAGTTAAGGCAACTTAATTAGGTGAGTTGTTTATTTTTTAATAAATACATTAGTAGTAGTTATTACTTAATTAACTACCCAAAGTAGCGTGTAATCAGTTGTTATATAATTTTTTATTAGATTAAAAATGAAGAGAATTGAACAGAAATGGATGAACGAGGGAAGACTTGATAAGAAAAGATGTCCTACTGTTGAATTTTTAAAGGGTGTTAAAGGTTTTTTGGAGTTTGCTAAACGCTCACCTGACTATGTGTCGAAAGGTGAAGTTAGGCGTCCCTATTTTAAATGCAAGAACCTTAAACTTTTTAGATCATTGTGGTTAAGGAACATTTCATCTCAAATGGTTTCTCTTCAAATTATTATCGTTGGATTTGTCATGGTGAGACGTCACCTATTGAGGAACCTAAGATCCAACAAAATGAGAGGGGTTGAGAGGAATGATTGTTGATGTTGTTGAGTGTAATGTATTTAACGACGAGAGCATGTATATGAATGTTAAGCAACCGAATGCACAAGAGTCAAACCCACAAGCAAAAGCATTTTTCGATATGTTAAATGCTTTAGAAAAGCCGTTATATGGAGGGTTCGATATGACGTTGTTAGAAGTCGCGTCTAGGATAGTGAGTCTAAAATGTGAGTTTAACATGCCCTTTGGATTTGTAGACGGTTTTGCTGCCTTGCTTGAGGATGTTCTCCCAAAAGATAACATCATGACCCGAATATTCTATACTACAAAAAAGTAGTAAAAGGTCTTCAACTTCTGCATTAAAAGATTGATGCTTGTCCCGATGGATGCATGCTCTTTTGGAAGGATGATGCTACACTTGAGAAATGTAAGAAATGTGATAAGGGTAGGTATAAAACCTGTGATGGGGATATCGTTCTGAGAGGTAAAAAAGGAAAGAGTGGTGGGAGGGGTAAGAAACCAATAGCACTTAGTCAACTTACTTACTTCCTCATCGCACCTAGACTTCAGAAATTGTATGTAACCAAAACCATAGCCGAGCAAATGATGTGGCACAAAGAAGAAATTAGGGTACCGGGAAATATGTGTCATCCTAGTGACGGCGAGGAGTGAAAACGCTTTAATGAAATTTATCCACATTTTTCCGCGGAACCCTGAAATGTACGGCTTTGGTTGTGTACCTATGGATTTGCCCCCTTATTCCTCAAATCACTGGTGTAAATAAACATCTACATGATTTTTGGGATTTTTTGGTCCGGGAAGAATAAGAGATAGAAAAATGAACGGTTGTTTCATACTCAACCATGGGGGTAAGTTGTAAGGTGTGATCATCACAGGCCAACAAGAGTACGACTTACCTAACTGACCATGAAAAACTTGTGGGAAGTAGGGGGGGAAACATATGATGTATATTTGAAACAGAACATTCAGCTTAGAGCATCTCTGTTGTTGTGGACTATAAACTATTTCCCTACATATGGTATGTTCTCTAGGTGGTCTATCGCGGGTCAAAAAGCCTGCCCTTGTTGTATGGATGAAAGCAAAGCATTTTGGCTTCCGAATTCAAGTAAAATTAGTTGGTTTGATTGTCATAGACAATTTCTATCTGAAGGTCACCCATATAGGAAGAACAAGAGAGCATTCAAGAAGGGTGAGATGGTGCTTGATGATGCATCCAGTCGACTCTCGGGAGATTAAATATGAGAGTTGATTTCCGAGTTCCCATCTACTATTGATGGCACAACTCAGCAGCTCAAGGATCTAAAGAACTTAAAAAATGGTTGGTTTAAAAGAAGCATTTTTTATGACCTTCCGTATTACCGTTATTACCGTTGTTTTTTTTTTTCAATCATTACTTATATTTGAAAAATTAACTAACTTTTGCTTTAATTTAATAGATACAACAAGAAACGGGGAAAATGCCAACCGCTCCGCAATTGTTCTTTGACATGCATACAAAGACAGATGGTGGGGATGCATATTTTGTTACCGCTAAGGACCAGACCATTTGGTTGAGTTCCTATGGAAATAAATCAATTGCGTTGTAGTGAAAGCACGAAAACTTATTCTTTCTTGTTTGTTATACACTAAATTCTGGAATGTTTGTTGTTTAGGACTCCTACACGAAACGGTATGAGAGCACTTCTGATGGTACCCAAGACCCAAATGAGATATTTTTCGAGGACGTCAACGGGTATAACAAAGGGGGTGTATATAGTATAGGAAATGCGCATGGTCTGTACTTCACACCTCCTCCAACACATGTAGGCCGCTCGTCGCAGACGAAATTTATACCGTCTGCTATGCCGCAGATGATGTCCCAGTATGAAGCAAACCAAGAGGCTGCTAGGCAAAAAGAAGAGGCTGCGAGATGAAGGGAGGAGGAAATGAATGAAAAACTACGTCTCCAGGATGAAGAAATTGCGAAGATGCGCGCAGATATGGAACGATTCAACACATTCTGGGCATCCTGCAACCAAGGATTTACTCCACGTCCCCCAGACAATAGAGACCCTAACAACGGGGGAGGTGGTAAGAGTGGTGCGTTGGCTAATTTCATGGTGTAGACACCCGCATTTTGACTGCCAGGTGTCTATGGCAGTTTCCAAAAATCACCCGATGATGATCGGACGCTAACATGTCTCTATGCGCTCGGATACGGGCTCAAATCCATTAATCGCTGGCTAACACACTTATGGAGTACAAATCTCACAAAATCAACCTCGAATCCAGGCCCAGTGGATCATTCCGAGTCAAACAAGACTAATTTGGGTCAAAACCGACACCGTAAATAAAACCGACTTTTAGCGACCGGATTAAAACCCGGTCAAAGCCGTTTCCGAGTAGCTCACCCACGGTCCACCTCCAAACGGGCCATCAAATCAAGTCCGTCAAGGCACAAAATCTTAGACACCAAGGTGCCCTAGCCTTGCCTATATAAGCAACCCCCATGCACACATCTTCAACACTTTTTCACATCTACAAAAAACCCTAATACACCCTAAGAGCAATCCTACACTACATCCTCAAGCAACCCTAGACAAACCCTAGGAAAATCGACTTTAGCAAACCCTAAACCTAGTTTTAGGAATTCAACCCGAGCCACCACAACTTAGCCTCCATATACCTCGAAGACTCTCGTGTCATAGCCGCGTTTACGAGCCTTATTCCGAGACAAGAACATGTAGGTTGAGGGTGACAAACCTCGTTCTCTTTTCCCTTTTTCTCTCGTCATTCATCTTTTTTTTTTTCGTTTTTTTGCGTTTATTATTATTACGTTATTATTATTATTATTATTATTATTATTATTATTATTATTATTATTATTATTATTATTATTATTATTATTATTATTATTATTATTATTATTATTATTATTATTATTATTATTATTATTATTATTATTATTATTATTATTATTATTATTATTATTATTATTATTATTATTATTATTATTATTATTATTATTATTATTATTATTATTATTATTATTATTATTATTATTATTATTATTATTATTATTATTATTATTATTATTATTATTATTATTATTATTATTATTATTATTATTATTATTATTATTATTATTATTATTATTATTATTATTATTATTATTATTATTATTATTATTATTATTATTATTATTATTATTATTATTATTATTATTATTATTATTATTATTATTATTATTATTATTATTATTATTATTATTATTATTATTATTACGTTATTATTATTATTATTATTACGTCTATTATTATTATTATTATTATTATTATTATTATTATTATTATTATTATTATTTACCTCGTTATCTTTATTGCATCATCGGTAGTATTGTTAGCATCAAAATATTAAAACACTTATCGATTTGTGTCGAATAAGAAGGGTATCGGAGTAAGGAAACCCGAATATACAAGTGTACTACACACAGCGTTGCCGGTCGCTTATTCCGATACCCCGATTATTTGATTATTGAGATAAGTCAACTTAAACAATAATCCATTTTATTTCGTAGTCGTCATCATCCATCTCGCATCCGTCAATTTTTAAATCAATTTTAATAAGGGTCGAAACCCGTTGACACGGATCTGACATCACAATCTCTAGGGATTTATCGATGTTGGAGAAGTCGAGGGAATCAAGTTTTTTACTCCCTCCGGACACTATTTTTCGCCCCACTAGCTCAATAGATGTGAGGAGTATTTTAATGAAGTGGGGCAAAAAATAGTGTCCGGAGGGAGTATTATTTAATCAAAGAGTCATCTTTCTAAATCGCATTAAATCAACTTAGGGCAATTTTCGTTGATGCTAAATAATTGTCGAAACAATTCTTTAGAATTATGACATTATTAACGCGGAGAAAATCTAATCACATCTCAATAATCAATTTAAAACGATTTTCGACATAAAACACGATTTTACAAACGAATCTTAATTCGTACAGAGGGCACTCGACCGAGTGCCTAGCCCACTCGGTCGAGTGGCACCTCAAAATCAAGTCAGAATGCTAATCACGATCACCACTCGATCGAGTCTCATAGTGACTCGGTCGAGTGGCCATGTACTCGACCGAGTTGGTCAATAACTCGGCCAAGTACGGTCCATAATGCAAAACAGAATCACTTTTTACAGGCCTACTCGATCGAGTCCATCGACCACTCGATCGAGTAGCCTCATAACGACTAAAACGCAAGTCGTACATTATTCTATTTTTCAAACTCGATAGTATTTTACGACTTAGGTCAACATGCGTATAATTAATCACATGTATACTATCTTTTCAAATCATGCATTCTCATATTTGCATCTTTTCAATTCAATTCAATAGTTGCAAACCGTTATTATTCGTTTCTTTACATCGTTTACTAACGCGTTTTTTTGTTTCTTTTGTCAATTTAATTATTATTCGTTTATTGTACTAAATGAATCCGCATGCTAAAATACAACTTCGACGTTAATTTTAGTTGCATTAAATTGACATAGAAACCCACTTTTCAATTCCATTCGCATGTTTAGGGAAAGTAAATCTTTGCATATCATTTTCCCGTTTTACTAGCACGCGTATTAGAAAGTCATTCGAGTTCTTAGTAGAGGCCGCTAATGTGCGGGCGGGGTTGGGTGTCCTTTGTGGGCTTCCCAATACGTACCCTCACCCCTTACTCAGAACCTCGGTTTCCGGATGCCCGAAACCGTTGGCGCACGAGAGTCATTCAATATATGATTAACTACTCAAGTCGGCATCTATATCGATATGCAAAGGGACGAGCCCAATAAACTCTGACATCGGAAATGGGCCGTATTTTGTATACGGCCCACTACGACATAGAGTGGGCTCGGATGGTTCCGAATAACCACAAAATTCGGTGGCGACTCCACATAGACCTAAATTTCAATTCGATCAATTCTCATATGGAGATTCATTCGCCTACCCAAACCCGCGCGTGGCCGCGTCGGGGTGGACCTATGTCATGTCCACACATGGTTAGATGAGTAGTTAGTTTTTAAGTTGTTGTAAACTCTTAACAATTTCTTTGGATTATCGTTTCTGTTAGTGTACTTGTCAAAATAATTTTAGATCGTTTTGCTTACATGACGATGATATCTTTGTTGGGAATTCTGTGGATGACTATGAACTGCGCAGAGAGTTGACGTTGGTCGCATTGTCGTTGTTTTTTTTTCTTGTGCAGATTTTGACTAGCAAAATAAATAAATTTATACGGCTTAAAAATAGCGGTTGTGGCGGCCGATAGTAGTCGCCAAATTGGTAGAATAATGGGTCAAAATAACGGGTCGGGTTCTGCCTTGGCGTCAACGGGCGTCCGAAGTCAAACGCCATATACAGAAAATTTGTGTCTGATAGTGGACACCAATTTCAGTGGATGAGTGTCCATTGTCGGACGCCATTTAACTATATATGGTGTCCACTGTCAGACGCCATGTTGGCTTCCACTGGTCGCCCGCTTTGTCTACCACAAACAGATGCCAGAAATCGGTCGTCACTTTATGGCGTCGGATTTCGGACGCCCGTTTTTAAAGTGGCGACTCCCTCAGGCGTCCACGCTATGGCGTCCTTCTTCGGACGCCCGTCCTTAAAGGGCGACTGAAGATGGTCTCCATTGACGGACGCCCGAAACCTTTATTCTTGTAGTGATAGAGTGTGGCAAGAACGCAATTTGTGTAGAATTGAATATTAGCTGATGCATCCTGTCACTCTTATGAATGATTTGCAGCGAGAGTATGTAATAGAATTACTGCTAGGTTACCGTGTATTAAATCTTGAGTTGATTGTAATTAGTTGCGTCAAATAGGCATTCATGTCTAGATATGTGCTGGTAGTAGGCGAGAATGATCAATAAGTCATGGTTTGTTAGTAAATCGATCCATTGATTATCAATATAATTACATTTTACCGAAAAAAAGAATATGATTTTCTTTTGATTATCAGTAGGTGAAAGGAAGGGACCCCACAATAAATCCTGAGAACTGGAGGGTCCTTCCTTTAGGTCCTGCTGAATTCCTGCAAAAAATGCACGTGATTTTCCTACACTGATAGTCAGACCAGAGGCCTTACTAAAGGTAGCAAAAGCTCTCCATAGTAGTTGAACAGAAGTCAAATTCCCCTTGCAAAATAATAATAAATCATCCACAAAAAGAAGATGACAAAGCTTCAAAGGCTCACATTTAGGGTGAAACTTAAACTCATACTCATTATTTGCATACCTTAAGATTCTCGAGAATTATTCCATGCAAAGAGTAAACAACAAAGGGGATAAGGGGTCCCCCTAACCCTCTCCTACCCTGAAAAAATAAAAAATTCTCCCCTCACACACAAGGAAAAAGACACCGTGCGCACACACTCCATAATCATCTCCCGAAAGTTCATAGGAAAATCCAATGCCCCAAGCATCTGATAAAGAAAATCTCACTCTACGCTGTCATACACTGTGCATATTAATCTTAAATAAACATCTAGGCGATACATGCCTACACTTATACATACGAAGAAAATCTTGATAGATAAGCACATTCTCCAAAATATTCCGACCCTCCCCAAAACCCCCCTGATTCTGGCTAAGCAGATGCGGAAAGACAGAGGCCAGCCTCTTACATAGTAATTTTGACACAAATTTATAAAGCACATTGCAACAGGCTATAGGCCAAAACTATTACACTGTTACAGGACGCTGCACTTTAGGAATTAAAGTAAGCGTAGTACAATTAACTTGTTTCAGAAGTTTACCTGACACAAAGAACTCTTGGACTACCTTGGTCACCTCGTCACCAATAACCTCCCACGAGTCTTTGTAGAAATGGCTAGTATGCCCGTCAGGACCTGGTGTCTTCTCCTTAGGAATATTGAACAACACCTCCTTAACCTCTGCTTCAGTCACAGGCTAAGATAATAAAGCCTTGTGCAAATCCGAACAGATAGAGCCCCGACGAACCACACCCACATTTACCTGGCTCACAGGTAACAAGTCACCTAACAACTTCTTATAAAACGCTAGGAATACACCCTGAACAGTCTTCTTAGTGTCACATTCTACCCCGTGGGCATCCCTTATTGACATAACCAAGTTATGTACCCGTCTCGCTCTAAGAACACTATGGAAGTAAGCCGAGTTCATGTCCCCCTCCTTATACCATTCGATCTTCGCCTTATGATGCCAGAAATCTAGTCTAGCATCTGGCAACCTCCGGATCCTAGCATTAAGCGCCACTTCATGTCTCATCAGCCCCTTGCTATAATCGGCCACAATTGCCTCCTGCAGCGCTTCTAGTTCAATTTCTGCCTGTAAACAGTGGTTCTCAATGTCGGCAAAGGACATTCTATTCAGCGCTCGTAAAGGCTGTTTGAGAGCCTTTAATTTCCGCACCAATCTGAACATCTTGACACCTCTTCCTCTACCCCTCACACTTGCTTCATGCATTCCAAGAATTGAGGAGTACCTCCCCCACATATTCAGGTATTTAAACCCATGATTCCTCCTCGAGCTCGCTTGACCCATTTGAACAATAAACGGGCAATGATCAAAGGTTAGTTTCGGTAAGAAATTCGCAAAGCCCTCTGGGAAAGCCTAACTTCATTCATCATTAACAAGGCAACGATCCAATCTGCTATAGACTCTAGTCTAAGGCCCATGCTTATTATTCCACGTGTACCACGAACCCGCTGCCTTGCTATCTGCCAAATTACAGAAAATCAAGACACTCCCGGAAAGGTACCATCTCATTCTCAGTGGATCGCCCACCAGTCATTCTCGAGGATCAAGGACACAATTAAAATCCCCTACAATAATCCAAGGAATATTGCAGGCATAACGTTTCAACCTGTCCCATATACTCTCCTTCTCCGACACAGCATTAAAGGCATAAACTACCGTCAACAGATATTTCAGCCCATTCATCAACTCAACCTCGACATGAATACTTTGGTCCGAATTTTACAATATTTGCACATTCACCTTACTATGTTAACAAAGGAGCAACACCCAACCCCCTTTATGACAATGAGTATTAGTAGTGATACTCCACTCATCGAAAACATTATTTCGAACATTAGCATATGCTTTATTCTTAATTTTGGTCTCTAAAAAACCGAACACATCGACATCTATATTGTGAATAAAATTCCTAATTATACGTTGCTTATTTATATCACACATACAACGCACATTCCGAATCCGATATTATGTATTCCCATGGATAACAATGGCTAAATCGTTACCGTCCTGCACTTTCTCTTCTGAACTCTCTGCTTTTCCCGAGACAGAAGCTGATGGCCCCTCCTAACTGGTCCTCCTCGCTTTTGGAACCGCCGCCGAGACAACAGCATCAACATTGCACTGTACAACACCTGCAACAGTCTGTACAGCAGCCGCAGTAGCCTAACCAGCAATATCTCCATCAGCAGACACGGCTGTAACAACAACCTTCTGCACTGCCTGAATCACCATGGGTTTAACTGTCCTAGCAGTTATAGCTTTCCTCAATTCCTCCTTTCTACATGAAGATGTTTCATGGCCATAGCCCGAACATTTGGAACACCAAACCGGCTTCCACTTGTACTCCACCATAACTTCAATCAACCTGCATCTACATCCTTAAATCTTATTTGATCCTTGAACTTCTGGCTCACACTGACCTCGACCATAACCGTTGCATACCCCAACCTGGTACGCGCTTCACTAGCTTCATCGACCTTGATAAAAGGTCAAATGAGGGATGAAATTCGGGGCAAACTTTTACCCCAGCACTTGAGGGGCAAATTATGCAACCGAGTTCGTACCGGAACCTCTTTCACATCCTCCTTAGCCAATACAAGTCTGGAATCCATTCTTTAACAATCATAGGTTTGTTGTTGAACATCTAATGACCATGGCTAAGGATGGCCTCCTTGGCCTTCTTGTCTATGAATCTCACTAGAAAGATACCAATAGGTAAGAACGATACCTTATCTATGTCATGTTGCTTTCAGATCCTTTTAATGAATTCGTCAATAACTTCTCATGGTGGGTTTGCTCCCATGATGAAACAGTAAATAGCATGAGACCAAAATTATACTTCCTCAGATCTTCCGCTTCATCCTTTGATAATTGGAGGATTTCCTCATCTTCTTCAACATCAACAATCTTTTTGCCAGACCGTTGTTTCCATACCTAACTGCTCCCCACCAATTCAGGCACAACGTAGTCAACGTCCTCCAAATTTAAATCATGGATGGTATTCAGGGACTACAAGGGGGATACTGGTGAATCGTCAATGGAATCTGCACTTTGATCAGAGTCCGAGAGATGATCATGCTAGTGCTTATTGTGTCTGGAGAACGGCTTGCGAACAATAGGTTGTTTTGTGGTCTTCTTCTTCGTCATGTCGATGCCTTCGTCTACAAGTTGCCAGGGAGCATTATGGTTTTCCTTTTTTGTATGATTTTTTCTTGGCATACTTGTCTTTGTTCCCTCTTTTCCTAGTTGAACTAAACAACTATATTTTTTTATTATGTATGTCATTACGTGCGTGTGTAATTGTGCGCCGACTCCAGAGTCGAGTCTTAGGTATTTGTGAACATCTGAGTGAGTAGATCCTTATCTTTTTTCAGTTTTCTGTCAAGATACACGTACTATTTTATATTTGACTGTTACTACTCAAGTGTTGCATCAGTCACAATTTTGATTCCGCTATCATGCAATAGCAATTCTATCTTAATTTATGTAATTAACGTCATTATTTATCCACGCTCTTCATTGATAAAAAGATCTTAATGCCTAATATAAGTACTATTGTTTTCCTATGTTCCGATCACCAACAAAAAAACATTACATCTACTTCCTTAAAAACATTTTTATTATTTGGATAAGTCACTGGTGTTTTTATACCAAGACACAACCTTCGTATATGTTTTTTAGTTTTGTATTTTTTTTTGTTTCTTTCATATTTCATTGTTAAAAATCATATTCGTTTATATGTATGTAACAAATAAATGTGATAAAAATATGGATATGAAAGGAAACTGATGATATAACTCTATAAGGTTAGCAGAGATGCGTAGTTCTTACCGATCGGATGAGAAAACGTGCTTGTTTATGCAAACAAACATCAGCAATAACGTCGTAAGGATTGATAAGATCACCAATTTCAGAATTCAATTTTCTCAGCACCATTAGGCACTCATGGGAAAAGGTTTGTTTAGGAGATTGTCTTGTAATTTGTGAATAATTACACACGTTTTGCAGGAGATCGTATGATGCATCTGATACTAAACCATGTGACCAAAGGTACTCCCCTCTTGAATTGAAATCAGTGTTGAACTCTAGTAGTGGATTCCCTAGCTGCGCATATAGATTTTCGTTGTTTAGAATATCTCATTGTTATCTATTCACTTTGAAATATTATTAAACAATATAACATTTTCTAACGGATATCCAAAAAACATGCCTTAATAAAATATAATCCTCATAATTATATATAATATAAATATCGCTTTGTCCAAACATATCTTGTTTATTGCCGCCATACACATTATAAAACACAGACCTTAATGTAGGCCGGAGACTTAATATGGCTTCATAAAATTCACAAAATATCTTATGCAACTGTCTCACAATAATTGTATTGTAAGAAATCTTAGGTGGTTACTAATTTGTAACACCTCCTATTTGTGAGGTCTCATAGTACACATTATTGTGACAACGTCTCATAGAAGATATATCAAAAAAACTTTTACTCTTTGGTACCAATTTGATATAAAATTTATGTTACATAACCCTCAAATTGTTATCATCCTCTCTAATAAATAACCTTCTTTTTTTCCTCTAAAAATAAATCGAATTTCTTCCACGATATCAACTATGGATCTGAATTTGCTAATGAATGAAGAAAGTTGTTTTATTCAATTTACTCAGTGAATTACTTTCTTATTTGTTTGTTTAATCAATTTATTTTTTTCAAATAATTTGGGTTTATAGGTTCATAGGTGAGGTTGGTTGTTGTGGTTAGAGTGACCTTTAGTGGTGTTCAAACATTATGGGGGTGGTCACACTTGATGGTACACACTGCATATAGGTTGTGTGAATTGAAGGTAGAATTTAGTGGATGGTGATGAAAGATGTATAAAAGTGTAATTAGGGAACGGATAAAGGTAGTTAATAATGAGAAGGTAAATAGATAGCCTATGATAGGGGTGATTTGTGGCCTGGTGGGTAAGGGTGGGCAATCCAGGGAGTAGTGGGGATGTTCAGCTAGAGGAAGCAAAAGTAAGACCCTGTTCTTTTCGGCTGAAACAGGGCTGAGCTGAGCTGGTCTGATAGGAGCTGAGCTAGACTGATAGAAGCTGAAACTAATAACTACTTATATAAATTATCTAATAATATTTTGAAAAATGAGAAAAAAAAATATAAAAAATTATAACACTAAATAAAATAATAATAATAATAATAATAATAATAATAATGACAATAATAATTAATTAATTAATTAAAATAGTAATAATTAATTAATTAATTAATTAATTAATTAATAATAGTAATGATAATAACAACAACAACATAGTACTCACTCCAATTCATTTGATTTCTACTTTTGTTTTTTTAGTACTTGACAATAGAAAATGTTATGCATATATCTTTGATTACGTAATATACAAAATTTTTAATTTTCATATTCTTAAATCTTAATACAATAGAAATAATACTCATATGCTATATTGTGTGTGTGAGTTGTAAATATTTGAATGTAACATCTATTTTAAAACCTCAAAATATTATGGAGTGCATAATAATATAAATAATTATTATAATAACAATGATGATAAAAAAAATAGAAAATAACAATAATAACATTAATAATAACAATGACGATGATGATGACGACAACGACAATGGCGATGATAATAATAATTTATTGTTATTATTATTATTATTATTATTATTATTATTATTATTATTATTAACATTAAGAGATACAAGTAATAAAAATATCAACAACAATATTATTATTACCATTATTATTAATTTTTTATGAAAATAAACTTGCATTAATATCGAAATGCAATAATAACAACAACAACAACAACAATAACTTATTGTAAAATGTTTCGATCTTAATGCAACTTTCGTTTCATATAAATAATAATAATAATAATAATAATATATTATTATATAGTATATATTATTATTATTATTATTATTATTATTTTTATTATTATTATTGAAGTATTATTTTAGGAGCTGAAAATATTGGAGCTAGGCTGAAAATATTAGGGCTGAGCTGAGCTGAGCTTATAGGAGCTGGGCTGAGCTGATACGAGCTGGACTGAGCTGATAGAAGCTGAGCTGGTCTGAAATAGGCTGAAAATAAGCTGAAAAGAACAGGGCCTAAGATAGGGTGGTGGAGTGAGGAGGTCGGTGGGTGATGGATTATGTATCACTTTTTTTTGGTTTTTATTAACTCTTTACTTTTTGCGAGGGAAGTGAAAATGTGAGGGTAAAAACGGTAAAACATTGTTCGGAAAGGTAAAATTATATTTTGAAAGAGCATTACCTTATTTAAATTCTTTTTCTGAGAGAGTAGTCCACTATAATAAAATTATCACATTACAAATAGTACAAGTTTGTTTTTGAAAGTATCTATAATAAATGAACTAAAATGAACTACTCTCCCATCACAAGAATCATTAAAAGAATTTTATGACTTCAACTGCGGACCTCCATTGAAGAATCTAATCGATATTACTTTTGACAAAAAAAAAAAAAAGCCACGATTGAAAATTATTTGGATATTAGTACTTTATTAATATTTATTTTGTTATTCCTAGAATTAAAATATTTAAAAAACATTGATTTAGTTAACAATTGTCAATCAATATCAAAATACATTACTGACAAAATATATAAAAATTAAAAACTCTAAATTAGATTTGTTAAAAACTCTAAGAAGTTAAGTGGTATAAAATATTATTATTTGTTTCTTAATTATTACTCTGTAATTTATAGTTTAAATTAGATTTCAACTTGTATTCCTAATGGAGGAGGGGAGTTTTGATAAGAGTGATTTGTACCGTGATAGTTTGGCTCGTATTATGGAATTTCTAATGTTCTATGACTCGTTTTACCATCTTTTTCTTGCATGTGTTGGAATCCGGTTGTTTATTGTATCCCGTGGTTTTTGTGCCTATATTATAATGTAAACTCGTATTACGATATTTGGGTTTGAGTTTCTTGAATCATAATTGAACAAACGAATGAAGAATTAAGCACAGAAGAAGTCTCAGAGGCACGAAAACCGAGAGAAGAAGTGAACGAGGAATCTGAACATCGAAGTATGATATTTACTAGAATAATAAGAAGCTCGGGGACGGAGGCTAGCATTGGACTGAAGATGACAAAGAAGTCGGACCAGCCCAATGCAAGTTGCGGGCTGCGCCGCTAAACGCAGCCTGCGGCCCTCTGCTTCGCCGCATGCTGCGATATCGCAGAACGACCTGCGCCTCTAGAGTTGTAGCGCGTTAAGTTTGAATTCATTTTTGGACTAAACTCAGTACTTAACCTAATGTAACTCGGGCACAACTATATATATAGCTTAGGTTTTCTATGAGCTTAATGGATAAGCATTGAGTGAGTTAGTTACGGTATGACGTGGAGGTGGTTAGTTTGTTACATATTAGATTAGAGCATACTTGTATATATATACTCATAACTACTGTAATTATGACTAACCATAATACAATCATACATTTCTATTTACCTCAAGCATTTCTAGATATTTTCTCTCCTCTTAAAGCTCAAGGTACAACAATGGAGGTCTAAGGTTTCTCATGGTATCAGAGCAGTGCGATCACTGGTTTGTTCATCATTTTTCGGTCTAGATTCTGGAATTATTTGTATTCGCGTTCGCCTCTTCAAAGCGCGGTATACTCTAAAATTTTCTTCCGTAACTTCAATCCGCCATTGTTGTTTGTTGCTTTGAGCTTACTTCGTTACAGAATCGATAATTTCGCTTTCCTCTTGAGCATTAGTTAATCATTTCTTTCTGATTGTATCTGCGTATTCTTGATTGATCATTGATTTGTTCCTACTTCATTTCATACTTCAATTCGATTCAATTCTTCAATACAATTCCTTTTACAATGACAAATGCTGCAAATTCTGGGGGTAAGCGCATTAAGTTGGAGTCAGAATCCACTGAAAAGTTATGCACTCATTGTAAGAAGAAAGGGCATGAGGTTGATAGTTGTCACAAACTCAAGACGTGTACTCATTGTGGAAAGAAGGGTCACGTGTTTGAGTATTGCTTCTTTAACCCTAACAGCAAGAGTAAATTCAAAGGGAACAATCCCCGATCCTCTAAACCTACTGATGTTCATTATCAGAATGGGTCTAATGTGTACAGGCGTGCAGCACATAACGTGGAGGCTATGCAGTTTCAAGGGGATGAGGACATTACTCCTCTTGAGTTTGATACTAACCCCAATGTTGCTGGTCCTTCAGGTGTTGGCCAAGGTGTTGATCGTACTGTAATCAATGAGGTGGCAGACTCCATTTACCAGAGAGTTCTCAAGTCATTCTCAGAGAATCAAGGCAATCTTATTGCATCTGCAGGTACTGTTACCTGCTTGCATCTTAATAAGTCTCAACTTCACCCGTCGATGTTTGAGTGGATTGTGGATACTGGTGCATCAGACCACGTGACACCTTATGCTGACCTTTTATACGATATTCGTTCTCTCATCAAACCAATCAAGGTTGGATTGCCTGATGGATCTGTCAAGGTTGCAACACAGGCGGGGAAACTTAAGTTGAATGAGCACATAATATTGCATAATGTGTTCATTGTTGCTGAATTCAAACAAAATTTATTGTCTGTGGGTCGATTATTGGAACATTCTTCTCTTCAAGTGTCATTTTCTACAGAATCTTGTGTGTTCCAGGACCTTTCAAGTAAGGTCATAAGGGCTTGTGCTAGAAGGAGAGGTGGCTTATACTTAATCAACGCTGATGTTCAGAGTTCCAGACCTGCAGATAGCCTCAATAATATGCAATGCAAAGCTCATCTGGCAGAATCAGTACTCAAACCAGAGGATTTAGAACTGTTGCACGCTAGACTGGGTCATTCATCAGTCGATAAACTCAAGCATGTAACTGGCAGTAATGTCAACTTCAATAATTTCTTTTGTGAAACCTGCATCTTGTCTAAACATCATAGACTTCCATTCCAAAGAAGTGATTCACTTGCCGTTAACTGTTTTGATTTGATACATATGGATCTCTGGGGTCCCTATAAGGTTCCTTTTAACTGTTTTGATTTGATACATATGGATCTCTGGGGTCCCTATAAGGTTCCTTGTCTTAATGGCTCAAAATTCTTTCTCACAATCGTGGATGATTGTTCTAGGAGTACCTGGACCTATCTTCTTAAACATAAGGATCAGGTACCTTACATCATTAAAGGGTTCATCATGATGGTCCGTAACCAATTTGACAGTTCCATTAAGATCATTAGAACTGATCATGACACTGAGTTTGATCAATCCTTCTGTCGCGATCTATTTCATGATCAAGGTATTATATATCAATAGAGCGTAGTTGGACGACCACAGCAAAACGGACGGGTTGAGCGCAAGCATAGGCACTTAGTTGAGACAGCAAGAGCCTTGCTCATACATGCTCACTTGCCACTCAAATTTTGGGGAGATGCAATTCTTACTTCAACTTATCTCATTAACAAAATGCCCTCAGTTATTCTTAAATGGAAAACCCCTCATGAAATCTTGTTCAAAGAAGCTCCGAGTTTCACAGAGTTGCGTGTATTTGGGTCATTGTGTTATGCAACTATGCCAATCACACAAAAGGATAAATTCGCTCCCAAAGCCAGAAAATGTATCTTTATTGGATATCCTCATGGAGAGAAAGGATACAAACTTTATGACATCATTCAGCACAAAATATTTGTCAACAGAGATGTTATTTTTAGAGAGTCGGTTTTTCCTTTTCAAGAATCCTCTACTTGTTCTCAGTTATCTCCTTCTTCTCCAAAACTGGTGGATTTTTCATCTTCTACTGAAGGCGTACATACTGTACCAACTGCATTTGACAATCAAATTCCATCCTCAAGTTCAGAAAATGCAGATTTTGGTGACAGCAGTCTGCGTGATATATTTTCTGGGAATGATTCTCAGCCCAGTAATAATACAATATTCTCTGAGCATTCAGTTAATACTTCCCCTAATGCAGAGTTAGTATCTTCGTCAAACTCTCCCATTGAACCGGTAGTACCAGTTGTAAGGAGGTCTACCAGAACTAAACAAGCTCCGATTAAGTTGAAAGATTTTCATTGTCCTTTATCAAAGGTTGTTAACTGCAACAAGGGACCCTCAATACCTGAAGATAATTCTCTTTCGTTTCACACTACTGTCCTACAAGAGCTTACAGATTTTCATGAAGACTATGTGGCTTCCTTGGCTTCTGTCCTTCAAATTCATGAGCCTAATACATACTTTCAAGCACAATCTGACCCAAAGTGGGTGGAGGCGATGGACAAGGAACTTGCTGCATTAGAGTTTAATCAAACTTGGGACTTAGTAGCACTTCCCCCTGGGCATAAAGCTATAGGATCCAAGTGGGTTTTTAAGATCAAACACAACCCAGATGGGTCAGTGGAAAGATATAAGGCGCGTTTGGTGGCCAAAGGTTATAACCAGATAAAAAAAATAAAGATTACAAGCATACATTCTCGCCGGTTGCGAAGTTCACCACAGTTAGAAGTCTCATAGCTGTTGCCTCAGCCAAGCATTGGCCTTTACATCAGTTAGATGTAAACAATGCATTTCTTCATGGCTATATTGATGAGGAAGTTTATATATGCAGCTCCCAGATGGGTATAAACAGGCTTCTTCTGGTCTAGTTTGCAAGCTCAGAAAATCCATCTATGGATTGAAACAAGCGTCTTGCCAGTGGAACATTGAACTAACGAGGCATCTAAAATCTATTGGCTTTAAACAGTCTAGAGAGGATTACTCATTGTTCATTCGTGATGGGTTACAAGGATGTGTGGTTGCTCTTGTATATGTAGATGACATTCTTTTAACCGGGGATGATGAGACAGGAATCCAAGACACCAAACGAAGTCTGGATTCTAAATTCACCATTAAAGACTTAGGCTTGATGCACTATTTTTTGGGAATTGAAGTTGCCAGAAATATGGACGGGATCATGTTAAATCAGAGAAAGTACATTCTTGACATCCTGACAGATATGAAAATGCTCGATGCTACGCCTGCAGATTTTCCCTTATCTAAAAGACTGAAACTGTCCACTGAAGACGGGTCCCTGCTTGATGATCAAGAACAGTATAGACGATTGGTTGGTCGTTTACTCTACCTCAATCTAACAAGGCCAGATATTTCGTTTGCCGTCCAACATCTAAGTCAGTTTATACATCAACCCAGGGAACCGCATATGCAGGCGGCAATTCATGTCATTAGATACCTAAAAGGAACAATCAATATGGGTCTTTTTTATCCTGCTGATAGTACACTACAGATCACGGCCTACAGTGATTCGGATCATGCTACCTGTGCATTCAGTTGTAGGTCAGTAACTGGGTATGCTATTTTTCTTGGATCTTCACTCATATCTTGGAAAACCAAGAAGCAAAAGACAATCGGCCGAAGCTCAGCAGAGTCAGAATACAGGGCAATGTCTTATACCTCAGCTGAATTGGTGTGGTTAGTAGCATTATTGAAGGACCTCAAAGTGGACATACCACAACCAGTCCCGCTTCTCTGTGACAACAAAGCTGCCCTTCCCATTACACAAAATCCGGTCTTTCATGAGAGGATGAAACATCTCAATGTTGACTGTCATTTTGTGCGTGATAAATATTTGGATGGTTTTCTAGCACCCTCGTTCATCAGAACCGGTTTTCAGTTGGTAGATGTCATGACTAAGCCATTAGGAGCATCTATGCATCGTTTTTTTTTTCGCGCAAGCTTGGATTGCATAATGTTCCACTCAATCCAGCTTGAGAGGGGGCTATGAGCTTAATGGATAAGCATCGAGTGAGTTAGTTACGGTATGACGTGGAGGTGGTTAGTTTGTTACATATTAGATTAGAGCATACTTGTATATATATACTCATAACTATTGTAATTATGACTAACCATAATACAATCATACATTTCTATTTACCTCAAGCATTTCTAGATATTTTCTCTTCTCTTAAAGCTCAAGGTACAACAATGGAGGTCTAAGGTTTCTCATTTTCTGATTTAGAGAGGAGAACATCATTGGAGATAATTGTAGGGTTTCTACTTAATTAATTTGGGTATTTTCTCTAGTTTGGAAGGCTGATCTTCTAGACTAGTACTCTTGGTATAATTCCTAATTAGTTCTCATCTATTCTATTTTCAGACTCTTTCCCCTCTCTACTCGATCTATCAATTTCATTATTCTATACTTATTGTTTAGGTTTTTCATGTGATTTGTGCGGCTTGATCATCCATGCATGCATGCTTGTTATCCGTTAATCTAATCCATCATTTGAGATTAACGGCTTATTTAATTAATATTACTTGTATGAGGCAATCAAACTTTATTTTATCTAGACTTGAATTGGCCTATAGAAAGAATTAAGCAGAGTAGGATTTTGATTGTTGATTCTCAATTTGATGGTTTATTCTTGTTGGAAGTTGATCTTAGCATAGTCATTTGGCTTAATCTTAATGCTTTCATATGAATTTACGTTGATGGCTTATTCGGCGTGCATATAGTAATTTGGATTTGAGTAGGGTATTTCACGGATGGCTCGCTTAATCCTTGATTGTTACTTTCTTATGATTGCCGTAGTAGGTTGATTGAGAATTGTAAAGATGAATAAGGGATTTCATCAAGATTGTTCTCTCCATTGATTGATTTCCATTCATTAATTATCATTGTCATAGTTTTTAGTGCATCTTTAGTTCTTAGTTACTTATTCAACCAAACCTCCATTTTTATGTTTTACACTGATTTATCATAAATATGTCTCACACTAAGATAATATGAAATGGTCTCTCAAGTGACATACACTTAAATCTTTCAAATGCAACATATGGTTTCTTCGAAAAAATTGTTATAATGCTTAAAGTTAATAAGGTGAATACATGTCACACATTTACAACTTTAAGTTATTTTATAACTTACAGCAATTCCCTTGAGGTTTGATTTGAGGCTACTTGTTATGATAAGGTCAGCAAGCTGTGGTACGTAATGTCCTGTAACAAAATTTTAATTAGTTTCATTTTAGTAAATTGTGTATTTTTCTTGTAAATAAGATGAATTGAATTTAATTAAATAAACCTGCATAACTCTCTCCTGCGATGAACAAATCTCTGTTTTTGTATTCAGGGAATTTTTCAAGCCACTTCTGAATAAATGCAAGATTATCTTTTGCTACATTAAACAAATAGAAAATATTATAAGGTTATTTTATGATAGTAATCCAAACTATTGATCATCTCCTTAGAATAATCTCAACTACTTTTAACCACAAAATAAACCAAGCTTTGGATACCTTCCTCTCACATCATATTAGATGATCGACTACTTGATTCACACGAATCACTTTCCCTAATTCATCAATACTTCCCCGAATTCAACCGTAAATCACCATTACTACCACATCAACCCATCATTTCATCCTTTGATCATCACCAACACACATAAAATACCAAAGGGTTATTTCATGAGAATAGTACCAACTATGCGTGTGCTTCTTAAATTAATACAAACTATACGTAATTTAATTTTAATACAAACTATGTCTTCATTAACCTCGCTTTGCTATGAGTGACCGACTACCTGTTGAACCTCCCTTATTCAACTCTTTCTCTAACTCTTCTTCTTATGATTTACATTTCGTGTTCATTTTCGGCCATTGAAAAAAAAATTAAATTTTACGAAAATTTATCTTCCATTTCTTTTTCATTTAGTCTTATAGAAGTTATGAAAAAAAAAAAAATTTATTGTTATTTTGGCTTTCACGATTACTGCAACGGATCTAATAAAACCCTAGAAAGTTACAACAAGTCACTATGACCTGTAATAGCAAGTCATAATTTCATACATAACAAAATGAGATTAATGAATGCGTAGTTCATATTAAAATGAGATTACATATAGTTTGGATTATTTTAAGAAACACACACATACTTGGTATTATTCCCATGAAATAACCTAATACCAAATCCATCATCTACATTACACTATTCCTAAATCCACCTTAGCTAAATCGTCCACCACAACTCCACATTTTTGAACCACCATTGCTCTTTTACCAGTAGACTCTCACTGGACCACTAAATATCAACAAGTACTAAAAATATAATCTTTCAGCAACGACGGGCGAGGATTTAATTTGTATGGTGGTGATTGACATCTTCGCGGACGGCGGAGCAGTGAAGGGAGTTTGTGGTTTGGTTAACGGAGTTGAAGGAACTCCGTTGGTGCGACGATGGTTGAATAGAGGAGTACGTGTTAGATGAACGAATTTAAGATGTGACGAATAACGAAGCTCTCGAAGTTTGAGGCACAACAGTGTTCTTAATGAACAAATATAAGGTCAAGGTTGGTTGTGGTAGATTTCGTGGTGGTAGAGGGTAAGCATGGGGTTAGTGGGGTTTCTGAAGGTTTGTTAATGGGGTTTGTGAATGTATTGTGTAGGTTCTTACAAAGGACAAGGGAGGAGTATGATCGTCCGTGGTGTGAGATGATATTAACGGCGGGGAAGTGTTTTAATGCTGGGAGGATGACAAAGGGAAGAACAAAGACATGAGAGAAATAACATGTCACTTTTAACATGAGATAACATGTAAAAACGAAGTGAGTGTACTTTGGGAAGATGCATTTAAAGTTGAATTTATTTTGGAATTAGGTATAGTTGAGATTATTTTAAGAAGGTGGACAATAATTTAGATGATTTCCATGAAATAACTTAATATTATATCAGAAATGAAAGAGATTGAGTTTTATATATATATATATATATATATATATAATGCTCAAAACAAAAATAATTATCGAAATAGGACTTAAATCAAAATAATTAATAAAAATGGGTCCACGTAGGATCGAGTAAGTGAAGATGTGATTCGGTGCTTAACCGTTGTTGGAGACAGCGTTTTTTGAAGCAAAACGCTATCTCAAATAGAGATTTTGTAACTGGAAAAAAAAGGAGAAAAAGTGTTTTGAAAGGGGATTAGAACTACAAACCTAATGCACTTATGCAATTTAATGAATACAAGTTTACCACTATACCAAAGCCACCAACTTGATTCAAATTCATATTCATTTTTATTTATTCTACTGTATTAGTTATGATAATAAATAATCTACAACGACCTCATAAATAATATACTACGAAGTAATATTTTCGTCTCGGATATTTGTTTATCTTTTATATCATTTGTGAGAATTATTTTAATCAATGATAAATAAATGATCGGATAATATATTATGCATAGGTTTAAAATACGGAGTACTTGATAAAAAACATGCGGTACATTTTAAATATATTAATATAGTGCTCAATGGTGCAATATTACTGTAATAAATGTTATTTAATTAATATAATACCGATAGGTACTTTTTTAAGAGTAAATTTGAGGTATTCTTTATGACACGAGCGTTTTTTTTAATTAATGAAATAACGCTTTAAAATACGAATACTTGATAAAAAGAACAACAAAAATTTATTGGGAAAATGTTAGAGTCAAACCCCTAACAAATAAGACATAAATAAAATTTTATTCCACCACTGTATCAAGTCAATAAGAAAATACTACGTATTAATGAGTAGATTATAAAAAATTACGAGGTTGTTGTGGATAATTTATTGCCATGACTGTTATGATATATAAAAAGAAATTACAAAATACCATCATGTATTCAACTTATATATCCAAATCGCCACCGTATTTCTATTCCGACCCTCATTTATCTTATTTCCAGATTCCGTTAGATAAAATTTTAGACAAACTACGGGATCGGAACCTACTCTCCATTAATCAAAACATTTTACAAATATTACTCCACTAACTACACATATTACGCTCCCCTAATCGCACATATTACTCCCATAATCTAAACTACCGAAACTATCTCCGATAAAAAACAGACACTATCATCAGTCATCACCATCAATAATCACAAATTACCCATAACAATAATATCCTTCGTTCACTCTTACTCTAGCAACACCAACACCGTGCTCCACCTCCAATTACCCAGACCTCCAGCCTCGAACCTGCCCAGCTACGTCCCCTGAGCTCCGGCGAGATAACCACGTTAACTTCGCTACCATTTTCATTGAAACCGAGCTTCCTCTGAGATCCGACAACTTTGACAAGCCCTTGAAGAAGTAGTGGAATTTGAATTGACCACTACCGAGCTACACCCAGCATTGTCGTGCGCAAATCCGGCGAAACCCAGCCAGTCGCCTTGCTCCATCGATCCCACGCACCAGCTCGACCACCGTGCCACCGAGCTCGACTCCAGCCCGCCGTCAAACACCACAACCATCACTTCGAGCCCACCATTCGAGCACAGCAAACAGAGCCCAGAAGACCCAACTTAAACAAATTAAGCAATACTTAATGATGGAAGGAGAGTACTTGAGGAGGAAGAGGGGACAGATGTTGATTTTTGAGGATTATTTGAGATGTGGATGATAATTTAACTGATTAGATTTATGTGATAATTTGTCCTAAAATTTGTTGATTAGAAGATGGAGGTTTTGATAGTTTGTTTATAATTTCGTTTAACGGAATCGGGAAATAGGATAAACGAGAGTCGGAATATAAATACGGTATGATTTGGATATGAAGGGACGGTTTCGTTAGTTTGTTTATATTTCATTTAATGGAATCGGGAAATAAGATAAATGAGGGTCGGCATAAAAATACGGTGGTGAATTGGATATATACATTGAATACATGGTGATAATTTGTAAAAATAAAAATACATTGTGGTAATATGTAAAATATGATTTATATGTGGTGGTAATTTGTAATTTATCCTAAATAAAAATGAATATACTTCTATATCAAGTTGGTGACTTTGGTGTAGTGGTATACTTGCATTTTGCATAGGTGTATTAGGTTGGGGTTCAAATCTCCCATAATTAATTTTTTTCGCCTACACTTGTTTTGTCAAGCTACAAAATCGCTATCCAAGATAGCGTTTTGTCTCAAAATCGATGTCTCAGATACCGGTTAAGCATCGAACCTATCTTTTACAGCTTCAGTTGGTTGTAATCGTTGTCTAAGATAGCAGTTTGTCACCAACCCTAGCTTAGGGGTGATGTTGACCCATTTTTTTATAATTATTTTTAAACAAAGCTTATTTCAATAATTATTTATTTTTAAAACATTATTTTATAAAAAAAAAAACTCGAATAGATTACATAAAATTGAGTATTGTTTTGGACATTCAAAAGGATAGATCAAAAGTTAGGTCACATATTTGGATGATATCTTCTAATCTATACAAATTTTTTCGCATCAATAGGATCAATTATTGAGGAAAACAAGTTGGGGGATTTACCTGTAATTTCATCATTAACTAACTCATAGAATGATTTGTTGGAGGAATAAGAAAAGCCAACTCCTGCAGGTGTGTCCAAGTACAACATATTTGCTTCTGCAATCATCAAATTTTCAAGTCATTTTCTCTTTTAAGTACAAATTTTTACAAAAATCACATACTCCCTCCCCTCCACTGAAATTGTCCAAAACCACTTTGATTTTCCTACTTTGAAACATTTCTTATTTGTTAGAGAATATTTGCTATAAAATCTTTATTTACATTTTATATTTACACATATATGGAGTACCATTCTAAGACCATGATTATCAATTGATACAATTTCTCTCCATAGAGGACCCCACCTCTTCCACCTCATTTTTTCTACTCATTTTCTCTCTCTTAAAAAAATAACCTACATCCATGGATTCATTTTTCTAATCTAAAAGGGTCCCACTCATTCCATTTCATTTTTCATATCTACCTATTAATTCCACTCATATTTTACTTTATTTTTAAAATTTACAATTTTTTATACTGTATTTCATAAAAAAAAAATGCGACAAACTGAATCACTTTTTTGTATTACAAAATTTTAATTATTTTTTCGTGTTGTATATATTTAATTTTTTTAAATAAGATTTCGAATATAGTTAGAATTAAAAGATGAATTTTTTTTAAAAAAAATCAGAACATATAATCAAATGTAAAATAAACAATAATTGAAGAAACAAATAATATGAAGTTAATTGAAGAAATCATTAAAAAAAATGAAATAAGCATAACCACCAAGCCTAAACCTACTTTTCTCACTCCTCTCTCATCTTTTTCGTAGCATAAAAAGTTGTTCTCCTCCATGAAGGATAGAAAATCCATGGATATGGAATAATCCTCACTCCATCCTACCTATGGATTTGACTTTACTCCATTGCTAATCATGCTCTAATTAACCTCTTATATCAAATATATTCTTTTTCTATTGGTTCTTGACTATGACTTGACTTGTTGAACCCCACTCAACAATTTATTACCTTTCCTTAATGATTGTCTTAATCAATATATCATACACAAGTGGGAAAATCAAAGTGGAGGGGAAGAAGTACATTATTTTAAACTTTATCATGTAATTATTTTCTAACAATTTCTTTGATTTGTCCCTTCTCCCTCATATACAAAAAAGAAGAAGTAGAAATTTAAGTAAAAATTGCAAACATGCTTCGCTCCCATTGCTTCTATCCCCCTATCCCCAATACTTATATTGTCTTCTACTTCACACCTCTCATCCCCATCCCCACTCGGCACACACCAAATCGTACCACCATCTATTGCCCACATGTGCCCCACCCTTATTGTTAACCTTCCCTTACCCCATGCAATCCTTATATTTTTTTTACCATACCATGCTCCCCTGCAACTCGTTTTACGTACCCACTACTCATAATTGATAGGAGACACTTATGTGAAAAAAAATACTTCATCAAAAAAATCATTTAGTTTAATCCAAAAACAAGTTATACAATTTAATTAATAAAACAGAATAATTACTTATTCACAAATGAAGAAGTTATGATTATTTAACCGTAATAGTTCAAATTATTAGTCATTATATCATAATAACCCGAATTTCATTTTAATCCATATATAATAAATCATATTATCACATGATATTCTCATAATACAATTGGATGACCGGGTACCTATTAGTAAGTTAACTTCTGCTTATTTCTCTCACAAACTAATCATAACCTTTCTCTCATGTACACTACCCTATCACAAACACTATGACCACCTCATCCATCATAATCACCATCACTAACCTCTTTGTCACCTACCCAAAGATAGACGTTTATTGAAGTTTGCATGAGATATCTCTTATGTCAGCTACCCTACCCAAAAGGCGACACATTTTGAAGTTCATGTGAAGATATTACGTGAGAATATTACGATATTATTCTAATATCGTGATCTCGTAAAAATGTCATGGCCTGTAAATAGTTTATTCCTCGATGATTGTTTTCCTCGTTTAGTTTGTATACGTTTGTATATATACTCGGTCTCGTCCAATGTAATCAGTGTGCATTAGAAATATATTGAGTATTTTCCATAAAGTAAAATTTCTCATGGTATCAGAGCAAGAATAAAAAAAATTCTTAGCCACTAGACCAGAAGAAGCGACAAAAAGACGGTGACAATTTCAGCGTCGTCACCATTGTTCTTGCACCCATCAGATAACCCAAATATTATGATCACACAAACCGTGTTCGATGGGTTAAACTACGATAACTGGGCCGATGCAGTTAAGATGGGGCTTGATTCGAAGAACAAACTTGCCTTCATTGACGACACCGTCAAGGAGCCAGAGACGGGAGAGAAGGACGAGAGCATCGAACACGTTGCTTGGAGAGAGTGCAACACCATGATCAAAATTAGGTTACGGAACGTAATAATGTAGACACCCAAATTTTGACCGCCAGGTGTCTATAGCAGTTTCCAAAAAATACTCGATGATGATCGGACGCTAACGTGCTCTAACGCGCTCGGGTACGGGCTCGAAATTAATAATGTTCGGCATGGGCTATTAACGGGATACAAATCTCACAAAACCAACCTCAAAACCAGGCCCAGTGGGTCATTCCGAGTCAAACAAGACTAATTTGGGCCAAAACCGACACCAAAAATAATTCCCGTCTTTTAGCGACCGGGTCAAAACCCGGTCAAGACAAACCCGACACAAAGAACGACCGGGTGCATTCTCGAAACATGCACCAGGTTCGAAAATCAGCCAAAATCATTCCAAATCATTCAAAATCAATCACAATCAATCAAGAGCAAATCAAGGCCAATCCTTCCCGATTTAGCACGGCCTAATTGATCCACTCGGTCGAGTGGATTGACCACTCGATCGAGTGGAGCCTCACAAAAACGGTCCAGGTGCATCCGCGAGAGCACTCGACCGAGTGCACCCGCGCCACTCGGTCGAGTAACCCTATATCATGCTCCCTATAAATACCCGTCAAACCTAAGCACAAAACACAACTTCTCAACCAGAATTTTCAGCCAACTGTACACATCCAAAACCTCTCATTTTCAGCCATAATCCGACCCTCAAACATCATCACGCTTATACACACTTCGAGAGCAAAACTCGTTCAAATCTGTCTCCATACAAAACCTCATACACACACCGTCAACTCCTCCTACATATCTCGACGTTCCCGTGCCATTGCCGCCATTTGACGAACCGTATCCCGAGAAGCAAGAACATGTAGGTTGAGGGTGTAACATTCAACATCGACTTCTCCTTCTTCCCTCCTTTTTCTCGTCTTTTTTGTATATATACATTCGTACATTTTTATTTACGCTTATAGTATTTTATTTAGTCGATAGTAACGACATTTTTACTAATACTAACATTTTACTTTTCGCATTTAATCATCGTTGTTATATTTTACTATAATATCGTATGTACCGTGTATGTGTATAATAATATCAAAATTCGGATCCGAACTCGTTTAACTACGATGATCAATTTCCAAAGATTCGTTTTTTAACACGATCTCGATCATTCGTAGTTGAACGCGTATAGATCCCTTTCAAGGATTGGTATGGAACCCGTTGACACGAAAACCGACGTCACATAATCCGTAAGGATTAATATCGATGTCGTGACGTAGAGGGACGCAATTCCGTCACTAATCAAACTTTTTATCTAACAATAACTTTCTTTACAAAATTCCGATAACGGTATTATAATCATATAAGACATGATTATAATACCGACAAACCGAGTTAAATCTAAATCCGTCAATATTTTTATTTGACTCGGCCAATCATCTATTTAAAACACATTAAAACAAACGAGTCACAACTCGTACAGGGGCTACTCGACCGAGTACGAATGCTACTCGATCGAGTAGCACCCATAAAAACGGGCAGTAGCCACGTAAAGGACGCACTCGACCGAGTCAGCTCACGACTCGATCGAGTGGGTCCTGTAACCCTGAAAAACCGAGAGCCTCGACACACATTTCGAGGCTCGACTTTTTTACGACTCTAAGTCATCACGTGTAAAGACAATCACGTGACCCTTCTTTCTTCAAAACTCACACATCACGACACATAAACGATTTTGATCGACGGTCTCACACTATTAATTTTATGTCGACGACTCTTTAGTCGTATCCGACATATGATTAATTTAGACTCCATTTCTCGAGGTGATAAGTCGGGACAAGGCATCGAGGTTCGAGATCGGGTTAGCACCACGCCTAGGTCTCGAATCTCCGTCCTTTAATTAATATGCAATATAATGCGTAATTAATTAAGGTTCGTCCATATATGCAAATTCACGGTCTAGTTTATATACGGGTCCATTTACAATTATTGCTCGTCATCTCAATTATGTATTTTGATTATTTATTGTACGCCGTATTGTGAATTCCGGGTTGTATTCCGCCCGTGTAACTTGTAATCGATTTATTTTTGCTTTGCTTTATTTATTTGCGTTTTACCGCTTTTAAATGAACCCTCGCATGCTAAACCACCTCGACAATAAATTAGATGCATTAAATTGACGTAGCTCACATTTAATTCGCATGCTTAGCTAAAACGCTGTTTGCATAACATTTCACCGAATCACTAACGCGCATATTAAAAAGTCAAACGATGTCCTAGTAGAGGCCGCTAAGTGCGGGCGGGGTTGGGTGTCCTTAGTGGGCTTCCCAACACGTACCCTCACCCCTTACTCAGAACCGTGGTTTCCGGATGTCCGAACCCATTGGCAACGAGAGTCATTCAATATACGATTAACCGCTCAAGTCGGCATCTATATCGATATGCAAAGGGACGAGCCCAATAAACTCTCAAACCAAAATGGGTCATACTTTGTGTATGGACCATGGCGATATAGAGTGAGCTCGAATGGTTCCGAATAACCATAAAATTCGGTGGCGACTCCGTTTCGACTTAAATTTCAATTCGATCATTCTCATATGGAGGTGCATTCGCCTAACCCAAACCCGTGCGTGGCCGCGTCGGGGTGGACCTACGTCATGTCCACAATTTGGCGACTCCGCTGGGGATTAACCGATGTGTGCCTTACCATCGGCGTTCTCAGGGTGAGACTCGAATAGAAATCGTTTGACGAGTACAATATGCGTTTTAGTTTTACGGTTCATGCATAACCCCATATTTACCCGGGCCGGTACTGGTGACCGATGTCCCACTATACCACGACGTATTCAGCCATGGATATGTTAAAGGTGTTCATGGTCGACTCGTATGGACTTTGCGGCATGTTCTAAGCTCCACTCGACTTGGGAAGTCCGTCCCGTTTCTCGACTAGACTATGAACACTGGTATAGACCCTATTCAGACCGACCGAGACTTAGTGTAAAGCATACATGGCGTCGTTATAATACTTGCGTGACTATGTGCTACTTGGTTTCTGTGTCGTTTTCAAAAAATCGTCATTTCAAAAAAAAATGCATCTTTCCAAAAATATTCAAATTTTCAAAAACTCGGAAAGCTGCCAAAATTTAGACTTAAGATTTGACTCAAAACAAGCCTATTTTTTTAGCCGGCTGCCCATTTCAAAATTCGAATTTCCGATCCACCATTCGATTTTCGAATTTTCAAAATTCAATTTTCAAATCCTCGCGATGCCATTTTCAACTTTCAAATCTTCGAGATGCCGTTTTCGATTTTCAAATCTTCGGGATCTCATCTTCAAATTTTCAAATCGTCGGAAATTCTTTTTTCCAACATTCAAATTTTCAAATTTCAAGATATCCAATTTTCAAAACCCGGGACACATACCGAATTTAGGACTTATGATTTTACTCAAAATAGCCTATTTCTAACCGATATGCTGCCCAATTCAAAACTCGAAAATATTTTCGAACCATCAAAACCAAGGCCCGATACCCTTTCCGATTTTCTCGAAAAATCGGTCCTTTCCCTGAGATTTTCTCGGGTTTTCCAAAACTATCAAATTTCAAAACCTTCCTCTTCTTAAGACTTCCCGTATTTAGCAGTGTCGGGTCATGTCATAAGTCGTCGAAGGTCTTTAGCATCGAAACTCCGTTGATCTTACATCACAGGTTTCCTCCCTACCCCAGTCCGCCTTATTTGACTAAGGCATGGCCCACCTACGTAGGACATACCCCTACAAAGGAGAGCCCGTCTACACAATCGAGTCCAAAGTCTAGAGATGTCTCACGTAAACCTTTCTTCGAACAGGACTCGGCCCACCCGCCAGATCCTAAGGAAGGCCCACCTTTCACAAGTCACCCGTCTAGATGTCTTTTCCGAGTCAACCTTTTACAAGGCGTATCTCTATAAAAAAGGTTCACGGTCCTTACGTCTAAGGGTCACTCATTCGACACTCGAGTCTTAACAAAATCTTCAACCCCACTCGGGGGTTTCGAACCATCAAAACCAAGGCCCGATACCCTTTACGATTTTCTCGAAAAATCGGTCCTTTCCCTGAGATTTTCTCGGGTTTTCCAAAACTATCAAATTTCAAAACCTTCCTCTTCTTAAGACTTCCCGTATTTAGCAGTGTCGGGTCATGTCATAAGTCGTCGAAGGTCTTTAGCATCGAAACTCCGTTGATCTTACATCACAGGTTTCCTCCCTACCCCAGTCCGCCTTATTTGACTAAGGCATGGCCCACCTACGTAGGACATACCCCTAGAAAGGAGAGCCCGTCTACACAATCGAGTCCAAAGTCTAGAGATGTCTCACGTAAACCTTTCTTCGAACAGGACTCGGCCCACCCGCCAGATCCTAAGGAAGGCCCACCTTTCACAAGTCACCCGTCTAGATGTCTTTTCCGAGTCAACCTTTTACAAGGCGTATCTCTATAAAAAAGGTTCACGGTCCTTACGTCTAAGGGTCACTCATTCGACACTCGAGTCTTAACAAAATCTTCAACCCCACTCGGGGGGCTACCCTCTAACAGAGCGATCAATCACGGTTGCTCTAAGGGTCATGTCTTACACGTGTTGTCTCACGTACCCCATTTTTGAGTCACTTAGATGTCACACCATCTGAGTCCTATCGGAGTCTTTGGTCTCACTTGGGGGCTATTCTCCGACGGGTAGATTAATCACAGTCACTCCGAGAATCGCACCCCACGTATTTGTCTTAGGAGAGTCTAACCCGAGTCAAACCAGAGTTGTCTCTCCTCTCGCGCTATTTCCTATGCCTTGGTGTAGTCAAGTTCCGAAGCAACATTTATGATTGCGTGGGTATTCTCGCAGAGTATGGCACCCACAACCGGGAATAGGGATATGGAAGATGCCATCAATGAAATAAAGGCTTCGCTGGAAACAATGGCTAGTAAGCAGGACATAACCGAAACCCATATAGGGTTCCTGAAAACCAACCATGAATGCTCGTTTAACGGTCATTGAACGGCAAGATCTCAATTCTGGGTCGGTAAATACTGGGCCATTTGCCAAACTGATCAGCACGGTGCGTGAGCTCGAACAACAGTTCCACGCCCTTCAAGGGAATAACATTTATATTGAGAACTCCCAAGACTATACACCCATCAGTGAGAAACTACCAACAGATCTCAACTTAGAGGGGTTACCCATATTCGAAGGGACGGTGGATCCATTACTACACCTCCGAGCCTTCAAAGCATTTATGGCAATCAAGGGGGTCAAAGCCGACATGTTCATCAATCTGTTCGGCACATCTCTCGGAAAATATCCAAAAGCCTGGTTCTATAGGCTTAATGCAAAAAGATTCCCCACTTGGGAAGATGTGGCTACCGAGTTCGCTAAAAACTATTCTGATAACACTGAACTTCAGACTACCATGCGGACTTTAGAAGTCATGGCCCAAGATCCAACAGAAGGTTTCACCAAATACCTTCAACGTTGGCGGGCCGAGAGTGTTAAGCTGGTAGACAAGCCCAGCGAGAAGACACTAGTGGAGGCGTTCATCAACAACCTCCTACCCTCCTACCGCGTCCATCTTAGGTATGCCGGCATTTCAAACTTTGCAGTGCTTACCGAAATGGGCATCAGGATTGAAGACGATCTTCGACATAACGAAGATATGGGTGAAGCTTCTACCGAAGGCTATACTGGATATCCACTTGAGTCCTTAGAAGCCGAAGACTACTGACAACCTCATCCAAGAGTCCAGATTTGATCTGAGTCCGAGTCTAGGATGTTCTATCTCTTGCAATTTCAAAGTCAGAGTCAGAGTCAACTGTATTCTGTCCTCTTTTTCAATCCAATAAAATCAGCTTTTTTCAATCTCTCATATATGCTTCCCTTTTGTGTTTCCGAGAACATGATGAACACCATCGTACACTGTGAGCACATGCACGTGACTATTATAGGCACATCTATAATGACTACAGGAACTGAGACCCGTGTTTTCCTTTACCTGTTCCATGTCTGGTATAGCAAGCCACAAAACTACCCTTAGCAGGAGCATATCGAATCCTATGAAAAATCTGGGTAGTCTCCTAGTTTGGGTTCAAGAAGGGAGGCAAGCCCATCTCCCCACAATAGAACACCCCTCCAATAAGACTAACCAATCCCTACCTTAGGCGTTTAGTCTGACCAGAAGCAAAAAAAAAAAAAAGAAGCACCGTGACTCTATAGACTTGATGCCAAAAATACCCAACTTGGGACGATACTCCCACCAAGCCTGCTCGGAATTATGATGACAATACCGAGATCCAAACCACCATGTTTACCGTAGAGTACTCCACCATGAGTTGCACTCACACAAATACCAACTAGGCTTACACCTTACAAAGGTTTAGCTCCACAAGCCTAATCCAACCGATGGGCCCACCCCCATATCCGCCCACAACATCATCGGGGGGTAGCCGAAAAAAAAAAAAAAAAACTGGACAAAAAAATCAAAAGTCCAGGAAAGAAGCAAAAGGCCAAAACAAAAAAAGGCCATTGTTAAAAAAAAAGAGGCACCCATCACCGAGGTTAAAGCGGTCAATCCAAATGAAGAATCCCATGACCGGGGCTAAGGAGTCAACCAACTAAAAATATCCAAGAAACCCATGACCGAAATTAACTTTCAATTCAAGTGAAACGGTCAATTCAAAACTATCAAGACCCATACCGTCCAATAGGGGAGTGACAATCAGGCTGGTCAGCTAACACCACACTCAGCCTTCCCACATTACAACCTCAAGACCTTCCCGAGACCTAGGCTAAGAGACAACCCGAAATTTTGAGGATTCTAGCTCCATAGGATACATCCTAACCATTAGGGCCAGACATGGAAACCAGATCCCGCATCATCAAACCTGCCCAATCGAAGTCCGAGTCATTATTACTCGACTTCCCCTTCCTACCACATTACAATACCCTACCCTCGAAGCCTTAGCTCCACAAAATCGAGCTCCAGATTTCGAATCATCAAGGCCACTTACAACCTAGCTCCACATTTCCAAAAATATTCAAACCAGTTACCAACTCCAAACACGGGAACTCAACTTGCAGTCAGCATAGAACATGCCCAAATAGTTCACACCACCTCTGGGGGCTACCCCGGAGAATGCTCACAGTCACAGGATCAACATCCTAACTGTTCTAGCCCGTTGATCAAGACATCATTGGGAACACACCTAGCCTACACCATCGCTATGGCTAGTTACACACGAAGTCCTATTAGCTTAGGCACCATAATATATCTTTCAATCCACTGAACTACGGCATGGTTTGATTTCACTACACGTGAATACGTAGGCAGCCTTTCAACACATGCACAACCACCCACATTGACACACATTCAAAAAGCGTCATCATTCCGGTCACGACACTGTCTTGTTCTCAACAGTCTGCTTTGTTGTCCTGGGGGCTTCTCTTAGACAGAAGTTCTCCATCCACTCACATAATCCAAAAGACTTCAAACTAGCCTCCTCTCTATAGTGTGTCCTAGTACTCGGCTCAGTCGAAGACAAGGATCTGTCAGGACTCGAGACAACGCCCACTTCGGGCCTATACCTCGAAACCAAGAATTCAAGAGCGCTAGACAACAACATTGCTAAGCCCTATTGTGCAGTTGCAGTCTCATTACAGACTACTGCAATTCCCCGATAACGCATCCTTCCCATTCCGAGGATTCGACCATGTTGCCACTCGCCTAGGCTACGGAATAGCGCAACCTAAGAGTCTTGTTAGGTGGCCCACCCACCTACCGAGTCACGGTCCAATCCCTCGAGAGTTCAGTCGTGTCTGTCAACTCGTCCGGTCACGTCCAGAGTCGAGTCTGTCAGTATACCTCTCTCTTCAAATTCCCATTTTAAAATTTGTAAAACTTAGCCATTTGAGAAAATCCTTTTCGACAAGGTCAAATTTCGGTCTATTTAAATTGCAAATTTCATTTCTACCCCTTTCATTTTGAAAACCTAGCATGTGAGTTGCTTTCAGGATTTCGATTTCAAGGTTCAAAAATTTCAAAACTTTCAAAAATTCAAAAAACATTTTTCCCCAGCGCGAGTCATATTTTTTTTACTACCTACGTGTTGCATACATTTTATGTGACTTATACAGGTACGACTCAAACAGGGACATGCAACCCTCTAAATCTCCCCAGCGGAAGCCCAAGGCGGCATTTTCCCCGGAATGGTACGGGATGGGCCCACATATAGGCGCACCCAGGACTAATGCTACAAGTCCGATTCCCCACGGAGTTATTATCATCAGCCCAGGTATGGTTTCTATCCTATGGCTGGCGAGCCCTTTCACGCAAGTCTAATGGACTATAAACGACCCGACCGGAAGTCTGCCAGGTCTTAATCCTCGATTGGCCTGGTAGCTACTCTGACTTTCGCCTTGTCCAAGCCTCAGTCAGAGTGGGGGCTCTGTAGACACCCAAATTTTGACCGCCAGGTGTCTATAGCAGTTTCCAAAAAACACTCGATGATGATCGGACGCTAACGTGCTCTAACGCGCTCGGGTAAGGGCTCGAAATTAATAATGTTCGGCATGGGCTATTAACGGGATACAAATCTCACAAAACCAACCTCAAAACCAGGCCCAGTGGGTCATTCCGAGTCAAACAAGACTAATTTGGGCCAAAACCGACACCAAAAATAATTCCCGTCTTTTAGCGATCGGGTCAAAACCCGGTCAAGACAAACCCGACACAAAGAACGACCGGGTGCATTCTCGAAACATGCACCAGGTTCGAAAATCAGCCAAAATCATTCCAAATCATTCAAAATCAATCACAATCAATCAAGAGCAAATCAAGGCCAATCCTTCCCGATTTAGCACGGCCTAATTGATCCACTCGGTCGAGTGGATTGACCACTCGATCGAGTGGAGCCTCACAAAAACGGTCCAGGTGCATCCGCGAGAGCACTCGACCGAGTGCACCCGCGCCACTCGGTCGAGTAACCCTATATCATGCTCCCTATAAATACCCGTCAAACCTAAGCACAAAACACAACTTCTCAACCAGAATTTTCAGCCAACTGTACACATCCAAAACCTCTCATTTTCAGCCATAATCCGACCCTCAAACATCATCACGCTTATACACACTTCGAGAGCAAAACTCGTTCAAATCCGTCTCCATACAAAACCTCATACACACACCGTCAACTCCTCCTACATATCTCGACGTTCCCGTGCCATTGCCGCCATTTGACGAACCGTATCCCGAGAAGCAAGAACATGTAGGTTGAGGGTGTAACATTCAACATCGACTTCTCCTTCTTCCCTCCTTTTTCTCGTCTTTTTTGTATATATACATTCGTACATTTTTATTTACGCTTATAGTATTTTATTTAGTCGATAGTAACGACATTTTTACTAATACTAACATTTTACTTTTCGCATTTAATCATCGTTGTTATATTTTACTATAATATCGTATGTACCGTGTATGTGTATAATAATATCAAAATTCGGATCCGAACTCGTTTAACTACGATGATCAATTTCCAAAGATTCGTTTTTTAACACGATCTCGATCATTCGTAGTTGAACGCGTATAGATCCCTTTCAAGGATTGGTATGGAACACGTTGACACGAAAACCGACGTCACATAATCCGTAAGGATTAATATCGATGTCGTGACGTAGAGGGACGCAATTCCGTCACTAATCAAACTTTTTATCTAACAATAACTTTCTTTACAAAATTCCGATAACGGTATTATAATCATATAAGACATGATTATAATACCGACAAACCGAGTTAAATCTAAATCCGTCAATATTTTTATTTGACTCGGCCAATCATCGATTTAAAACACATTAAAACAAACGAGTCACAACTCGTACAGGGGCTACTCGACCGAGTACGAATGCTACTCGATCGAGTAGCACCCATAAAAACGGGCAGTAGCCACGTAAAGGACGCACTCGACCGAGTCAGCCCACGACTCGATCGAGTGGGTCCTGTAACCCAGAAAAACCGAGAGCCTCGACACACATTTCGAGGCTCGACTTTTTTACGACTCTAAGTCATCACGTGTAAAGACATTCACATGACCCTTCTTTCTTCAAAACTCACACATCACGACACATAAACGATTTTGATCGACGGTCTCACACTATTAATTTTATGTCGACGACTCTTTAGTCGTATCCGACATATGATTAATTTAGACTCCATTTCTCGAGGTGATAAGTCGGGACAAGGCATCGAGGTTCGAGATCGGGTTAGCACCACGCCTAGGTCTCGAATCTCCGTCCTTTAATTAATATGCAATATAATGCGTAATTAATTAAGGTTCGTCCATATATGCAAATTCACGGTCTAGTTTATATACGGGTCCGTTTACAATTATTGCTCGTCATCTCAATTATGTATTTTGATTATTTATTGTACGCCGTATTGTGAATTCCGGGTTGTATTCCGCCCGTGTAACTTGTAATCGATTTATTTTTGCTTTGCTTTATTTATTTGCGTTTTACCGCTTTTAAATGAACCCTCGCATGCTAAACCACCTCGACAATAAATTAGATGCATTAAATTGACGTAGCTCACATTTAATTCGCATGCTTAGCTAAAACGCTGTTTGCATAACATTTCGCCGAATCATTAACGCGCATATTAAAAAGTCAAACGATGTCCTAGTAGAGGCCGCTAAGTGCGGGCGGGGTTGGGTGTCCTTAGTGGGCTTCCCAACACGTACTCTCACCCCTTACTCAGAACCGTGGTTTCCGGATGTCCGAACCCATTGGCAACGAGAGTCATTCAATATACGATTAACCGCTCAAGTCGGCATCTATATCGATATGCAAAGGGACGAGCCCAATAAACTCTGAAACCAAAATGGGCCATACTTTGTGTATGGACCATGGCGATATAGAGTGGGCTCGAATGGTTCCGAATAACCATAAAATTCGGTGGCGACTCCATTTCGACTTAAATTTCAATTCGATCCTTCTCATATGGAGGTGCATTCGCCTAACCCAAACCCGCGCGTGGCCGCATCGGGGTGGACCTACGTCATGTCCACAAATACACTCGAAACTTCATCCAAGTATTACGTTCTCAGCCACCGTCAAGGAGATATGGGAAGAATTGAGGGAGCGGTATGCGTCAAGAAACACTCCTCGCGTTCATTAATTAAAATCAGAGTTGAGTGAATTAAAGCAAGATAAACATTCCGTCGTAGAATATTATACCAAATTGAAGACAATTTAGGACAAGTTGGCTAATTTTTCGAAAGTGTCCAAATGCACTTGTGGAGCGGCAACAGAGCTCCAAAAGGAACGTGAAGAAGAAAAAGTGCACCATTTCCTAATGGGGTTGAATGATAAACTCTATGGGACCCTCCGATCTAACATACTTACGGAGGAGAATATACCGACATTAAGTCGAGTATATGGAATCGTGTTGAGGAAAGAGCGTCACAAAGCTATTGTGAGAATGAAGGAAGATAGGACGGGGGGGAGGCTATTTTTGCCGTGAGACGAGGACCATCAGCAAATTGGGGTGGTCGTCGAGATTGGCAAAAATCGGAACAAGACACAGAGGATGAGGAAGACCGGTGCACACATTGTCGAAAATGGGGACACGATGAGGACAATTGCTGGACAAAACACGGTGTTCCAGCACATATTGCTCGAGGAAGAGGACAAGGTTGATCAGGTCACGGACGCGGAACCGGTCGGGGAAATAATTTTTGGAAGGCCAACGCGGTTTCCTCGAGTGAAAGACCAGAATCAAGTAATAATCAGGGAGCCACAAATTTAAATGATATCGGGCTCACCAAGGAGGAAGTGTTGTCCCTTCGTGCACTTCTGCAGCCAACAAAGGAATTACCGGAGAAAATCACAAGTAAAAACGAACCTAGTTGGATTATGGACACGGGTGCATCGCACCACATGACAGGTAAACGAAACGTCCTATCAGACCTGCGGTATGAGACACCTGCAAGTGTGGGAATGCCGGACGGGGTACAAGCTGTCACCAATGTCCACGGAAAGGCATATCTGAATGGGGATTTAGTACTCGAAGACGTGTTATACGTTCCCACTTTGATTTGTGATTTGATTTCTGTTCAACAATTAATAATGGAGAAAGATTGTTTTGTAACATTCTACCCTGATTGTTGTGTAATACAAGACCGATCTACGAAGAAGATGATTGGAGCGGGTGAGCAACGAGACGGTGTTTACTACTACAAAGCCCAAGAAAGAAAGCTAGCGTGTCGTATCAAGACGGAAAACAAGGTTCGATTATGGCATAAAAGATTAGGACATCCCTCCAATAAAGTCTTGCATAAAATTTCTAGCTTAGTTGGTTATGATTTGGTTTGGAAAAATAATGACATTTGTGACTCGTGTTGTCGAGCTAAACAAACTCGATCCAGTTTTACTCGTAATAATAAGCGGGCTTTGAATATTTTCGACTTGGTACATTGTGATATATGGGGCCCATATCGGGCAAACAAGTTGAGTAGGGCCCATTATTTTTTAACCATTGTCGATGACTGTAGTCGAGGTGTATGGTTATACTTCATGAAAGAAAAAGAGGAGGCAGATGTTCTATTGGTTCAGTTTTGTGAAATGACAAAACGTCAGTTTAGCAAAAACGTAAAGATAATTCAAAGCGATAATGGAGGTGAATTTGACTCTTTACCTACGCGCTTCTATTATCGCGAGCAAGGAATAATTCACAATACAAGCAATGTAGACACACCACAACAAAATGGTCGGGTCGAATGAAAACACCGTCATATTTTAGAAAAAGCACGAGCACTACGGTTCGAGTCCGGCTTACCCATCACGTTTTGGGGAGAATGTGTGTTAACGGTTGCGTACTTAATTAATAGGACACCGACCCCCTTGTTAGATGGAGAAACCCCATATGAAATCTTACACGGTGAGGCACCAAAACTAGAACACTTATGGGTATTTGGCTGTCAATGTTATGCCTATAATAAGACCCGAGTGCGTGATAAGTTTGAAGAAAAAGAGGTCGTCGATGCATGTTCATTGGCTACCCACATGGAAAGAAAGGGTGATGTGTTTATGATATAGAGAGTAAAGAGGCCTTCAATTCACGAGACATGATTTTCATGAACATGTATTCCCATTTATAGAAGAAAATAGGAACCATCTGACAGTTTCCAATTTATTTGGAGCTCAAAATTACGAGGAAAATGAGTCATTTCATCAAACTGATGGAGAAAAGTGCATAGATAATTGCGAGTTGAACATTCAAGTCGATGAAAACGGACCTAATGAGAGCCGTGTAGAAGTTGAAAATGCAGGCCTGGAGTCACACAATGCGGTCGAAACCGGCGAAGGGAATGAGCAGGCCAAATTGGGGCGAGGAGCTAGGACAAAATTTGAGCCGAGTTGGAAGCAAGATTATGTTTGTGGATCCGCCACTGTAGTAAACACCACCCAAGCAACCCGTCTCCGGTCAAAATCTTCCAAGAAAGGTACTCGTTACCCTCTATCTAATAGTGTTACTTGCAACCATTTCTCTGTTGTTCACAGGGAATTCATTGCCTCGATCCAAATGGAAAAAGAACCCCGAAATTACGATGAAGCTTCTCGAGATAAGAAATGGCCTGAAGTAATGAGAAGGGAAATCCAGGCTCTTGAGGCTAATAAAACTTGGGAGTTGGTAGTGCTACCGAAAGGGAAACGAGCAATTGGTTGCAAATGGGTCTTCAAGACCAAGTTTAACTCGGATGGAAGCATTGAACGACACAAAGCAAGATTGGTAGCACAAGGATTCACACAAGTCGAGGGGATCGATTATCATGAGACGTTTGCTTCGGTCGCAAAAATGGTGAGCGTGCGTTGTTTATTATCCATAACTGTCAATAAAGGTTGGTATATGTCACAATTGGACGTAAACAGTGCTTTCTTACATGGCGACTTACACAAGGAAGTATACATGAAGCTACCCCCTGGGGTCAAGTCAATTTATGGTTTGAAACATGCTTCTTGAATGTGGTTCACTAAATTAAGCAATTCACTGAAGAAGTACGGTTTCGTACAGTCATTAGTTGATTACTCGTTGTTCACATTTACTAAAGACACAATTTTTATGGCCATACTTATATATGTTGATGATATGATATTAGTCGGAAATTCGGTGGAGGCATGTGTTAATTTCAAGACATTCTTGCATGAAAAATTTAGCATTAAAGACTTGGGGAAATTAAAATATATTTCTAGGAATCGAGATAGCGCATGGTGAAAAAGGATTATTTCTTAGTCAACGGAAATATGCAACGGAAATAGTGTCAGAGGTGGGTTTCAGTGGAGCCAAGCCAGTGAGTATTCCGATAGAACAACAACATAAATTGGCCTTGGCTGAAGGATACAAGTTACGGGATATTAAGTACAAGAGACTTATTGGGCGGCTAATTTATTCGACCATTACGAGGCCAGAACTAACATATTCCGTGCACATATTATCCCAATTTTTGCATGCATCGAGGAAGGAACATTGGGGGGCGGCCTTGCGAGTGGTAAAGTATATAAAGGGGTCAGCAGATCGAGGTATCATTATCAGGAAAGGCGAAGGTCTGCAATTAGTGGCGTATACAGATTCGGACCACGCTAAGTGTCCCCTTACGAGACGATCACTAACCGGCTACCTTGTGACCCTGGAGGGCTCACCTGTTTCATGGAAAACCAAAAAGCAAGCAACCGTCTCGCAGTCATCTGCGGAGGCGGAATATCGAGCCATGGCATCCTTGACGAGTGAACTTATATGGCTAAAATCATTCTTGAAATCGATGGGTATTTCACATGATCGACCCATTCGATTATACTGTGACAATGAAGCAGCACTACACATTGCTAGGGACCCGGTATTTCATGATCGGACGAAGCACATCGAGATCGACTGTCATTTCGTTCGACAACATTTTGGTGGAAGGAACCATAGCCACATCATACGTCCCTACGGAAAAGCAACCAGCTGACATTTTTACAAAAAGCGTTAGGGAATAAAGGATTCACTCGACTAGTCGACAAGTTGGGACCCAACGTTCCAACTTGAGGGGGAGTGTGAAGATATTACGTGAGAATATTACGATATTATTCTAATATCGTGATCTCGTAAATATGTCATGGCCTGTAAATAGTTTATTCCTCGATGATTCTTTTCCACGTTTAGTTTGTATACGTTTGTATATATACTCGGTCTCGTCCAATGTAATCAGTGTGCATTAGAAATATATCGAGTATTTTCCATAAATTAAAATTTCTCAGTTCGCATTAGATAGGAAGTCTTATTAGGCTATTATCGTCGTTGATGCATAAATGAAAGGATAATCAAATCAACAACGAGTACTGATACTAAAGGTTACGTTACGAACAATGTGGTGAGATATACTCGCGAAAAAGGAAAGGGAATATGAGTGACGAATGATGCTGACGAGTGGAGAGGAAGATCAGAAGTTGATGCGGTGGTTGTTGGCTAGGTTGAGGGTAATGGAGTGGTTGTGGTTAGTGGGTCGAGGGTGAGCCAGTGAGGAGAAAGAAATCCTTAAATAAATGTGTCCCACTTAGCTTCTTACATGGTATTATGAGTTATAAAAAGATTGAAGTGCAATACGAAAGAGAAAGATGGTGAAATATATAGTACGTTTTATTGTGAATTAAAATGATTTTCGTATTTTTTTTTAGAAGTTAACTACGAAGTAATAGTTTGGATTACAATATTTAAGTAATCCAATAACTTAAGTAGTGTAATTAAAATTTGAGGGGAGAAAATAAAAGAAGATTTTTTTAGTCTTATTTTTTTACGAGAAGATGTAGTGTATGAAGTTATTACGAAATGATGTATGTAATTTTATAGTAGGTGCATATGACTTTCCAATGTATTTCTTTTTCTTTTTTACCTAGGAAGAAGAATCAACTTGTGTACAACCTAGCTATTGAGGCGCTCGGTTCTTAACTCTCGAGCTTTTACTTGCTTGCAAAAAAGAAAAAGGAAAATGAAAAATATGTATTATTTGCATTGGAAATCTCGAAACACGAGAACTACGGAGAGACGATCTCTCATTATGTTATTGAGAAACTTGTTTTTCAGTACCTCTTTATGTCTTATTCGTACCCCTTTTATCATTAGTTGTCCCTTAAAATGATCATTTCATTTTGTACTTAATTTTATACTCCGTCAAAGCACAACCCTTTTATTGTAGATTGTGATCATTTATATCAATATGTTCTTTTATATCAAACGTATATATTTTTATTATTTTTGGTCTCTCAATATATAAGTTTAATGAAAGATTGTATCTTAATAGACTTAGGTCCTCTTCTTTTAGACTTATATTCAGTCAGTTTCAATTCAGTTTATTTCAGTTCAACTCCAGGAGGCATATTTTGTCTCTATATTTCAGTCAATTTCAGTTAAATTAAGTTCTTAAATTAAGTTTAATCAGTTTCAGTCCAAAAGAACATATTCTTACTCATCTAGAAATAGATGTACATCATTCTCTGGTTATGGAAACAACCATTACCGTGGAATTAACATTTTAATACTTTACCAATTATAGATAGGTATAAATATATTAATTTAATTTGCTCTACCTTTTAATTGTATACATTACCAATTGTAGTTTGTATTACAAAACTCAAAGTCGATTTAAAAATAAATAATTTGAGTGATATCTCTTCTCATGCAATCTTATCTTAAAAAACACGGTGCACGAGTATAGGCTCAATTTGTATTACCTTTGTTCCAGCTATATTCATTTAAGAGCAACCCAATTTCAGTTGGCTTGAAAGGTCCATTTTCCACGAAGGCACCATATCCAACGGATGAACAACCAGGCCCTAAAAAAAATAAATAATCAAAGAACATTCATTCATTCTAAACATTTTTGAACACAACTTTGATTGGGTAAAATGTACGTACAAAAAATATTTTAATTTAAGGCATTATCACATTATGTGATCCCAACGTCATATTCTGGGTAAAATTATGCTAATTACATATTTACTCTGTATCATATAATAATAAGAGGAATGATTATAGGAACAAATAGACCGCTAAAATTTAAAAGAATAGGTACCTCCATTAAGCCAAAGAACAAGGGGTTTAGATTCAGGATTAGTTTGGGCTTCTGTAAAGTAGTAAAAGAGATGCCTTTGTTGAGTTTCATCAACAGTCACATATCCTGCAAATTGCTTGAAATTTACTGCTGGTTGTCCTGGTAAACTTTGGATTAAGTCAGTATACGGATAAGATGTTGTAACTTGTGTTCTATAATATATAAGAACTGAAGAAACGATGAGCCAAAATATGGGAAACATTTTACTTAGTAGCAAGAGTTATATAAATGAATGATTAGTAAAAAAAATGTTGTAAAAATATTACTTAGTACTCATACTATTTATAAAGGTTAGATTTGCGAGCTAGTAATTAATTTAATTTTAAAAAATTTAATGAGGATTCCATATTATTATCAATCTATATTATGTGCTATATATAAATCTTGATTTATGTGCACTGAATATATTATCCCATATTTGATAAAACCAAATTCAGTAACAAACTAGTATAAATCGATTAAAAAATACTCCCTCCGATTCTTTTTTTTCTTTCTACTTCATCCCCCTTTCCACTAACACTAACCAAATAACACAACTCAAATATTTTCCCGCCTAAAGTTTATACCAAATGAGCTAGGTGCGAATCGAACCCTTGACCTCATATGTGTGACCCTTCTCCTCTCCAACTATACTCTAACATCTTGCTGATTTAAATATCACTACATCACATATAAAGCTATACACCAGTAATTAAGGAAATCTGATTGATTACATTGATTACGAAAATCACATGTTCTAAATGGAATATATCACATACAATATTTAATATGGAATGTATGATCAAATTTTTTAAAAAAAGTATAAACATATTGTATTCCGTTTTAACCAAATAGTTGCATTATTTAAAAAAGATAGTTATTATTATTGTATATCTTTCTGATCATATTCGAGACGGAATATTTGTAGAAAATATAATTGATTGATTGATTAGAATATATCACATACAATATTTAATATGGAATGTATGATCAAATTTTTTAAAAAAAGTATTAACATATTAAAATAGACTAAGATTAATATAAACATATTGAAAAAGTATCAATATATCACATACTAAGATTAATTTTCATTATTATCATGACTATAATAAATTACAGATTTCATCTTAAAATAAGACAATATTAAATCATACTTATTGAAATTAAGATATAAAATTAGTGTGTATCAGGGTGGGGGACCCTCTGATCCCGGGTTTTTTTCTAGCATGTGAGGATGGTATTCTAATTTGGATACAATTTAAGTATGAAGAGGTTTTCAACTACTGTGTGAGATGTGGTAGAATAGGACACAAGTTTGATGGGTGTCCTGACAGTCCAAACGAGATTGCTACAAGAGTTAATGATACCCTTGCCAGTATGGTTGCTAAAGGATTTGTCATCTTCCAGACGGAGAGTAACCACTCTATGTTCAACCTTGATCTTAGGGCTACTCCTAGGAGAGCGGAGTATGCTACAACTAGAATTGACTTTGCTGCAGGTTTTTTTGGGAATATTCAAGAACCATTGGAGAGAGACAGGTTGGTAGACTTTGAGATTGGGACTACGCCTGGTGGAAGAATCTTTCCTGGTATGCGGTTCTTTGAGAGAGATGCTCCGTTTATGGGTCCAGTATGGATGAGGGATGGGATTAATGGGGGGAATAACAACAACAATAACAGAAATGCTACAGTTGAAGATGATTTCATGGATTTAGATGAGAGGGGACGTCCAATGGAAAATATAGTGGGGGATATAAGAAGGAGATTCTTGAGAGAAGGTGCCCATGGTACAGGAGGAGTCTTAGAGGACCGACATCATGTACCACATGGATTTCAATTTGACGATCCATTTATTAGGGCTATGAACCACAGAGCAGAGATGCATGCTAACAATCAAGAGGTACCAATGAGAGAAGAACTGCGAAGAAGACTGGAGCCACATGAATTCAGGGGATTCATGGAGGATGAAGAAGAGGGTTGGGCTCAAACCTTTGTGAGTCCAACTGGTTTCCCTATAATTTTCCATGACCCGGGGGATGTTGATAGGATGGAAGACGGTTCAGATGGAGAAAACAGAGATGCTGATCAGAATAACTTAGAAGACCAAAGAGATGAGCAGGGAAGAGAAGTACCAGGGGAGGAAACTAGAGAACAAGATGAAGATGCTAGGATGGAGGATAATGCAAGATTAGAAGAAGAGGGTAACATGGAGGTTGAGAATGAAGAAGAGGATGAGGAGGATTCAGAAGAAGGTAGGGTTGATAACAGAAACAGGAGAGGGGACTGGGTAGTGGGGCCGGATCCTGATGAAACACCAGAATCCTCACCAGAATGGCCTTTTTCTCCTAGAGCACCCGATAACTGGAACTATGTTAAGAAGGGGAAGGAAACAGAAGAAGATCAGGAAGATGAAGAATCAATTGTACAGGAAACCAATACGCAAGTATTGGATGAAGAAGACAGACCAGACGAGGATGGACAATAAAGGAATCGAATTAGAGATGAAAACATGAGCGAGGCTGACAAAGAGGAGATGGAAATTGCAGAGAGAACTTAGAACAATCTGAAGGACATCGAGAGGATTATGGGGAGAACTGTTGAAGAAATGAGCAAATGGTTTGGGGACCCCAATTTCTTCCCTGATATGGATGTCCTAAATGCTGCCAGGAAAGGTAAGAAGTCTAAACATTCTGAGAATTTCGAGGTCGGAGAATCAGCTGGGAACAATGATGATAGTGGGATAAAAGCCGGTCAGAACTCAGAAGACGGACAAACAGTGACTGAAGGAGACAAGGAAGATGTTGGCGGGAAAAGAAAGCCAGATTGGTTTGGTGAAGAAGAAGAAGATGCCAGGAGAATTGATGAAACCCAGTTTTCACCCGGGAAAAAATTAAAGTTACAACTAGGTGAAGAAGTGGCGGAAGCCAGTGGTTCGGATGAACGAACCCAAATTCTGAATGATGACCCAGGATTAGAGGAGTCAGGTTTTGCGAGGATTGGACCACACCAATCTTCTTCCACAAAATGAAGGGTCTTTCATGGAATTGTAGGGGTCTTACGGATCCGCTCGCCCCTACAATTCCTAAAATTAGAGCTATCCTTAGTACGGTTAGGGATTTAGACTTTATTTTTCTTTCTGAGACTAAGTGTAATGTTGACTTAGTCGCGTCATATTGTCGTCCTTTTGGCATAATTTTCTTTGACGGTGTGGATGCCATAGGGTCTAGAGGAGGGCTTTTTGTCGGATGGAAGAATGCCTCCTCCTTTATTGTTATTTCCAAGTGTCGGAACTTTATAGTTCTCAAGTCGAATCTTAATGTGGCCTTTCCTTTTTACTTGATTCTTATTTATGGGGAGGCTACAGTACAATATAGAATGGGGGTATGGGAAAGCTTGGAGGAAACCATACAGGGTCTAGAGTATCCATTCCTTCTTCTGGGTGATTTCAACCAAGTAGATTCAATGGAAGACAAATTGAGCAAGTCAACAAGGAAAATACAAGGCATCGACGACTTTAATGATTGGAGAATGAATCTACAACTTATTGACTTACCATTTAAAGGTCCAAGATTCACATGGACTAACAAGAGAAAAGGGGATGCAAAGGTATTTGAAAGACTAGATAAGGCCTATGCCTCAACTGAATGGTTTTTCAACTTTCCAAATGCTGGGGTCATATATTTTCCGATTCAGCTATCAGATCATGCACCAATTGTTTTATCATCTGATCTGACAAAGGATAAACGAAAGAGACCTTATAAAGTGGATGTTTGGAGCCTAGGATTGGAAGAAGGTATCAATATTATCATTAATGAATGGAAGATTGTGGAGAAAGGATCTATGAACTATAGATTTATGAGAAAATTGGAACGCACTAAAAAAAACCTGATGAAATTCGCGTTAGAAAAGAAGAAAGAATGGAATAGAAAATGGGAAGACTTCGACAAACAGCTGGAATCTGGATTGGAGGAAGTGATTACTGATAACAACTCGGACAAGTACGAGCAAACTCATAAACAATTGGTTGATTTTAGTCGTGCGTCTGCCTTATATTGGAAACAACGATATAAGGTTAAATGGGCTGAGGGTGGTGACCTATGTACCAGATATTTCTTTAATAGATTTAAAGGAAGAAGTGGAAAGAATTTCATTTACTGCATCCGGAAGAGCAATGGCGAATGGACCCAGGATAGGAAGCAAATTGCTGCAGAATTTCAGAATCACTTTCAATCCATTTATCAAGTGAATAGTAATTATGAGTCTTTTGAAGAATATTCTTCAGCAAATACAGATTTTTTCAACTGTGGAGGACTAAAAGTATCTGAGAGAGAAGGAAATGAGTTGGGAAATGAATTTACAAACAAAGAAATACGCAGAGCTGTGTTTCAGATGGGTGCTTATAAATCTCCAAGGCCAGATGGATTCCCAGCTGAATTTTTTAAGAAATTTTGGAAGATTATCAAGCAAGATCTATATAAAGTTGTCCGGACTACGGTGAAATCTGGGTTTGTCTTGAGAGAAATGAACAGAACTTTCATTACGCTGATCCCTAAATTGGCGAACTCAGAAGGCGTTGATCAGTTCAGGCCCATTAGTCTTTGCAACGTTGTTATGAAAATAATTCTGAAATGCATGGCGAACAGGATGAGAAAGATCATGAGTAGAAGCATTGGAGAATTTCAAAACGCCTTTGTCCCAGGAAGAGCAATCTCGGACAATATCTTTATTGCCGATGAGATGATTAGAACAATCAAAAAGAAAAAAACTGGGAAAAATGGTCTGCTGGCAATCAAAGCTGATATGAGTAAAGCATATGACAGGATTAATTGGAACTTCCTTAGAGGTGCCCTTACCAGCCTTGGGTTCCCCAATAAATGGGTGGAGCTGATTATGAATTGTGTCTCTTCAGTGTCGTACTCTATCCTTCTCAATGGTGAACCGCTAAGATTCTTCACACCCAAATGTGGATTAAGACAAGGAGACCCTCTTTCTCCTTTCTTGTTCGTCATTTGTACAGAGATATTTTCTAGAAGAATGAGACTGATGAATAACAGTATTCGCATTGAGGGCTTCCGAATTGCAAGAAGATCCCCAGAGATTTCACATCTCTTCTTTGCTGATGATTCCCTGTTTTTTCTGAAAGGATCTTGGCCTAATCTAGTAAGATTCTACGAAGCGATTACTGAGTACTGTGCTTTATCGGGACAAATTATCAACAAGAAAAAGTCATCTATTCTATTTAGTCCCAACTGCAATCTGTCTATCATTCAACGTTCCCTCCTTTTGTTTGATATTAAAGGAAGTGAAGACTTAGGTGCCTATCTAGGAATACCTGATATTGGAGGGAATACCAAATCTAAAACTTATGAACTGCTGGTGGATAGAGTCAGACATCGTATTACCTCTTGGAATGGAGCTTTCCTCTCACCGGCTGGCAGACTAATTTTGATCCACTCTGTTCTTGCTAACCTTTCATGTTATTTTCTATCGGTCTTCAAAATACCGGTAAGTATTGCTAATAAGATCAACTCGATATTAGCAAAATTCTGGTGGGTTGGTCAGAGGAATGGAGGATTAGTCTACTGGAGGGTGACGAGGTATCTATCTCTACCCAAATCAGAAGGTGGGATTGGTATTCGGGACGTCAGTATTAGCAATCAAGCTCTCCTCGCTAAACAAGCTTGGAAAATGCTGACGGATGATTCTATGTTTTCTAAAGTCTTTAAGGGGAAATTTGGTCCCATCAAAGAATGGATGGCTTATTCGAATGAAGAACACAGGAAAGGTGGTGGGAAGGTATGGAATGACATTATTTGGGGTAGTAAGATCATCAACAAAGGGATTAGATGGTCTCTAGGTAGTAATTTGGAGGACAATTCTGCATTTATCAAAATTTTCCAGGATAAATGGGTGCAGGGTAAAATTCCTGTCCCTAAAACGGGTATTAATTGCCTTGAAAACGACCTAGGGGCCCCTTGGTCCTTAGTGGATTTTGTTAATGAAGATCACTCTTGGAATCTAGAGAAATTGGAGATAATGTTTGATATGGAGTGGTGTAGGAAAATATGTGCTATTCATCTGCCTACATCAGGTACCAAAATTACACCTTATTGGAGTAAAACTAACGACGGAATCTACAATGCGAAGAGTGGATATAATGAAGGCATGAAAGATGATGAAAGATACAATAGGCACAGGACCAGAGCAGGAAAAAGTATTGCTTCATCACCAGACTTCTACACTAAGAAATCCATTTGGAATCTACCGGGTCCTCAGATTTGGAAAATTTTCATCTGGAAAATTCTGGCCTTGGCTCTTCCAGTGGGATATGAACGAGCCAAGAGAGAGCTCCCAGGATCGTATGCATGTGTCCTGTGTAAAGACAAGACCGCCCCTAATCAGAAAGACGAACTAGAAACACTTGAACACCTCTTCAGGGATTGTGACATATCGGCTAGACTCTGGGCAGCCTGTCCACTAGGAATACGGGTTCAGAATGACTCGGACATTTGTTTCAAAAGATGGGTTCTGAACTGGATCTCTTTTCTTACCAAAAAGGACAAAACTGATTTAGGCATCATCACTTTCATCAACATGCTTTACTCGATATGGTTGCATCGTAATGGGATTATCTACGGGAAATGGGATGATTCGTGCCATGGTTTTTGGAGGAGATTTGAAGCATCAAGTTTTGACCTTAACATTTTTATAAGAAAGAAGGAGTCTAACTCTCGAGCGCTTCCAACGCAGCAAGCTCATGACCATATTTCTCCAAATGTTGAGGATTCTGTTCCTGGTCTGGATGACTGCATCAGAAGACGGAAAGAAATTGGTAAATCTCAAGAAGTAGTTATCATTATGGCCCTTGGAAACCTTGAACCCTGCAGTAGAGTCACGATTGAAGTGGATGCTGGATGGATGCCTTCTTTCAATGCAGCCGGAGGTTGGGTGTGTAAAAAGGAACGCACTATTTTGCAGGTTAGACAGGTAAAGTTTGTGGCGGAGACCCCTTACAAGCTGAACCCCTGACCCTACTTAAATCCATGAAATGGGCTAAGAAAGAGGGTTTTCTTCATGTCAATTTCAAGACGGACTGCCTCAACCTGGTGCTTCAAATTGATAATGTTGGTCATCGCTGCGCCTCTATCAACTCACTGATCGAGGACATATTAGTAGAAAGTTCTAACTTTCACTGTTGTTCTATTTTCTTTTTTCCTAGAACACAAAACTCTGATGCACATAGACTTGCGTCTAATGCTCTAAGGGTTTTGTGATTCTACCTATATATTTTTTCTGGCAAAAAAAAAAAAAAAGATATAAAATTAGTACATAGGATTGTAATTAGAGTCTATGTTATGGATATATACGAGATTGTAGTATATATCCCTAATATAATTTGAGATGGTAACAATAATTTGATAGAAAGTAATATTTAAATAATCGAATCCAATGAAATATCTTAAGAGCATGTTCATCCATGAATGAATTTTTCATTCTTGGGTGGGACCTATTCATTCCACTTTATCATTTTTTTTTTCTCAATTTTTTCATCTTAAAAAAGCTCATTCGAATGAATTTATTATTCTCTAATTAGTTCCAAAACTCATACCCAATCCACATGACATTTAATCATTGGTAGAAAAAAATTAAAAGAAAAAATAAGTTGTGTACAAATAGCAACTTGGCCCACAATTCTCATTCTCTCTTCCATTTGAGTGAAATGATCAAGAATGAAGAAAAAACAATGGATGAGGATGTTTATATTACTGAGATTTCGGTGCCACAAGGGGTCGTCCTCAGAATGTAATAAACAATATAATATTGAAAATATATCCCTAATATACGAGATTGTAGGGGGGTGAAAATAATATTTCGTATTAATCCTCTTGATTCTGTATTTCTGTGCAAATGTGCAATATAACAAATTCAAGGCAATCCCCTTAATTACTACAGAGTAATAGATTAACTCCCCTAAAATTTTCCCTTCTATTCATATTGGACTCATATTTGAGCCTTTGATGCTTTGGTTATGTACTACTGAAATTTAGTTAACTTGACATGACCAGATCCACTACTTATTAACCAAAATAATCTCACTATTAATCATTCGTACAAATTAGAATATTTTATTATAAATGAAAGACAACCATAATTTAGGAATGATTGACTAAATTAATGTGCAAATTGGAATATTTAATTATAAATGAAAGACTATCATAATTTAGGAATGATATATGCACGAAAATGACTAAATTAACGTCTAAATGTAGCTTCATGACTGATATGGCAAATATATTTTACGATCTCTATGATTTGTGTCAGTGCATAATAAATATCGAGATTGTATATATATACCAGCGGAAATACATTTTTATATTTTTAATAATCGTGACTAATATAAGATTGTAATTAAATATTATAATTGTAATCTCCTATTAGCTAAAAGAATAAAAATTCTCAAAACTTTTCTTGCCTAAATTTTAATCTCTCAATTTGACAAAATCAATATAACAAATAAGAAAAGAATCACACTCAATTATCAATCATATCATATAAAGAATAAATATTTAAAAACTAATAATGGGTGTATCGATTAAAATAAATTGTAGAAATATACTCCCTCTGTCCCTAAAAGATTGTCCCATTTTACTATTATATGTGAGAAGTATTTTAATGAAACAAGACAATCTAAGTGAGTAGTAGTTGCTTAAATTTCTAACAATAATTATGAACTATTTTTATGAACAAGTGATATATATTGAAATTATAGATAATAAGTACATCTAAACATCAAGAGTATAAAATTATACTCTATTTGAAAATAAATTTAAAGTGAATATACATTTCACAATTTACAAAAATTGTTCTTACATAAAAAAATATCTAAAAGAGAAATGATCGTCTCGAAAAATATGAATGACAAATAAAACACAGAGGTAGTAATTTTTTGGACTACGTATTTCAGTAAAGTAGTTGAGGTCGTTATCTTGATTAATTATTTAATTTCAAATTATTTTATTATATCTAAATACATTGACAAAAATCATGAAAAATTATTGGATTTCTAATTAAAATATATTTTATATAAATAATTAACTAAAAAAAAATAAATTTTTATAAATACCGTGCATACATGCACGGGGTCTATACTAGTTATTATATACCTCACATATAATAGGGGAGTAGGAAGAGAAAAAAAGAATTGAAGGAAGTATTTAATTAGATGATATTCAAATGAACATACAATTAAAATAATATTAAGGCAAAATTACACATTACACCATCTTATAAACCATTTTTCTGAATTACAGTTGATGGGGCCGAGTATTTCACCTCATCCAGGCCGTCCAATGAGGTCAACTCAGACGAATGTCAGAGACGGCCCTTCTTCCTCTCCTGGACGGCCAACTGTCCCTACCTAGGCGACCGACCATGACCCGGCCGAGGCCCGAGGGGCCTCCCCGGAGACCCCGCTTGACCGGCTCAGCCTAGGGAAACCCGGCCGTCGGGGGCTCAAGTAAGACGACCTTACCCCGCTCGAGCTAGGGAGAAGGGGTAACCTCCTCTCTCCCCCTCCCCCTTCTCTCCCCACCAAAACTTATAAGGGGCCGTTTGGTTTGAGGGTTTCGAGAAAGGATAAGGGAAACAAGCTTAGTGATTCCCTGTGTACATGTTTGTTTGGGTCAATTAATGAAACTTTTTCCCCATTTGACCTATTAAGTAAACCATCCTCTTTATATTAAAACAGAAACCACTTCCCACTTTTTAAGACAATGTGAGGCTCCCATTTTGAAATAAGCCTCATTTTTTACACTTTCTACTTCCCATCCAGTGTGAACACAACTTTGTATGCATAAAGAGTAAATGCCTCACAGCAGCCGTATTAAATACTCCAAAAAAGGCCGATGACAAGGCTCGAACCCGCGTCCTTTGAGGCAAATCCCAACTTACCACACCACTGGGCCACTTTGCTGACTGTGAGAAAATAGTACAAAAATAACTATACTACCTTTCACAGTCCCCCTTAATTGATCTTCAGCAGTGCGCCTCTTCGTCTTCCCAATTCCTCATTAATTGATCAATCAATTGATCAAACACATCTCGAAACCTGATCAATTACACTTCATCTCTGTCAATCATCCATTCTACTCATCCTCCTCGAAAACGCATCCATCATTCATCTCCTCGAAAATGAATCATCCATTCACCCCCCTTCGAAATCGTCATCCTCTTCAATGATTCCTCGCTGGAAGTTGTGATGCCATTCAAACCCGTCCCATCGTCTCCACAAGCCCTTAAATTACTTCCGCCACGGGTAATATATATCTATGCAAACCGGTAAGTGCAGTTCCCTATCAGCCATTAAATCTTTTCTGAACTCCTCTGCTCTATTACTATTAGTACTGTTATCTTTCCCCGCTTTAGCCACCATGTCTGATGTACGTCGTGACTCCATTTCCACATTATGTGAGGGTGTGCGAGTGAAGGATCTAAATGTCAAGGTGATCAATCGATGGAATAGACTAAATTTTAATGACAAATCCGTCACCGACTCAATTGAGTTGCTGCTTATTGACGAGAAGGTTGTTTCCCAAGTAGTATTGATGTATAGCTGTAGACAGTGGTTATGATGTAATACATTTGCTTTTTATTTTGTTGATATTTTAGCCTTTTTTTCTATATTAGGATGACTTAGTCCAAGCTACTATAAAGAAATCCTTGATTAGCAAGTTCATTGACAAATTCATAGAGAAGGAGGCTTATAACATTCGCAGTCTCACCGTGACGTCGAACACCGGATCGGAGCGGGCCACCTCCCATGCCTGCAGGCTCCAAGTTTAATTCTCGACAAGGGTTACTCATTTGCCCAAATGTTCATCAATTCCTTTGAACATATACCGCTTTGCGAGGTTTGATGACATCGTCAATGGCAAAGTACCAATGAATCAGTAGATAGGTCTCCATTATGTTACCTCTTGCTTGCATTTACTTACACAATGTTGTTGCTGTAAATAATTCTGAGCTTTTTCATGTTTCGTAATGGTTGATTGGTTTTGCAGATATTGTTGGCAAGGTGTACGAAATTGGTCCAATGCAGGAAACGAAGAGGGCTTACAAGTGCAGAAAAATTAAGCTTGAAGATATTGAGTATGTACCCTTATTGAATTCGTAATTAAGTAACTTAGTTTTCATTCTTTGACCCATCCTGCGTGTACTTGAATACTGTCAACCATTAACCGCTTATTGTTTTCTTGGTTGACTTCAGGGGTGTTGTTCTTCAATGTACACTATGGGCTCCTCATGCCACCGAACTTCCGGAGGTTTTGCAAGTTCTTCCGTCCCCGCAATAGTCTAAAGTTGTTGTTCTCAGAGGTCTTGAGACGAGGCTGTTTGACAGTAAGCTACTTCTGCATTATTGAAGTCATCTCCTCCCCTCTAACGCGAGTATTTAGTTAATTTGATATATATATGGGTTCTTCGTTTGATAGATACCTGGATTGTGCAAACCACGTTCAACGCCACAACTTTTGAGTTTAATCCAGCAATACCCGAAGTCGAGGCTTTTCAGGAGAGGTTTAGGATTGCATTTTCATTTGTACTGTACACTCTAAAATCTTGCACCTTTATTGTGATAACAGTTTTCTTTCTTTTCAGTCTATCATCCCAAGCCCCTAGCAACTCTCTCCAAATAATCGAGGAAGGTGCTGAAGAAGAGAGTTTCAACTTGCCCGTTGACGGTGTTCTATCAATTTCACAGATTGTTGAAAATGAGAAGGTAGGATCCCAAGCTTTGAAACGTGTCGCTATGACATGCTGTTTTTCTAACTTTCCATTTTTTAACGATGTTTACTTCTTAACAACCAGGCTGGGTCGTTCTACACTGTCGCAACGATTGTCGACATAGATTCATCTGCGGGTTGGTACTACCGCAGTTGCAGGTCTTGCAGGACGAAAACAGTGAAGAACGACAAGGGTAGGTGGGTTTGCAAGAACACGGGGTGTGATGGAAGCAAAAATGGATACATGACCTGCAATTCGAAGTAATTCTAATGCTTGCACATTCGCTATATGTATCATTTATCCCCCGCAATTTAACTTTTCCTATTTCTAAATATTTTAGTATTTGTCACAGATTTCAGTTGAAGTTTGTCATCCAAGATTTCACTGACACAGAGTGTAATTTTGTTGTCTTTGATAATCAAGTGGAGCAGTTCCTTGATACCACGGCTATTGAACTTATTTCTAAGATGGAAAAGGTACGTACCCTCTGCTAAATGATGCCCCCTCATTTTTATTTCTTTCTTCTAGGTCAACTTCTTCACTCTAAATTTCACCTGAGTGTTACTCTTAGGATGGACAAGGTCATTCCATGCCTGAAGAGCTTTCCATTTTCCTTGATCAACGTTATCTGTTCAAGATAAAAATAGATGACAACTTCAATGTCAAACAATTTTCCAAGTCATACACTGTGTCGTGGATGTCCGACGACGTTGACAAGATCCACAAGTGGCACATGACATACGACCAAGCCCTCAAGGTATTCACACACTGGCCTACATTAACATTTCAAGTAGTATATATGGTCTTTTGAATGCCTTAGTTGAGCGCAACCTTCTGACAGGAATTATAATGTAGGTTGAGATGGACTCATATACTTCGATGACAAAGGATCTCCGGCGTAAGTCGACCACTTCAGGCAGTCAGAGCTTTGAAGATGTTCCTGAAATTTTGTTGAGTGGTTCTAAAGACGTTGACGCAACACCTACTGAACCGGTATTTTCTTCATAATTTTTTTTTGATTACATTTAACTTTGTTACTACAACACAAATCTCACGGGTTGTTTACACCTCATCTAATCGCATTCGTACTCTGTTTGCAATCAGGTCATCGATTGTGAGACCGCCTCAACGTCATCTAGGATTACACCTTTGAAGAGGAATGAAGCCACGGTCGAATTGCAGTCTTATGATCTAGATGCCCTTGCAGAAGACGATGCATCTGCCACTAAGCAGATCCTGTCTATAAAGAAGGAAAAAATAGCTTGATTGATGTGTTTTTCGTTTGTCCTGGAAAACTGTTAACCGTAGTCTCTGCTCTAAAAACTTTTTCAATTTGTCTTTAGACGTTTAAGTGCTCTTCACCATTTCACTGTGGTGATATTATTTGCCAGATGAGACATTATTATCTGCCAAATTATCTTGATGAGGACTATACATGTTTGGTTTTTGTTCACCTGATGATTTGAACCTCTATGGTAGAGGTTTTTTCTGTTATATCCCTAGCATGTTTCGTCGTCTGATTGCTGTTGCAGGTTACAGGTTGATTAGCATATTCCGGCTTTGCTCTTCACCAAGCTCACCCATATCCTCATCAGTGTCGACTAACACACAACATTGTCGCTGAATTGATACAGTTTTATTCGAGGATGATTTTTTGTGTATCATATTTTCATCACCTTCCTGTTTACTATGTATTGTACTTAAACGATATTTTAACACCTAAATTCATATATGTAAACATTTCAGTGCTTTTGATTTAAACATTTGTGTAAAGTAGCCTTATTCTGAACTTTGTATACCTTTCTATCGTCATTCCGTGTGCATCATTTTGTCTCCACTTTACAACTTTGTCATCGTATGGTCATCTTATGGAGAACGTTATGAAAATGTATGCAGAAAGGAGCTTAAGTTAATTGAGATGAACATACGTACAATAATTGAACTCAAAATGGAAATTTAGATAAAGGACTACAAGGGTCGCAGATAATTGAACTCAATACGTTAGCGTTGTTCCAAGGTACAACGTTGATTTTTTTTACTCCATTATGTGAGCATCCTATACTACAATGTTTACTACGCTACATTGTCCAGTTTCTGTACTCCAGTTTCGTAATCCCCAAGTTACAATATTAAATATTTTCCGTAAATCATGCGCATTATAATGCCCCATTTACAATTATTTGTACTAACCTTGGACATTAAGAGTAACTTGCCCTCTCATATTTTTCCTTAGTACAATTTCTCTTCATCATCTTTGATAATCATGTCTATATTACATATTGCTTCCTGGCTTACAGATATTCTTCGTGAAATTTTCTTCTCCAAATTATACTCTCACTACTGTTTTACAGCTGCGTGAAATTCTCTTCTAACACACCGAGTTCCCTATCTTTATCTTCATTAACATTTACTCGAGTTGCATTAACTTGCCATGATTTCAATTGAATCCATTACCCCTCGACTTCAGAATCTCATTGTCCCAAACAATTAAATTTGTTGCACAACTTCCAATTAAGTATTGTTGTATAAAACTGTTGTGTTTCATTTTTCTTCCACAGTAAAAGCAAGTAAAGTAAAAACCATGGATCGTGATATGAGTCTAAATGCAGATAAAGTTAAGTCGGCTACTTCGAAGCGAAAGTCTACTAACGTCTGCGAAAATGCAGGCATTAAGAGTAACTCAACACGGAGGAAGGCACTTAGGAATGGTAAGCACATTGATGGAAGGTTTCAACTATCTCTACAGTTTGTTTTCTACCTGTTAACCACCATTTCGTAATTCTGTTAACGACTGTTTTTTATTTCGTTAACAATTGTTAGATCAGAGGTCTCCTTTAAAGATCGTTACAAACACAGTCAGCAGTCCTGCGACCGGTCATGACTCAAGAACACCCAGGTGCAATCTTAATTCTGATCAAAGCACACCTTCGAATCATGGTTGCAGGTCTTTAAATCTTGAATGTAGACCTTCAACATCTCTGCTAGGTAAGCGTATTTTAGCAGAGTTTCCAGACCAAACAACCGCACCCGGAAATGACGCCTCAGGTACAATGCTCCGACATTATGTTCTCTTAATGCAATTATCCACTAAATGTATCCTAACCGTGCCCTACAATTAAAGTTAATTTCATTCTCCGAATTCATATTTAGGTTCGTCGCCCACCACAGCCCCAATAGATGAGTTTGAAACATTTGATCGGGATAAAGATCTTTATGAAGATGGTATTCCTTTTCACTGATAAGTATTCGTTGTTCATGCGTTTTCCTGTATATCCTTTCTTTCCATCTGCATTGTCGATTCATGAAACGTGGAATACTGAACTGCGCAGCAATTGGTCTCGAGAAGTACCTCATTAAATATCTCACAGCACAGCAAGCACGAAGGGATTTGAAACATATTTTGGCTGACAGGAGGGAGGGCCATAAAGCATATCAGGATGCCATGTACACTGACAAAGATCCTTATCGTGAGTGGCGTACAAAACTTTCGCGTCGTAAACATGTCGTCAAATTCAGGGAGCAGAGGGATCGAAACTTACTACAGACGTCGCCGGAGACAATGTTCTCTTCTCCTTTTTCTGAACTTACGGAGAGTAACCTTCCTAACTCAATTGTAAAAGACATTATTCGCTCTTTAGTTTCCTATTTTATTAACTGCATCGTTAACTAATGTATATGTTTATGCGTTAAATCTGTCAGCCTCGATTGGCCGTGTAGTTGATGATATACGTGAGTCATGCGTAACTGAAATTAGAATGCCACAGAATATAGTGTCTACCGGGAGGTTTACCCAATCGAGTCATCGTGATCTAATAATTAACAGCTTAGCACGTGACATATTTGGTGGCCCATCCATCGAAGACAGCCAAGCAATTACAGGTTTGCAAAAGACGCACAAAATTATGCTGCAACTCATATATTCTTAGTTACTAACATTTTTTCAATCTTTGCAACTACGTGCAGGGTGGGAAGGCTATGAGGACATAGGAGACTCTGTATACAGCTGTCAGAGGTGTTCTGCGCAGATGTGGTACGAGGAGCGCGACAGGATGGATCGAAGACCGTTGATCCCAACATTTTCGATGTGCTGCAAAGACGATGTGGTTGAGTTACCATACCTTACGGACCCCCCTACGCTAATAAAGCATCTACTCCACGGTGATCGTCCCAAGAGTCGACATTTTAGGGATAATATTCGGATGTACAACTCCGCTCATGCATTCACATCAAGTGGAGGCAAGATAGACCATTCTGTCAACGATGGCAGGGGCCCCTACACGTACAGGATTGGGGGTAAAAATGATCATTTCATTGGCAGCCTACTTCCGGGTTCTGACGAAACTCCAAAGTTCTCTCAGCTGTACATTTACGATACCGGTGAAGAACTTAACAACAGGAAACGAGCTTATAGGTAATAGACTTTAACGTCGCTGCTGAATAATTTCATTGCGAAACATTTTGATAGACTCACCTATAAATGTTACCTTCGAATTGTTCAATGTGTAGGGGGCGGTCGAATAGAGCAGACAGGTTTGATGACGACCTTATGCTTGATTTGAGGTCCATGATTGATGAATACAATCCATTAGCTAAGTCCTTTCGAATGGCGAGGGATACTATATTGAGCCGGCAGGATAGCGTTGAGGTTAGTCTACGGCTTATCGATGGACGGCACACGGACGGTCGCACATACAATCTCCCGTCCGTGTCTGAAGTAGCTGCGATTATTGTCGGTGACATTGATGAGGCCATTGAGAGCAGAGACATCGTCGTTGTTGAAAGGTGCGGACGTCTTCAGCGAATTTCTGAACTTCACCCGTCTTACCTCGCACTTCAGTATCCACTCTTTTTCCCGCATGGGGAGGACGGTTACCGTCTTGGAATTAAGCATTGCCATAATTATATTGAAACCAGTCGTAACCCAGAGACAGCCCATAATAGTCTTCCTTTGAGAGAGTGGTTTGCATTTCGTTTGCAGGATCGTCCATCTAATGTAGAACCTGACACTTTGTTGCGAGGAGGTAGGTTATTCCAGCAATTGATTGTTGATGGATACACAATGGTCGAAGCCCAACGAATTACTTACCTGAAATTCAATCAGCCTAAACTTAGATCCGAGAATTACAAGCAGCTAAGGAATGCTGTCGATAATGGAGAAACAGACACCTCATCTCAAGGTGTTAAGTACATTCTTCCTTCAAGTTTTATTGGTGGTAAAGGTTACATGAGGGAAACGTATCAGGATACGATGACAATTTGTCGCTGGTGTGGCTACCCCGATTTGTTTATAACGTTCACGTGCAATCCGAAGTGGCCAGAAATTACATGTTTTGTAAAAAGCATAGGGCTGCAGCCCGAGGACAGACCCGATATAGTTTCCCGTGTATTCAAGCAGAAATTGGATCTTCTAATGAAAGACTTTAGGGAAAATCACGTCTTCGGACGAACTAGGGCAGGTATATTCCATTCGACATCCATACTTTTTAAGACAATTGTAAATGTTATTCTATGTACTTTATTATTGTGATGCTAATTTTATGTGATGATTTGCAGTTGTGTACACAATAGAGTTTCAGAAACGAGGTTTGCCCCATGCTCACATACTTCTGTTTCTCGAGAGGGAGGACAAGTTTCCCGAGGCGTCGGATGTCGATGCGGTTATTTCTGCAGAAATCCCAGATCCGTCAGAAAACCCATCACTATATGAAGCAGTTCAGGATTTAATGATCCATGGTCCCTGTGGCCTCGCGAATCCTAATTCATCGTGTATGGTTAATGGTGTATGCACTAAAAGATTTCCTAAGGCATTTTGTGAACGTACAACTGTCGATGGTGACGGTTACCCGATGTACCAGAGAAGAGACAATGGCATTAGAATTGACATGGGTGGTGTGAGCGTTCACAATGGTTTCGTTGTCCCTTATAATGCCGATTTGCTCAGCAGGTATCATGCGCACATAAATGTCGAGTGGTGTAATCAGGCAAGATCCATCAAATATCTATTCAAGTATGTGAATAAAGGGTATGACAGGGTGACTGTTGGTGCATCTGTTAGGACAAAACCCGACGAAGTGGATCACATCCAGGAATACTATGACTATCGGTATGTGTCACCGTGTGAGGCCGTATGGCGTATCTTTTCATTTGAAATTCACTATAGGACTCCTCCAGTCCTTCGTCTGGAGTACCATTTGCCGAACGAGCAGAATGTTGTATACAATGACGATGACCCACTTGAAGAAATTGTTGCAAGGTCGAATGGTGCTAGAACGAAGTTCACCGCTTGGTTGGAGTACAATGCAAACCATCAGGAGTCCAGGGAGCTGACATACACCGAGTTTCCAACCAAGTACATTTGGCAGAGAGAGGGTAGGTGCTGGACCCCCCGTAAGAGGGGCTTTAGCCTTGGCAGAATGTACCATATGTCTCCAAACGGGGGGGAACGATACTACATGAGGTTATTACTGAATTTTGTCAAAGGTGCTACATCGTATGAGGACATTCGTACGGTGAAGGGTGTCTTATACGAAACATACAAGGATGCTTGCTACGCTCTAGGCTTACTGGGTGACGACAAGGAGTATATCGACGCAATAGAGGAGGCCAGCTATTGGGGCACTGGTGTGTACTTAAGGAACATGTTTGCAACCCTTCTGTATTCCGGAAGTTTGGTAAAACCAGAGGAAGTTTGGGAGAAGACGTGGCACCATCTCTGCGATGACATTCTATCTAGGCGACGGAAGGAACTCCTCAATTTTGGTTAGTCTTTCACTTCTTTTATACTAATATATACTGTTGTTAACTGTTCAATATTGCAATTCTTCGAATTACATAGATGACGCACAATTATTGAATCCGCTCTAATTTATGTGTATTTCAATACAGAATTGCAAATGACGGATGACCAATTGAAGAACTACGCCTTATCTGAAATTGAAGCTGTACTTCTTGGTAATGGTAGTTCGCTTTTGAAATTCCCGAACATGCCACAACCTGACAACGAACTATTTCGTGTTGATTCGAATAGGCTAATTTCGGATGAATTATCGTATGACCGTGACAATATGCAATCTGAGCACTTATCATATATGTCAACTATTACCGTTGAACAGAGGTCAGTGTATGACTCGATTATTGGTGCAGTTGAATCCGGTTACGGTGGTCTGTTCTTCCTGTACGGCCACGGTGGTACCGGGAAGACATTTATCTGGAAAACTCTGTGCGCTGCTTTGCGAAGCAAGGGCGAGATAGTCCTGCCTGTAGCATCAAGTGGTATTGCTGCCACCCTGCTGCCAAGAGGTCGAACTGCTCATTCCAGGTTCAGTATACCTATTAATGTGGATGAGAAGTCCATGTGTCCCGGAATTAGGCCTGGATCTGACTTAGCTGAACTACTCACTAAAGCTAAGCTAAGAATATGGGACGAAGCCCCGATGGTTAGTCGATATTGTTTTGAGGCTCTTGACAAGAGTCTTAGGGATATCATGAGATTTGTCAACCCTATGTTTGCGGAGAGACCGTTTGGGGGCAAGGTCGTTGTACTAGGTGGAGATTTCAGACAAATCCTACCGGTTGTGCCGAAGGGTAGCAGACAGGACATTGTCTACGCCTCAATTTGTTCTTCTCTTATTTGGAGAGATGTAAAGGTCAGACCTTACGCGATATTTCTGTGCCTGACTCATGTATTGAACCTGGAACGTCTAACGAATTTTAATTACGTTATATGGTACTGATTGGAATTGCATTTTCATCTGCAGGTCCTTCGGTTGAAAACAAACATGCGCCTTCAATCTGGATGCTCCGGAGACGATGTTGATGAAATTCGACAGTTCTCAGAATGGATATTGAATGTAGGGGATGGGCTCGAGGGGGGTCCTAACGATGGTGTAGCAACCATAAAAATACCAGACGAGTTTCTAATAAACCCCGGTGCAGATGCCATTGCAGCAATTGTTGATAGCACATATCCAAATTTGTTAATAAAATACAAGGACACTGACTACCTGCAGGAAAGAGATGTGCTTGCACCAACTCACGACGTTGTTGAGAAGGTTAACGCTTATGTATTGTCAATATTACCCGGAGACGAAGTTGTTTACCTAAGCTCAGACGAGATTAGCAGTGATGAAACAAGTCGTCCTATTCTAGAGTTGTACTCTACTGAGTACTTGAACACGATTAGATCTTCAGGGCTCCCAAATCACCGCTTAACTTTAAAAGTTGGGGCAATTGTCATGCTATTGAGAAACCTAGACCAAGCTAACGGCCTATGTAACAGGACAAGATTAGTTATATCGAAATTCGGAGATCGTGTAATTGAAGCCAAGGTTATATCAGAGGTGAGAAAAGGGGAAATGGTATACGTACCAAGGATTAAACTGTCACCTTCAGATGATACCAAGTTCCCCATCAAGTTTGAGAGGAGGCAGTTTCCAATAGCTGTATATTTCGCGATGACCATAAACAAGAGCCAAGGTCAGTCTCTATCTAATGTCGGGTTGTTTCTACAGCGACCTGTGTTCACCCATGGGCAGCTCTATGTCGCGTTATCAAGGGTGACGACTAAGAGGGGTCTAAAAGTTCTAATCCTAGACGAAGATGCTTTCGACACGGACTCCACCACAAATATCGTCTATAAAGAGATTTTTTCAAACACTAGATGACAACTATGTTGTAATCTACGCAAAGTGTAGGAAATAGGGTAGCCTGGTTTACAGAAAATGTGGAACCGTTTCATGTATCGCTTATTCGGCCTACAATTAAGATTCCCCATAGTTATTTGGGTGATGTTTCGGCTTACAGATCCGTCCCCAAAACGTCCACCGTGAACAACTACCAGGTAGTGTAACACAACTCAATTGATAGAATTCAAACACAGTTCTAGCATCCACATCGTAATGAAACTGACCACATAGTGACATAGTTGTATGTACTTCATAATTCAAGGTGAAAATATTCAGCGTCGCAAACAAAATAGGGCAAAATAGTAACAATCCAGACCGATAAGAGCAATAATTCATTACAGGCAGTTTAAAATTTAACAACGAATTAACTGACCAAGAAGAATCCAGCAGTTAATTGAGTAAGATAGTTCAGTAGACAATTGAAAAAAGGTCATTGCATTGAGTCAGGAGGAGTTACCTTTCAGACATAGAACCCGGGGCGATGCTGCTTCAGCTGATTAAACATGCACACGTACGTCGACAGGCTGTCCGTGTCCGCATCTCCGTATCCCAGCCTCTTCCAATCAGCTGACAGAGCAATGCAGTTCATCCCCTCCTTCCCCAGCCCAAGATCTGCAGAAGTTGCAACCCACAGGTGAGGACCCGACGTTTTGTCTGAAGTCTTCTCGAAGTCCGACCGACCCCTACCGACTCTCTCAAAGCACTTCTGCAGTCTGAAAGCACTCCTGAATCTATGCTCGCCCCTTGAGAACTCAACTGCAATGGCCCTCTTGAAGTTTCCGGGATTCCCTTTCCACACATGGAAGACCTTCCTAACAGGGTACCCCAAACTGATCAGTTCGTCCCTCACAAAGTTGAAACTCTGGCCAATTACCCTCCCCTCACCCACGATTTGGTAGGGTAGGTTGTGCATTATGACAGTAGGTGGGTATACATACGTTTCAGCCATGGATACCAGATTTCGTTTCAGTTTGGTTGTTATATGTCCTGCAGTGGAAGAGTGATTCTGATTTTGCAAATGATCGGATGCTTTTTTTTTTGCATGCTAAAGACTTCCCTCAGACGGTTAATGAGTGGTGGAAGTTTACTGTGATGTCATTATTACCTCAATTTTGATAATGAGGCAGCAGTAATTGGGTAAGTATGCAACTTGGAGACCGTAATGTGACCCTTTGCTTGCCAATTTGGTTAAGCAGTCATCATTACTCTTTCATCCAATTAAGTTTCCTTCGTCTTACTGCATGATCTTAGTGTATCGTAATATTCTTCTGTGTAGCAGTCCAAACGTATACAGTCGAGTGTTTTTTCTTTGGCAAAACGTATTCCGTAGTAAATGTATTCAGTTTAATTGTACGGTAACAAAGGTGATTGGTGGAGTCTACGTAAAATTCGCTCATACGTTGTTCGTTAAATTAATGTACTAGACAACAATTTTGTTTATATTCATTCAAAAGTAGTTCGATATATGTGATTAGTTAACCTACTTACGGACAACCTCAAGTTTACGTTAGTGTTACGTTTTTCGTACAACTTTAAGTTATTTGTTACTATGTCGAGGCCCAACGTCTTAGTGCACAATTACTACTTTGACCCGTTTGCTTTTGGTCACACTCTGTTGATACTACCTACACCATGGCTAAGTGTCGATGACGCCACAGTGGAGATTCGTCATCGAAAAGAAGTACTGACCAGGGAACGCACCACTTAGCCAAAATTTGATGAAAAAGTTTTCAACTAACACCGTAATCAAAATAGTTGAATACCGAGGTCCAAGTTCTTAACATGCAAGCCGGTTACATATATAAAAAAATTATTTACAAACACATACGTACATCGTTCAAGCTACATATGTTACTTCTATTTACATCCAAAATCAGTCAACATACTTACATCCGTTCCCATGCATTTAATCGACATAGAAATCCCGGTAGATTTCATTCAAAGCGTCCATAACATGTCCATAGGTCCCAAATTCCTCGGCCTCGTCCAAGTACGTTCCAACGTAACGACACCAAATTGGCACCATACGGTAGTCCGTGGCCGTTGATAAATACTTTTCATCCTCCCAAGAAGCAACTTAACAATGTGGACCGGCTTGGTGATCCCACTGGTCGTTCATTGCTTCTTTGGTCATCCCTTCATTTTCAAACTCCCTTTGAAGTTTGAATGTTTGAAAGTAGTTTGGGAGCCTCGCTCCAAACTCAACTACGACCGCCCTTTCGAAATCAAGCGTAGGCGATATACAAGGATCTAACCTAACCACGTTATAACCTAGGTAGATTAATCTCATTTTAAGAATATGCAAATTCTGGCATATATACCACCCGTCTTGCACATCGTATGGCATGTTGTCGAGAATGCATTTAGGCGGCCACATCAATTCTCTATACATGTTGATTGATTAGAAAATGTAGGTTGTTGGGATGGTGCTTTTTAATGGATGTAGAGGAGCTAGATGTGCATGCAAGTTTAAGTTTTCTCTTAAAATAACTATAGGTAGATGTCATATGTACTTTGATTATATATATTTGAATGGTAATAACTCTTCGACTTCCGGTTAGCGTATTTTTCCATGCTAATGCGTTTCTCGACCAAATTATTACCACATAATATTCGTTCTAATTACGACTTCTTAACACCGTCAGAAATGGTACTTTTAAGTTGCGGCACCGTTAGCTCCGTGTCATTCACATTACACTCGATGTTCAGCAATTTCTCGCTGCATTGTTGTTGCCAATTGCTGACCAGGCGGTACTTTATGGCCCATCCTTTGTTTTGGTTGTTCACACATTTGATTGGACTGAGGAATCCAAGCAGGCCGATATATTTGGGCCATGAATCAGCCTTCTCCATTACCCTTCGAGCAATAAAAGTCAGCCCAGTATACAAGGCAAACATGGCCTATCCCAAATTTTGATCCCTTACTCTGTTATGCATCACAAAATCAAGCATGTTTCATAACGTCTGTGAGCACGTACGTGAACCCAGTCCGCCGAACCAATAGCGTCTGTCCTCTCAGTAATGGCGCGTGCAAAATGTTTACCACATCCAATTACTTAATCGTGCTGACATTGACACAGATTAGAAAAAAAATCGATACAAATTTCTTTTGTAAAAAAACGTTCTGTTTAACTTTAAGTTACAATAAACGAACATCCGATACGAACTTCAGATTATAAGAATGCCAAACTATATCAATATTTACCCCTGCGATGATTACTTGGCAGATATATGATACGTGGTAGCTGCTGACGACCGGGTAGCTGCGAGATTCTATAATATATGCATTAGTAGTGCTTGATGTGTCGTGTTTATATAACTTTATTCCCTCGATTCCGTTGTCTTTTCCGGTCGGAACACGCTCTTTAGAGCCGTTTCTTCTAACATTTTGCTTTGAGTGAGTGTTTTTGTAGATTCTACACGATTTCAGGTCTTTATGTGCATTTACACTCATATCTGGTTAGAAGAACGATCCCGAGACAAAACCCGTGCTTCGAGACGTTTAGGCGAAGAAGAAATGAGAAGTGTCGATTCGTTGGGCCAAGGAAAGCGGCCCAATGCTTGTTTTAGTAGTGTTGTGCGCGCCAGCCTGCATGTGGCTGGCGGCCTGCTGGCCGGCCGGCATGACACAAGGGCATTTTTAGCTTCAATTTTTGGTGTGTCTCGACCCCTGCATGTGGCAGGCGGCCTGCCAGCCGGCCGGCGCGACACGCTGCTTATTTTCGCCTAATTTTGTATAACTAAGGAGGCTTGTATCATTTCTTATTATCACTTTTCATACTTAGTTTTATTTTACTTGAGAAGCTCGTGACTCTTAAGATTCTAGCACTCGGTTTTCACTCGGATTCGATTTCGGTAATCTCGTTTATGCAATTTTTAGTTTACGTTTCAATCTTCATCGTAAATTATTTAGTTCGTCGCAATTTTCTTTATTTGCAATTCGTTGTTTACTTTAGTTCGCTAGATTCTCGTTCGTTTGTTATTAGATTTATTTGCTTCACCTTTTTATCATGAATTCCATGTATGCGATTTATTGTTTCGTAATCATCATGCGTAGCTAATTTTCTCGCTAGGGTCGAGGGGGATCGATGGATTATTATACGATTATGTCGCTTTGATACTAAATTTATAAATATGCTCGTACCACCTTCGCGTGTTTTGTTTGTCGATTAATTTGTTAAAGACCACAACATTTTAATCTGTTTGGGAAATTCTAGTTCTTGTGCGAAAGCCAAATTAGGATTAGATCACGCGCGATTTGGTAGGGAGTCTAATAAGTTGCGAGAGCCCGTTAGATCCTTCCTAGGTTGACACGATTCGAGAGAATCGTGTTTTTCGATTAGGATTTAATCTGTTTTTCGATATTCGTCGTATTCGATATTCGATTATGAAATCGATATCGAATAGTCGGAATGATTTTAGAAAAGGTTTTGAAAAAAGTTTGTTTTGAACGAAAAGTAAAAAAAAAAAGAATTTTGAACGAAAAAGATGTTAATTCTCGCCGCGTTAAAAATCATCGAATTTTGTTTTAAAAAAAGGTTAATGATTTTATTAGCATCAACGAGAATTAATTAATTTAGTTCTTGTAGATACGATATTCGATTAGAGAACCGGTATCGTATTTTAAGAACGTTATAAAAATAGTTTTTTGTAGTATCGATTATTAGTAATAAATAAAAATATGTGACGAACGACCCATATTAATAATACGAAACGACCGACGACCCGTAAAAAAAAGTGACGGACGAAAAAAAGGAAAAAAGACGAGTGAGAGAGAGAGAAAGGAGAAGAATCGGGTTTGATTTACACCCTCAACCTACATGCTTTACTTTCTCGGTATAGAGCTCGTCGGGCGGTGGCTTAGGCACGGGAGCGACGAGATGATGCGGGATGAGTTAAGGTGTCGGTTTGGTGCGTTTTTTATGTGTGAGGTGACGGTGGGTTCGGCCGGATGACGGGGTTGGTTTCGTCGGTATTACGAGACTACTTCGGGATTACGTCGGGAATTCTTACTAGATGTTAAGGATATGTGAATGGTAGATTTATGATGTGTAATTGTTGTGTAGAATCGTTGTCCTTTGTGTTGGACGGGAGGTCCTATTTATAGGGGTCGAGGTAGTCTTGCTTGTGTGACAAGAAATACCGGTTTGGATAGGAAACACGAGAGTTCGAAAGGGAACGAAAGTCTCGTTTCTTGGTGGGGAAGCCAAGTATTTCGGCTGTCATGAAGAGTTGGCCGAGTATTTTGGCTGTGTGGGATGTCTTGGCCGAGTATCTGGAGCTCGGTCGGTGTCTGATTCGGTTTCCGGATAGAATTCCTACTTGAGATCGAATTCTATTCTTAAACGGATTTGTTTAATATTTATGAAAGCTGATTTTTGTAGTATTTGGGACCGAATCAGCCGTGTGAGGTGTCACGGCTGACTCGTGTGTCTCGAGAATATTTTTCGACCGGGTTTTGACTCGGTCGTAAAAAGACGGTTTTACCCCTGGTGCCGGAATCGACCCAAATTAGTCTCATTTGACTCGAAACGACCCACTGGGCCTGGATTTGAGGTTGGTTTTGTAAGATTTGTACTCCGTAACAAGCCTAAACCAAATGTCCATGATTTCGAGCCCATATCCGAGTCCATTAAAGCATGTTTGCGTCCTATCATCATCGGGTGTTTGGCGGGACCTACTATAGACACCTGGCGGTCAAAATGCGGGTGTCTACAGAGCCCCCACTCTGACTGAGGCTTGGACAAGGCGAAATTCAGAGTAGCTACCAGGCTAATCGAGGATTAAGACTTGGCAGACTTCCGATCGGGTCGTTTAGAGTCCATTAGACTTGCGTGAAGGGCTCGCCAGCCATAAGATAGAAATCCTACCTGGATAGACGTCAATAATGTGGCGGGGACTTTTCTTAAAAAGTCTTGGGTATGTCTGTTTACAGACACATCCATCTTGGAATGGCGCGGGAGCCTCCATTGGAAGCTGTGGGTATACCGCTTACTGATAATCCCACCTCGAAATAGCACGGGAGGCTCCATTAGAAGCTGCGGGTGTACCGCTTACTGATACATCCCATCTTAGAATTGCGCGGGAGCCTCCATTGGAAGCTTACTGATAATCCCACCTTGGAATAGCGTGGGAGCCTTCATTAGAGGCTGCGGATGTATCGCTTACTGGTACATCCGATTCTTCAGTAAAAATGTTGCTTGAATTTTCACTGGGAATTTTCTTTTGAGAACTCTCCGGGAGTCTTGGGATACCTGTCTGTTTTGCATGCAACATTCAGATAAAACATTGACTCACGCTGGGGAAGAAAATGATTTTTTTTTATTGATTTTCGGAAAGAAAATGCTGAAAATTTTTGAAAATTTTTGGAAACGCTGAAAATTTTTGAATTTTTTTTGGAAATTAGAATGCTTGGGATGACTTGATTCCCGATCAGATTCTGACACGGACTTCTAAAATCCTCTGGTTAGGCCTGTATGCCTAGATGAAGTGTGATAAAAATTCCTATTCCCGGGGTGACTAGGAAAGGGATTTTCTCAAATGGCTAAGTTTTGCAAATTTTAAATGAGAATTTGGAGAGAGACATGCCGACAGACTCGACTCTGGACGTGACCGGACGAGTTGGCAGACACGACTGGACTCTCTAAGGGTTGGACCGTTACTCGGTAGAGAATGGGCCACCTAAGATGACAAGACTCTTAAGTTGCGCTATTCCGTAGCCTAGGCGAGTGGCAACATGGTCGAATCCTAGGAACGGGAAAGATATGTTATGAGACTGTTTCCGTACGACAGGGCTTTGTGGTAGCAACGCCGTAGACTGGTGTTCTTTTGAAATTTTTGTTGGTTTCGGGGCATATTCCCCAAAGTAGGTATTGCTTCGAGTCCTGACAGATTCTCGTCTTCGACTGAGCCGAGTACTAGGACACACTATAGAAAGGAGGCTAGTTCTTGAATGTCTTTGGATTATGTGAGTGGATGGAGAACTTCTGCCTAGGCGAAGCCCTCAATATGACAAAGCTAACTGTTGAGAACATGACAGTGTCGTGACCGGAATGATGGCGCTTTTTGAATGAGTGTCAATCTGGGTGGTTGTGCCTCTGTTGAAAGGCTGCCTACGTATTCACGTGTAGTGAAATCAAACCAAGCCGTAGTTCAGTGTTGAAAGATATATTATGGTGCCTAGTTTATTAGGGCTTGGTGTGTAACTAGTCATAGCGATGGTTAGGCTAGGTGTGCTCCCAATGATGCCTTGATCAAAGGGCTAGAATATTTAGGATATTGATCCTGTGACTGTGAGCGTTCTCCGGGGTAGCCCCCAGAGGTGGTGTGAGCTATTTGGGCATGTTCTATGCCGACTGCAAGTTGAGTTCCCGTGTTTGGGGTTGGTAACTGGTCTAGATGTAAAGAATTGGGATAGGATTTTAACGAGTTTTGCTCTCGGGGATTTTAACGAGTTTTGCTCTCAGGGATTTTAACGAGTTTTGCTCTCAGGGATTTTAACGAGTTTTGCTCTCAGGGATTTTAACGAGTTTTGCTCTCGGGGCTTTGTATGGTAATTTTGAATTTTGTTATGTAAAGGGGAAGTCGAGTAAAATGACTCGAACTTTGATCGGGGTAGGTTTGATAATGTGGGATCTGATTTCCATGTCTGGCCCTAATGGTTAGGGGTATCCTAAGGAGCTTGAATCCTCAAAAATCCGAGCTGTCTCTAGCCTAGGTCTCGGGAAGGTCTTGAGGGTTGTAATGTGGGAAGGCTAGATGTGGTGCTAGCTGACCAGCTTGACTGTTTCTCCCCTATTTGATGGTATGGGTTTTGATAATTTTGAATTGTTTGAATTGACCGTTTTTACTACGGTCACGAGTATGATGGCCTGCTTTTTTTGTTTTTGGCCTTTTGCTTCTTTTCTGGACTTTTGATTTCTTTTCGTCCTGTTTTCCTTTTATTTCTTGGACTTTTGATTTTTTCGTCCAGTTTTTTTTTTTTGTCGAACTAACACTTGAGGTAGGGATTCGTTGATCTTGTGGGATGGGTGTTTATTGTGGGAAATGGGCTTGCCTCCCGTCTTGAACCCAAACTAGGAGACTACCTAGATTTGTCATAGGATTCGATACCGCTCCTACTAAGGGTAGTTATGTGGCTTTTCTATACCGGACATGGAATAGGTAAAAGGAAAACACGAGCTCGGTTTCCTGCAGTCGTTATAGATGGGCCTATAATAGTCACGTGCATGTGCTCACAATGTATGACGGTATTCATCATGTTCTCGGAAACACATAAGGAAAGTATATATGAGAAATAGAAAAACTGATTTTATTGAATTTTGAAAAGAGGACAGAATCCAACAGACTCTGACTCTGATTTGGAAATGAGAATGTAGGGTATCCTAGACTCGAACTCAGATTTAGACTCGAATCAAATCCGGACTCAGATGCTCGGTTGGTTGTTTTTTTTGGTAAGGTCTTCGACAGGTGCCACGACTCGCCTAAACTCGGCTTTGCGCAAATGCAAGAGAGGGAGTCAAACTAGACATGGCCCGGGGTGACAGGAATGACTAAGACTCTTGGACTGGGGTACTCGAACGTTGACCTAGACAAAGTAACGATCGTGAGTTGGACTCGAGATGCAGAAGGGTGAGTCCGAAAATGGGGGCGACCGTGTTTGACCGTGTCGCGTGCTTGGACCAACCGTGGTGACCTAACCCTAGATGACTCGAGTGTTCGTAGCATAGGTTCGACTCGAAGAAGGCATCATAAGGACGCCGGTGTAGGATGGACGTAAAGTACTACCCCTTAAGCTGACCGTGGTCGACTGCTCGGGTGAAGGACAGCCCCCGAGTGAGACTAAAGGCTTAGATGGTGTGACATCTAAGTGACTCAAAAGTGGGGTACGTGAGAAAACACGTGTAAGACATGACCCTTAGAGCAACCGTGGTTGACCGCTCTGATGAAGGGTAGCCCCCGAGTTAGGAAAAGCGGAAAAAGGAAATGAGTCGGAAAGGACACCTAGACGGGTGACTCGTGGATGGTGGGCCTTCCTTAGAATTTGGCAAAGTGGGCCTAGTCCCGTGTGAAGAAAGACCTACGTGTGAGCTATTCCCCAGACTTTGGACCCTAAAGTGTAAATGGGCTTCCCTTTGTAGGGATTTGTCCTACGTAGGTGGGTCGTGCCTTGACAAATAAGGCGGACTGGGATGGGGTAGAAACCCGTGATATAAGATCGACGGAGTTTCGACGCTATGGACTCTTAACAACTTATGACAAGACCCGACACTTCTAAATACGGGAAGTCCTAAGAAGAAGAAGAAAGCTTTGAAAAGAGGATTTGGATTTGAAAACCCCGAACAAAGTCGGATTGGAAGGCCCGACTTTTTTTTTGAAAAGAAAAATTTTATCGGGCCGAGATTTTGATTTTTTGAAAAGGTTTGGACGGCATACCGGCTAAAAAAATAGGCTATTTTGAGTCAAAATCATAAGTCCTAAATTCGGTGGCTTTCCGGGTTTGAAAAAATGGATAATTTTTCGAAAAAGATGCAAGTTTTTGAAAACGACGGTTTTTGAAAAGACGAGACATGGATCAAGTAGCACGTAGTCACGGAAACAGTATAATGACGCCATGTATGCTCTTAGTCTAAGTCTCGGTCGGTCGAATAGGGTCTATACCAACGACGATAGCTTTCTCGCAAAACAGGACGGTCTTCCTAAGTCGAGTTGGTCTTAGAACCTGCCGTAAAACCCATGCGAGTTCCGCCATCGAAGTCTTTAGTGGGTCCAAGTAGGAACGCACCGTGGTATAGTGGGACGTCGGTCACAAGTAACCGGCCCGGGAAAGAATGGGTTATGCATGAACCATTGAACTAAAACGTGTACATTACAATTCGAACGATTTCTTTTCGAGTCTCACCCTAGGGATGCCGATGGTAAGTGACTCATCAGTTGATCCCCAGCGGAGTCGCCAAATTGTGGACATGACATAGGTCCACCCCGACGCGGCCACGCGCGGGTTTGGGGAGGCGAATGAATCTCCATATGAGATGGTCAAATTGAAATTTAAATCGAAGTAGGAGTCGCCACCGAATTTTGTGGTTATTCGGAACCATTCGAGCCCACTCTATGTCGTAGTGGGCCGTATACAAAATACGGCCCATTTCCGATGTCAGAGTTTATTGGGCTCGTCCCTTTGCATTACGATACCGATACCGACGTTATGGGATGTCGTGTATTGAATGACTCTCGTTGCCAATGGATTCGGACATCCGGAAACCTTGGTTCTGAGTAAGGGGTGAGGGTACGTGTTGGGAAGTTCACTAAGAACACCCAACCCCGCCCGCACTTAGCGGCCTTTACTAAGATATCGTTCGTTTTTGGTGTACACGGGTTAGTTCGACGGTTGAATGATATGCAAACATTATTTTCCTAAGCATGTGAGAAAAACAAAATGGGTTGCTAAGTCGTTTAATGCATATTAAACTAATAACGTCAAAGTTATTTTAGCATGTGAAGTCGTTTTAGTCTAATAAAACGATAAAAACAAATAAATTGCTACAAACACGAGAAAACGAGTTAGTAACGTTTGAATAAATCGAATAAAGACGTAAATGAATAATATGCATGATTTTAGAAAAGATTTATGACACGCGAAAAATACTTAAAGAAATCTGAAAATATACCGAGAAACCGCTGTTTTATGTGAGAAAACGATGCTGGAAAAATCGGAAAAAAAAACGAAAAAAGGCTGCGGCTTACAGCAGCCTGCGCGACTCGCCTGGGAGGGGCGCGACTCGCGCGGGTGGCTGTCTCGGATTCGATTTTCGAAAATTATTAATTTTGATAAATCGCGTACAAATATGGATTAATTTATACTCGATTTTTATTTTCGATATTCGTCGTATTCGATATTCGATTATGAAATCGATATCGAATAGTCGGAATGATTTTAGAAAAGGTTTTGAAAAAAGTTTGTTTTGAAAGAAAAGTAAAAAAAAAAGAATTTTGAACGAAAAAGATGTTAATTCTCTCCGCGTTAAAAATCATCGAATTTTGTTTTAAAAAAAGGGTAATGATTATATTAGCATCAACGAGAATTAATTAATTTAGTTCTTGTAGATACGATATTCGATTAGAGAACCGGTATCGTATTTTAAGAACGTTATAAAAATAGTTTTTTGTAGTATCGATTATTAGTAATAAATAAAAATATGTGACGAACGACCCATATTAATAATACGAAACGACCGACGACCCGTAAAAAAAAGTGACGGACGAAAAAAAGGAAAAAAGACGTGAGAGAGAGAGAAAGGAGAATAATCGGGTTTGATTTACACCCTCAACCTACATGCTTTACTTTCTCGGTATAGAGATCGTCGGGCGGTGGCTTAGGCACGGGAGCGTCGAGATGATGCGGGATGAGTTAAGGTGTCGGTTTGGTGCATTTTTTATGTATGAGGTGACGGTGGGTTCGGCCGGATGACGGGGTTGGTTTCGTCGGTATTACGAGACTACTTCGAGATTACGTCGGGAATTCTTACTAGATGTTAAGGATATGTGAATGGTAGATTTATGATGTGTAATTGTTGTGTAGAATCGTTGTCCTTTGTGTTGGACGGGAGGTCCTATTTATAGGGGTCGAGGTAGTCTTGCTTGTGTGACAAGAAATACCGGTTTGGATAGGAAACACGAGAGTTCGAAAGGGAACGAAAGTCTCGTTTCTTGGTGGGGAAGCCAAGTATTTCGGCTGTCATGAAGAGTTGGCCGAGTATTTTGGCTGTGTGGGATGTCTTGGCCGAGTATCTGGAGCTCAGTCGGTGTCTGATTCGGTTTCCGGATAGAATTCCTACTTGAGATCGAATTCTATCCTTAAACGGATTTGTTTAATATTTATGAAAGCTGATTTTTGTAGTATTTGGGACCGAATCAGCCGTGTGAGGTGTCACGGCTGACTCGTGTGTCTCGAGAATATTTTTCGACCGGGTTTTGACTCGGTCGTAAAAAGACGGTTTTACCCCTGGTGCCGGAATCGACCCAAATTAGTCTCATTTGACTCGAAACGACCCACTGGGCCTGGATTTGAGGTTGGTTTTGTAAGATTTGTACTCCGTAATAAGCCTAAACCAAATGTCCATGATTTCGAGCCCATATCCGAGTCCATTAAAGCATGTTTGCGTCCTATAATCATCGGGTGTTTGGCGGGACCTACTATAGACACCTGGCGGTCAAAATGCGGGTGTCTACACTAAGCAAGTGAGAAAAATAAATAAATAAATGGGTTGCTAAGTCGTTTAATGCATGTTAAACTAATAACGTCAAAGTTATTTTAGCATGTGAGTTCGTTTTAGTCTAATAAAACGATAAAAACAAATAAATTGCTACAAACACGAGAAAATGAGTTAGTAACGATGAATAAATCGAATAAAGATGTTAATAAAAATATGCATGATTTAAAAAAAAGATTTAATGACACGTGATGGATTAACACGTGTTGACCGAGGTCAAAAAAAGTATTTATCGAAATATGTCGCGAAAGTCGCTTTTTATGTAAGATTCGAAAAGAATAAAAAAAAATAGAAAAGCGAGGAAACGAAAAAAAAGGACTCAGCCAACCAGGCTGCTGCGCGAGTCACCTGACAGGCGCGCGACTCGCGTGGCAGCCTGTTCGGTTTTTTTGTTTGTTCGAAAATCGTTAATTTTTATAAATCGCGTACAAATATGGATTAATTTATACTCGATTTATATTTTCGATATTCGTCGTATTCGATATTCAATTATGGAATCGATATCGAATAGTCGGAATGATTTTAGAAAAAGTTTTAAAAAAGTTTGTTTTGAACGGAAAAGTAAAAAAAGAATTTGAACGAAAAAGATGTTAATTCTCTCCGCGTTTAAAATCATCGAATTTTGTTTAAAAAAAGTAATGATTTTGTTAGCATCAACGAGAATTAATTAATTTAGTTCTTGTAGATACGATATTCGATTAGTGAATCGGTATCGTATTTTAAGAACGTTATATGAAAAATAGTTTAATAGTATCGATTATTAGAAAAATATACGCGACGAACGACCCATATTAAAATACGAAACGACCGACGAAAACACAAAAAAAGAAGAAAAGGACGAAGAAGAGGAGAAGAGAGAAGAGAGAAGCGGGTTTGATTTACACCCTCAACCTACATGCTTCGTTTTCTCGGTATAAGGCTCGTCGGACGGTGGCTTAGGCACGGGAGCATCGAGATAATGCGGGTGAGTTAGGGTGGTGTAGATTTTTGGACGTGTGATGGGATTGGTTCGGCCGGATGGGAGGTAGTTTCGTCGGTATTCCTTCGGATGTGTGTCGAGACTATTCTTTTGCTAGATATCGAGTATGTGTGTGACTAATAATTGTTGTGTATTGATCGATAGTTCATGTGTTTTTTGTGTTGAATATGAGGTCCTATTTATAGGCGCAGAGGTTTAGGTGAGGTGTCTCGCTTGGATAACAAGAAACACCGTTTTGGATAGGAAACGTAAGAAGTCGGGAGGGATGTAAACTCCGTTTCTTGATGGAGAAGCCAAGTAACTCGGCTGGTTGGGGAGTGTTGGCCGAGTATTTGGCTGTCTTGGCCGAGTATTTGGGGCTCGGTCGGTGTCTGATTCGGTTTCCGGATAGAATTCCTACTTGAGATCGAATTCTATTCTTAAACGAATTCGTTTAATATTATTTGAAAGCTGATTTTTGTGGTGTTTGAGTCCGAACTGGACGTGTAGTGTCACGGCCAGCTCGTGTGACTCGGGAAAAAATATCTTTGACCGGGTTTGACTCGATCGCTAAAAGACGGTTTTACCCCTGGTGCCGGAATCGACCCAAATTAGTCTCATTTGACTCGAAACGACCCACTGGGCATGGATTTGAGGTTGGTTTTGTAAGATTTGTACTCCGTAATAAGCCTAAACCAAATGTCCATGATTTCGAGCCCATATCCGAGTCCATTAAAGCATGTTCGCGTCCAATCATCATCGGGTGTTTGGCGGGACCTACTATAGACACCTGGCGGTCAAAATGTGGGTGTCTACAGAGCCCCCACTCTGACTGAGGCTTGGACAAGGCGAAAGTCAGAGTAGCTACCAGGCCAATCGAGGATTAAGACTTGGCAGACTTCTGATCGGGTCGTTTAGAGTCCATTAGACCTACGTTGGTGGGGCTCGCCAGCCATAAGATAGAAATCATACCTGGGCAGATAATGGCGCGGGGACTTCTACTAAAAAGTCTTGGGTGTGTCTGTTTACAAGCACATCTATCTTGGAATGACGCGGGAGCCTCTATTGGAAGCTGTGGGCATACCACTTACTGATAATCCCACTCGGTAATAGCGCAGGAGCCTCCATTAGAAGCTGGGGATGTACTGCTTACTGATACATCCGATTCTTCAGTAAAAATGTTGCTTGAATTTTCACTGGGAATTTTCTTTTGAGAATTCTCCGGGAGTCTTGGGATACCTGTCTGTTTTGCATGCAACATTCAGATAAAACATTGACTCACGCTGGGGAAGAAAATGTTTTTTTTTTGACTGATTTTTGGAAAGAGCAAAATGCCGGAAATTTTGAAAAAATTTGCAGATGCCGAAATTTTTTTTTTTTTTTGGAAATTAGACTGCTTGGGATGACTTGATCCCTAATCAGATTCTGACACGGGTTCCTAAAACCCTCTGGTTAGGTCTGTATGCCTAGATGAGGTAGGGAACATTGTAAAATCCCTATTCCAAGGGTGACTAGGAGAGGGGATTTCTCTATTATAAATAGAGAGTTCTTGCCCTTTAATATTCTCATATTCCAACCCAAAATATTTCCTTCTTATCTTAAAATCCCTTTAGACTTTTTAAGATAAAACAAAACTTTCTGCTATGGGGATCGAACATCTGACCGCGATGCTTCACGCGTGGGCCCAGGATTTCCGAGATGGAGATAAGGTTCAACTAACTCAGATGGGAATTGTGGCTTTGTTCCCGCTCCAGCGACTCAAGGTGGATGCACATTTTTTGGACGCTTGCTTAACTTTTTGGGATGCTACCCACCATGTTTTTGCTTTTCCCCGGGGAGAAATATGTCCCCTTCCCGAAGAAATTGCCGCTGTAGGGGGTTGGTGCCCAAACGCTCATCCTGCTATTCCTCCTTTTTATCCTGATCCAAGGAGGAGACTGAGGGACTTTCTTGGGTTGTCTCATGCTGAGACTTCTCGTATGGTGAAGGGAAATTCTGTTTCCCTGTTTGATTTGGCTGACAAATTCATGGACCCAAATGGTGCCAGAATTTCTTCCATCCATAGGCGTAGGGTCTTTGCCTTCTGTATGCTGCACCGATATGCCTTCGAAGGTCGGATGGATGCTGACTCATGTTTGGGTGAAATCAGGCTAATCAGCATAGTGGATCAGATGGAGGCAGGTTACAGCCCAGCCTGACTGATAACTGGGGAGATCATCATGGGCCTTGACGCTAGGAGGCTTGACCCGAATCGGCAATTAACGGGCAATGTTCGTCTTCTGCAGGTATTTGACCTTTTCTTTGTTTCGAAAATTTTTCCGAAAAAATTAAATTTAATTTCTGATTTTTTTTTTCCAAATTTTCGAAATTTTTTTTGAATTTTTATTTTATTTTCGAATTTTCGAATTTTTGTTTTTTTTTTTGAATTTTCCGAAATTTTTTAAAAATCTCCGAAAATTTCGATTTTTTTTTTTTTTTTTTCGGAAATTTTTTTATTTTTCGAAAGTTTTTGACTTTTCGAAAATTTTGCAGATCTGGTTATCCGAGCGCCTGTCGATTATAGAGCCCCCGGTGAGCATATCCAGATATCGAAGCTGTCAAATTGGCTCGCGGTCCCGACGAATTAGCTCGAGTCATCACATAAATCAGAAGTATTGGGATGAAGAGCTAAAATTCCATGGCGGGCCCTTGATTAGGTGGAACGTGATCTGGTGGTTCCTCTCGAAGATGACGGGCCTAGCTAAAAGGGATAAAGCCCGTTACCTGGTGATCTTGTCCTTGGACTGGACCGTCCATATTTACCCAGATCGTCTTCTAAGGCAGTTCGGTTCGTTTCAACAGATCCCCGAGACTGAAGCAATTACTAGCGTTTCGCTCCAATTGACGGACGCTATGTGTGACACGTGGTTACAACGCTGGTTTACCCGTGTCATGTGGACTATACCTCGCCCTTGTCAGACCGCTTGGGTTTTCGAATCATATCTCAAGTGGGCTTCTGAAGAATCTAAAGAGGCCCGTGAAGCTTTAAAGACCGATGAGGCTTTTGACTTAGCCCGTAGAGAATCAGCAAAAGACAACAGATGGTTCTTCGATGAAGAGGAAGTTCCAACTACCCTTGTCGGGCCGGAGTCGGGTTCTAAGTCAAAAACTAAGACTCGAGCTAAAGAGACCGGTGCTAGCGACTTAGAGAGAAGACTTGGACCAAAGCTAGCGGTCCGAGACAGACTTGGGCCGCGGGAACGGTTACCCGAGAGGGCAAGGGCCTGGCTAGGACCGACCGAGGTGACCGGGGAGTCAAGTTCGAAGAAGCGAGCCCGGGTTAAGGAGATTCCCTTGGTGATTTGGGAGAGTTCACCTCCACGCCGACGTCGGTGGACCGAAAAAGAGGCTAAGGACAAGGGAAAGGTAAAAATGCCTTAGATTTTTTATTATTTAAATATTAGTACTATTTGTGTGTTTTTTTTTTGGATTTTTTTGTAATTGGATTTTTTTGAAATAAATAAAGGAAGTTTATTAAAAAAAACCGTTTCTGTTCTTTTTTCGATTGCAATGGTTGTGCCCTTTTGAGGGGCTGCCTACGTATCCACAAATAGCGGAATCAAACCAAACGTAGTTCAGACTTTAATTTGCAATTTCGAAATACATCCAGACTATTGGTCCAAGATGTTTATAACAGTAGAATAAGTAATTCTAACTTTTGACTTGTCTTTAAAAGTTTATTTTTGAAAAGATGTTTTTAATAAACTTTTGTAAATGACATTGAGAGAAACGGGTTAAGGGTAATAACGTTTCAGCTGGTCCAGGTTAGTTGGGTTGACAAACTCGTTCCCGTCCAGATCTGTTAGCATTACCGCTCCGCCCGATAAAATCTTCTTTACAAGATATGGTCCGGCCCAGTTAGTTTTGAATTTTCCCCTTGGGTCTACCGGTAACAAAGCCCGTACAGACTTGAGAACTAAGTCTCATTCTTTGATATTCCTGGGCCTTACCCTTTTGTTGAAGGCCCGTTGGATCCTTTTTTGATAAATCTGTATATTATTGAGGGCACGAGATCTTCGTTCGTCTAAAAGTACTAGCGAGTCATATCGTGCTCGAACCCAATCGGCTTCGGGTACTTGACTTTCGAGTAGGATCCTGAGTGACGGTACCTCTAACTCAACAGGTTGGACCGCTTCCATCCCGTATGTGAGGTAATACGGTGTTGCCCCGATCGCAGTACGAATCGAGGTTTGATATCCCCAAAGGGCAAATGGTATCTTATCGGGCCAATCCCGATAATTGTCAGCCATCGTTTTGAGTATGGTGACAATAGTCTTGTTAGCTGCTTCTACCGCTCCATTGGTTTGGGGTTGGTAAGGTGAAGACGTATGCCTTTGGATCTTGTACTTGGCTAACAAGGCTGCCGTTTCGGCTTGAAAGTGGGTCCCGTGGTCACTAATGAATTCATGAGGGATCCCATACCGGCATATTATCTTATTTTGGATAAATTTGGCAACATGGCTGGCGTTGAGAATACGGTAGGATTCCGCTTCGACCCATTTGGTGAAATAGTCGATTGCTACCAAAATGAAGCAGTGTCCTCCGGTTCCCGAGGGGTTTATCTTTCCAATTATATCGATTCCCCACGTTGAAAACGGCCAGGGTGACGTCATGGTATACAGCAGGGATGGTGGCATATGCTGTACATTAGCGAAAATCTGGCAATTATGGCAATGTCTGACGTAAAGCTGACAATCGGTTTCCATGCTGTTCCAGTAATATCCGAGTCTCATGATCTTTCGGACTAGCATCTGGGCGTTCATGTGAGGACCACACTCGCCGTCATGTACTTCGGTCATGACCTTCTCGGCGTTACCCTTATCGACACATAAAAGGAGAGCCCCCTGCGGTGTCTTTTTGTAAAGTTGTCCGTCATCGGTTTGGACGAACTGGGTTGCTAGCCTACGCAAGGCCTTTTTGGCTCGATTGTCGGACCGGGTGGATATTCCCCGGTTGTTAAGTATGTCTGGATCGCCTTGTACCACGGCTCGGGACGGGTATCTCGATATCCTCGATGTCGTCGATATATGCTAGCTCGGATCGTCTTTCGACGCAGATCGGCATGCTGGTCATATGATCGGGAATATTTAGTAAAGATGCCAATTTTGAAAGTGCATCTGCGAACTGATTTTCTTCCCGAGGTAAGTATATATATTCTACCTTTTGGAATTGTTTCTCGAGATCCCTTACTCGTGCCTGGTAGGCCACGAGGTTGGCATTTCGGGTTTTCCATTTTTGGAGCGCTTGGTTAATGACCAGAGATGAGTCGTCGTGTACTCGGAGGTTTGTGACCCCTAAATCGGCGGCGGCTTGTAGCCCGTGGATACATGCTTCATACTCAGCAGCGTTATTGGTGACGTCGAAGTCTAATTTGATAGACACGGGAGTATGTTCCCCTTTTGGCGAGATTAGAAGTATACCGACTCCAAATCCTCGGAAGTTGGATGCCCCCATCAAAGTATAAGTCCCACGTTTCGGTGTCAGTATGGAAAATATCTTCATCCGGGAAGGACCAAGTGTCGGTGTGTCCTTCTTCGGTTACGGGACTGTCAGCGAGAAATTCGGCTACTACTCGGCCCTTGATGACTTTCAATGGTACGAACTTTAGATCGAATTCTGCCAACAACAGGGTCCATCTCGATATCCTGCCGTTGAGAATGGGCTTTTCGAAAAGGTACTTGATCGGATCCATTCTTGACAGTACCTGTACCTCGTAGCTGAGCATGTAATGTCGGAGCTTTTTAGTGGCCCAGACCAAAGCTAAACACGTCTTTTCTAGCATGGTGTACTTACACTCGTACTCTAGAAACTTCTTGCTGATGTAGTATATAGCTCGTTCTTCGGAGTTGACCGTTTGAGCTAGCATAGCCCCCATGGCTGTCTCTGTCGTGGTTAGGTATAGCGACAAAGGCAAACCGGGTTGAGGTGGCATCAGGACCGGCGGTGAAGACAAGATTTCTTTGATTCTGTCAAAGGCTGCTTGACACTTGTCGTCCCATAGTAACCGTTCCCCTATTTTCAGCTTCTTGAAGATCGGTTCACACACCATGGTTAGTTTTGAAATGAACCTGCTGATGTATTGGACTTTTCCGAGAAACCCTCTTATTTCCTTTTCGGTCTTAGGAGGTTGCATCTCGGTGATGGCCTTAATCTTGGCTGGATCAACTTCGATACCGCGTTGGCTGACGATGTGACCCAGTAATTTGCCAGAGGTTACCCCGAAACTGCATTTCTGAGGGTTTAATCTCATATTGTATTTGCGTAATTTGGTGAAAAATCTTCTCAGGGCGGTGATGTGACCGTCCCTGTCCTTGGATTTGACGATCATATCGTCCACGTAAACTTCCACTTCTTTATGCATCATGTCATGTAATAAAGTCGTGGCGGTTCGTTGATAGGTGGCCCCGGCATTGATGAGGCCAAACGGCATAACAGTATAGCAATAAGTACCCCAAGGTGTAATGAAGGTGGTCTTATCCATATCTTCCTCTGCCATTTTTATTTGATTGTACCCAGCATACCCGTCCATGAATGATAGAAGGGCATGGTCAGCTGTGTTATCCACCAGTATATCGATGTGTGGTAATGGGAAATCGTCTTTCGGGCTTGCCTTGTTAAGATCCCGAAAGTCCACGCAGACACGTACTTTACCGTCTTTTTTAGGGACCGGTACGATGTTCGCAACCCAATCTGGATACTCGGAGACTCGTATGAACCCAGCCTTGAATTGTTTGTCAACTTCCTCCTTGACCTTGAGGGACCATTCGGGCCTCATGCGCCGGAGTTTCTGCTTAACCGGTTTGAACCCTTCCTTGATCGGTATATGGTGCTCGGCTATTTCGCGGTCTATCCCCGGCATGTCCTTGTAGGACCATGCGAAGACGTCTTTGAATTCTTGAAGGAGATTGATGAATTGTTGTTTCTCCCCGGGATCTAGAGATAACCTTATCTTAAGCATCTGAGGTTCTAAGGTTGTTCCCACGTTGATGGATTCGGTTTCTTCGATTACCGGATTGCAGGATTCCCTTTGCTCCAGCTGATCGATCAGATGTGGAGGTAAGGACACCTGTTCGTCGGGTTTCTCAATGTCATTGCACAGAAAATTTTGAAAATTTAGGAAATTTTGAAAATGAGACAAGTTGTAAGCAGAACGGTTGTTATTATTCATAAATTGAGAGAAAAGCTCAAAAAGAGCTGCCATCTGATCGCTAGTCAGTGGCGGGATAGGTAGGGTGCCCGGGACAGACCCCGAAGCACCAGGAAAAGCTAAAGGGAGAGGGGGAGTTACAGGACTGACCCTAGCACCGGACTCACTAGACTCAATCTCAGACTCTGACTCGGACTCTGACTCGGACTCAGACTCAGATTCTGGCATTTCTCCTTCCCCTGTGATCAGCTTGAAAGTCCTTCCTTGACTGTCAGTCCACTTGACAGTCTTTCTCCAAGCTCTCTTACCTGTCCCGGATCCGACATCCGAGATCAGCTTGGATGGATCGAAAGTGCGGCTGCGGAGAATGAGGCTAACTAGCTCCTCCTTCGGCGTTGGGGTCGCGAGCTCCTCCTCAAAAAGTAGCCCCAGTGCGGGCTCAGCATTCTTAGCATCTTCGGACTGGACGAGGGCGGATATGTCATCGGGTATGTAGTGGCAGACCTGGGCCAAGTGGGTCCCAGGGTGTGCGGTTGGGGGCCGGTATAGGCCCGTTTGGACGGACTCGAACACTGGCGTGACGAAGATGACTTTGCCGGTTCCGGTTTGACCCGTGTTTTCCGGGGTTAGGGTGTAACCCAGACCGGTTTGAATCCTCCCGTTATCTAGGACTTCGAGGATTTTTCCTGCGGGAAGATCGGGCCTTGATGTGACCCCTGGTAGGAAGCCCAGATTTTGTAACATCCGGTCCATGCTAACCGTAAAGTAGGGTCGGAAAAGATATTCTTCTTCGATGGCCCCTATGAAGTCGAACCCCCAAAGATCGGTGCGGCCCGAGGTGTTGCAGTTAGCCACGGTCATAGGTGTGGCTTCTAGAGTGATGACGGTATCGTGTAAAGGTAGCTTGACCTTCCGGTGCAGGGTGGAGGACACAGCCCTGGTCGCGTGGATCCAGGGTCTTCCTAGAAGAAGGTTGAAGGAAGAGGTCACGTCGATCACTTGAAATTCCAGCTCCTTCTCTATTGGGCCCGTTATGATAGTGAGTTTTACGGCCCCGGCTACGAACTTTGGACAACCGTCGAAAGCCTGAATGGTTTGAGCTGTAGGAATGTAGTCGGCCTCAGTGATACCGAGGGCTTTGGCAGTTCTCAAGGGGAGGACGTTGACTGCGGACCCGTCGTCGATAAGGGTCATAGGCAGATATTTTCCACGGCAGATTACCGTGATGTAGAGAGTCATGTTGTGGGCTGGCCCAAATGATGGCAGATCAGCATTGGAGAAGGTGATGAGCGGGCCTTCTTCTTTTGCTTTCCCCTTTAGGTAGGGCAGAACCGTGGCTACCATTTCGGCTGGAGTAGCCATAGAGTCGATCTTGACTTGATCGAGGGCCTTAGTGAGTGCCTCCCGATGTTCCTGAGAGCTAACTAGGAGTTGCCATATAGAGAGGTCAACTCGAGTCTTGCTCAGCTGCTTTACCAGAGCCTTTTTAGTAGTTGGCGGCTCTTCTGGGGCGGGCTCCACTCTAGGTGGCGGCTCGGTGATGATGAGAGCATGACTGCTGTTAAGGCTTTGGACTTAGCTTTCTGGATCTCCTCGGGCGTGATAGGGACGACTTCTCCCTTAGTAAGATAGATGTCGTCTTCATCGTCACACCAGATCCCGTTAATTTGCGGGATAAACGGGGAAATGAGATGTGAACAGTCTATGACTTCCCCGGAGAAGATAGCGTGAGTGGCCAACGGGGATTTTCCCGCTTTCGATGAGATCCTGGATAAGATGCTTCAGTTTCTAGCATTTCTCGGTGTCGTGCCCCTTACCCTGATGGTATTTGCAGTAGGCTTGGGCGTCGTAGAATTTGGAGCAACGCTCAACTGGAGGATCAGGTGTTGGGCCTATCGGGGCGATGAGGCCTTTTGATGAGAGCCTTTGTAAGGCATTCGCATAGGTTTTTTACCTATGTCGGTGAATACTCGGGGCGTGGCATTCTTCTTGGACGGGTTATCAAGTAGATTTACCTCGTCAAAAATGCTACGAGTAGCGGCGGCGGATGTGGGCTTGCTTGTTGATGAGCTGGCCCCTTGGTATCCCTTGGTGGAGGCCTTAGTGAGGCTTTCCATCCTTAGATCATCCTCGATTCTTGTTCCCATTTCGGTTAGGATCGCGAAACTAGGTATGATGGCGTACCGGAGATGGATCCGGTAGGCGGGCAGGAGATTTTTGACAAAGGCTTCAACTAGGACCTTTTCACTGGGCTTATCGACCAGTTTGACGCTTTCAGCCCTCCAGCGAAGGTACTTTGTAAACCCTTCCTTTGGTTTCTGGGCCATTACTTCAAGGGTGCGCATCGTGGTTTGGATCTCCGCATTGTCGGCGTAGTTCCGAGCGAATTCCGTTGCTACGTCGTCCCAAGACTTGTATTTCTTGGAATCGAGCTTATAGAACCAGGCTTTCGGGTGCTTCTCTAGCGAGGAGGCAAACAGATGCTTGAACATGTCGGACTTGACTCCTTTTAGGGCCATAAATTCTTTGAAGGCCCGGATATGTAATACCGGGTCTTCGGTTCCGTCGAACATCGGGAGGCCTGTTAAGTTGAGATTGGCAGGCAGTTGGTCGGTCAGGGGAGAATAGGTTCGAGCATTCTCCGTATGGATCGAGTTGTGGGTCGACAAATGGACCTGCTCTTGCAGCTTGAGGACTTCGCTAGTCAATTCGGCTAATGGGCCCTTAGTTTCGTCTTCAACACTCGGCTTATCCTGCTCTATGGCGCTAACCCGGGTAACGATGGCGATCTGGTCGCCCCTAATTCGGTCGAGTTGTTCTTGGATCTTGGCCAACGAGGTGTTCAATGCGTCTATGGCTTGTTGAGTCATGGTTCGGGTGTGAGGTGGCATGTCTGTAAGAACACCGTGTAATCAGAATCGGACCCAGATCGAAAGGTGCATTCCGAGCAAGAAGAGGAAAAGACTAGACTCGGAAAAAGACTAAAAACCGACTCCTAGACGGGTGACTCATGGACGGTGGGCTTTCTTTAGGATTTCGGCAGAATGGGCCTAGTCCCGTATGAAGAAAGACCTACGTGTGAGCTAATCCCCAGACTTTGGACTCGATTGTGTAAGTGGGCTTCCCTTTGTAGGAGTTTGTCCTACATAGGTGGGCCGTGCCTTGACTAATAAGGCGGACTTGGGATGGGTTGGAAACCCGTGATGTAAGATCGACGGAGTTTCGACGCTATAGACTCTAACTACTTATGACAAGACCCGACACTGCTAAATACGGGAAGTCCTAAGAAGAAAGCTTTGAAAAGGGATTTGGATTTGAAAAACCCTAGCAAAGTCGGATTGGAAGGCCCGAACTTTTTTGAAAATCGAAAAAAAGGTGTTATCGGGCCGAGATTTTTGAATTTTTGAAAAGGATTGGACAGCATACCGGCTAGAAAATAGGCTATTTTGAGTCAAAATCATAAGTCCTAAATTCGGTAGCTTTCCGGGTTTTGAAAATGGATAGGTTTAAAAAAGATGCAAGTTTTTGAAAACGACGGTTTTTTGAAAAGATGAGACACGGACCAGGTAGCATGTAGTCACGGAAACAGTATAACGACACCATGTATGCTCTTAGTCTAAGTCTCGGTCGGTCTAATAGGGTCTATACCAACGACGTTAGCTTTCTCGCAAATCAGGACGGTCTTCCTAAGCCGAGTTGGTCTTAGAACCTGCCGTAAAACCCATGTGAGTTCCGCCATCGAAGTCTTTAGTGGGTCCAAGTAGGAACGCACCGTGGTATAGTGGGACGTCGGTCACAAGTAACCGGCCCGGGAAAGAATGGGTTATGCATGAACCATTGAACTAAAGCGTGCACATTACTATTCGAACGATTTCTTTTCGAGTCTCACCCTAGGGATGCCGATGGTAAGTGACTCATCAGTTGATCCCCAGCGGAGTCGCCAAATTGTGGACATGACATAGGTCCACCCCGACGCGGCCACGCACGGGTTTGGGGAGGCGAATGAATCTCCATATGAGATGGTCAAATTGAAATTTAAATCGAAGTAGGAGTCGCCACCGAATTTTGTGGTTATTCGGAACCATTCGAGCCCACTCTATGTCGTAGTGGGCCGTATACAAAATACGGCCCATTTCCGATGTCAGAGTTTATTGGGCTCGTCCCTTTGCATTATGATACCGATACCGACATTATCGGATACCGTGTATTGAATGACTCTCGTCGTTGCCAATGGATTCGGACATCCGAAAACCATGGTTCTGAGTAAGGGGTAAGGGTACGTGTTGGGAAGTTCACTAAGAACACCCAACCCCGCCCGCACTTAGCGGCCTTTACTAAGATATCGTTCGTTTTTGGTGTACACGGGTTAGTTCGATGGTTGAATGATATGCAAACATTATTTTCCTAAGCATGTGAGAAAAATAAATAAATGGGTTGCTAAGTCGTTTAATGCATGTTAAACTAATAACGTCAAAGTTATTTTAGCATGTGAGTTCGTTTTAGTCTAATAAAACGATAAAAACAAATAAATTGCTACAAACACGAGAAAACGAGTTAGTAACGATGAATAAATCGAATAAAGATGTGAATAAAAATATGCATGATTTAAAAAAAGATTTAATGACACGTGATGGATTAACACGTGTTGACCGAGGTCAAAAAAAGTATTTATCAAAATATGTCGCGAAATTCGCTTTTTATGTAAGATTCGAAAAGAATAAAAAAAATAGAAAAGCGAGGAAACGAAAAAAAAGGACTCAGCCAACCAGGCTGCTGCGCGAGTCGCCTGACAGGCGCGCGAGTCGCGCGGCAGCCTGTTCGGTTTTTTTTGTTTGTTCGAAAATCGTTAATTTTTATAAATCGCGTACAAATATGGATTAATTTATACTCGATTTATATTTTCGATATTCGTCATATTCGATATTCAATTATGGAATCGATATCGAATAGTCGGAATGATTTTAGAAAAAGTTTTAAAAAAGTTTGTTTTGAACGAAAAAGTAAAAAAGAATTTGAACGAAAAAGATGTTAATTCTCTCCGTGTTTAAAATCATCGAATTTTGTTTAAAAAAAGTAATGATTTTGTTAGCATCAACGAGAATTAATTAATTTAGTTCTTGTAGATACGATATTCGATTAGTGAATCGGTATCGTATTTTAAGAACGTTATATGAAAAATAGTTTTATAGTATCGATTATTAGAAAAATATATGCGACGAACGACCCATATTAAAATACGAAACGACCGACGAAAACACAAAAAAAGAAGAAAAGGACGAAGAAGAGGAGAAGAGAGAAGAGAGAAGCGGGTTTGATTTACACCCTCAACCTACATGCTTCGTTTTCTCGGTATAAGGCTCGTCGGACGGTGGCTTAGGCACGGGAGCGTCGAGATAATGCGGGTGAGTTAGGGTGGTGCGGATTTTTGGACGTGTGATCGGATAGGTTCGGCCGGATGGGAGGTGTAGTTTCGTCGGTATTCCTTCGGATGTGTGTCGAGACTATTCTTTTGCTAGATATCGAGTATGTGTGTGACTAATAATTGTTATGTATTGATCGATAGTTCATGTGTTTTTTTTGTTGAATATGAGGTCCTATTTATAGGCGCAGAGGTTTAGATGAGGTGTCTTGCTTGGATAACAAGAAACACCGTTTTGGATAGAAAACGTAAGAAGTCGGGAGGGATGTAAACTCCGTTTCTTGGTGGAGAAGCCAAGTAACTCGGCTGGTTGGGGAGTGTTGGCCGAGTATTCGGCTGTCTTGGCCGAGTATTTGGGGCTCGGTCGGTGTCTGATTCGGTTTCCGGATAGAATTCCTACTTGAGATCGAATTCTATTCTTAAACGAATTTGTTTAATATTATTTGAAAGCTGATTTTTGTGGTGTTTGAGTCCGAACTGGACGTGTAGTGTCACGGCCAGCTCGTGTGACTCGGGAAAAAATATCTTTGACCGGGTTTGACTCGGTCGCTACAAGACGGTTTTACCCCTGGTGCCGGAATCGATCCAAATTAGTCTCATTTGACTCGAAACGACCCACTGGGCCTGGATTTGAGGTTGGTTTTGTAAGATTTGTACTCCGTAATAAGCCTAAACCAAATGTCCATGATTTCGAGCCCATATCCGAGTCCATTAAAGCATGTTCGCGTCCGATCATCATCGGGTGTTTGGCGGGACCTACTATAGACACCTGGCGGTCAAAATGTGGGTGTCTACAGTATGTCTTAATCTCGTCTTAATTAATCTATTGTGACCTTCATGTTGTTCAAAGATTTATGAGAATTATGTTTTATTTATGTCATGTTAATAATATGATAACTTGTGGTAACAGAGCTTAGGTTATTGAACTCATGATTGTCCATTAATTAAGATTATTGATATTATATATACTCCTTAATTCAGAACTCTCTCATTACCATACGAGATTGGAAATTAATTATTGACGGCGTAATAAACATCTATCAGTCACACCGTGGCTCCATAAGTTCTTTGCTTGGTTTTGTACAAGTTGTAAGTGACACATGGCCTTATTTTGCATTACAATTTTGTATGCATTACAATTTTGCATGTTAGTCATGTAATCATATGTATAATTTTGTACTAAGCAAATAGAATGAACCTGAGATAATTAATGAATTAAGAGCATGAACCATTTGATATTGATATTATGTATGAAAACTTTCCATATTCATGTAATTTTCCATAATATATTCACATGAGAAAGTTGATGAATTATCGTACTATCTCCATAATGCATACATATATGTCGCTTACGTATTCAATTAATCCATTATGTATACATGTTGTTTAATTATTTATGCACTAATTATGTATTGGATAAAAGTTTGAGTTTTTCATAATAATAATAATTTGGCCTGGACTTAGTTAACGAGCATGATATTGATGAATTGTTGTCAATTTACGGTTATCTTTGTCATTATTATTGTTGTTGTTATGATGTACGAAAACTTTGATGAACATAATATTATGACTTAAAATTCTATTATTTGATGAGTAATCTCATGACAATATGATTATAAATACGTTTTGATCATATTGTTTATGCTCATTCGATATAATTATTCTTTTGACAAATAATGATTTATGATAAATTATAATTTCATATTCGGTTTTAGATAATGTTAATATGAAATTCTTATGGTTAAATTTCACCGCAGTGAATTTACAACTAAGTTTAATTTTGACTTACTATAGTCATAATATCGTTCACACATATAAAAAATATATATTTACCCACAGGTAGATTATATTGTCATGTGTAACATTCTATTTATTTAAATATTTTAGTGACTACCCACAGGAGCACTATTATTAAAGACGTAGTGTTTTACATATTGAATTCTTGTTATTTATGTTGCTTTATTTTATCACAACTAAAACTAGTATAGATCCCGCGCAATAATGCACAGTATATTTAGTGATTATTTATAAATAAATACTGTACTAATAATAATATTTTGATATTTTAATAATCAAGGTAATCAACCAATATTATTTAATGTATATTCTAATATTTTAATGAACATATTTTTTTTTACAAATCTAATAATAATATTTTGATCATTTTACCTGATTATTTTATTAAAAAATTGTTTTTTAATTCAAAAATCAATAGTCATGAATCAAAATACATTCGTTTATGTATTCAGATCATTAGAAATTTTGTTAACAAATTAGATGATAACATAATATTTCAAATATTATTAATTTATGTTTATATTAAAAAATTTGAAATTTTCTTGTTGTGAATTGATTTTTCCGTATAGTTTTTCTCATCATCAAATATTTTATATTGGTTTACGTCTACACATTACTTCAATGGTATTTATTGGAAAAAAAAATCTTCCTTTTTACATCATCATTGTCATTAATTGCCAGTATAATCATAAATTATTCTATTGGGATATGGAGGGCAAACTATTCTACTGTCATAATAATAATAATAATAATAATAATAATAATAATAATAATAATAATAATAATAATAATAATAATAATAATAATAATAATAATAATAATAATAATAATAATAATAATAATAATAATAATAATAATAATATAATAATAACATATCTATACTAATATATAATACAGAAACCACACATTTATTTTTTTGGCGCCAAAAACACTTTCTTAATATATCACATTTTCCATATTAATCTAATACACCATATAAATAAGATATATTTGTATATACTTTCTTAAGAACGACATTGACACAGATTTAAAATATTTTGATAGTAATGTAATTTATTTAAACGAGTTATAATATCTGAAAACATGGTAGGTATACACATGTGGATAAAACAATTTATCACGTTTATTGTGATTGAAATTATTTTCATATGATAATCGAACGTATATAGATTAAACATTGTCGAAAATATCCTTATCAAACAATTTTCTAACATATAAACAAATATACATAAATCTAAACATTTTTTATACTCTATATAACGTTACTAATCGGTATAATCACTGATAAAATAACATGAAATAGATAAAAAAAATCTATATCTATAAAATATATTAGTATCAGTAACGAATAATAATTTCCAAAAAATGGATATTAGTTATGAAAAATTAATATAGGTATGTTTCGTCTAATGTAGTGCTCCGTATATAATACAGAGTAGTAACCAGACTTCTTTGAAATATATAGAAATTGGAAAATATAACACAGTTTACATATTCCACGACTCTATAATAGTACTTTGTAATTTCTACATGAGTAATTGTTACATTAAATAATTTTATTATATTATTAATTTACGAGATAATAATCAATTATTTTTTAATGGTACACTTTGATTTTCATGAGGCGGTTCCAATTAGATGTCTATTTTTTATTCGCAATTTTCTTTAAATGTTTTGCGTTATGATTTTTGTATTAAGTTAGTTATACTGAGATTAAATTTTACATTATTTAAAAGAACATAAGTTAAAACTAATTTACTCAATCAATAATTGTATCAAATGTATGAGATATGCGTACGATATGTTAAAAGATATATACAGGTCAAACATGTATCTTTGCATTGATTTCATGTGTGGATGTTTCATGTTGATTTTAAGCATACACTTTTTTCATTTTAAAAACTATTCGTGTTAAAGATTTAATATCCAAATAAGATTATCTACATAATTTTTTTATTTATACCCGTGCAACTTTGCACGGGTACTAACCTAGTAATGTATAGTAGTGATATGGTTTTAGGCGGGAAAATTTTATCTCCTGTGTTGACATGTCAGCATATTGATAGGTCTTCCTATCCTTTTAGTAGAATAGGGATTACCTAACCAAGTGAAATATTATGGTATAACTCTGTTGTTGAGCTTAAGAGAACGAACAAACTACTCTGAATGAAAAGAGTAATAATTAATTGGATACTTGTCTTCGCAAAGATAAGCCGACTGACTTAACTTCTGAAAGTATTGCTCAAATATCCTTCCATGTATCTTGGGAGAGATCTGATAGATTATGGATTTTATTCTTATGTTGGATAATTGTAACCAACCTTAAGACTTAAGAATTCATTGTATGGACTGAAACAAGCATTCAAACAATGATACCTAAAGTTTGATAAAATCATGCTGATTTTAAAGAATATATCGTTGATCTTTGCATAAATCTCAAGATCAGTGAGAGTAAGTTCATATATTTGATTCTGTATGGAGATGAGATATCTTGTTAGCCAGTAACGATCTTGGTTTATCACATAAAACTAAGACTTATGTCTCAAATGACTAAATAAAGAATATCCTTATGCATCTCATGGTTTGGAACTTAATGTATGCTCAGGTAAACCTGACATTATTGATTCTCACATTTAGAAAATCAAATCACCCACAGGTGACTGGTTATTCTGATTCAGATTTTGGGGATGTTATGACACAAGGCATTGTACTCACAGTTGTTTTATATCTCCATCATGTAAACTGAATATGTGGCTTATTATGAGGCTTTAATAGGAGCATGATTGAGTAATTACCGTGATAATAATGAATTTGCAATCTTTTTCTAGCTCCATGAATGATATGATATATATAAGGGATCAAAACACATGAACCTTAAATATCTTTACTAAAGCAAGATGATAGATTACGAATTAATGAGATCTCCTTAACAATTCTACACTTGCTATATAATATTATCTCTGTTTTCCAATGTGTACACGTTTATTATTGGATGAATGATAACAGATATATAGTCTTTGTAAGACATTATGTGGACCATTACGTAGAACTCCACTTATCGCCTAATTGTTTCAATCGTTGATGTAGTGGTACATGGAAGTAAACATGTTGCAGAAATGCAGAATGACATGTGCACGCCATGACTCTCTTTAACGACTGCATCAGTCAAGGTGCGTATGAACGCCGATTTAAAATGTATGTTTTAGCATAATATGCGCAACTTATATATTCTCTAAAGAACATTATAGATGTTCCAATCGACCAAGTGGGAGACTGTAAGAATATTTTATGCTATAATAATATTACGGGATATGTAATATATCTTCCATATTATTATGTTAATATTTCTTCCTCATAATTATGGTCTTATTGGAAATCGGGATCTTATAGAGATATGCTATCACAATAATATCGAACTAAATAAGGAGTTTTTCCATATTTACTCAACCTTGATGGAAGGTCGAGATTACCGTAATCTAAAATCTTAATAGGAAACCGGTCCTCTCTCTGCCTATATAATGGAGTCTTCCCCATCAGAAACTCTATGCATGAATGAAAACGTAATGCATGAATGCGTATTATTAAGGTCAAACAACACTTATCACGTTATGGGACAAGAGAGAGAAACCGTACCTATTATTATTATTTTATTATTTGAAAATCATATAAAGACGTATTATTATTATTCCAAGTCGTCTTATTATTTATGAAGACGTCTTATAAAGATCTAATACCGTTCGTATTAGATTTCGACTTATTCCGTAATAAGGTATGTCTTAATCTCGTCTTAATTAATCTTTTGTGACCTTCATGTTGTACAAAGATTTATGGAAATTATGTTTATTTATGTCATGTTAATAATATGCTAACAAATAACCCAGATTCCAGAAAAAATTGCAAGAAATGCAAGAAATGGAAAACAGGAAGAACAGTTGATTAGGAGAGGAGATAGAAAGTATACGTACAGTAGTTGATTAGGGGGGAGGAGGAGATAGAAGAGTATACGTTATACGTACATCTGTCAAGTATAACGTCCCTCCGTACTTTTTTGACGGAAATTGGCATTTGGGGCAGTTCCGGTTACGGAATCAATTAACCCGACTTCGGATTCGGGCCTTTAGAATGTGATGTTGTTAGTATGACAATCGCTTGATTTCCTTCGATCTCCCTTTTCCCTCACTCCGGCGATCGGACTTTTCCCGGCGAAGACGGCCTGCTCCCTGCACAGTGAGCGCACAGGGCCTCGGAGGTGTCCGAGGGAACCTTCTCCGATGCCTAAGTCAGCCCGTGAAATGCCTTAAAGAACCTAGTTCGTGAGGAGCTAGATGGCGGTTTTAGAGTGAGAGTCTAGAGAGAGAAAATCCAACCTTTTGTATGTGAGAGGAGGAGAAGTATTTATACCTTCCCCAAGAGAGAGAAAAGAGAGAGGGGGGGGGGGAGAATGAGTGGATGGAGAAATGACACGTGGATCCGTCCTGTCCACTCATTCCCTTTTACCCTAGGCAAAATGACGGAGGGGTCCCTGGTTTCCCCTGGCCCTGCTTGGGGGAAGAGTCCCCTAGACAGGCAGGCCGGGGGCTTGGTTGCCAGGCTCGGCAAGCGGCACGGCCCTGCTGGGTAGCTTGAGTGACTGATGTTGCCCACTTGGGGCTTTTTTAGTGATTTCGCTTGGTGGCCTGCTGGGCAGGCTTTCTTTTGCTCTTGGGCCGGACCGTCCCGGGGTCCAATTGGCGGGCAATCCGGGGCAGGCTACCGACCCCCATCAATTGGCCCTCGCCGGCTAGGGGGAGCAGGGCTTCCCCTCAGCAGGAGACTTCTTGATCTGGATGGTGGGAGGCTGACCCTTTGAGCTTCATCTTTGCATTTAATGCGTCGCATGTTCCCGAGGGGACGAACTCAACCGTACTGGGCATGCAAAGAGTTGGAATGTCTTCTCTCATGATTACATTCCTCGTAAAGCGACCTCTTTGAGCAGTGTGTCAGATTGATGATTGGCTTTCCCTCTTGCAGAGATGGTTGGGACTAGGGATGGCAACGGGTCCGGGACCATGCCCAGACCCTGCGGGTCTTACCCTAACGGGTCGGGTACCGGTCCTAATTTTTTTGGACCCTGTGGGTACGGGTCGGGTATGGGTCCTTCAGAAATATTTCGGGTCCGGGTCCTAAGAGTCAGGCCCGGATCCGACCCGTGGACCCGTGTAAATATATATATATATATATATATATATATATATATATATATGTGTGTGTGTGTGTGTGTGTGTGTGTGTGTGTGTGTGTATATAAAACTACTGAGTGTCTGAGTGATAAGCCATCTACCAAACCCTAATATCCATTATTTTCTTCATTTACAACCACAGCCGCACTCCAATCCCCTTACTTCCCTACTTCCTTTTAACGTTCTCCCTTCTCCAGTTCTACCAATCTTCATCTTCAACCAGCAGTCCACCACCACACCAACCGCACCTTGCCTCTTCGTCGCCTCTCTTACTGCTCCGTCCTTAATTCGTCAGGTAAGATCATCCTCTATTCGAATCAGATTTAATTATTAATTGCTGTTATGCTCCTACATTCGAATCAAATTATTAGTTTTTTTTGTAGTTACTGCCGACTTTTCCTTTTTAGTACTCTTTATTTACCTTTTATCAAGTTTCTATTCTGTTTTCAAGTTTTAAATTGGTCATACTAGGGTAATGTACCTCCAGAAATCAGATTCGATTTGGTAATTGAGATGTGAGCCCATCACCAAGCTTTTAGATACTAAATCTAATTGATTTGTCTATCTCTTTGACATAGGTTTTGCTAGAATGGATGATGAGTCCTACCAAAATTTTCAATCGTTTTCTCAGTTGAGAAGTGTTTCACCAGTTATTAATTGTAATGATGAATGTGATGATACTGATGGTGGCGACGAAGAAGGTTTCATTGACATTCCAGATGATCACCCTAGTGAACTAACTACTGGCATGGAAAAATTAAGTTCGGTACGCAGTAAGAAGGCCACTTCAGAACTTGGCTTTATTTTGATAAAGTGGAGGTGAATGGAGTTCATAAGGCTAAGTGTAAGGCTTGTGGAAGTCATCTTAGTACTGGAGGTAATAGTGGTACAACTCACCTTATGAAGCATGCCTCAAAAGGTTGTCGAATGAGCCATTTGAAGACAGATGTGGGTCAATCAAAATTAAGAGTGATAACTGAAGTGGATGGTTCAAGAACTTTGTAACTTAAACAAAAGTAAAAAGCTTTTGATCAAGAGATCTCTAGGATTAAGTTGGTTAACATGGTGGTGATACATGAGTACCCTTTGTCTATAGTTGACCACTTTGCTTTTAAGGATTTTATCAATAGTATCAACCCTACATTCAAGATCATTTCCAGAAACACGTTAAGAAGTGATATCTTGAAGATGTACATGAGTGATAAAAGTTCACTTAAGCGCCTGTTGGAATTTAATGACAGTAGGATCGCAGTGACGACGGATATGTGGACCGCTTCCAACCAAAAGAAAGGATACATGGTTGTCACCTCACACTTCATCGATAAAAATTGGGTCTTAAGAAATCGAACATTGAGGTAATGATTAAACTCTTTAATTTAAGTGTATTTTTGAAATGCATTAGGAAAGTAAATTATTTGTTATTAACATGTTAGCTTTTAAATTTAATTTTATTCTCTTTTTTGTGCTTGAAGGTTTTGTTTTGTGCCTTGTCCACATACAAAAGGTGTTCTTGCTAAAGTTATAATGGATTGTTTGTCCCAATATGGTTTGGAGAGCAAAACTTCATCGGTTGTGGTCGATAATTGTAGTACTAATGATGCAATGATGAAGATTTTACTTAAGAATTTTGAGAAAAATAATCTAATGTTGAAAGGTAATTTCTTGCATTTGAGATGTAGCGCTCACATCTTGAATTTGATTGTGAAAGACGGATTAGAGGTGATTGAGTCGGGTATTGTGAAAGTGAGGGGGTGTGTGTGTCATTTTGGATGTCTACTCCTAAGAGAATTGAAAATTTTGAGGAATCTTGTCGATACTTGTCTATTAATAACTATAAAAGATTGGTTCTTGATTGTAAGACTAGGTGGAATTCAACGTTTTATATGCTTCAATCCACTTTGCCTTTTATGGATGTTTTCCATAGACTTAAACGTTTAAACAAAAGAATGAAATTTGATGTTCCTTCGGAGGAGGATTGGATGTTGGCTAGAATTATTTGTGAGAAGTTGGGGATATTTGATAAGGCTACTAAGGTGTTTTCGGAAAGGCATTATCCTACCTCTAATCTATTCTTTCGAAAAGCATGTCAAATTAAGCTTAAGTTAAGGGAATGGTCGGAAAATGGTATTGATATTGTCAAGTCTATGGCTAAAAATATGTTAGAAAAGTTTGACAAATATTGGGAGCATATAAACGGTCTCTTAGCCATTGCCGCAATTTTAGATCCTTGAAATAAGATGGATTGTGCGGAACATTATTTTAAAAGACTTTATGATGATGACGAGGGTGAGAGGGAGGTGGAGAAGGTGAGACAATTGTTAGATAAGCTTGTGGCAGAGTATCAACAAAGAAATGAAAAAATAATAATCAAGAAGAAATACATAAAGAATCTGGAAAAAGAAAGCGTCCTTGTGGTAAAAATGATGATGATGATGAGGATGAATATGCTAAACTAAAGAAAATAATGAAGAGAAAGGTGAAGGTAAAGGGTGAGGTGGATCACTACTTAGAGGATAAACCGGAAGATGAGAATGATGACTTTGACGTCCTTGGGTGGTGGAAGATGGATCGTAAGCATCCCACTTTGAGGAAAATTGCTAAAGATATTCTTGCGATCCCAATTTCAAGTGTTGCTTCGGAAAGCGCTTTTAGCATGGGTGGAAGAGTGGTGAGTCCTCATCGATCAAGACTTCATGCTAAAACCGTTGAAGCGCTAATGTGTTTGCAAAATTGGAAGACTCAAGATCTTGATGGTAACTTACTCATTTGCTCTAATATATTAACATATCCACTTCCTTCCATACAAACTATATTTTTTAAATGTTTCAAACATTTGTATTATTTAAATGCAGGTGATCTACAAGGTACTAATGCTTGCTCTACTGTGAACGATGACTCGGATCTTGAAGGAGATGCTATTGATATTATAGACATGGTACATATTTGTGTCTCAAATATATAACTCGTTTTTGTAAACCGATTTTTTTGGCAAATCACTCCCCCGTTTTTTTTCTTATTCTTACTTTGTTTCATTACATAGGATGTTGATGATATTCCCATCGAGGATATGGAAGACGATGAAGGGCAAGAAGTTTCAACAGTTTTTTAAATTTAGTGACTTTAGAATGATAAGTTTGTCAATTTCTTTAAAGCTACTGTAAAACTAAGCTGCAAGTTTGCATTCTTTCGTATGTTTTATTTTGCAACTCGCAGCAACACAGTGACATAGACGAAGGAGCAACTGATTTTATTTTGCCTTTTAATTTGACGTTTTAAATTGTCGGGTTGTAATTTGTATATATTTTAAATTGTTGTGCTAGGACCCGTGATGGACCCGGACCCTACCCGTACCCGTCGGGTCTGGGTAAGGGTCTAAATTTTTTGGACGCTTAAGGGTCCGGGTCGGGTCCGGGTCCAACTTTCAAAGTCCGGGTCCTGGTCCGGGTCCGGCTAGACCCGACCCATACCCGCCCCGTTGTCATCCCTAGTTGGGACGCCATTAATGCTCTGTGTTTGCCTTTGTATAAATTTCGACCTCCTTCACCATTTCCACAACCCATCTTTACTTTTCTTCTACTCTCCTCTTTAAAGAAAAATGTCTTGGATTAAGAAAACGGTTTTTCGTTGCGGAGTCTATGTGGACATTCTTTGTTTCAGGGGGCGTCGAAGGCTGAGATACCCCAAGCTAGCTCATTTTATCCTTCGCCGCAGTAGGCGAACTCACTCTTGCTCTTCACAGAATGCTAGGAGGAGAGCTTCCGTCAGGGCAGGCAAGCGCCCTGAAAAGTCCTCCTCTCCAGCTGGGCCTATGCCCAGGCGCTGCTCCCAGGTGGGAGGCTGTTTTTACAGGGGGTGCCACAAGTGCTTCCCTTGGCTGCATCCAAAGCAATTTGACCCTAATTGCTCTGAACTGAACTCCTCCCCTGAGTCGGGCCCTTCCTCTCCTCTGATGAGGAAGGTGGGCCGCGGCTCCTCTGATGACGTCAGGGAAGTCCCTTATGGCAGGGACTGGGACGTAAGCAGCCACGACTCCGAAGACAGTGAAGGCCAAGGCTACTCCTCTGGTAAGAATGAAGAAGAAGGCCTTGATGATCCTTTCAAGGACACTGATGACTGGGACTGGGGGTCCGATGCCGATGGCTATGATAGCCCTGGGGATTATTCTCCGGGTTTTGACGATGATTAGGGCTGCCCTGCGTTTGCAGGCAGTTTGAGCTGGAACATCAGACTCCTTTTGTAACTTTTTGCTTATCCCCCCAGTTTGTAACTTTTGGCCGTTTTCTGGCCTTTTCAATCAATGGAAAATCAGGCGGGCCTTTTTCACTTGTGTTTGTTTTGTTTTGTTTTTTTTTTGAATAAATGAATGGATGGATGGATGACGTCATGCGACGATTATCCTCTGACCTCTGTTGTCTTTTCGAGGTTTCTTGGGAAGTGATGGGTGGTTGGGTTTCTTGAAAGTGTGACATGTGGGAGCTTTTCTCGGGGAAGTCCTCAGGATGGGCGACATTCCTACTCCTCCCATTTCCCCCTTTTACACTCTCGAGAACCCAGAAAAACCCTTTCTCACAATCTTCCCTCGCTAAAACGCTTTAGACTGAAGAACTCTTTTCTTGCGTCTTCATCCGGCCGGCCATCAATTTAGGTCAGAATCCTTTTCCCCAGCTTTCATCTTTTTATTTCTTCGCTTTTTCTACTCCTTAGTCATCATGGGTAGCCGCCGTGCTCGCATTCTTACCTTTACTGACCCTTCGCTTGAAAAGGCGGAGGGTAGGGATAGGATTAGAACTGACCTTGCCTCCTCCTCTGGGGGGCCTAGCGTTAGAACGGCCGAGGAGGACCGCTCAGAGGGGAGTGGGGGCGCCAGGCCAACTCCCCTGACCCCGCCCCCTTTGACATCATTGATATTTGATTCTGATGATGAGGCGATGGAAATTGATCCCTCCACGATCATCGGCCCACTCATCCCCAGGGAGCAGGGGAGGACATATTATTTAGACAAGACCAAGTACGTGGTTTCCCTGAAAACCTACCTGGAGCCTAAGAACCGGGACTTGATTTTAGAGACCAACGCTGCCGGGGCTCTTGAACGATTCTATAATTTCGGGGAGGGGTATACAATCGTTGTCCCTGGAGAGAAGGACACTGTGTGCTACCCTCCTGATGGCTGCATTGCCGTCTACCATAAGTGTTTAGAGTTTGGCCTGCACTTTCCTCTGCATCCTTTCTTGGAGGAAACTTTCAGGCGAATGAATGTGGCCATTGCTAAGTTGACCGCCGTGGCGGTCAGGTCGTTGATTGCTTACACATGGACCTGCTTATTCCATGGTGAGGGGCCTTCAATCGATGCTCTGAGATTCATGGCTGGCCTGCAGATGGTGTCCTCTTCTGGGGGTGAGGGCTCCCCTGAATATTTTTCTATCCTTAGGCAGAAAGGATACACTTTGGTCTGGCCAGTTTTAAATAGCTTGAAGGACTGGAAAAACAACTTCCTGTATGTGCACAGCGCCACAGGGTGGAAGATTCCTCGACATTTCAGGAATCATGTTCACACTCGATTGGAGACCCGCCAGGAGTATCACCCTGGCGTTGAGGGGAAGGCCCTCGAGATGAAATTGACTGAACAGGACCTGGATCTGGTTAAGAAGTTCGTCGCTCTTGTAGACAAATCAGGCGTATATGGCCCTGGCTTCCTCATGCGGATCTGATAGCCACTGATGAACCCGAATGGGTCTAACTCCCGGCCTCGGAGGAGGTAGTTCAGGGATATCATTGACATTTTGCCTTCTTTCAGCCTTATCTTTCTATATTTTTCTGACTGATTTTCCTTTGCCCTGCAGATCTCGCCACCCGTCTCTGGTCAAAGAAAGAGGTGAGGAACCTCGGACTAGACAGTGACTTCACCATCATTGCAAAACGTCCCTCCCTTCCTTCCGACTATAAGAAAGGTTGGAAAAACATGATGAAGTACGTGAAGAGTATTTCTGCCAGCCGAGCGAGACTTCCTCTTCCTCCTAGGTTGCCGCCTGCAAAGCCGACGGTTCCCTCTTCTGCTGACCATGGCATGGAGACGGAGGCTGCCTCAGAGGCCATCCCCTCCCCTGCCAGCAAGCAGGGAGGCTCCCCTACAGGGACTCATCCTCCCCTGGGATCGAAGCCCGTCAGCTCTAAGGAGACTGGGGAGAGCAATCCCCTGGTGGGCAGGAAGAGGAAAGAAAAGGAGCCTACGGACCCTACGCCAGTGGTGGATCTAGAGGCTGATGTTAATATGCCTGACCCCAAGCGTCCTACCCATTATGTTCCAAGCACCCTTTTTTCAGAAGAAAATGCTGAATTCCACTATACTGTTGGCGAAAGTCTCGAAGTTTCCGCCCTGCTTTCCGACTCCAGCGCTGTACTGGCGGACCACCTTACTAAGTCCGTGACTTCTACCACTACTCAGGTGATCCAGTACATTCAGCGTACCTCCAGGGTGTTTCAAACTTCCGCCGAACTGGCGGCCCTCAGCCGCCTGAGTGACGACGAAGAGTTAGTCGTTACCCCTGGGCTTCCTCTATCTGATCGTTTGGCGGCGATTGAAAGGGACGTTGCCCTTATTGCCAGCCTGAAGGATCAACTGGCGAAACAAGAGGGCGATTTGGAGGAAGCCAAAGGTCAGGCAGCCCGCTGGAAGACTCAGGGTGAAAGAGCCGTGAGGGAGGCGTCCAAGCTGGAGGCGGAGCTGAAAGAGGCCAGGCTGGCAGTTGCTGAGCTAGAGCAGGCTAAGAAGGCAGTGACTGAGCTGGAGCACATTAAGAGAAAGGTGGTTGACCTGGAGGAGCGCCTGTCCAAAGCTGATTCAGACCTTTAGAAGGCCCAGGGCGACTTGAAGGCAAAGGGCGAGGAATGGGAGAAAGAGAAGGACACCATTGTCCAGGAAGCCAATGCTGCAGTGGATACGAGCTTCAATGATGGTGCCTCCTCTTCCTTGCAGTTTGTCATGGAGGTTATCAGGGAGATGCTCCCTAACTTTGATGAGGATGCCTTCTGAAACCTCTATGCCGCCAAGAATGAAGCCCGGGCAAATAGGTCGCCTGAGGAGTCCACTGGCCCTAACCAAGATGCCCTTAATGCCTAACATGCGGGCCAGTCGTCCTCTGAGGGCTCTTTCCCCTATCCTGCTGCGCCTTTGCTTCCTTGCTAATATTCTAATCTTTTTTGCGCGTCGGGCCCTGATGTGGCCGGCTGCCAGTTTGATGTAACATTCTAACTTTCTTATGCCTGGATTTTTACTCATCCCTGTTAAACTCTGCCGGATTCATTATGAATGTACCTTTTTCTCTTTGTTTTACTTGCTGCTTTTCTTTCGAGATCAGGCCTGGCCCTGATTCATTTGCTGAAATTTAGGGGGCCTTCCCCCTGCCTGCCCAGAGGTGGGCAGGGGGACTTAGCATTTTTTACACGAGGTTGAGGGATGCCCCCAGTCCTTTGTTCGTTCGGTACGTGGGGCCTGGCCTGACCCTGGCTTCTGGTCGAAGTCCAGGGGGCCTGCCCCCTGCCTGCCCTGGGGTGGGTCAGAGGGACTTATGCGTTTTTATACAAGGTTGGGGGATGCCACCAGTCCTTGTTTATTCGGCACGTGGGGCCCGGCCTGACCCTGGCTTCTGGTCGAAGTCCAGGGGGCCTGCCCCCTGCCTGCCCGGGGGTAGGTCAGGGGGACTTATGCGTTTTTTATACAAGGTTGGGGGATGCCCCCAGTCCTTGTTTATTCGGCACGTGGGGCCCGGCCTAACCCTGGCTTCTGGTCGAAGTCCAGGGGGCTTGCCCTCTGCCTGCCCGGGGGTAGGTTAGAGGGACTTATGTTAACGCCAGTTTGTGTTGGGGGGGTCCATTTTCCTTGGTTTTAGCAACAGGGGGGCCTCTCCCTATTGCCCCATGCTCGTTTGTGTGTGAAAATGCCAGTTTGAACAGACAACGAGTATAAACTTCAAACTTTTCATTTCTTGTAATAAAAACTTTTAAAATAGTTGTGGTCGGAGCCGTCGACATTCTATTCTGACCGTCCTCCGCCAATTTCTGAAAAGAAAATTACTTAGCTTCCTAGTGCTAGACATAGTATTTCTTTAAGGTGTCTGCATTCCAGTGGGCGGCTAACTCCCGGCCGTCAAGATTAGCAATCATGTAGGTACCTGGCCCCATAATCCGGGTCACCTCATATGGGTCTTCCCAGTTGGCGCTCAGTTTTCCATGCTCTCTTGACTTTCCCACCGCCTGCGTTTTCCTCAAAACCAGGTCCCCTATTTGGAAACTTCTTTCGTTCACCCTCTTGTTGTATGCCTTCCTCATTCGCTGTTGGTAGGCGGCTATGTTAACGCCGGCCTCCTGCCTTACTTCACTGACCAAGTCCAAGGCCTCAGTCAATGCTGCTTCATTATCTGCCCTGTTATACTGTTGGGATCGCAGGGTGGGGATTCGCACCTCAATGGGCAGAAGAGCTTCCGCCCTGTAGACCAGGCCAAAGGGTGTTTGTCCCATGGATTCTTTCCGAGTGGTCCTGATTGACCAAAGTATGCTTGTCAACTCGTCTACCCACATGCCTTTGAGTTCATCCACCATCTTCTTGAGCCCGTTCAGAATTTGTTTGTTGGCAGCTTCGGCCTGCCCATTTGTTTGGGGATGGCAGACAACAGAGTAGGCGACCGCTACGCCATGGCCTTCTAGCCAAGCTCTCAGGGGGTCGTTGTCAAACTGTCTTCCGTGATCGAATACTAGCATTTTTGGCAGGCCGAACCTGGTTATGATATTTCTCCAAATTACCTTTCTGACTGCAGGCTCGATAATGTTTGGGACTGCTTCAGCTTCGATCCACTTGGTGAAATAATCAATCCCCACAATCAAGAACTTTCTGCCCCCAGTCACAACAGTGAAAGGACCCAATATGTCCATTCCCCACTGAGCGAAGGGGATGGGAGACAGAATTGGCCTGAGTTCCTGGGCGGGGGCATGGATCGATGGGGCGAACAGCTGGCACTTTCTGCACCTCCGGGTTAGATCTCTGGCATCGGCTAGCAGGGTTGGCCAATAATAGCCTGCCCTCAGGGCCTTATGGGCTAGTGACCTCCCTCCTATGTGGTGGCCGCAAATTCCTGAGTGAATATCGTCCAGAACTTCTGCGGACTGACCTGCCCCCAGGCATCTGAGCAGGGGTGAGGAGAATGACTTTTTGTACAGCTCTTCTCCGATTAGTATGAACCATGCTGCCTTCGCTGACATTTTCCTTCTTTGTGCAGGGTCAGAGGGAAGAGTTTCGTTCTTCTTGAATTGAATGATTGGGGTCATCCAATCTCCAGGCCCTACCTCCTCAATGACACTGACCAGCTGACAGGGGGTGGTGGATTTTTCTTGGACCACGTCCACCCAGACTGACCTTCTGATGTCTTGCAGGCTAGAGCTGGCCAGTTTTGACAGGGCATCCGCCCGGTTATTCTGGGACCGGGGAATTTGCTTGACTTCATAGGACTTCAATCCTGATAATTCTTGCTTCGCCTTTTCCAGGTAGGTGGCCATAGTCTGGTCTTTGGCTTCGTATTCTCCATTTATTTGATTGGCAATGAGCTGGGAGTCTGTCGCCAGGACGAGTCTCTCAGCCCCTGCAGCTTTGGCTAGATTAACGCCTGCCAATACGGCCTCGTACTCGGCCTCGTTGTTTGATGCAGGGAAGGTGAACCTGAGCTCATGCTCGAAGTCTATTCCTTCAGGGCTGGTCAGCACAATTCCTGCCCCTGCACCGTTGGCTGTCGAGGATCCGTCAGTGTATATCACCCATTCTCCGGCGGGTGAATCATCCTCCTCCGAATGAGAGCACTCGACCAGAAAATCCGCCGAGGCTTGCGCCTTGATGGTTGTCCTGGATTGGTATGATATTCCCAATCCGCTCAATTCTATGGCCCATTTTAACAATCTTCCCGACTTTTCAAACTTTTCCAGCACCTTTTCCAGGGGTTGGTTAGTTAACACTACGACAGGGTGGGCGTCAAAGTATGGCCTGAGCTTTCTGGCTGCGATGACGACTGCGTAGGCTGCCTTTTCTACCACTGGGTAGTTCTTCTCTGCTGCCCCCAGGGCATGACTCACAAAATATATGGGTTGTTGGGATCCTGCTTCCTCCTTCAGAATTACCGCGCTAACTGTTGTGTTTGTCACGGCGATATAAAGGAAAAGCGTCTCCCCTGCCACCGGTCTTGCCAGGGTGGGCAGCTTCTTCAAATGCTCCTTTAACTGTTCAAAGGCCTCTTTTTGTTCGTCTTCCCATTTGAATTGCTTGTTTCCCTTCAACACTTTGAAGAAGGGTGTTGATTTGTCGGCTGACCTGGCGGTGAAGCGTGCCAGGGCAGCCATCCTGCCTGTCAGGCGTTGGATATCTCTTATGGTCTTTGGTTCTGGAAGATCCAAGATGGCCTGAACCTTTTCGGGGTTGGCGTCTATTCCCCTGGCGCTGACCAGGAAGCCCAGGAACTTACCCGAACGAACTCCGAATGTACACTTCTTGGGATTGAGTTTCATTTTGTAGGTGCGCAGGGAGGAGAAGGTCTCCTGCAAATCCATTAGGTGCTCTTTGTCCCCCTTACTCTTCACGATCGCGTCGTTCGGCCACGTAGGCTTCCAGGTTCCTACCCTTCTGATTTTCGAAGACTTTGTCGACCAGTCGCTGGTAGGTGGCGCCTGCGTTTTTTAGCCCGAATGACATCATTTTATACATATAAGTCCCGGCACTAGTGATGAACGCGCACTTTACCCTGTCTGGCTGCCAAAGATAAACTTGATGGTACCCTGAAAAGGCGTCCAAAAAGCTTAGCGTGGTATACCCGCTGGTGGCGTCCACCAACTGATCGATCCTCGGGAGAGGATAACAGTCCTTTGGGCAGGTTTTGTTAAGGTTCGTGAAGTCCACACACATTCGCCATGCTCCTGAAGACTTTTTTACCATCACCACATTAGCCAACCATTAAGGGTAGTCGCAGCTTTCTATGAAATCGTCCTTCAAAAGTTTTTCGATTTCTTCTTTGATGGCCTGATCCTTCTCTGCAGACATGTTCCTCTTTTTCTGCTTCACAGGGCGGGCTTCCGGGTTTACGTTCAGCTTTTGAACGATATACGTCGGATCGACCCCCGGCATTTCCTCTGCCGAGTAGGCGAACACGTCCCTGTTATCCTTCAAGATTTTGATCAATTCTTCGCGGTAGGGACTGACTAGGTCGGCCCCTATGAGGACCTGTCTTCCAGGCTCCAGATCCACCAGCATGCTTTCTCCCCCAGGTTTAAGGTGGTCAGCAGTCTGCTGGCCAGCTGGGATCTCTCCCTCCCTGCTGGGGGAGCTGTTAGCCTTTCGTTTTCCTTTTCTCTCGGCCTCGTGGGTGTGCAGGGCTACGAAATAGCATTGTCTGGCAGACTCCTGGTTTCCGTGCACCTTTCCCTCCATGCCGAAGTTTGTGACGTAGGCGATGGTCAGGGCCCTGATGGATATGGCGGCCTCGATTTCGTCTAGGGTAGCCCTGCCTATCAGGGCATTATATGCAGATTTTGCATCTGCCACAACGAATGACGCCCTGATATTCCTGGCAGAGGCTCTCTCCCCAAATGTCACGGGTAGGTCAATGATTCCCATTGGAAGTATGCCTGCTCCGCTGAACCCATACAACGACCTAGGGGCAGGCTTCAGATGTCTTTTTTCCAGATTCATTTTATCGAACGCGTCTTTGTACAGTAGATTGGTGTAGGCTCCTGTATCCACCATACATCTTTTCACGATGTGGTTGCTGATGACAAGGGATAGCACCAAAGGGTCACTGTGGGGGTATATTACTCGCTGCGTCTTCAGGGGTGATGCTCAGGGTCAAGCCCCTGGGACTCCCTGCTTTCTCGGCGTAGCATATCTGATTTCTTAACTCCCGGATCTGCCTTTTTTGGCCTCTCCTACTTGTCTGGCCCTCTGCATCTCCCGATATCACGTGGATTATCAGGCGATTCTGCGCCGACCCTTCGGGCTTGTCCACCGTTTCCTTCTGGTTTTTGTTTCTTGCGGCATAGTTGCTCAGCCAACCATTTCTAATGACTTTTTCAATCTCGTCTTTTAGGTGGCGGCATTCTTTGGTGGTGTGCCCTACACAGTCGTTGAACGTACAAAATTTCTTTGGATCACCCTTCGGGCTGCGCGGCTTGCTCGGGCGATTCCATTTGGCTGTTTCTTTTTCCAGCTCAAAGATTTCTGCCCTAGATTTGTTGAGAGCTGTATAGCTATCAAATCTGGGCTGGTAAGCTACGCGTTCTTTTCTGGGGGTGTCTCCCTCCTCAGCTCTCTGCTTCCTTGCGTTGGTCCTACCGCGTCCACCCTGCGGTCCTCCCTGCGGCCTGGCATGGCCTGCGAGGGTGTCTGGCAGGCTGTGGAATTCCTCCTGCAGCATGAAACCCTCTGCAATTTTTCGGGCCTTGGCCAAAGTTTCTGGTTGGGCTCTAATCATTTGGTTTTTCATTTCTCTAGGGAGCAGAGAGTTGGTCAAGGCATATGCCGCTGTCGGATCATCCATCTCCTTGACCTGCTGAAAGGACAGATCGAACCTTTTCAAGTACTCCCTGACAGTTTCGCCCTTCTTCTGTCTAAGGGTCATCAGATCAAAACGGGTGAGACGGCGTCTTTTGTTTCCGGCGTATTGGTCTAGAAAAGCTTCGGCCAGCTCTATAAAGTAATTGATCGAACCCTGTGGTAGATCCCTGAACCACCCCTGGGCCAGACCCACCAGGGTGGTGGGAAAGATTTTACACTAGACCGCATCGTCGGCGTCGTACATACCCATGTGACTTTCATACGCAGCTAGATGATCTTCTGGGTCGGTGGTTCCGTCGAACTTGACGGATGGCATCTTGATTTTCGGAATGGGATACCCCTGCACTTCCGGGTGGAGTGGGGTCTTGGTAGGCCTGCCTGCCATTCTTGACCTGCTCCCGACGGAGTGGTAACCGTAGTCATCCCATTTGTCAAGGGTTGGTTTCCTACTGCCGGGGGAGCGGTGCCTGGGTGGCTGCCTACTCATTGCCTCATCATCTCTGATCGGGGAGTGATAACGTGAGCGTTTTTTCTGAGGAGCAGGCTCGAGGTTATCGCCCTGACGATGTCTTGACCTCACGGGTTGCCCATAGTTAAGTCTTGATTGCAGGCTTTGAGACAGCCCTAGTGCTGGTTGTTGCTCTATCGCGGGCGTCAACCTGGAGAAGACATCACCCTGCTTTTCCCCCAGACGCTTGGACGCTGGCTCTCGGTGTTTCATTCGATCCTGGAGATCTTGGGATAAACCCCTTTTCCTGAGGGTAGACGTGGACTCAGTGGTGTGTATGGAGAATGCCTGCTGTTGAGCAGGCTGCTCCTGGTTGCCTGCTGTAATGCGCTTCTGCACTTGCGCATACCCTTGTGCCGTTTTTCTTGCTTTCTTTTGGATGTTCCTGGCGGCGGTCCGCTTCGTGCCCCCAGTCCCTTCCCCACTTTCAAAGTGAATGTGCCTGGGGGTCGTCGCGACCCTGCCCACCAGGTCCTTTGGAGTGAACTCTTGGTTGAGCATCTCCGAGAAGAAGGCTGCTTTTTGCGCCATCTGAGCAGGGGTGAGGTTCAAGCTGTGCCTCTGATGTCCAGCCTGCCCAGCTATGACAGCGGCGTCCTTACCGGGTGCTCCCTGAAGACTTGCCCGCCCTACCCCTGGAATCGTGGCGGCGAGTGTTTTCTCCGGCAATGGCATGCCATACAGGGGGGTCTCCGGTGGTACCGTCGGACCTGCCCCAGAACTGGCGTCAACAATTTCAGGCATTACTATTTGACTGGTTGATTTTCTTGCGGGTAACTCGTGAGCACAACCGAATTCTTCCCCACAGACGGCGCCAAATTGTTCCGGTCACGGAATCAATTAACCCGACTTCGGATTCGGGTCTTTAGAATGTGATGTTGTTAGTATGACAATCGCTTGACTTCCTTCGATCTCCCCTTTCCCTCACTCCGGCGATCGGACTTTTCCCGGCGAAGACGGCCTGCCACCCTGCACAGTGAGCGCACAAGGCCTCAGAGGTGTCTGAGGGAACCCTCTCTGATGCCTAAGTCAGCCCGTGAAATGCCTTAAAGAACCTAGTTCGTGAGGAGCTAGGTGGCGGTTTTAGAGTGAGACTCTAGAGAGAGAAAATCCAACCTTTTGTATGTGAGAGGAGGAGAAGTATTTATACCTTCCCCCAAGAGAGAGAAAAGAGAGAGGGGGGGGGGGGGAATGAGTGGATGGAGAAATGACACGTGGATCTGTCCTGTCCACTCATTCCCCTTTACCCTAGGCAAAATGACGGAGGGGCCCCTGGTTTCCCCTGGCCCTGCTTGGGGGAAGAGTCCCCTGGACAGGCAGGCCGGGGGCTTGGTTGCCAGGCTCGGCAGGCGGCACGGCCCTGCTGGGCAGCTTGAGTGACTGTTGTTGCCCACTTGGGGCTTTTTTAGTAATTTCGCTTGGCGGCCTGCTGGGCAGGCTCTCTTTTGCTCTTGGGCCGGACCGTCCCGGGGTCCAATTGGCGGGCGATTCGGGGCAGGCTACCGACCCCCATCAGGGGCCTTTAACCAAACAATTGAGAATTTTAGGTGTTTTTGGGCAAAAAAAATTTAAGGTGCCTTTTCTACAGAAAGCCTAAATGTTAGGTGCCTTTCGACAAAAACCCGTATCAAAAATATAGAATGAAAGAGAAAAAATAATAGGAAAAAATTGTCCTCTTTGATATATATATATATATATATATATATAGAGTCCGTATATAGATTAACTTTAAGACTATGTTTATTGGAGGTTGGAAAAGAGGTAGAAGAGGAGGGTAAAAGGCTAAACCTTCTTTTGGCTCAACTAGGTGGAAAGAGAACATCTTCCACCTTTTCTCCACCCTATCACTTGTTCATTTTCAATTGGTGCAAATTTAAAAACAAAAAAAAGTTAGTGTGGTTTGATAAATTAATATGTGTGTAGGACCATGATGAAAGAAAGTGTGGATAATGAGAGAAAAGTTTGATGAAGTAGATTGTGAATAAAAAATAGTACTCCCTCCGATTCATTGGAATCGCAACATTTACTATTCACACAAAAAATAAGGATAGTGAATTGGTGGACCACAATAGTGATGTCATGTAAGATTAAGTAGTATAATAATATTATATTGAATATTTTGGAATATAGTAATGAAAAGTTAAGGGTAGATTGGTCATTTCATAGGAAAAGTATGGCCCAAAATGGAAATGTTGCAAAGCTGATGAATTTGCCAAAAACGGAATACGTTGCGAATCCAATGAATCGGAGGGAGTAATGGGTTTTTCTACGTTGTACCCTTATGTTTTTCCGTTTTCTACCATATACCCCTCCTGTTTTCTAAACCCTCACTTATACCCATGTAGTTGATTAATTTCATTAAACGTGACCTAATTACAATTATTCTACTCAAAAACCCTTATTAATTTCCATCTCCGTCTCCTATGTTTTCTCTAATTCTAATTTTGCATGCATAATTTCTGATTTTTTTCTTCATTTTATCATAATTATTTCACTCTTTATTTTAAGTGCAACATTAATACTTTGTTTGTTAATGCGATTAAATTAATTTTGTTAGAAATCAGTAAAATATCATTATTTTAAGCTAAAGAATAAGTTGGGGTGAAAGTGGAGGAAAATCAATTAGGTAAAAAAAGAATAAGAAGTTGACATATAAAATGAGAAAAATGGGAAAAATTAATGAAATGGAGAAAAAATTGGGGAAAATGGAGGGAATAAAAGTCAAGGTTGTCAAAACTGGTTATGTCATATCCTAGAGTCAAAATTGAGGAAAATGGAGGGAAAATAGGAGGGGTACATGGTAGAAAACGGAAAAACAGGAAACTATAACGTAGAAAAACCCAAAAATAATTTAATATGGATTGGACTTGGTGAAGTAAACCAAAGGATAAACGTGGTCTTATAGTTATAGGTTGACGGTAAAACTGAAGTTATTGCTGCTACTCCGTATATCTTCTTATCATATACGGAGTACTTGCTCATAAAATAAATAAGACAGACAAGAGTCTCGAATCAGCGAAGAGAAGAAGAAAGTAGGGTTTCGACGGCAGACGAAGATTCCACATCCGCTCGCTCGCTCGCTCGCTCGCTCAATTCCTGCCGACTACCTGTGTGTTAGATGATCTCCGCCCTAATTTTGTCCTTCGACTCTTCAATTCCATCAGTGTTTGATGATATCTAGGGTTCTTATATAACTTGTATTATCATCAATCAATCATTATTATTCCTTGTTATATTTATAAGCTCCGATATTAGTCCTTTGTAGTTTGGTTTAATTCCGATTCGATGTATTATTATGTATCGCTATATCGCACAGTAACAGAATTTTGTGTTTCTTCTTCTTTTCATCTTTCTAGTTTCTATTTTTCTGAATTTATTTCACTCAGTTACATGAGTAATTGATCATTCATGCGCAATTAAAGTAAAAAAAAAAAAAAACAAGCAAAAGGAAGGGAAAAATACCGGGAATTTGATGAAAAGAGCAAAATTTTGTGTTGATTGGCTGTTAAAAATCATTATTCAGGAAAAATAGAGAGAATTTTGTGAGTGAACCCATATTTTTTTGTTAACTAGTCGAGAGAATAGTTTATTCATTGAGCCGTAAATGGCAAGCTATGGAGTCAATAGTCATCGGTCCAATGGACAGAGGTTGGGAATAACGGAGCCTATTTCGTTGGGTGGCCCTACAGAGGATGATGTGACCAAAACCCACGAGCTTGAAAAGGTTGATTGTGTTTTATTTATTTTGAATTTTGTTGATTCTAGTTGATTATGTTGATATTGTGTTTGTTTATTGTGAACCATGGACTTACATAAAGTGTAATCACCGTGGTTTTTTTGACAGTACTTGGAAAATGTGGGTTTATACGAGAGTCAGGAGGAAGCGGTCAGAAGGGAAGAAGTGCTTGGGACACTCGACCAGGTAAAACTGTGTCTTTAACGAGTATTTCTTTGTTGTTTGGTTTCCCTAATTATGGACCTGAATTTGATACATTGTTCTTGGATGTGTCTTCTGATGAAGTAGATTGTCAAGGTTTGGGTGAAAACAATTAGCCGAGCCAAGGGGCTGAATGAGCAATTGGTTCAGGAAGCAAATGCAAAGATCTTCACTTTCGGGTCCTACAGGCTCGGGGTATGAATATGCTTCTAATTTAGATTTACTTGAATCATCATTTAAGTCTTGTACGGAGTATGATTTAGTTTCTATACCAAAAGTAATAACTTACGCTGGATAATTAGTACACTTCTATACCTCTTCGCTGAGCACCCAATTTTGCAAGTTGTGAGTCAAGTAATTTCCTTGAATATAGACCCAAACTCCATAGAGGGTGGCACCCGGGGTTTAAGCATGGCCTCATTTTGGAAGGCAGAAGAAATGCCATATTAGACTTGTGAGGAACACCTTTGTTCAATTCTGCATCTTGCTCCAATATGAAGGGGCTATAATGCTGAAGTGCTGAACAATGGAAACTCATATTCCTAATGCCACTAAACATAAAAACTTTCATGATTGGGTAATGTTAAATACAACTTATGGATTGAAGCAAAAATTACACACACATCAATACAATTAATGCATGTATTAAAAGATTAGTTCCCTTTATGGTCTTTTAAATACAGCCCTACTGTATTTATCATTTTCTTTCATGATTTTATTTAAATCTGGTTCTAGTTAAGAATTTCAACAACATCAGAGCCTTAGTCCCAAAAAGATTTGGGGTCGGCTAACATAAAACATGATCTGAAGTCAGGGGTAAAATAATAATAAAAATATAGTTTCAAACTTAAAATTAAGTTGAAAGTGTTAATAATTTTAAAACATTCCAAGCTAAAAATAAAATAAAAATAAAAATATTAGTAGGAAAAAATAGGTATGAAAAATACAATAAAAAGAATCAAGAATAAATAAAAGAATATCGTATTTTTGCAAACATCTTCATCTTTTACTCTTTAAGTATGGTATTTTACTTTGGCTTTGGGATGTGGGGATACCTTGGACATTATGGGTATTAGTTGATTGAAGAAAAAAAAGAGTGGTTTAGTGTACGGTTGATAAATATTTTAGGATTTTTTTTGGACTTCTAGTTGGCCAGGAAGATCAACTGTGCGGATAACTGGGTTGACCTGACGTATGACGTATATATGAAGTGATCTTCATTTTCATTTTTGTCCAGATGTGATTGTGATTGCTCTTGTATAAAGTTTCGCTGTTACTAAGGCACGATCCTAATAAAACCTTGTTTCAAATAATGATCATAGTACTAGACTGCTAGTGACTTAATTCCGTTTATCACACATCTTTTTTCTATATTAGGTGCATGGTCCTGGAGCTGATATAGACACACTTTGTGTCGGGCCTAGACATGCAACACGAGAGGTATTATCAGACCTTAACCAACTTACTTTCCCTGTTCAATTATATAAATGGGACTCTTACATGGGCTGTCCTGGATGTAGGAAGATTTCTTTGGTGAACTCCACAGGATGCTTTCAGATATGCCAGAAGTTACCGAACTGCGTGCTGTCCCTGATGCTCATGTTCCCGTGATGGAGTTCAAGTTGAATGGGGTCTCTATTGATCTTCTTTATGCTAAATTGTCGCTTTGGGTGATTCCGGAGGTGAGTTAAATCTTTGTATATATCTTGTTTTCTTGTATGTGTTGTACACAAATTTCAGATTCAGTTTCATGTGTTCTTTGAGATGCTCATGTTTAAGTTTTTAGTTGCTTGTGAGAAACTTTGTTCGTTTGTATGTTAGTTCGAACTGTACATGCGCAAGTGTTTTCTTTCATTACAAGGAATCATGGTTACCGGATATGTAATTCACTTGATTCGAATTCATGATTCACTAAAAATAGAGTATAATTTGGAATAATTGTAACCAAACATCATAATTCGCTCTAATACAGATTCGTAATTCAATCGAATCGTGTCGCGATTCGTATGGTGATAGACCAAATTAGTGGTAACCCTGCTAGGAATAATGTTTTGTGTCTCTATGTAAAGTATGTTCTTGTCATGTCACATGTTTTCTTCTGATGGCATTTTTTTCTCTTTCTTGGGTGTCCTTCTGGTGTGGATTTCACCATCAATCTTTGAAGTGGGTGGGCTTTAGGACTCGTCAGTTTTTCTTTTGGTTGAGCTGATTTCTGACTTTTCTGTTTATATATGGCTGGGAAAGCAATGGATTTGCTTTAGGTATGTAACCAATGAGGACCTTGTCTCTGCGTCAAAGTTTAGTATGTTTATCCTTTTGAGTGATGAGATGCAAAGTTAATGAATGATGGATGTGCCTTATCTGCTTGAATTTGGGGGTGGATCTTGAATAGAAAATGAAGTATATTTCATCATATGATCATGTAGGTGCCAATGGGCTTTGTCCACACTACTTATTATTTGGCTTGAAACAAACATAATGACAATCATCAAGCAGTTCCCCTATAATCTGATTTCTGATTCCAGTTGCGCAGTTCTGCTCAACTCATTGAATTTAACCTTTATGAAGCATGTCCATACATTTCTAGCGTGAATGTACTACAGTTTGGAATTTTTTGCTTAAAATGCTTCTTGAACTTTGTATATCACCCCAAGCCTACTCATGTTGATGTAATGATTATGAAAATGATCTTTTGGCTTAATTGCAAATTGTTCTCTCATATTACCAATAGAAATACATCAATTACAAAATTGCATGCATCTTAAAGTTATACTTCTGTTATTTTGCTAGCATTTGAGATTACTCCTTTTGTTTTTAAATTTCAGGATTTGGATATCTCGCAAGATTCAATTCTGCAGAATACAGATGAGCAGACCGTCCGCAGTCTTAATGGTTGCAGAGTTACTGATCAAATTTTGCGTTTGGTTCCAAATATACATGTATGCAACCTAGTATTTAACAATTGATTACCTTTCATTGAAGGGACTGGGGGCATAATTGGTGAATGCCCAATTTTATATTTCTAACTATCATTTTAATCATGCCATTCAAAACTGTTCTGTTTGACTAATTTTGCATTGTGCAACAGAACTTCCGTACGACACTTCGATGCATGAGATTTTGGGCAAAACGGCGTGGTGTTTACTCAAATGTAAGTGTAATTTCTTTTCATCCTGTTGGGGATCACAATAACAAATTTATTGAGGGGTACTATTATTCTGTAGTGCTATTTGCCAACTTTTCGATTAAGCAGTTTTATGTTCATTCTTTTTCGTGTGTTGGGTTTAGAATAATTGATTAACCTCTGTCCATTTCATGATTAGGTTGCAGGGTTCCTTGGTGGGATCAATTGGGCTTTACTTGTTGGCCGCATTTGTCAGCTGTATCCCAACGCATTGCCCAATATGTTGGTTTCTCGCTTCTTTAGGGTTTATACTCAATGGAGGTGGCCAAATCCTGTTATGCTCTGCGATATTGAGGAAGGATCTTTTGGTCTACCAGTGTGGGACCCTAGGAGGAATCCCAAGGACAGATACCATTTGATGCCTATTATAACTCCTGCATACCCATGCATGAATTCTAGCTATAATGTCTCTTCCAGCACTTTAAGGATTATGACAGAGCAGTTTCAAAGGGGACATGAAGTTTGTGAGGTATGTGTATTATGTTTGATGAGGGTGATGTGGTCCAGTTCCTGTTTATCTCACTATACTAGTGTAAACCTCATGCAAAAATGCACGGATTACCTTAAACAATTCGATTATAAAGTTGTAAATTGAACATGTAAAAAAATAAACTGCAAAAAATATTAATGTTAACTCACACGAAAAATTGCATGATTTGCATTTTAAAACTATTTATTACAATGAAAAACTTAAAATATTGATTATAATATTCTGAATTTGGTAAGAATATACTAAGTATTATTTATTTATTTATTTATTTATGTTTTTCTTGTAAATGATGAAGAATTCAATAATTTATTGTTATATCGATAATGTATGTTCCAGCTATGAATGATAATTTTAGTATTGTTTTATTTTTGACAGTAATGGGTGGTTATTAGTGTTATGTCTATTAGCGCTATCGAATAACTTGCTCACAACTTAAATTTACTCGCAAACATTTGCGGTGCCGACACAAACGTTTTTTAGTGAGGATCGACGAGGAGGCTCCATTTGACATCCCTATTGATGAGGAGGCTCCATATGACATCCCTATAATATAATAGGGATTCCTCTTCTGGGGATGTTCATGGTTTTTCTACTTCCACTTATTTCTTTTAGAAGGAGACACTATGCCTTAGCTTTATTTTTTTTTTACATTTTTTTTTTCGGAATATTGGTTCATGTTGTCATTCAGTGGGATTGAGATTATACTTTATAATCAGCGAAGTATAATGGAATTTATATTGCAGTGCTATCAAGCTTTATTATAGTTGACCTTTATTCCTAAAATACGTCCAATGATCTGTCTGGTTCTGATTTTTTTCTTTTCTTTGCTGTGGCCCTGTGTTTTTTTTACAATGTCTTATTCTTGTTAGGTATATTTCAGTGTAAGGTATTTTCATGGAGTACTCTTGTAATCCTGTATGTTTTTTTCCATGCAATTTCTCAGTAAAGATATAACTTATCAGTACTGGTGTTATGCTTTGTGTGTCCATGTTCCGATATTATAATTATTCTTCCTAAGATCCTTCTAAGGGTGATTCTGTGCGCTTTCAGGAAATGGAAGCTAATAAAGCTGACTGGAATACACTCTTTGAGCCCCACCCCTTTTTTGAAGCATATAAAAACTATTTACAAATAGACATCAATGCAGAGAATGCTGATGACTTTCTAAATTGGAAGGGGTGGGTTGAGTCTCGTATCCGTACACTTACTTTGAAGGTAATAATCAATCCTCATTTTATAGGGCAGATTTTGCTTTGGTGCTCTCTCTAATCATTAGGAACCGGCGCATATTCTACTTTAGGCATATTCTTAGAATTGTTCCATTCAAGGGTGTGATGGTGAGATCCACCATTCCACTCACACTCTCTTACATTCCTTAATCCTATAGCCGAAAGGGCCCAAAAGTGACCGGGGCGATTCCTAACGTTTGGAGGGAGTAGTACATTCTTTTCTGAAAGATTTCCTGACATTCTGCTGCTTATAACAACAGATAGAGAGACACACATACAACATGCTTCAGTGCCATCCACACCCTGGTGAATTCTCGGATAAATCCAAACCTTTTCATTGCAGTTATTTCATGGGGTTGCAACGTAAAAAGGAGATTCCAGCTGGCGAAGGAGAGCAGTTTGATATAAGAATGACTGTGGATGAGTTTAAGCAAACTGTTAATATGTATACTCGCTGGAAACCTGGGATGGAGATCCGTGTAGGCCATGTGAAAAGGAGAAATATACCTGCCTTTGTTTTCCCTGGAGGTATAAGACCTTCCCGCCCCACTAAATCTTCTAATGAGAGTAGGCGAATTATAGAAGGGAACTCGTCTGTCAGCGCTGTGGTAGACATGTCATCAGAATGCAAATCCACTTACGACACACCTGACAATGAGAAGAAGAGAAAAAGGGAAAATGACGATACTGGCCCTAGGTGCTCTGTTTCTGTGGCATCTTCTAGTGGTGGTGGTCGTAATGGTAGTCCTGTAAGCACTGCAACATCTTTGATGAAGTTAAATCCTGTAGACACTACTGCATCTGCTGGGACCAGGAAAGATGCGGTGGATACCGATATGATTAACCAGGAAAACTCTGAAGTCAATGGAACTTCCCAGAAAAGTACACCTAGGACTTTAGCTACCCCTACAGTCCCGTTGAATTTCAATGAGGCAGAGACGCTGGCAATCGAAAAGATGATGTCAGGCCCTTATGGGGCCATTGAAAAGCCTGTACCTGAGCTAGATGAGGTTGGGGATGACTTTGAAAATAGCACTAAGCAGTTGGAGGAATCTGTTAAGCCATCTGTAATTGTTGCAGTGAATGGCGCAGCTGCTGCTTCGCCTACTTTCTTTGCTGCTGAGGATTTGGAAGAGCTTGAGGTATCGTTCTATTTCTAGCCCCCTCCTGATGTCAAACAGTAAAGTATGATATATCGTTTTCTGTTTTATGTGAACTTTCATGAGTATCTTTGTCCTTCTAGTATTCTGTATCTTTAATGGCTGTTTGAGTCTTAGACAATGTGAAAAAAAACTGAATGTCACTTCAAAAGGAAGTTCAATAAGTATTACGGAGTATGATTTACGGATCTCCAACTAGTCAAACTTGTGATTTCTCAATTGGGTTCCTTGGAATAAATAAATGGTTGATCATTTAGCTATCTCTTTTCAGACTGTTTTTGCAGTCATGAAGATAACTGATGAAAAATTTGGAGGTAATGTTTGGATGTGCGGCCGTGCTACTGGGCTTAAACAGTTGGATGCTTGTGTCTGAAATGAACTTGATTAGTATTGCTCCAAATCTTGCTGCATTGATCAGTAAATTGTCTAGTTTTTGTAGTTTTGGGTTACTGATGGAAAATACATGTTTGGATGTAATGTTTGGCTGCGCAGTTTTGCTGTGTAGCTTGAATAGTTGGATGTTTGTGTCTAGAATCGATGTGATTAGTATTGCTCTGATGCCTGCTGCATAATTTCAAATTGTCTTTTTTGCAGCCATCTGAACTTGCAATGCCAGCTGCAGCTCCTATAAATCCTGTCGTTGCACAGAAGAAGCCACTTATCAGGTAAAAACACCTGTCAGACTGCTTGTCAGTTATGTTACTCTGTGATAGTATCTAATTACTAAGTGTCAAACTCAATATGATTCAATTGAAGTCACTTATCAGGTAACAATTTTTTTAAAGCGTGATTGAGAATTAGGTCGTAAAATCATTAAACACCATACTAAGTACTCCATAGAAAGTCTCTTTCTCTACTATCACCATGTAGGCAGTCCTTTTTTAGGTCTTGTTGGAGAATATTGGATTATGAAGAGTTGGAGAATATTGGATTCCAAACCTATGCTCTGACTAGTGTTTAATGTGGGAGTGGGGAGTGTTTTTAATAACACTAGTGTTAATTCCGTGGAAATTGCATGGGTTTACTTTAATGGTATGTTTGGGAACTTTGATTTGGATTTGAATTCCGGATTTGAAATATTTCGTGCGTTTGGAAACCTTGGGATTTGGATTTGAAAATTTGATCAAATCTAACCTAGTTCAAATTTGGTTTTCTCAAATCCCTAGTATAGGGTAGTCATTTCAAATCCGTCACTTGTCGTTTGCTTGTTTTTTCGCATAATCTTGTCGTAGTATTTGTTTTTATTATTATTTTTTTTCTCGTATTTGAACATTTCTATTTTTCTAATGAAAAATTTTAAAAAATAAAAAATGGTGACCTTGACCTGACTTCACCCAAACACCATTTTGGATTTGGATTTAGATTTGAATTCTAGAAATTCAAATACAGGAATTGAATTCTTGATATTCAAATCAATTCCGAGTATCCAAACGCAACCTAAAAGAATTTTAAATAAACGAACGAAACAATATATTATATGTACTGTACTAATCACATCTAAAAACGAAAATCCAAAATTTAAAATTATACTCCGTACGAAAATCCAGTGTGCCAATTCAAATATATTTTACTTATGAATATCCAAATTGTTTTACATCAAGTCGTGTTGAGTTTCTATTCGCGCTAACTTAAAATTAATCTATCTCCAAGAAAGAGACCTGAAAATGAGGTGGGTGGAAGAGAGGGTGATATGTCAAAAATATAGAATGAAAGAGAAAAAATAAGAGGAAGAAGTCATCCTCTCTATATGCTCTAAGTGGGATTGGAAATGAGATAATTTGGGTAGTTAGTAGGGTGATGAATAAAATAATTTCCAAATAATTGTGGGAGTGACCATAGGCTTTTTTTTGGTGAGGGTGAATGTGGCATTGTGGGGTCTTAAAAAGAGTTTTTAAAAAAAAAAATAATGCTCAGAAAACAATTAATTATCGGAATAGCGTTTGTATCAAAATAATTATCAAAAATGGGTCAACGTCATCTTCTTAACTAGGCTTGGTGCAAAAACACTACCTTATATAGCGACCATACGCTAATTAAACAAAAAAAAAAGTAGGTTCTTGAAGATCGATAGCGTTTTTGTCATAAAACACTATCCCAGATAGCGTCTTATCAGAAAAATGCTAACTAACTCATTAGCGTTTTTCACTGTAAATCTCCATCTTCAATAAAGTGCTGTCATCCAAGTAATGAACTATCGAAGGAAAAATTACGGAGTAAAACATAAATGAAGAGGAAATAGGGAAAAACGAATTCACTAATATTTGGGCAAAAAATCACCAAGAAAGAGATAAATAAATGTATTAATATTATATAGGTACTAATCTGGTGGATTTTAATTGAAGTTAAGAGGTTTTAGATAGGTTATTAAGTTCGAAATGGGTGGGTTAGGGTTTGGAAATTCAGATTTTTTTTTTATGAGTGTTCATGGAGATAAAGAAGGGATGGAGATGATGAAGGGGTGGGCCTCTGGTTCGTGATGTGCTGCAGTACTTGGCCGCTATTGATAGCGGTTATCTACCAAACCACGCGATCCTATGTGGATCCAATTTTTATAAATACTTTGAAAGAAACACTCTTGTGATAATTAATTGTATTTTGAGCATTATTTTATTAAAAAAAAACTCTAAAAAGACATACTCCACTTATTTAATAAAATAGCCAAATAGGGACAACAATTGAGCTCTAACGGTCAAGGATTATGATTCTATCTTTACACAGACTCCGTCTCACCATATCTTATACATGTATTTATATTTTCATGTCTATTTGACAGGCTTAGTTTTACGTCCCTGGGTAAAGCAACAACTCAATGAGTCTTGGTTTCGGAGCTGCACACGTTTCAGCTGCTGCATCGAACAAGCACTTGGGAGTGCTTCAAATTTGCTGTATGTTGCCGTGACCTCCTTTGTGGAGACTGCGAGAAAAACTTGGATTATTTATTTAATGCAAGAAACCCTTTGTATAAATGACAATAAAATCTTGAGATTACTGTATAAATGCGCCCTCCATAAGTTTGTAGGAGGATGTGAATTGCAACAAGAATGTTTTTCCTAGTCAATGCAATCTACCCTTCTTCACTGTGCTTGAGTTGAAGTGATTTACGCATGTGTTTTTCTTTGACCCTTCTGCTTTGGTAGATCTTCTGTTCGCGTACCATCTACTCCTACAATAGCGGTCACTTGCCAGAGTTCATAGTTCACGACACGAGCGAACCTTAGGCCTTGCTTAGAGATCTTAAACCTGGCCATAGCTCAAAGCCACAGAGATGGCTGGGTTCGGAATTTGGGATCTAGCACTCAAAAACAGTGTTGTACTCCGCTACTTCACTGTATGCAGTGCTTCAATCAAGCTCTCTCTCTTTTTTTTTTTTTTAAATCCTGGAGGGAATTTAATAATTTAGCTCGATCGGGTGGCACACAATCTAGGCATCATACCCTCACATGCACCCTTTATTAAAAGGGTGGACCCCCATGATAAGGATGCATGTTGGGGGGTGCCGCCGAGTTTGGGCGTCACCCGGTGGCGTTAACCCATTTTCCGGAACGAATTAGCTTGAATAAAGAAAGAGTGGAGAAAACCTAGTATGAGTAGACCTGGCAAAACTTACTCGATACCCAAACTGAAGACTCGAGTTTGATCCAACCTGACCTGTTTTCATAGTAGAAAACAAGTTGATATCTCTATAAAAAATAGAAAACAGTAAACTCGAATCGGGCCCAACCCAAATTTAATGAGTTAAGTTCTTCTCTATTACTTCATTCTCTCCATTACCTGCCATCGGTTTTGATGAGGTGGGTATGATTAATGATATTATATCGTTGTATTAGAGGTGATGGAAGGTAATTGAGGGAAAAAGTAATGGAGATGATCCATTTCCGAATTTAATAACCCGAAAATGGTGCGATCCATAGGTAATCCGGTTGACCCGTTTGCCAGGTCTAGACTAAGTAGGAGAACATGAAGTGGGCCGGACTTCAAATGTGAGCCCCAAAATAAGTGTCGGGGATTCGTTAAAAATAACGACCAAACAAATTCCTTTCCACTAAGAGAATAACTCTATCTAAAAATTTTCCTCCAAACCCCAATACTCTAAAGAAGGAATGAAAAAATCATTACATACATTAAATAAATTCACGATCTATTAGTAATTGTCATTAATGCATAAATGGTAACTTTTTTTTTATGGAATCAATTTGAAAATTTTAATATAATTTCGTCAACTTTGTGACAAAAAAACGTATTTATCTAAATTGTAATTTTATTTTCGAGATGAGCTTTTTAAATTTAATTTTTACAAATGTATACAAAATACGGAGTATACCAATAAACTCTCGATAAATCCTTTTTTCACAAATTAAATTACAGAGTAAGTTTATATGATATGTGAAACAATTAATTTTTACAAAAAATTTGTTTCATAAAGTGAGATTTTCCCCATAGCAACTAAAAAAGCTTTCATCAGTACATATTTTTTTTTTACAAAATAGTTATTAAAAGAGAAAATGAGTATCTGTAAATGTTAGATAACATATACGGAGTACGAAAAATGTAGGTAATATTTTCGTTAAAATATACAATTAATGATATTTCAAAATATTATCTAATTATTTTGATTTATTTTGCAATGCAATTTTTTTTTTCATATATACCTAAGGTAGTATGAAAACCTAAAATGAAATATATTATTACAATAAATTTACAAAAAAATATCGTTCGTCATTACATGGAAGTAGTAGGGAACTATACTACTCCCTCCATCTTTTTATGAATTTTTTTGAGTTAACCTCATTTCTTTGGAGGAAATAATTTTATTTCTATTTCTCTTTCATCACTTTCATCATCAACACTATCCTCTTAATTTTTTCACTTCTTAAATTCCGTGTATGGAGGGAGTAATTCATATCAACCATCATGTATTACGTGGACGTACACCCATTATATTCTGCAAGGCCTACATCATTAATTAAAGAGCAAAAATGGAGGCATTATCTCCAATGTTTTACCTCGCATACCTCCTCCTTACAACTCTCATCTTAGTCCTCCTTTCTTCTACCCTCTTTCACTACGTGTACCACCACCGCCACCATCAAACAACGCATGGCGGCTTCAAAACATACCCTTTTGTCGGATCCCTCCCTCACTTCCTCCTCAACCGCCATCGCTTCCTCGACTGGACCACCGCCGTCCTCGCAACCCACCCGACCCGCACGTCTGTCTTCTTCCGCCCCGGCAAGATTCACGGCGTCATGACCGCCAACCCGGCCGTGGTGGAACACATTCTCAAGAATAACTTCCAAAACTACCCTAAGGGAACCCGCTTCAGCTCCCTTTTATTCGATTTTCTTGGCGTCGGGATTTTCAACGTCGACGGAGACCTCTGGAGACACCAACGCAAAACCGCCAGCTTCGAGTTCAACAAGAGGTCCTTAAAGACATTCGTGTTGGACGTCACACGGTCTGAGATCTCCACCCGGTTAATCCCGCTTTTGGACCGCTCCTCATCACCCTCACCCGGTGTAGTGTTAGACATGCAGGACGTGTTGGAACGGTTTGCTTTTGATAGTGTTTGTAATCTAGCTTTCAACGTGGACCCAGGCTGTTTGTCCGGGTCGGGTCGGAATGAGTCGGAGTTTATGCGGGCTTTTGAAGAAGCTTCTATGCTTAGCTCAGGGCGGTTCATGTCCGCGTTACCGGTCTTGTGTAAGGTTAAGAAGTTTTTTAACGTGGGGTCAGAGAGAAGGCTAAGAAACGCGATCCGGGTGGTTCATGATTTCGCTGACAATATCATCCGGTCCAGGTTGGAGGAATTCGAAAACAGTAGAAACACTCACACTCCTCCTCGTCATGATTTGTTGTCTCGTTTGATTGAAAGCAATAATAATGATAATAGTAGAGAGTGTGGATTTCTTAGGGATGTAGTGATAAGTTTCATCTTGGCGGGTCGAGATACGACGTCATCCGGGTTGAGCTGGTTTTTCTGGCTTCTATCCTCCAACCCGGAGGTTTTAGAAAAGATTCGAACCGAAGTGAGGGGCGTGCGAAGTCGAGCGGGCAAACGGGTTGGGGACACATTCGACTTCAACGAGCTCAGAGAAATGAATTACTTGCACGGGGCATTATCGGAGACACTACGGCTATACCCCCCGGTCCCAGTTGACACGAGGACGTGTTTGGAGGACGATGTCCTGCCCGAGGGTACGAGCATCAGGAGGGAGTGGTTTGTATCGTACAATGCCTACGCAATGGGGAGAATGGAGGGTATATGGGGGGAAGATTGTATGGAGTTTCGGCCGGAACGGTGGCTGGATGAGACGGAGATGAATCCATTTCGATTCCCGGTGTTCAATGGGGGGCCAAGGAGTTGTCTAGGGAAGGAGCTAGCGTACATACAAATGAAGTCGATAGCGGCCTGTGTGGTGGAAGGATATGACATGGACGTGTTGGAAAAAGAGAAGCGTCCCCAGTATTTGTTGTCTTTGACATTAAGGATGGCAAATGGACTACCCGTGAAGATAAGGAAAAGAGATCATGTTTGATGTGATTATATTATGTGGAGTACGAGTACTCCCTAGTATATCCAATTTTACTACGCCATTCTTGTACGTACGGTGACCACTGAAAGGCGGCTGGAGGCCTATCATTATCATATGCATGATTCATGGCTATCCATACTTTACTTTGATATGCCACACATATTTATGCCTTGTTATTCTTTACGATCGAATTGATTCCGTTCCAATGAATCTTTTGCTTATTTTATATTGGGACGTCTTAATGAATTGTTTGTCTTTCTATTTTAGTAATGCTTTTTATATGTAATTTGATAATTGACTCCACATGTCACATCCTAATTGGATCACTTTCCCTTGGTGCCAAAACCAAAGACAAACAATTCATTGGAACGGAGGGGTACTCCGTAGTTCATAAATAAATACGGAGTATATTAAACTTATACGAGTAATTAATAAAATGTTTCCGATCATACAAATAATGTTAAAACTTAATATCTGAAAAAATATGGATCGGAGTGGAGTATTGTATTTCGATTCATACAATGGTAAAAGTTTAGTCCCCTGGATTAGGATTAGCATAGTAGTAGTTGATGCGATGATACGAAGTAAGAGGTAGAGGTAGAGGTAGAGGTAGAGGTAGCCATGAAACATTATGAGGAGTATCTAATTTTACTACCCCAAATTCTATTCTTGTACGGTGAAAACTGACCCCACGTTCTTATTTGTGATGCTCATACAGTCATACCACTCGTAAAAGTAGCATATATTCAAACATGATGGAAAGTAAATAGAAAAGTGCCCCCTCTCTCTTCTTACCTTCTTTTCACTTCCCTTTTGTCTTCTCATTTAATCATTAGAGCTGTAAGGGCAGGACAATAGTAATGGTACTAAATAAGAAGTTTTATATGCCTTAAAGAACTCCTTATTCATTGTTCTACAAAATAAGGAGCTCTTTATATGAAGTTGGTTTCTAAAAAAAATAACCAAGTTCATAAGTTAAAGGAGAGTGGTAATTGCATGAAATTATGATTAAAGAACAATTGATCCAACTAAAAAGTTATGAATTTTTTTACCATTAAGTTCATGTAGGGTAGAATCAAGTTGTAGCATTGTTGATGAAGTCCGCAACAAATGTTTTTGTGGTCATATTTTGGTGATACTAACTTCGTGGACAACGGAAAATCCCGGAAGATGGTTTGAGAAGTGTAAATTTTCCGACATAAGGACGGGTGCAGTTGGAGTGATGAATGGAAGTAAAGTGACAAATTAGAGACTGAAATGGTTGTTGGAATGACGAATAAGTGTTGATTTTATAAGTTTTGGAGTTTTTTTGATTTGGAACTTTCCGGTAAGGGAGGGGTCATTATTTTAATCAAGGGTATTCTGGTCAAGAAAATTTAAAACTCGTCGGAAATATGAATGCAAGTAATTTTTGAAGTTTTACATCTTTTTGGGTGTAAAATATTAAAAAAAATTCAAAAGGTGTAAATTTAATAAGTGCATCTCTGAGGAAGTAATTTCTAATTTACTCTCAATAAATATCTACGAAACTAAACTTACTAGAAAAATATTGAAGTAATATCATAATGTAACTAGACCCGATAATGACCCAATCCAAACCTGACTTGACTCGTTAGATCAATAGACACGAATCGACCAGAAAGGGATGTTGACCCAATATAACTCGAGTTCGATGTGACATGACCCGACTTGACTCGACCCATCCCATCTCGCCCGATTGCCACCTCTAATTATCAAACCGCTGACTCTCAAAGTTAATCATCCTCACCTACACTAGACACTTAGACAGTGTACACATACATGAGAAAAGAGACAGATTGTTCATTAGATTCATAATCTGTCAATCATACAATGGTTAACTATGAAACAACCTTTGCCGTCAAGCTTCTGTGAACAACATCTTTGAGCTTAAGGAGCGAAATTTGATGATCAAGTAGTTAGAAATTCTGACCATATTTACTAATTTTAGGTTCCGGTTGGTCATGCCTTCTTAAATGTCCGAGAGGAGACACCGTGTAAAAGTCTTACGAATCCAAGAAAACTGAGCTTTCCGTCTGAATGTCGAATCCAGTCTTGGAGAACCACATGGACGGGCACTGCTGGGCTTAATCCAAGTTCCTGGTGGAAACATTCTTATGGTGTCAGTGAACCACTCAAAGGTTGCGATGTACATCTAGTGTAGAGGACAGAAAAGTGGGATAGAGGATCCTTGCTGATACAAATGTATAGTTACAAATGGAATGAAGGGAATATATTTTATGAGAGAATTCAGGATTTTGAGTTTAGTAACTAGTTAAGGTGGTTTGATAAGAAACAAGCATATGTAAGAACATTTTTGTCCGACAACTTTGTAATTGAACCCTAGTTCTTCTCACTTCTCAGTGATGGGCATCCCACATCGGAAAAAAGGCACTACCACAGTACCACAAGATAGAAGCCAAGTGAGTGACCCCAAAAAATCTCTCAGCTACTTACAAAAGACCAAGGTATGAAATCTATAATGCCAACTTTATCTAAAGCTCGAGGGAAATGACTTACCGAAGCAAGTTCCTCAATCATTATCGGTCTGTTTCCATCCTTCTCAAACAGCTCATAAGCACGGCGTGCATGTTGCTCCCAAGTATCCATAGCTTCTAACTGATGCACGCTAATGGCTGCAGCACAAAATTCTTCAAAATCCATTTTCCTATAATGAAGAGAACTAACCTGCATCACATATAACCCTACTTTAACTTACCACATACTTCCAAGGATAAGAGTTCAAGAAGATTTAGTGGAGCTTGCACGGGGTAAGATACACATATTATGGGCATATGCATATTGTAGAATTTGAGGTCCCCGGATGCCACAGAATCCTTTATTGTGAATTTGACCCAGATGTAAACTAAAAATACCAATACGGAGTATATGCAAGTATTTTATAACTATATACTTCAAATACTTGGAACTTTATTAAACTGTCGTTGTCAACAGATGCATGGAGACAGCACAAACCATGTTCACATATTCAATAATCCGAGAGTCCTTGATAGCCTCGGTAGCATTCCTCAACACTGCCTGCAGGTTGAAGCAACCAAACATTAAAACAGGATAATACGGAAAAACAGGACAGCCATTACAATCAATACTTACTGTCTTAAAATTTTGCAGTGATATGTAACCATTTTTGCTAGGAGACAGCATCTGGAATTGGTCCTTGAGATACGTCAGTTGTGAAACAGTTAGTGTCTTTGCAAGAGCCTGTCAACAACAACATATTATTATTATTATTATTATTCAACTTACACTAGAATAAATTCAGAAAGTTGGTTTAAAAACGTTCATTAGAAATATAATCTTATTAACAACCACCATGAAATTTCACGTACCCCTAGAGCTGATTTACGTAGGGAAGATGAACATATAAAAGCTCTTACGAGCCTGTACACTATCATATCTTGGGGGATCTTGATGTCCTGATATCCAGAAAGCCATGGATGACCTAATAAAGATAATTCAGAACGATAATCAGACTACTAAGTTTTTGGATTGAAACCATAAATGTTTACCACAAAAATGATGACTAAACCACATAAGACATGTCACTCGGACTTGGGTGTCAAACAAGATACACGTCAGAGTGTCCGTCACTCAGACTCGTTATGAATCAACTTTTGCATCCTTAAAGACAAATGTGTGGAAAGATAGTTGTAAATTTGAAATATTTTTGGTTCTCAAAAGTGAAATAGAGATGTTTGAAAAGCAAGGCTAAAAATCATTGAATAACAAATTATAAAAGGGATGGAATGGTTGAAATCTTTTTGCCTCCTTTATTGGATCTTTTAGCAGTTTCGGAGGGGAGCCGCGGAGAGGTTAAGTCACATACCCATCCTTGACTGTCCATTTTCATGCAGGACACAACACAGGCTGGTAGTGAAAAGTCAATGTATCATAGCATAACACAACAAAACGAAAAAATAAATTCACAGCAATACATGTCGCACTTACTGAGTGCCTGAGCAGCAGTTAATCTCTTTCGGTAATCTTTGTTTAGCAATCTCTTGACAAAGTCTTTTGCCTGTGGTGATAACAATGGCCACGGGGTTTCATCAAAGCTGGGGTCTGCCTTCAAAACAGCACGAAATATCCCAGATTCTGTACGGGCCCAAAAGGGTCGGCTTCCACACAGAAGAATATAAGCAATTACCCCAATGCTCCACATGTCTGCCTCAGTCCCATAAGACCTGTGCAGGACTTCAGGAGCTACGTAATATGCACTTCCTACTATATCATTTAATCTCTCGTCTGCAGAAAACACAAACAAGCTAGACCTGTTACAAGCCCATTCAATAGATAAGAGAACAAGATGTGCAAAATGGCCAAATTTAGGCCGGCTGAAGCCTATAAAATAACCCAATTGTGTTAATAGGGACTTCATGCTAGTGAACATACCTGGCTTTACATAGTCGGACAAGCCAAAGTCAATGGCTTTTAATGGAGAATGTTCGTCTTTGGATGTAAAAAGAAAGTTCTGTAGTGAAGGATTCACGAATATCAACAATGAAAACTAAAAGTTATTCGCATGTCATGAGATATATTTCATCAAAGACGCTACTTGAAACAAGAAAAAAGCAAGAAAGCTTTGATGCAGGAATAAACAAGGGAAGCAGGAAATGACGAAAATGTTATTAAGGAATATCACTCGATAACAATCCCTATGTTGAGTCAAAACAGCATCCAGAGAAGGAAATGTAAACATCATTTACGACTGCATAGAAAAGGAAAACACTTCACAACGAAGTGTCGTCCATACTAATTAAATTTATATAAAGTATGGACCAATTACCTCAGGCTTGAGATCCCGATGGACAACACCTTGAAGATGACAGTAGGCAACCACACTCAAAATTTGGACCATGATAGCCTTTGCGTCTTCTTCCGGGTACTTTCCACCTCTGAATATGACAAGCCAGATTAAGTTTGTTTCTGTACTGTACTTGTAGTCTGTAGGCTTGATACTTTTCAAAATGTCAAACACATCATTCGTGTTGAGTATGGTTGGATAGGTTCTGTTTTGGGTATACGGTTATCAGGTGATTAACAAGATCCGTACATTTTTAGTCTACTTATTTCTGGCTCAACAAATGTCGGGCCAACTTCAAATCTGGGTAATTCAGATGTTTAGTCATACTCATGTTTTCATTTTTCAGTTCTAAGCGGGTCTGAGGTAGGTTGTTTAAGCCAATTCATTCAGGTCAGACCGGGTCAGTTTAGCAAAATATGAATAATTCAGGTCTCACCCAAAATTATGGGTCAGATTAGAAATACCTTGAAAGGATCCGGTCCAACAATTCACCACCTTGGCATAACCTACGAGATCCAAGCAAATAAGTTATTTAATCTACAATAATAGCTTCAAATAGTACTAGATATTCTAAATGAGCAGGATAGTTAACTCTTAGAGACTATAGAGTGATACAGAATGCAGGAGAAGTGCAGAAGCTTGAAAATTAAAAAGCCTAAAAGAATCCCGCTTCTGGTACCAACCACACACAGCAGTTATTACCATGACAGAACAACACAAATCAGCTGAACTTAATAAAAGATTAAGAATGACACAAATCAGCCCTAACACAGGCAAATCTCATCTCCATGACCTTAAAGGCTTAAACCAATATTCAAGTCCTCATTACTTACACTACCTACTGGGACTAACACGATGAAAGGATATCTCATTAAATTGAATGAAGAAGAGCACTGAGAGTAATGAAATTGAATAACCTAAACAGAAAATATGCAAATCATCAACACAATATTTCCTTAGACAACACTATAATCACTACATAAAACATTTGGTTTGACACCTACTCGGACTCAAAATTCTCAGCCTTATAGCATCTTTATGGCCAGGAATTACAACCCACTTCAGTTAATCAATTTAAGATAATGCATTTACTTACTCCATGACAACATATACATTTTCGTCGTCTTCATATGCCTCATAGAACTGCACTAGATTTTTATGCCCGGTCAATGCTCGTAATATTTTGACTTCTCTCCTGACATCTTCAATGGCAATTGCTGTTGTCATCTGTCAAAGTCACACAATTATGAGAAGAGAAGGCGCTCGCCTTACATATGGCTGCAAACAGAAACAATCTAGAAGGCTAATAATTCATAGATACCAAGAAGGTTAACACAACCATGATTCATAGAGACATTCCTTCCAAGAAACAGCAAGATGATCAAGGTGCCTCACCCTCACCTTGCCTCATTCAAGCAGAGCAAGTAACCTTCAAACGACGTCTCTAAATGCATACAAGATGCTAAAAACAATCATAATTCAAACTTGCTACAGCTCAACAGGCAAATTAGATCAAGCACTTCTTCCACTATGTGATCCCAAACTTTACACACAACCCATATAACCAACAAACATAAACAAACACTTTATAAAAACACAGAATAACAAGCAACAACAGCATAATCCACACCTTAGCTTTAGGAATGACTTTGATGGCAACATCAACACCCTTCAAGTTACCTTTTTTCCCCTTACCACAGCAAGTATACCCAAAATGGCCCCTCCCCACTTCCTCACCAAGTTCATAATGATTCAAAAAATGCTTTGAATACCCAAAATTTTTATCCAACCCAATCTCGCATTCACTACCCTCGGGAATTGAGGCCTCGTTGGGCTTCACTGACCCATGTCTCCGGGCCAACAAGGCCCGGATATGTTTAGCCGGCGAAGGCGGTGGAAATGGCCGCTTAAAAACCCTAAGTGGGGTTGACGTTACACTTGAGCTTGAGCTTGAGTTTGCTGGTGAATTCTTGAACCAATTTTGTAGTGGACTTGGGCTGTAAAATGGGAATTTTGGGGTTTTCCTAGTCTCATTATTATTGGTGTTTGATGCTACATTTTCGGTGTTTTCGGCACTAATTACTTGATTGTCCAATTGGGTATCTGGGATTTTTACTGGTTTTGCATGACACAATCCCATACTAATCACACAAACTACAACTACCCAATTCTAATAACAAAGTTTTGTTTCAAAGGGGAATAAAATTCATTTGAAACTGAAGGAGAAGCCAAAACATGTAAAGATGAAATCTTTATGGTGTAGAGAGATGAATTTCAACCAAAAACAAACAAAAAAAAGAAGATGGGAAATTGAATTAAGCTCAACTTTTTAGGAAACAAAAAGATGCAAAGTGTATAATGAAAACAAAACAATGGTGGGCAAAATTTCAGCAAAGAATAAAAGGAGGGGATAGAATAAGTTAAGAGTGAGGTAGGAGACGTTTTGGTGGCAGCTAATATGGGAAAAGGATATATACTAGTACTACAGTGGTAAATGGGGTGGTAATAGAAGAATACTGGAGTAGTTGATGTAATAAAGGGAAGAGATTGTAGAGGAAAAAGATATGGAAAACTGGGAGAGCGGTAACAAAAGTAGGGTAAAGGTAAAAGTGACTGGAAAAGATGGTACGCAAAGAATGGAAAGAAACGATAAGAGCTATTCCTTGTCGTCGGCGTTTCAGCTAGATCGTCGGCGCTTTATAACGTGAATTGACGCATTAGCCCCTCCTTTAACTTACCCCATTAACATTACTAATTACATTTTGAATAATGTTACTAATCATATTAACATTACTAATTACTCGATAATGTGACGGTTTTTGTTTTTTCTAAAACCGTCTTCTCCACAATTTTTTGTCCTATTTTATGGGTTATGGTCCCTCCACCACCCCACACTTCATTACTCTATTTTTGACGTTCGATTATAACTATCGGCTGACGTTCGATTCTCTAGTGACGGTCTTTTTTTAATTTGACGTAGAAAAAAGACGAACTATAATACGTAATAAAATGCAAAATGTGAGAGTATCACGTTTTAGGGATCTGTAAAACGTGACATTGTCACGTTTTACAGATCCCTAAAACGTGAGAAAGTCACGTTTTACGGATCAGTAAAACGTGAGAAAGTCACGTTTTACAGATCAGTAAAACGTGAGACTTTCACGTTTTGCGGATCTAATAAAACGTGACACTTTCACGTTTTACAGGTCGGTAAAACGTGACTTTCCCACGTTTTGCAGATCGGTGAAACGTGAAATGTTCACGTTTTGTCTTTTTTTTTTAGCGTGGTTACGACCAAATATAAAAAAATGTCAAAACATGGGAATTTCACGTTTTGCAGATCCACAAAACGTGAGAAACTCACGTTTTGCCGATCCACAAAACGTGGGAAACTCACGTTTTGTGGATCGGCAAAACGTGAATTTCTCACGTTTTGCCATTAAATAGGACGGTTCTGGACCAATTAAATAGGACGGTTCCTCCTTGAACCGTCCTATTAAAGTTGAATAGTATCACGGTTTGACCTTCTGGGAACCGCGCTATTTGATTTAATAGGACGTCGACCTAAAGGACGGTTCCTTATGCAATATAGGACGGTTAAGAACCATCCTATTTAATCTTAATTGTAGTAGTGGTTATTTCCGGGTTTTTGATTATTCCAACAAATTCTCCCTACAATCCGTTAATCTCTAATCATGCCGCAAACATCAAATCGAACTAACATAACTAGCATCTTAATCAATTAATGAAATAAATCGACCTACAAACTAATTACAAAATTATAAATCGACCTACAAACTAATTACAAAATTATAAATCGACCTAATCAATTAATCAATTATGAGATATAAAACAAAAACCTTACTTGATTGCTTGATTCCCGAGGTTTATGGGAAACGTGTCAAATAAACCGTTAAATTGAAAAACCGTGACAAATTTAAACTCGGAAACAGAAAATTAGACTTAAGTAAAAATCAATCAATTATATTATTGATTAATAGAAAAAGATGTCCGAGGTCCATGGGAAAACGTGTCACATAAACCGTTCAATTTACGTGACAAATTAATACTCCGAAACGTACGTTTTAGATTTATAAACAAAACCAATTAATTATATTAACGATTATTATACAAGGACAATACGGTAAAATCACGTATAAAGCGCCGACGATCCAGCTGAAACGCCGACGATCCAAATGAATTGCTGAAACGATAGTAGAGGTGGGAAAATTGGAAGAGAGAAGAGAGCAGAGAGAGAACAACTGTTTTCTTCTCTTTTTTTATAGCACGTTTTACAATGAAGAAAAAAAATTCTCTTCATAGAGGGTTGAGAAATGACATTTTTTACAATGGAGAAACTTTTCATGTTGGCGAAGGATAGAAAAATTTTCCATGTACATGAAGATTTCCATGGAGATTGTGGGTGAGTCATGTGCGGGAATGTGAATAATGGGATGTAAGTAGAAATGCTTGAATTTCCAACCGTACACTCATGCTCTTACAAACAATGACATTTTTTTTATGTAATGACTTTTTTTCAACGGGTCTATTTTTTTATCCATATAATTTGTTATATATACATGTTGTAATTTACTACTATTATATACAAGATGAATAATAATAATAATAATAATAATAATTTGTTACATATAATAATTTGTTATATGTGCTTGCTGTTTCTGATGATTTGATCAACTCTATCTCTCGGGTGGTTAATCTCTTTCTCGAGGGCTGTTGCCCGATGGTTCTCGGGGAGTACATTGCTAGTGTCCCGCTCACCCCGCTTGTTAAACCAGGCGGTGGTATTCGTCCTATTGTGGTGGGTACGATTTGGAGACGGCTTGTCTCTAAGGTTGGTGCTTTCTTGGTTGGCCCGTCACTGAGTGACTATTTTTCCTGGTCTCCAGATCGGCGTAGGTGTTTCTGGTGGGGGTGAGGCTATCATGCACGCCTTGAATCAGTTTGTTGAGGAGCGGGGTAACGAGGTTGGTTTTTCCATGCTTTTAGTGGATTTTCAGAATGCTTTTAACATGGTTGATCGGGAGATCATGTTACGAGAGGTTTGCAACCATTGCCCTGTTCTCTCCCGGTGGGTGGAGTTTTGCTATTCTTGTCCTGCCCGTTTATATTATGGTGAGCACAGCTTGTGGTCTTGTCAGGGGGTCTAGCAGGGTGATCCTTTGGATCCTCTACTTTTTTCTTTGGTTTTACATCCCTTGGTTTGTAAGATCCGAGACTCCTTCGACCTGAGTTTGCAGGCTTGGTACTTGGATGATGGCACTATCGTCGGTGATATCTTGGTCTTGGGGAAGGTTCTGGAGCTGATTATGGTAGATGGTCCTCGCTCGGGCCTTCTCCTTAATGTCAGTAAAACTGAGGTCTTTTGGCCTACAGAAGATCCCAGGAGCAGGCTTCCTGGTGTCTTCCCCCTGATATTGCCAGGCCGCTGCGTGGTGTCAAAGTCCTTGGCGGGCCGGTTAGTACTTGCCCTGATTTTTGCAAGGAGCTTGTGATGAGTAGAGTGACCAGAACCATCGCGCTTATAGATTCCGTCGCTCAGCTTGATGATCCGCAGTGCGAGTTGCTGTTGCTTCGGGCTTGTACGGGTGTTTCCAAACTTTATTTTGCCTTACGTACTTGTTCGCCTGCTGTTTTTGTGTCAGCTACGCATTCCTTCGACGCGGCACTTCGTTCTCATTTAGAGCGTATTGTTATTGCGTTTGGGCCCGAATTTGGCGATTGGCAGTGGCGGCTTGCCACCCTTCCCTTTTCCTTTGGAGGGCTTAGGGTGTACGCCGTGGGAGATGTCATTCATTATGCTTTTTTGGCATCTCGCTTGCAATCCGTTGGGTTGCAGGCTATATTGCTGCGTGCCGCTGGTGTTTTGGCGCCTGGTCATTCTTTTGAAGCGGCGCTGTGCGGGTTTCAGGAGGTTCTTGGTTCAGATGTGTGTAATCCTAGTGCGATCGCTGCTCCAAAACTTATGAAGTCTTTGGCAGATATATATTTCACGAAGGTTGTCGCTACTGCAGAATCAGATTTCTCTTTGACTCCTCGTCAGGTTGCGTTGTGGAAGTCTCAGCAGGGCAGTCATGCATTTGATTGGCTGCGCGCCGTCCCTATTTCTGGGTTGGGCCAAACTATGAATGGCCGAACTTACCGGTGTGTGCTTAGCTATCGGCTAGGCGTTCCCTTATTTTCCGTTCCTGGTCCGTGTTCTGCTTGCTCTCGGGTCTTTAGCGAGGATATCTTTGGAGACCATGTTGTGTCGTGTGCGGGGGTTGTCGGCATCAAACATAGGCATAACCTTGTTCGCGACACTCTTTTAGATATTTGTTACCGATCCGGGATCTCTGCAGGTAAAGAGGTTGATATTGGTCTGATCGACGATCATGACAGGTCCTTGCGTCCCGCATATTTGCTGCTTTATTCATGGGACAAGGGTCATGATGTATGCGTGGATCTTACGGGTCCTCCCCTTTGACACAGTCCGGGCTTTCTGAATTCATGCCCGGCCGTGCTGTGGGTGATGCTGCTCGGCGCAAGTGCGCTAAGTATCGGGGCATGTGTGCGGGGCTTGGCTATGAGTCTTGCCTTTCTCTTTTTCTTCGCTGGGAGAGCTGGAGGCGGATGCTATTGGCTTGCTTAAACGGATTCAAAAAATTTCAATGGCTCAGGATGCCGGAGCACGCGTTGCTCCCTTTATTTATACTCGACTTAGCTTTGCTATCGCTAAGGGGGTGGGGGCCCAGATTGTATCTTGGCTACCCACCAATTTTTTGTATACTATTTTTGAGTTATCAATAAAATTGCTCCAGTTATAATAATAATAATAATAATAATAATAATAATAATAATAATAATAATACCATTTTTGTCACAGGCTTTATTGAACCGGCTCGCATTGGATTCGGAATTTTGGATCTTGAATGGCTGAGAAATGCTAACCCTCAAGATGCCAAGTAAGCACAATGTTATGCCGCATAAAATAAAGTGCATTTTTCTGAATATCTACTGTATTCTGTTTGAGTTTCTATAATTCAATTCACGCTTGTAGGGAGTTTCTTCTCAGTATATATGGATTTGGGTTGAAGAGTAAAAAATGTGTCCGTCTCTTAACACTTAGACAACCCACTTTTCCGGTAAGGATCTTAGAAATGTGTCTCAATTATTTCCCAATATAATCAATTGATCTCAATTAATCTTATAATGAGACTTGAATATATATAAAACAAACATTGTCATCCTTGTAATCGATCTTGTATGTATATATAAGGTTGATGTTAATGTTGCTCGGGTAGCTGTGCGACTATGCTGGGTTCCGATTCCTTCAATCAGTGACGGCGACGTTCAAATGAGTCTTCGTTAGTGGAGATGAATAATAATAATAATAATAATAATAATAATAATAATACACTGAAGATGAATAATAATTTCTCATTTAGAACGTATTGTTATTGTGTCAGGGCCGGGGTTTGGCGATTGGCAGAGGCGGCTTGCCACCCTTCCCTTTTCTTTTGGAGGGCTTGGGGTGTATGCCGCTGGAGATATCCTTCATTATGCTTTTGTGGCATCTCGGCTGCAATCTGCGGGTTTCCAGGCTACGCTGCTTCATGCTGCGGGCGTCCCGCCCCTTGGCCCGACTTTCGATGCGGCATTGCGTAGGCTTAAGGATATTCTGGGTTCTTTTGGGTGTAATCCTAGTGAGATCGCTGCCCCCAAACTTAATTATGAAGTCTTTGGCAGATATACTGCAGAATCAGATTTCTCTTTGACCCCCCATCAGGTTGCACTATGGAAGTCTCATCAAGACAGTCATGCTTCTGATTGGCTCCGCGCTATCTTTATTTCTGGGTTGGGTCAGTGTGGACATGACATAGGTCAACCCCGACGCGGCCACGCGCGGGTTTGTGTAGGCGAATGAATCTCCATATGAGAATGGATCGAATTGAAATTTAGGTCTATGTGGAGTCGCCACCGAATTTTGTGGTTATTCGGAACCATTCGAGCCCACTCTATGTCGTAGTGGGCCGTATAAAAAATACGGCCCATTTCCGATGTCAGAGTTTATCGGGCTCGTCCCTTTGCATTTGATACCGATACGGACATTATCGGATATCGTGTATTGAATGACTCTCGTGCGCCAACGGTTTCGGGCATCCGAAAACCGAGGTTCTGAGTAAGGGGTGAGGGTACGTGTTGGGAAGCCCACAAAGGACACCCAACCCCACCCGCACATTAGCGGCCTCTACTAAGAATTCGAATGACTTTCCAATACGCGCGTTAGTAAAACGGGAAAATGATATGCAAAGATTATTTTCCCTAAGCATGTGAATGGAATTGAAAAAGGTTTCTAAGTCAATTTAATGCAATTAATTCTACGTCAAAGTGGAATTTTAGCATGTGGGTTCATTTAGTACAATAAAACGAACACGAATTAAATTGACAAAAGAAATAACAAACGCGTTAGTAACGATGTAATGATATAACGAATAATAACGGTTTGTGCAAATATTGAATTGAATTTAATGATGTACAAGATGATGCATGGTTTTGAAAATATAGTAAATACACATGATTGATTAAACACGTGTTGACCTAAGTCGAAAAAATACTATCGAATTTAGAAAATAGAAGAATGTACGACTCTCGTTTTAGTCGTGATGAGGCCACTCGATCGAGTTGTCAATGGACTCGATCGGGTGGGTTTTAAAAAAAAGATTCTGCTTTGCGTTTTGGACCGTACTCGACCGAGTTATTGACCAACTCGGTCTAGTACATAGCCACTCGACCGAGTCACTGTGAGACTCGATCGAGTGGAGGTCATAATTGACATTCTGACTCGATTTTGTGGTGTCACTCGATCGAGTGACCAAGACACTCGGTCGAGTGGCACCACAAAATCGAGTCAGAATGTCAATTATGACCTCCACTCGATCGAGTCTCACAGAATGTCAATTATGACCTCCACTGTGAGACTCGATCGAGTGGAGGTCATAATTGACATTCTGACTCGATTTTGTGGTGTCACTCGATCGAGTGACCAAGACACTCGGTCGAGTGGCACCTGTACGAAACGAGTTTGCTCGCAATTTTATTAATGCTTTTGGATTTTTGGTAATTCGACGATTCTACCAAGTCGGACATAAATATTGCACAATTTATGTTCGACTTGGTTTTTTATAAATCGCGAATTTTGTTGAACCGAATATAAATATTGTTGAATTTATACCCGATTCTAATTTTGAATACTCGTTGTATCCCATATTCGATTATTTGAATCGATATGGGATATTAGAGTGAAATAAAAAAAATAGATTAATTTTAGTCGTCTTAAATTAATTATCGTGATATGAACAAATCACGTTAATTAATTTATGTGACTTGATCGTTAGATTCGATATCCAATTATGGAATTGGTATCGAATCTAAAATCGACGCTTTACTTGAATAAAAAAAGGACTTGATTCTCTCGACTTTTCCGACATCGAAATAAATCCCTAGGGATTGTGATGTCGGATCCGTGTCAACGGGTTTCGACCCTTATTAAAATTGATTTTAAAAAATTGATGAATGCAAGATCGATGATGATGACTACAAAAATTAAATAAAAAACGAATTATTGTTTAAGTTAACTTATTTCAATAATCAAACGATCGGGGTGATGAGATAAGCGACCGACGATGCGTGTGCAGTACACTTGTATATGCGGTTTTCCTTATCCCACAATCACTCACATTTGACACAAATCAATAAGTATTTTAATGTTTTTCTATTAATAATATTATCGATATTAGGATGCAATGGACAAAATAATAAAAAAACGAAAAAAAGAGGACGAGAAGAAGATGAAGACGACGTGAGGAAGAGGAGGAGAAAAGATGGGGTTTTGACACCCTCAACCTACATGTTTTTTCTCGGAACGGACTCGTAACCGTGGCTTTAACACAAGAGTCTTCGAGGTGGATGAAGGTTAAGTTATGGTGGCTCGGGATCGATCCCTAAAATTTAGGTTTAGGGTTTTTGCTAGTGTAGAATTGCTAGGGTTTGCTTAGGGTTGCGTGGAGATTAGAGTTCTCGAATTTGTGTAGTATTAGGGTTTGTAAGAGGTGTAAAAGTTGTCAAAAGTTGTGTAGATGTGTGCATGGGGGTTGCTTATATAGGAAAAGCTAGGGCACCCGGTTTAGGGTTACTCGACCGAGTAGGTGGCTAACTCGGTCGAGTGGCCCGTTATGCCAGCCGTCGGGCTCGAAATAGGCCCACTCGATCGAGTGGGTGGGTCACTCGATCGAGTGGGTGGGTCACTCGATCGAGTGGCCCAGCTGGGTCGCGCAGGTCAGTCTTTTGGACCTTGACTTTGAATGCTTGATGGGTTTTGTGTTTGACTTGGACTTTTGATGATGTGAGGGGCTGTTTTGTGTGTCTCGGAAACGACTTTGACCGGGGTTGACCCAATCGCTAAAAGTCGGTTTTAATTCCGGTGTCGGTTTTGGCCTTAAATTAGTCTTGTTGGACTCGGAATGATCCACTGGGCCTGATTCGAGGTTGATTTTGTGAGATTTGTACGCCGTAAGTGTGTTAGCCAGCGATTAATGGATTTGAGCCCGTATCCGAGCGCGTAGAAACACGTTAGCGTCCGATCATCATCGGGTGTTTTTTGGAAACTTCCATAGACACCTGGCAGTCAAAATGCGGGTGTCTACAGAGCCCCCACTCTGACTGAGGCTTGGACAGAGCGAAAGTCAGAGTAGCTACCAAGCCCGTTAAGACCTGGTAGACTTCCATTCGGGTCGTTTATAGTCCATTAGACTCGCGTGAAGGGCTCGCCAGCCATAAGATAGGAATCATACCTGTGCTGATGATAATAATCCGTGGGGCATTTGGACTTGTCGCGTAAGTCCTGGGTGCGCCCGTGTGTAGGCCCATCCCGTGAAAATTCTGGGGATATTTAGAGGTTTGCATGTCCCTGTTTGAGTCGTACCTGTATAAGTCACATAAAAATGCATGCAACACGTAGGTAGTAAAATGACTCGTGCTGGGGAAAAATGATTTTTGAATTTTTTTTTTTTGAAAATTTGAAGTTTTGAAAATTTTGAAATTTTGAGATTTGGAAATTTTGAAAGAATTGACTCCTAAAGAAATTAGGAAAGTTCGGGATGAATATTTCCGTGCTAGTATCGGGACTAGGCTTGCGGGTTGATTCCATTTTGGAATTAGGAAACTTTTCCTAAAAGTGATATGGAAAGAGGCTTGCAAGGCTAATGCTATATATAGCCCTCTCTTGCTTTTGATTTCTTCATAATTCCATCATAAGAAAATCTCTTTATTCTCCTTAAGGCAAAAAGAAAGTCTCTTTATCCTCTTAAGAAATCCATCATGGGAATCGACAGGTTGAGTGCTATGTTGCAGGCGTGGTCCCGACAATTTAGGGATGCCGATAGCGTGGTCTTGAACCAGACGGGTATAACTCAGCTGTCCTCGTTCCGTCAGATGGTGGTCGACCGCTATTTCCTGGACGCTTGCTTGGCTTATTGGGACGACATATATCATGTCTTTGCTTTCCCTCGGGGCGAAGTCTGCCCTTTACCTGAAGAGATTGCTTCGATAGGAGGGTGGAACCCCATGCTTCGGCCCGCCGTCCCGTATTCGGTCCACGACCGAAGGAGGAAGCTTCGAGAATTTTTAGGGCTTTCCCACAATGAGGTGTCTCGAATGATCCAGGATGACAACACAGTCTCCTTGATCGATCTGGCCGAAAAGTTTATGAACCCACACGATGTCCGGGTGAGATCAGTCCATAGCCGCAGGGCTTTTTCTTTTTGCATGCTCCATGTATATGCCTTTGAGGGTCACATGGATTTATTGTCTTGTATGGGTCATATCCGTTTATTAACCGTGGTTGATTTAATGGAGACGGAGCATAGCCCGACTTGGCTGATCACGAGTGAGATAATCCAAGGCTTGGACAATCGCAAGAGGGATTCGTCCGTTCGCCTCACCGGAAGCACCCGTTTGCTGCAAGTATGTCGAATTTTATTTTTTTTCTCGATTTCTTGATTTTTTGATTTTTTTTTCGAGAATTTGGCTACTGCAGTGGGCACTCGATCGAGTCACCCTGGCACTCGATCGAGTGCCTTCGTAAAAAGCCTTCTGTTCGCTTCCAGTGACGCCACTCGATCGAGTCACCCTGGCACTCCATCGAGTGTCGTCTGTTTCATCTCGGAATCTAATGCTTTTGTTTCCTTTTTCAGATTTGGCTTTATGAAAGGCTATCGGTGATAGATCCTCCGCTTGATGCTTGCAATTACCGCCATAACCAACTGATGACGAGGAGGCGCGCCATCGATTTTTCTCGTCTGATTAGCCAAAAATATTGGGACGAGGTACTATCAATTAGGGGTGAGCAAAACCGGGTACCCGAACCGGTTTTCAAAACCGGTTCGGGTACCCGGTTTTTAAAAAACTCATTTTTCCGAACCGAAACCGACCCGGTTTAAACCGGGTAACCGGTTTTTTTTTCATTTTGTAAACCGAAACTGAACCGGTTTTAACCCGAACCGATTTCTATGACCCGGTTTTTAAATGAAATGGCAATCTTTGTTGTAAACCGGTTTTTGAACCGGTTTCCGAACCGGTTTCACTAATATTCCATAAAAAAAATCAAAAAAGTGAGAATTTTTTCCCTTTAAAAGTATAAACCGGTTCAAAACCGGGTACCCGATTTTGGAAATTTATGAACCGAACCCGAACCGGTTTTCACTAAAAAGAAACCGGTTCGGGACCCGAACCGGTTTTCAAATTCTAAAACCCGGATTTTCGGGTTTTTTAAACCGGGTTTCGGTTCGGTTTCGGTTTTTAAAATCGGTTCGGTTTTTTTTGCTCACCCCTGCTATCAATTCACGGTGGACGGTTGATTCGATGGGTCGTGCCGTGGTGGCCCATCTATGTCTGGACTGGCTTGGACCCGAGGGACAAAGCCCGTAACCAAGTGATCTTGTCTTTTAGGCAGACGATTCACCTCTACCCGGATCGCATACTAAGGCAGTATGGACGGGCTCAACGGATACTAGAAGTGGAAACAGTTGTGAGTGACCCTACCCAACTGACTGATGTGATGTGCGATACTTGGGCGCAAAGATGGTATACCCGATACACTTGGCCTGTTTCCAAAACTCGTCATTCGATCTGGGTTTCGGACTCATATGTGAAGTGGACCAAAGCAGGTGATGCCAAGGCCCGAGCTGCTTTGAAGGTTGACGAAGCCTTCGACCTGCTGAGAAGGGAGCAAGCTAAGGACAACAGGGGGTTCTTTGATGAGGGAGACACTCCGGCTACCCTAGTTCGTCTAATGTCAGGACAGAAGAAGAAGACTAAGACTCAAGCTGGAGGGTCTAGTGCTAAAGGTGCTGGGGGGAAAGTGAGCCCCCAGACGGACTTGGAAAGGAGACTTGGCGCAAGACTGGCCGTGCAGGACCGACTTGGCCCACGAGACAGATTGCCCGAGCATGTGCGGGCCCGACTTGGGCCGAAGACTGTGATTGAAGACCCGTCGTCAAAGAAGCGGGTTCGTGCTAAAGAGGTTCCCCTTGTGATTAGGGAACGCTCATCCCCACCTTGGCGACCTCGGGCTCCACGCGACCCGAAGGACAAGGGAAAGGGGAAGATGCCCGGATATTAGTCTCCTTATTTTATTATTTGAATATTACTATTATTTTTTGGTGTGATTTTTGTACTTTGCCGTTTTGGCGTTTTTTTTTTGTAATCCCAAGTTTATCGAGATATTAATAAAAGACATACTATTGAATACCGTTCCCGTCTTTTCGTTATTGCAGTGGTTGTACCCTTTTAAAGGGTTGCCTACGTATCCACAATTAGCGGAATCAAACCCAACGTAGTTCGAAATATTTGATTTGATTGATTTTTTGCAATTTTCGAAATACATCAAGATTATTAATTCGAGATGTGCGACGGTAGAATAATTAATTCTAACTTATTGACTTGTCTAAAATTTTGAAAATTTATAAAAAGGCTAAGTTTTATAAATTTTTGCAAATGACATTGAGATTGGGGTTTATGGGTAATAGCGCTTCAGTTGGTCCAAGTTGGTCGGATTGACGAACTCGTTGCCGTCCAGGTCTGTTAGCATCACCGCTCCCCCTGATAGGATTTTATTGACTAGGTATGGCCCAGCCCAATTGGGTTTGAACTTTCCCCTTGGGTCAACCGGTAGTAAGGCACGGACCGATTTTAGGACCAAATCACCTTCTTTGATGTTCCTGGGCCTAACCCTTTTGTTGAAAGCCCGTTGGATTCTCTTTTGATACACTTGAATATTATTGAGAGCCCGAGATTGCCGTTCGTCTAAAAGGACTAGCGAATCGTATCGGGTTTGGACCCAATCTGCCTCAGGTACTTGGCTTTCGAGTAAAATCCTGAGGGATGGCACCTCTAGCTCGACCGGTTGGACTGCTTCCATTCCATATGTCAGGTAATATGGAGTTGCCCCAGTTGCGGTGCGAATTGAAGTTCGGTATCCTTATAGGGCGAAGGGTATTTTGTCGGGCCAGTCCCGATAATTCTCAGCCATCTTTTTAAGTATGGTGACAATTGTTTTGTTGGCCGCTTCTACCGCTCCATTGGTCTGGGGTCGATAAGGTGAAGATGTATGCCTCTGAATTTTGTATTTCGCCAGTAATGCAGTGGTTTCAGCTTGGAAGTGGGTCCCGTGATCACTAATAAATTCGTGAGGGATCCCATATCGGCATATGATCTTATTTTGGATAAATTTGGCCACTTGCTTGGCGTTCAAGACACGGTATGACTCAGCTTCGACCCATTTGGTGAAGTAGTCGATGGCCACTAGAATGAAGCAATGTCCTCCCGTCCCGGAGGGGTGTACTTTCCCAATTATGTCTATACCCCATGTCGAAAATGGCCATGGTGATGTCATGGTATATAATAGGGAAGATGACATATGCTGTACATTACCGAAGATCTGACAGTTATGGCAGTGCTTGACATATAACTGGCAGTCTGTTTCCATGGTGTTCCGGTAATACCTGAGCTTCATGATTTTACGGGATAGCATATGGGCGTTCATATGGGGACCGTTTTCACCGTCGTGGACCTAGGCCATGACCTTTTCGGCCTGTATTTTGTCGATGCATAGGAGGAGAGCCCCTGTGCTGTCTTTTTGTACAATTGCCCGTCATCAGTACGAACAAATTGGGTCGCCAATCTTCGCAAGGCCTTTTTAGCCCGATTTTCAGCTTCCGGGGGATATTCTCCCGTTGTCAGGTAGATTAGGACGGCTTGATACCAAGGCTCTGGGTCAGTTATCTCGATATCGTGAATGGCATGAATGTAGGCCGGCTCGGACCGCCTTTCAACACAGATTGGCATGCTGGTTAGGTGATCCGGGATGTTCAGTAAAGATGCTAATTTGGAAAGTGCATCTGCAAACTGATTTTCCTCTCGGGGCAGGTAGATATACTCTACCTTTTGGAATTGTTTCTCTAGAACCCGTACTCGCGTTTGGTAAGCCACGAGATTGGCGTTCCGAGTTTTCCATTTTTGGAGCGCTTGATTGATGACCAATGATGAATCACCGTGGACCCGGAGGTTTGTTACCCCTAAATCAGCGGCGGCTTGCAACCCGTGAATGCATGCTTCGTATTCGGCTGCGTTGTTGGTCACGTCGAAGTCCAACTTGATGGATAAGGGAGTGTGTTCTCCTCGGGGTGAGATTAACAAAATTCCGACCCCAAATCCTTGGAAGTTGGATGCCCCGTCAAAATACAAATCCCATGTCTCGGTATCGGTATGGAATATGTCTTCATCAGGAAAGGCTCATGTATCAGTATGGCCTTCTTCGGATATCGGGCTGTCAGCGAGGAACTCGGCTACTACCCGGCCTTTGATGGCTTTTAATGGTACAAACTTGAGGTCGAACTCAGATAACATTAAAGTCAATCTTGACATCCTACCGTTGAGGATGGGCTTCTCGAATAAATACTTGATAGGATCCATTTTGGATAAAACATGTACCTCGTGACTGAGCATGTAGTGTCTGAGCTTTTTAGTGGCCCAAACTAAAGCTAAGCACGTTTTCTCGAGCATTGTGTACTTGCATTCATACTCGAGGAACTTTTTACTGATGTAGTAAATAGCCCGTTCTTTTGATTCGACTGTCTGGGCCAGCATAGCCCCCATGGCTGTCTCGGTCGTCGTTAGGTATAACGACAAAGGCAGACCGTGTTGAGGTGACATTAGTACCGGCGGAGCAGACAGAATCTCCTTGATTTTGTCAAAAGCCGTTTGACATTTTTCGTCCCATAGTACCCGTTCTCCGATCTTCAGTTTCTTGAAAATGGGCTCACATACCATGGTTAGTTTTGAAATGAACCGGCTGATGTATTGGACTTTCCCGAGAAACCCCCTTATTTCTTTTTCGGTCTTGGGTGGTTGCATCTCGGTGATGGCCTTGATTTTAGCTGGGTCGACCTCGATGCCGCGTTGGCTAACGATATGGCCCAGTAATTTGCCCGACGTTACCTCAAAACTGCATTTTTGTGGGTTCAGTCTCATATTGTATTTGCGTAGTCTGGTGAAGAACTTTCTTAGGGTCGAAATATGCCCGTTTCGGTCCTTAGACTTGACGATCATATCGTCCACATAGACTTCCACCTCCTTGTGCATCATGTCGTGTAATAAGGTGGTGGCGGTCCGTTGATAAGTGGCTCCAGCGTTGTTAAGCCCAAATGGCATGACGGTGTAACAGTAAGTACCCCATGGGGTAATGAAGATGGTCTTACTCATATCCTCTTCTGCCATTTTAATTTGATTGTATCCGGCATACCCGTCCATGAATGATAGAAGGGCATGATCGGCCGTGTTATCCACCAATATGTCGATGTGTGGTAACGGAAAATCGTCTTTTGGGCTGGCCTTGTTTAGGTCCCGAAAGTCCACGCATACTCGCACCTTGCCGTCCTTCTTGGGTACTGGCACGATGTTTGAAACCAAGTCTGGATATTCAGACACTTGTATAAAACCCGCTTTGAATTGTTTATCAACCTCTTCCTTGACTTTAAGAGACCATTCGGGCTTCATTCTTCTGAGCTTCTGCTTTACCGGTTTGCACCCATCTTTGATGGGTATTCGATGTTCTGCTATTTCCCGGTCTATACCCGGCATATCCTTGTAGGACCATGCAAATACGTCTTTAAATTCTAGGAGGAGGTCTGTGAATTGTTTTCTCTCCTCTGGATCTAAAGATAGGCCCAACTTAAGCATCTGGGGCTCTAAAGTTGTTCTCACATTGATGGACTCGGTTTCTTCGGTTACCGGATCTCGGGATTCCCTTTGTTCGAGCTGCTCGATTAGATGCGGAGGCAGAGGTACCTGTTCGTCGGGTTTCTCAATGTCATTGCATATAAAATTTTTGAGGAAATTTTGGAAATAAGACAAGTCGTAAGCAGAACGGTTTTCGATATTATTATTAATAGTAAATTTGGAAAATAGCTCGAATAGAGCTGCCATCTGATCGTTGGTCAGTGGCGGGATAGGGAGAGGTCTTGGGACAGGCCCCGAGACCTCAGTGGCTAAGGGAAAAGGGGTTACAGACTCGACTCAAGCACCAGACCCTCTAAACCTGGACTCAGACTCAGACTCCGACTCTGACTCAGACTCGGACTCAGACTCGGTATCCGGCATGTCTCCCTCGCCGGTGGTCAGCTTGTAGACCCGTCCTTGACTGTCGGTCCATTTGACGGTCTTCCTCCAAGCCCTTGTCTCGGTGTAGGCACCGACTTCGGTGATTAGCTTGGTTGGGTCGAACCGATCGCTGCGGAGGATCAAGTTGACCAAATCGTCCTTTGGAGCAGGGACGGTCTTGTCTTCCCCAAATAAGAACCCCAGCATGGGCTCGGAGTCTCTTTCACCCTTCTCGAACTCTACCTGGATGATGGTGAATATATCATCGGGGATATAGTTGCATTCCCGAGCCGTTTTGGTCTCGGGATATGTGATGGTGGGTTGGTAGAGGCCCACTTGAATGGCTCCGAAGACTGGAGTGACAAATTTGATTGCATCGGCCCGACCCACATTCTCCGAGCTTATAGTATGTCCCAATCCGAGTCGGGATCCTCCATTGTCTAGGACTTCGATAACCTTCCCCGCCGGAAGATATGGTCTTGAGGTAGCTCCGGGTAGGTAACCCAGATTTTGTAGCATCGTGTCGATGCTAGGGGCGAAGTAGGGTTTGAAGAGATATTCTTCTTCGATCATACCCACGAAGTCAAATCCTCGCGGTTCGGCCCGGCTTGTGGCATTACAGCTAGCCACGGTCATCGGGGTCGCCTCCAATGTGATGATACCGTCTTTAAGTGGCATCTTGACTTTTCGGTGGAGGGTAGACGATACGGCCTTGACTGCATGGATCCAAGGTCTCCCTAGCAACAGGTTGAATGATGAGGTGACATCTATCACCTGAAATTCCAACTCCTTTTCGATTGGGCCCGTTATGATCTTCAATTTAACGGCCCCGGCGACTGGTTTTGGGCTTCCGTCGAAAGCCTGAATAGTTTACGCTGTCGGGAGATAGTCGGCATCAATGATGCCGAGGGCCCTAGCAGTCTTTAGAGGTAGGACGTTCACGGCCGATCCATCGTCGATAAGGGTCATCGGGAGGTACTTGTCCTTGCAGATTACCGTGATATATAGGGCCAGATTGTGATTGGGCCCAAATGATGGCATATCAGATTCAGCGAAGGTTATGAGTTGGCCTTCGTTCTTGGACTTACCCTTGAGGTAGGGCATGATAGTAGCTACCATTTCAGCGGGGGTAGCTTCTGAATCGACCTTGATTTCATCGAGAGCCTTATTCAGTGCTTCTTGATGAGCTTGTGAGCTAACCAGTAGTTGCCATATGGTTAAGTCAGCTCGAACCCTCTTCATTTGCTGGACCAAGGCCGTGTCATTGCTTGGTTCCTCGGGGGTTGGTTCTGTCCTGGCAGGTTCAGTGACGGGTGTTGGAGTGGCCGCCCAGCAGTGGCGAGGTGGTTGGTGGCCAAGGCCTTGGACTTGGCTTTTCGGACTTCTTCTCTAGTGACGGGGACAGCTTCCCCTTTAGCCAGGTACACATCATCCTCATCATCAAACCATATCCCGTTGATTTGTGGGATAAACGGGGAAATGAGGTGAGAACAGTCAATTACCACCCTGTAAATATGGCATGGGCGCTGAACGGGTTTCTTTGTTGCTCGGCTTGTCTCCGGGCAATGGGATTTTCCCGCTCTCGATAAGATCTTGGATTAGATGCTTTAGTCTCCAACATTTTTCAGTATCATGTCCGTTACCCCGGTGATACTGACAGTAGGCTTGAGCATTATAGTGTTTGGGCCTCTTCTCTACCGGAGGCTCTGGAGTTGGGCCTATTGGTTGGATCAGACCCTTCGAAGATAGCCTTTGTAAGGCATAAGTATAGGTAGTCCCTATATCTGTGAATACCCGATTTGGTGTATTCTTTTTGGATGAGGTGTCGAGCAGATTTACCTCGTCAAAGATGCTGCGGGCTGCAGCTACAGGTACGGGCGTGTTTGTGGATGAACTAGCCCCTTGATAGCCCTTGGTAGAAGCCTTAGTCAGTCTCTCTAGTCTCAAGTCATCCTCGATTCTTGTGCCCATTTCAGTGAGGACAGCAAAGTTTGGGATGATAGCATACCGGAGGTGGACCCGGTAGGATGGGAGTAGATTTTTGACGAAGGCTTCCACTAGGGCCTTCTCGCCGGGCTTGTCGACCAGCTTCACACTCTCGGCCCTCCACCTTTGCAGATATTTTGTGAACCCTTCTTTGGGCTCTTGGGCCATTACCTCCAGAGTACGCATTGTAGTCTGGATTTCAGTGTTATCGGCGTAATTCCGAGCAAATTTGGTCGCCACATCATCCCAAGTCTTGTATTTCTTGGGATCGAGCCTGTAGAACCAGGCCTTAGGATGTTTCTCAAAGGAAGAAGGGAACAAGTGCTTGAACATAGTTGACTTCACCCCCTTGACCGCCATGAAGTCTTTGAAAGCCCGGATGTGGTGGACCGGGTCTTCGGTACCCTCAAACATAGGAATTCCCGTTAAGTTGAGGTTGGCAGGTAGCTCGTCATTCAAAGGTGAATAAGTACGAGCATTTTCGGTGTGGATCGAGTTGTTCGTCGATAGGTGGACTTGTTCCTCGAGCCTCCGAACAACACTGATCAATTCGGCTATGGGCCCAGTGGGCTCAGCTCCTTCAACTGGGGCCGTTTTCTCCACGGTGCTTAGGCGGGTGGATAAAGTCGCTTGGTTAGCCTGGATGGCAGCCAGTTGGGTCTCGATCTTGGTCAAAGCATTTTTCAACTCGTCCATTTTGCGTTGATGTCTGGTTTCGGGTGGCCTGTCTGTAAGAGCACCACGTAATCAGAAACTAGCCCAAAATCCCGGAATAGAAAGTACATCCCGAAGAAGACTAAAAAGGGAAATGATTCGGAAAAGACACCTAGACGGGTGACTTGTGAAATGTGGGCCTTCCTTAGGATTCGGCGAATGGGCCCTAAATTCGGTATGTGACCCGGGTTTTGAAATTAAATAGTTTGAAAAAGATGCAATTTTGAAAAATTGACGGTTTTTGAAAACGACTCGGAAACCAAGTAGCACGTAGTCACACAAGCATTATAACGACGCCATGTATGCTCTATACTAAGTCTCGGTCGGTTTATAGAGGGTCTATACCAGTGTACATAGTCTAGACGTTGATCGGGACGGACTTCCTAAGTCGAGTTGATCTTAGAACATGCCGCGAAACCCACTCGAATCGACTATGGACACCTTTTGACATATCCGTATTGGAGTACATCAACGGTATAGTGGGACGTCGGTCGCGAGTACCGGCCCGGGAAAAAATGGGTTATGCATGAACCGTAAAACTAAAACGCGTATTGTATTCGTCAAACGATTTCTATTCGAGTCTCACCCTGAGGAAGTCGATGGTAAGTCACGCATCAGTTAATCCCCAGCGGAGTCGCCAAATTATGGACATCACATAGGTCCACCCCGACGCGGCCACGCGCGGGTTTGGGTAGGCGAATGAATCTCCATATGAGAATGGATCGAATTGAAATTTAGGTCTATGTGGAGTCGCCACCGAATTTTGTGGTTATTCGGAACCATACGAGCCCACTCTATGTCGTAGTGGGCCGTATAAAAAATACGGCCCATTTTCGATGTCAGAGTTTATTGGGCTCGTCCCTTTGCATTTGATACCGATACCGACATTATCGGATATTGTGTATTGAATGACTCTCGTGCGCCAACGGTTTCGGGCATCCGGAAACCGAGGTTCTGAGTAAGGGGTGAGGGTACGTGTTGGGAAGCCCACAAAGGACACCCAACCCCGCCCGCACATTAGCGGCCTCTACTAAGAATTCGAATGACTTTCCAATACGCGCGTTAGTAAAACGGGAAAATGATATGCAAAGATTATTTTCCCAAAGCATGTGAATGGAATTGAAAAGGGTTTCTAAGTCAATTTAATGCAATTAATTCTACGTCAAAGTGGAATTTTAGCATGTGGGTTCATTTAGTACAATAAAACGAACACGAATTAAATTGACAAAAGAAATAACAAACGCGTTAGTAACGATGTAATGATATAACGAATAATAACGGTTTGTGCAAATATTGAATTGAATTGAATGATGTACAAGATGATGCATGGTTTTGAAAAGATAGTAAATACACATGATTGATTAAACACGTGTTGACCTAAGTCGAAAAAATACTATCGAATTTAGAAAATAGAAGAATGTACGACTCTCGTTTTAGTCGTGATGAGGCCACCGATCGAGTGGTCAATGGACTCGATCGGGTGGGTTTTAAAAAAAAAATTCTGCTTTGCATTTTGGACCGTACTCGGCTGAGTTATTGACCAACTCGGTCGAGTACATAGCCACTCGACCGAGTCACTGTGAGACTCGATCGAGTGGAGGTCGTAATTGACATTCTGACTCGATTTTGTGGTGTCACTCGATCGAGTGACCAAGACACTCGGTCGAGTGGCACCTGTATGAAACGAGTTTGCTCGCAATTTTATTATTGCTTTTGGATTTTTGGTAATTCGACGATTCTACCAAGTCGGACATAAATATTGCACAATTTATGTTCGACTTGGTTTTTTATAAATCGCGAATTTTGTTGAACCGAATATAAATATTGTTGAATTTATACCCGATTCTAATTTTGAATACTCGTTGTATCCTATATTCGATTATTTGAATCGATATGGGATATTAGAGTGAAATAAAAAAATAGATTAATTTTAGTCGTCTTAAATTAATTATCGTGATATGAACAAATCACGTTAATTAATTTATGTGACTTGATCGTTAGATTCGATATCCAATTATGGAATTGGTATCGAATCTAAAATCAACGCTTTACTTGAATAAAAAAAGGACTTGATTCCCTCGACTTTTCCGTCATCGAAATAAATCCCTAGGGATGGTGATGTCGGATCCGTGTCAACGGGTTTCGACCCTTATTAAAATTGATTTTAAAAAATTGATGAATGCAAGATCGATAATGATGACTACAAAAATAAAAAAAACGAATTATTGTTTAAGTTAACTTATTTCAATAATCAAACGATCGGGGTGATGGGATAAGCGACCGACGACGCGTGTGCCGTACACTTGTATATGCGGTTTTCCTTATCCCACCATCACTCACATTCGACACAAATCAATAAGTATTTTAATGTTTTTCTATTAATAATATTATCGATATTAGGATGCAATGGACAAAATAATAAAAAAACGAAAAAAAGAGGACGAGAAGAAGATGAAGACGACGTGAGGAAGAGAAGGAGAAAAGAGGGGGTTTTGACACCCTCAACCTACATGTTCTTGTCTCGGAACGGACTCGTAACCGTGGCTTTAACACAAGACTCTTCGAGGTGGATGAAGGTTAAGTTATGGTGGCTCGGGATCGATCCCTAAAATCTAGGTTTAGGGTTTTTGCTAGTGTAGAATTGCTAGGGTTTGCTTAGGGTTGCGTGGAGATTTGAGTTCTCGAATTTGTGAAGTATTAGGGTTTGTAAGAGGTGTAAAAGTTGTCAAAAGTTGTGTAGATGTGTGCATGGGGGTTGCTTATATAGGAAAAGTTAGGGCACCCGGTTTAGGGTTACTCGACCGAGTAAGTGGCTAACTCGGTCGAGTGACCCGTTATGCCAGCCGTCGGGCTCAAATTGGCCCACTCGATCGAGTGGGTGGGTCACTCGATCGAGTGGCCCAGCTGGGTCGCGCAGGTCAGTCTTTTGGACTTTGACTTTGAATGCTTGATGGGTTTTGTGTTTGACTTGGACTTTTGATGATGTGAGGGGCTGTTTTGTGTGTCTCGGAAACGACTTTGACCGGGGTTGACCCAATCGCTAAAAGTCGGTTTTAATTCCGGTGTCGGTTTTGGCCTTAAATTAGTCTTGTTGGACTCGGAATGATCCACTGGGCCTGGATTCGAGGTTGATTTTGTGAGATTTGTACTCCGTAAGTGTGTTAGCCAGCGATTAATGGATTTAAGCCCGTATCCGAGAACGTAGAAACACGTTAGCGTCCGATCATCATCGGGTGTTTTTTGGAAACTGCCATAGACACCCGGCAGTCAAAATGCGGGTGTCTACAGTCAGACTATGAACGGTCGGACGAACCAATGCGTGCTTAGCTATCGGTTGGGGGTTCCTTTGTTTTCCGTGCCTGAGCCGTGTTCAGCCTGATCTCGAGTTTTTGACGATGATATTTTTGGGGATCATGTTGTGTCATGTGCAGGGGTTGCCGGTATTAAACATTGGCATAACCTCGTTCGTGACACTCTTTTGGATATCTGTATCCGTTCCAGGGTCTCGACAGGTAAGGAGGTCGATATTGGCTTGAATGATGATCATGACAGATCCTTGCATCCCACGGATTTGCTTCTTTATTCGTGGGACAGGGGGCGTGACCTTTGTGTAGATCTTACCGGATCTTCTCTTTTGACTCAGTCCGAGCTCTCTAAATTCATGTCAGGCCGTGTTGTGGGGGACGTTGCTCGACTCAAATGCTCAAAGTACAGAGGCCTATATGCACAGGGCTTGGTTATGGGTTCTTACCTTTTTCTTTTTCTTCGTTGGGAGAATTGGAGGCGGATGCTATTGGCTTGCTCAAGAGGATTAAAAAATTTTGATAGCACAGGATGCCGGAGCACGCGCTGCTCCTTTTTATTTTTACTAGAGTTAGCTTTACAATAGCTAAGGGGTTGGGGGCTCAGATTGTATCTCGGCTACCCACCAATTTTTTTAAGCGTTCTGATTCATCAATAAAATTCTCCCTTTACAACAACAACAACAACAACAATATATGTAGTAGTAAGTCTAATCCATTTTTAGTAAATCAATATGATCCATCATATTTACAGTTTCCTACTTTTCAAAATATCTCAACTAATTATCAGAATATTCGTCCCCCTAATTTTCAGGCACCGAATATTTCTCAGAATTCGTATTCCAATTCACAAATTAACCCATCTTCTCAAATTTCCGGCGTGAACTCATATTTTGCTGCACCAAATCCTCATTTTGGTGGTAATGAACAAATGAATTACGAAAGTGATCATGTCACTCGTTTGTCACAAGATGAAAATATTATTGTGGACAGAGTATGTGGAGGAGTCTAATGTCATAAGGCAAGCAAATGATGGAAGTAATGGAAATCTAAAAAACTTTTGGTTAGACGCTGAAGATAAGGCTCTCATATCATCGTATATGCAAATGTCAACTGATGGATTAATTGGAATGGGCCAACGATTTTGGTCTAGAGTGAGGAACTTGTTTGAGGAGACCCGACATTTAAACCCTGGTGCAATCAAAGAGCGTAATGTCGGCGTGCTCACTAATGATGGTCTCAAATTTCAGTTGGTGTAAAGAAATAGGTGGGTCACTATGAGAGAGCAAGAATTGTAACAACCCGGATTTTCGATGACTTAATTTAATAGATAATGCGGAAAATTATCTAAATCATTTAATTATACAATATCAGAGTATGATTTAAAAATCCAGATCACTATAGATCCTTAGAAACGACTATTAATTACATAATCTTGATTTATTAGTACAAAATATAGATTGTATCTTATACAAAACATATTAAATCTCTCGCTTGATTTTTCCCCCATCGCCCTATACCAGCAAAAATATAAAACAGAGGTTGCTGAGCGGAACAACAACCAAATCGTTCTTCTAACATCACCTCATACACATAAGGCAATCATGTGAATAACCAACAATATGCTTACAAAAATATTAAGGGGCCGTTTGGTTTGAGGTATTCTGGAAAGGGAAAGGGAATAAAAGTTGATGATTCCCTTTGTTTGCATTTGTTTACCCATTTCAATCATTCCCTTTCCCCTTCCCTAACCCTCTAACTCCTCTACCTCCTTACCCCCACTCCCAAGGGAATCAATTCCCTTTCCCTACTAACTCACCGAGTCATCACTATGCACATTGCTAGATCTAGCTCACCATGAACCACGACTACCACCAAAGTCCCCCACCACCACTAGGTCCACTATGACCATCACCCCACTATCGGGTCGGATCAAATATGGATCGGATTTGGGTCAAAATACGGGTAAAAAATAAATTTTGACCCCTTAATTTACCAATTAAAAAAACAATTTTAAAATTTTTAATCATGTTGTAAAAAATTATTAATCATCATATTTATATTAAAAATTTGTAAATATTATATTATTTTATAAATATTTATTATTGAAATATATAAAAGTTACACAAAATTTATTTTTATAATTTTAATATTAAAATTAATAAATTTTAAATATTATTGATATAATGTATAAATATTACAAAATAATATTTTAATTATTTTGATGATGACAAACCGTTAATGTTGGATGAAATGCATTCCCTTTCAATGAAAACCAAACAACAACCTAAATTTGGGGTAATCCCATCTCTTTCCCCTTTTTCCCTTTGTTGATTTCATTCCTTTTTCCTTTGTTGAACCAAATACTCCCTAAAGGATATCACTTAACAGATATTTTACTTTAATTCAATTAACCAACATGTGAGGTGATGAAAATGGTAAAGTTTACCATTTGATTTAAAAGAATTCATTTTTCACCTAAACAGAGAATAAACACACAAGTCGTGGCTCCTAGTACCACCTCTACATCCTATTGTTGGAGTAAAGGCTTGTAAGCCTAATAGTGCATAAGTTGCTATCCCACATCGGTGGTGGGTAGCAACTAACACTATCTTATATACTCCTTTATTCCTCTTTTTTCCAATTGTGTGTTGAGTGGACCTCTGTGGAGAATGGTGGACTTGAGCTTGAACACGAACACATGTGTGTCGACTCGACTCGGCTCAGTCTCGTGTTCAGGTAGTACACCTGGAGACCTTTTTTGGGCCTCGGTTAGATGGGCTATCCAGGTTTGATTAGCTTGTGATTGTCCAATTTCATCTGGTTGAATATCCTCCACATAATGGCAATTTATTATGTTTTTAATGCAATGATTTGCATTAAATAGGTGGAGCGTGCATGGTGATAAGCTAATCGTACACCTATCAAAAATAACCAACTCGGTCCAACTAAAAATGTAGCTAGGGAAGTCGGGATCGATTTCACAGGGAGACAAATAAATCCTATCTGCAATTAAAGTCTATCTAAGTAACAATCAGGGTTTTTATGTTTTGTGTTTATCTAAACTAAAGTAGTGAAGGAAAGAGAATTAAAAGAGTATGAATAACTAAAATAAAATAAGACGAATAAAGATGAATAAATATATGGAGAGAAAACTAGGATTGTTGGTTCACTACGAATCTCATATGGTCGCGGTCTAAGTCACAGTTCTGTCGCAGATATTGGTCTAAGGGGTATTGAAAAGGTCCTTCCGGTCCGCTATTCACCCTAGCAGGCTAAAGGCTTCCGATCTTATTAGGGCAAACTAATGTGTTGTAGCAGGTCTAACTTTTACCAGACTTCAGATCTTAGGTTCAAGTTTACCGAATTCAATTAATCAATCATGCGCATTAATTGACTAATCGCGATTATATGCTACAATTGACGACTCAGACAGAATATCATTGACAGATCTATAAATTATTTAGCAACCATATTCAATTCGCAGATCCCCTAAATCCCAGCGAAGGAAATTAGCTACTCATAATTAAATCGAGAACAATAATACTCCCTCCTATTCTGAGTATTCCTCCCACTTTCCTTTTTGAGCTTAGTTTGGTTTTCTTCCCGCTTTCTTTTTTTGGAAATAATTTTAATCATTCTTTATTCTTCCTTCAATTCTTTATTCTTTTCCTCAGAACCTAAACTCAACCCCTTTTCACTTTATATCCCACCTTTTACACTTCATACCCCACTTTCTATTCATCTCTCTTACTTTATCTCCATCCTTTATTATTATTTTACTCCCTCCTTGGTTTCCCCCCAAAAAAAATTGGGGAGGAATACTCTGAATAGGAGGGAGTATTAATAAACGATTCTACTAGATTAAAAATGACGAATAATAATAAAATTACGACAAGCATAAGACAAAGATCAAGAATAATTAAGTATGAAGGAGAAAAATCAATCAAGAACAAAGAAGAAGGAAGAAAGATCAGATAAAATTACCAAAAGGAATGAAGGCGATTCGAATCCGAGAGTTTTACAATAACCGAGGTTTAAAGGAAGAAATTAGACTAAAATAAAAGTATAAGGAGAGGAAAAGTATCAAGAGAAAAGTAAGTAATCTCAGTTTTTGTGGCTGAAAAGCCTATTCATACAACTTAGGATAGGTTAAAACTGATTAGGAAACTTCTTTGCTGAGCACAAAATCTGCCCGCAGTCCAAGAAATAGTCGGCCGACTATTTTAATAGTCGGTCGACTGTCGCCATGGTCGGCCGACTATTCCAATAGTCGGTCGACTATTCTGCCTATTTCAGCGACCAGCTCTTCCAGCTTCGTTTTGCCTCGGTTTTGGTTGGTTTTAGCTCCTTTGTCTTTCGTTCCTGCAAAAGGACAATACACACCACAAAGTAGCCAATTCGGGGCAAAATAATAGTTTTCACTATTCAATAAACACGAGAATGCGCGTAATAAGAGCATAAAAAGTGTATATAAAATACGCGCATCAAATCTCCCCAAACCAAACCCTTGCTTGTCCTCAAGCAAGCACAAAACGATAACTCAATCCTAATGGAATGTATATAACTCATAGCGGAATATGCTCCAATGTCACCCAAACCAATGCGCAACGATTAAAATTAATGTAAACAACCACATACAACAAGCTTGACCAATGACAACAATACTGAACCTTCAACCTTGCAAGACTCGTCTATCTCAGACTCTCACAGATCGCTCATCACACAAATCGGGTGATAATGTGAGTTTATGTAAAATTGGAAAGACAAAGCACTCACCTAAACTGCGACCTACAAGAACATGCATGCAATCTAACATGAAATTAATCTCTAATAACCGTACATATGCATTCTATCGGGTAAAGACACGTGCGAAGGACTTACATATGGTGAATAAAGTGAGGTTAATCGGGTAAGAAGGGGAAAAACAATATGGATATGAGGAGGTAAAAACCAAGCTAGTATTCCTTACACCCATCAATAGTAAACATTCCGTTCTCACCAAACTCCAGTCAAAGAAATTAGGCATAGCAACAAGCGCCTTATCAAAACCGATTCCCACTAACAACTATGAAATTAGAGAGATCAATTCTTTTCTCATAGCAAAAACACATTCTTCTTCTAGTTTCACTTCATTTTTTTTTTCTTTTTTTCTTCTTTCCTTTCTTTTCTTCATTCATTTTTTTTTCTTTTCATTTTTTCAATTCCCCTTCCTTTTTTTTTCAATCATCATGATACCAAAATTAACCCGAAAAAAACAATTCCGTCCAACTAATCTACTAGCTTGACTAGGGTAGGCAATATATGGCATGTAGTTGATAAACGGGTCAAACAGGTCAATTTGGCTATGTGAGGCTCATGGTAATTAATTAAAAGAAAGGATTTGCCTTTTTTCGCACATGTCAAAACCACGAGTCAAAAACGTACATGTACTTAACGAATGTCATGCTTATGCAGTTTGATATTACATGTCTCATAAGGAGTACTAATCTCAACCTAAAGAAACTTATCATGAATGTCATCAGTTTAAGTCTCTAATTCCTTACAATTCTGAGTAGTTTGCCAACAATGAGTCAAGTTTATTCGTTCAGTACCGTTAATCAAAGATGCAAGAATGCCGCATGTAATTATATATAAAAACTCTAACGGCGCACTAGCATAAGCAACTAATGAAGACATAAAAGCAATATCATCATCGCTACATAGCATTCCGACTCAACTAAGACTCGACTAAATGCGAAAACATATTTTTGATTTTTTAAATGCATGCGGAAATACAAGAAATATGCAGATGGATGAAAACAGACAGAAGCAAACCCTCCCCAAACCAAATCGCACAATGCCCTCATTGTGTACAACTAACAATAAGAGGCAATAATAAATACGGAGAAGGAATGCAAAATGATGGAAGTGCAAAATGAAAAAGAAGAACTACTTACAAGATATATACAAACGAAGACCTCTCCAAACCGTCCTAATCGAAGCTCTCGTCACCGCTCTCCTCCTAACCACCACTATCGTCATCTCCATCATCGTCATCTCTCTCCTCATTCCCGACATTGTTACCATTGCCTCCCTCGGGATAGGTGTAGTAAGTCGGGTGCCAAGTTGTAGGAGAAATCAGGCCGACTTGCACTCCATTGTTGTAACATGGAAAGTCGGAAAGTGCCTGATTTAGCTGTACCGTTGCTATCCGGTGGCACAACTCATTAAGCATTCCAGGGATCGCCGCTTGGTCGAGGACCGCAAGTGTAACATATGGCGGAGGAGGCACAAAGTGGGCAGGATATGCAGGCACATTAGAATAATCAGTATATGGAAATGCATAAGGAGTCCGTGGTGGGTCCGAAGGTCCAGCCGCAAAAGATGTTGTATGTGATGCACGACTAGTCGATCGGCCACCCCCTCGAGATTGTCGAGGAGGTCGAGACGGTCCACCCGTCTCGGGTGTGAAGTGGGTGGGGGTCTGAAGATCCCTCCTAAGTGGTAGAAAATAGGAGGGATACGGTGGAGGGTCCCTTTCAGGACCAAAGGGGAGATGGGAGAATGGGGTAAGATGTGGTAGATCGTAAGGGAGGATAACCGAGTCATCCTTTGCTATGCGCTAACGCAAATCTGGACCTAGCCAATGAAGACTCCTAAGGACAGAAAAGTTCAAAAGACGACTCTCAAGTTGCGTGGCCTGCGGAAGATCGTGTCCTATATGTTCCTTCCCGTACGAGAAGTCTGGAAATAGCCTACGACCGATGTGGTAAACGAGACCCCCACAATGAATGACGGCTATAAGCTCATTTCCGATATGTCGGAAATGGTGGGCAACAAGGGCGGCCACATTCATGACATATGGCCGCTCGCTATCGATGTTAAGATAGCCTGCTAGACTCTCTAACTCATCAGCATTAATGTTTTTCGGCTCTGTACGTCCGTAAATGGTGCACCCTATCAGACGAAGTCAGTATCGGATGGCCGGGTGATAGACTTCGTTGCCCCGCTTACGACCCGTATTACGATCAGTAATGCAAGACCAGATTTCATTGGCTAGACGGCGAGGGGGATGTATTGAGTCCCCTTCGCTAGTGATACCCAAAAGTTGACTGAACTCGCGAACGGTCCTAGAAAAACTCGTGTTAAAGAGTCTAAAAAATATTCATGGTGTGTCCCAATTCATGTCACTAAAAAAATTGAAACTACTAAAAAACTCTAGAGTCAGACCCATATATGTGAATTCAAGCATATAGATAAGGCCACTCATACCAGTACCATTCAGTAAGTCAACAACAGGCTGATAAATGCCCAACCTGCCCAAGACCTCACGGTCTAGAAACCGTGTTGGGGTTACCTTAAGAGCTGCCAACCGGACAAAGCGCTCTCTCTGATCCTCCGAGGTAAACCGAATGTCAGGATATTCCGGTACACTACTAAAAACAGCTGAAATAGCGTCGGACAGGTTGCGTCGGATTTATTATCCGACGCAAATGGCATAACTGTGTCGATTTGCGTCGGCTAATCCGATGCAATTATATTGCGTGGGACTAGCCGACGCTATCCGACTCCATGATACAGGCGCTAATAATTTTGGGTTGGCGCCACTATGTGAAAGGGTTTGCGTGGGATTAACCGACGCAAAGCCGATCCAAATGGAAGGGTTTGCGTCGGCTCATCCCACGCAAAAGTTGTTGACTAAAAACTCCCAGTCAACAGAATTAATAGCTTTGCATCGGATTAGCCGACGCAAAGTTTAATATTGCGTCTGGTTGCGTCGGCTAATCCGATGCAGAATGCGTCAAAATAAAAAAAACAGGCAACAGAATTAATAGCTTTGCATCGGATTAGCCGACGCAAAGTTTAATATTGCGTCTGGTTGCGTCGGCTAATCCGATGCAGAATGCGTCCAAATAAAAAAAAGTCAACAGAATTAATAGCTTTGCATCGGATTAGCCGACGCAAAGTTGAATATTGCGTCTGATTGCGTCGGCTAATCCGATGCATTGTATGTTAATAAAAAAATAAACGCTCCCAGTCAAAAGAATAAAATGCGTTGCATCAAATTAGCCGACGCAACGTTGAATATTGCGTCTGGTTGCGTCGGCTAATCCCACGCAATGTTTTCAATATATAAAAAAAAATAAGGCAACAACTAAACAGACTCAAGCAGCATTTTTAATAAAAAAAAACGTACAGGTACTGCATCGGATTAGCCGACGCACACTTGAAATCTGCGTCTGGGTGCGTCGGCTAATCCCACGCAAATGTTTTAATATAAAAAAAAAATAAGATACTGCATCGGATTAGCCGACGCAAACTTGAAATCTGCGTCTGGTTGCGTCGGCTAATCCCACGAAAAGTGTTTAATATAAAAAAAAAAAAATAGGCAACAACTAAACAGACCCCAAACCCCAAACCCGACACCCCAATCTCGCTCTCTCCCTAAAACGCAAACGGCGACTCCTTCCCTCTTTCCAGCGAGCCTCCACGCGCGACCCCGAATCCCATAAACCCTCCGGCGAACCCGAATCCCAGCCCCTCCGGCGAACCGAAATCGAAACCCTAAATCTTCCTGCTCCGTCCGGCGAACCCAGAAACCGACGACTCCTTCCCTCTTTCCAGCGAGCCTCCACGCGCGACCCCGAATCCCATAAACCCTCCGGCGAACCCGAATCTCAGCCCCTCCGGCGAACCGAAATCGAAACCCTAAATCTTCCTGCTCCGTCCGGCGAACCCAGAAACCGACGAACCCAGAAAAACCCTAAACCGACCCCCTCAATTCTCAGGTATGATACTTAGTACTTAATTAAGTTAATTGTTTTGATTAAGTTAATTTTTACTTAATTAAATTGATTGGTAGTTAATTAGATTAATTAGCTTAATTATGTTCATTTTATTAGCATCTTAATCAAATTAATCAGATTAGAGAAATTAGGTTAATTTGGTGTTGGCTGATGATGATATGAGGTTGAGTTGTGTCCTGTAGCGGAAATTGTGGTGTTAAGATGCGCTGTATTGGACTCGGATTTTATGGTCTCGTTTTTGACGTTACGGAATTACTCGTATTTTTCCTGCTGGCTATCTGTGGTTGTGGCTGTGTTGATTGATGATGATATGATGTTGAGTTGTGCTTTGTAGTGGGAATTGTGGTGTTAGGGTTGATACTATTGCGATCATCTGTTTATTTCAGTTCAGTAATTTCGATATTATTAATTTGTTGAGTTTGAATTTCAGTTGGTGTTGATTCAGGTTTTTATTGTGTTACGAGTGTGGAATTCGTTGGTGTGTTAGGTTGAGTTCGATAAAACACGCAGTAATGGACTCGTATGTTGAGTTGTGTTGTGTAGCGGAGATTGAGGTGTTAAGATGTGCTGTAATGGACTCGGATTTCCGGTATCGTTTTCTGTGGTTGTGGCTGTGTTGATTGATGATGATATGATGTTGAGTTGTGCATTGTAGTGGGAATTGTGGTGTTAGGGTTGATACTATTGCGAAAATCAGTCAGTTTTTAACTGCTTGTTATATAGGATGTCTTTCCTTAGTGGCAAAAAAGTGCCTCGCCGAGGTTGTAGCTAGTTAATTGTTATCTAGTTGATTAATCTAGGATGATGATTACTTAACTATCTTGGACTCTTTGGAAGAATTTTAATTGGATTTGATTGACTGTTCATGTTAGCTTACCCTAAATTATTTGTTGAATTAGCCTTTTTCTTCTACTACTAATATTCTATTTCCTCTACTACTACTAAACTACTACTACTACTACTACTACTAATTTTCTTCTCTACTACTACTAATTTCCTATTTCTACTTTTACTACTACTACTACTACTACTACTACTACTACTACTACTAAACTACTACTACTACTACACTACTACTACTACTACTACTACTAATTTACTATTTCTACTTTTACTACTACTACTACTACTACTACTACTACTAAACTACTACTACTACTACTAATTTACTACTTCTACTTTTACTACTACTACTACTAAACTACTACTACTACTATTAACAATTTACTACTTCTACTTTTACTACTACTACTAAACAACTACTACTACTACTACTACTACTACTACTACTACTACTACTACTAATTTCCTATTTCTACTTTTACTACTACTACTACTACTACAACTACTACTACTACTACTACTATACTACTACTACTACTACTACTACTACTAATTTACTACTACTTTTACTACTACTACTACTACTACTACTACTACTACTACTACTACTACTACTGCTGCTGCTGCTGCTGCTGCTGCTAATTTACTACTACTTTTACTACTACTACTACTAAACTACTACTACTACTACTACTACTAAACTACTACTACTACTAATCTCCTATTTCTACTTTTACTGCTACTACTACTATACTACTACTACTACTACTACTACTACTACTACTAATTTACTACTTCTACTTTTACTACTACTACTACTTTTACTACTACTACTACTATACTACTACTACTACTACTACTACTACTACTACTAATTTACTACTTCTACTTTTACTACTACTACTACTACTACTACTACTACTACTACTACTACTACTACTACTAAACTACTACTACTATACAACTACTACTACTATACTACTACTACTACTACTACTAATTTACTACTACTTTTACTACTACTACTAAACGGGGAGGATGATGATGATGATGATGAAGACGGGGATGAGGGGTTCATTGAACCGCACACCGACGCGGACAGTGATAGTGACAATGACGATAATTAACAATTATGTAGTTGTTTGTATCTTATTCGCATAAGTTGTAATTTATTTATTTGTAATTGAAGACTATTTTGGTACTTAATGAAATTCCTGCTTTACCCTAAACAAACTGACTCTACAGTTTAACTTTGCGCAAACATATTTTGTAGACGTGATTATGTCAGGTGGCAGTGGGATGGTGACGGGGGCCAGCAGCCATGGTGACCATATGGAGGAGGATGTGCCTAGGACTCCTGTCGTCCTAGGTGTGGACGCTGTCCAAGAAGTCGGGGTGACGGTCTACGTTTCGACGCCTGAGAAATCGTACCTATCACGGCAGAAAGTGGAGACCGCTACTTGGTGAGTTTAAGTTGTTGTAACCAGTTCTTTTCTATATTTTCACTCATTTATTTGCTTCACAGTATCATAAATGACTTGTGTAGGTGGGAGGACAAGAAGTACTCTGATTATATGCGGGATTCCATAATCATGACGTATGCGTCTACCCCAGGCGCCTACCGTAGCTTGACGGAGGCGCCACTGGAAGCTCGGGAAGCTATGTATATGCACTTCGCGGTAATTACCTCGTCTGTGTTTCTAAGGTTTTCGTTGCACGATTTATACATTCAATTGTAGCTAACGAATCTTTTTTTTGACAAACAGAAGAGAGTGCGTATAGACCTGGGGTACAACCTCAGGTCGGATTATGAGAGTCGGATTAAGAAGAAGATAACCGACATATTCCAGCGAGTTGCCCCGAGGGTCGAGAAGACGGATTGGATTCCGCAAGAGAAGTGGGAGACATTGAAGAAGAACGCTGCCGACCCAGACTTCAAGAAGAAATCGGCGATTAAGTCGTCGAACATGAGAGGTGGGCAAGTGGACGGGGTGGCCAAACCCACTAGCTGCCTTGGAAGTAGGAGTGCAGCAACAGCCTTCGCGCAGTTGGTAAGTGCTTATAACACAAGTAAAAAATTTGAGTATAATTCAATATATACTATTGGTAAATAAATGCTGAAAATTTTAACACTGTTATATGAAGGGCCCATCTGCAACCCCGGTCCAGCTCTTGGAGAAGACAAAGAAGGTGAAAGACGGCAAGTGGATTGACCCTAGAGGATCGGAGATCGTTGTGAGTAGTAGTAATGTTTTTTAAAAAATATACTAGGCATGAAAATTACGATGTGATAGTATGTGTTCTTAAAGTTATAACACTGTTTCATGTTGCTGTTTCAGGAGAGCTATGAGAAAGCGGTGGAGGAGGCACACGCCTCTGATCAGGCACCCAACACCTTGAAGATCTTCCACGATGTGACGGGTGGCTACAACTCAAAGACAAGGTTTTGTGTAACACCCCGTTATTTTCCGAGTCAATTATAAAGCTTGACTTTCCTACTTTTATGTAAATCGAGTTTTTAAGTTGAGAAAATATTTTTAATATCGTTATAAATATTTAAAGTATTTTGGGTCGTCTTATTATAAATCAGTTTTGACTATTTTAAAAGTGGAACGTTATTTTATAAATCAACTTTGTATCGGGTTCGAATTTGATTCAAACACAATAAGGAAAAAAAAGACAAAAAAGAAAGGAAAATTCTCAAAATATAAAAACCCACGTAACCCTGAAACCCCCACCCAAATTCTTCAATCCCCTGTTTCCTTTCCTAAATTCTGCCGCAAACCACTATCTACCCCATTCCCCTTGTTCTTGTTCCGATTCCAACCTTGTCCGTCGTCGTAAAGTTGGTCTTTGATCTTTTCCCTCATTCATCTATATTGTAAGTCTTTTAACTAATTTCTCCTATTTGTTTTCATAAATCGGGATCAATTGTGAAGTATTCTAAATATTTTTAAGTTCTATAGTTTCTTTTGTTTACTTTGGTTAAAAACCGTTTCCTCGACATAAACCAACGATTTTGTGAGTAGGTAATGTTTGGGCAGAGATTTAGGTTCAGATTTAAGACAGTTATATATAATCAGATGGATTACTTACGGGACGAGAATTCAGACAAGTTATATCGGTTTGTAAGTTTGGGTCGTCTTAATATTATTGGTTAGTTCTTTAAATCGATTTGTATTATTTGTAGTTTGTGATTTCGAGGAGAAAGAATTTTTGGATTAATATTAGCTTGGATTGACCGTCTTGAGAGGTAAGGACGTTTTGACCCTTTCACAGTAAAGAGCATGTTCGGTTTAAATTATATTTTTGAAATGATTTTATAATTATTTTGCCAACGATGAATTTTTATGACACTCTTGTGATATTTTGGATATTGGAATTTTGTGACACAAGTCAGATCACATATTGGTATTATTTTGGTACAATTCTTTTGATGGTTATAACAGACTCTGGGAGCTCGGTTGGTCTATGAGGTTAAGGTGCGTCTGAGACGTCCCTGGGATTTCGTCCCGAAACTGAACTCCTGGCCCGAGTTGTGTTAAGTGGGGTTTTCCGGCCCCCCACTTGCTAGGTAGTTAGACTTCCTCCTTTGGCAGCCTCATCCTACTGACTGTCCAAATGTGAGTAGTGCGCACTATAGTAAGTCTAGCTAAGCATAGGTGGTACCTCTAGATCGTGCAAAAGGGTAGGACCTTGGCACACAGGTGGAAACAATATATTTTGGTTTTGGTTTTGACTACTGTTTTCACAGTACTTTTGGTTTGGTATTGAGACAATGATATTTAACTCTGATTTCAGTTTACTACAAATTATAATTATTGTTTACATTTTCCATATAATATATTTTACTCAGCTTTGCTGACGTCCTTTTGTTTTGGGTCGTTCCCCCGCTGGAACCTGTACCTATTTGTGTTTTGGGTACAGTTGATAGGTACAATTAATATGCTGCATGGGTGCATTTGGTTCGGGATGCTGAGCGAGGAAGGATTTTATTATTTAACGTTTACCTCCAAACTATTTATATTTATGTTGAATTTTTGGGTTGAGGTTGTTTTAAACCGTTTTGGATTTTGTGGGACTTAAGTCTTCCGCTGCAACGTTTCTATTTAAATTAACTATTGAATTTATATTTCTTTTAATTTTTATACTATTATTTTGCCTTGCATTTGGCCCTGTGAGCTAAATGCGGAGTAACGACTTTAAATTTTCCTATTTTATTCTTCTATTTTTGTCGCGAAAATTTAGGGCTGTTACAGTTGGTATCAGAGCAATAAGTCTTTCCGAAAAGTTTTGCAAAATTTGAAATGGTTTAAAAGAAAAATGTTTACTACTTTATAAAAAAAAAAACAAAAATCTTTCTTTATAAACCGAGAGTGTTTGGGTGGATTGGGTGCATTGCATACGCATGAATTATGTTATTTATATATTTATATTTGTCTTGCTTTAGTGCTATTACCTTACCTGATTGAACTGTGAAAGAGGCAAGCCCTAATTGCGTTATTATTGGAATAAAACATCTCAGGCCTAATTGTAATGGGATATCATTTACTGGAATTTTGGAAGCTTTTTGGTCATGAATAAAGAGGAAGTTGGGAATATAGATATTGTTTCGGTTAATTTTCTGGTGAAGTCTATTTCAGTTCATGTTTTATCTGATCCTGGTGCATCTCACTCTAGTGAACTATGTTTGTGGATAAATGGAGCGTAGAAGCTAGTGAAATTGTGGATTTTGATTTTTGTCATGCAATTTGGGGACTTAGTAAATCGTACAAAGGATGTATAAGGATGTGTCTTTGTTTTTGGGTGATCATGATTTTAAGGTAGACTTGTTAGAATTCTCATTACCTTACCTTGATGTGAATTTTGAGGATGGATTGGCTCAAATCTCGTCGAGCTAATATTGATTGTGGACATAATAAAGTTTCCTTACGAGGACCTAAAAATGTGAGAGTATCTTATTGGACATAGATTATTTATCTAGGGAAGCTGAGTTGATTTTTGTGTCATGTAAGAGATTTGAGGTTTGAATATCCTGATTTGAGTTAAGTTCCAGTAGTGAGTGAGTTTGTTGAGGAAATATCGAGAATGCCTCCAAGTAAGGAAGTTGAGTTCAAGATTATTGACCGGGTGCTAAGGATGGGTCCAATTATTAAATCACTACACTGTATGACACCTTAGAAATGCTAGAACTTAAGAATAAGAAAAAATTAGATGAACTGATGGAGAAAGGATATATTTAAGCCTAGTGTGTTGCCCCGTCTTATTTGTGAAAAAGAATGATGGAACTTTGAGGTTGTATATTGATTATCGAGAATTGAATTAAGTTATGATAGAATAGGAATCTCTTACCTGAAATGGATGATTTATTTAACCAGTTGAAGGGGGCCTATGTTTCTCTAAAATTGAATTGCGATTTGGGAACCAATAATCTATTATAGCGTTTGAGGATATACCTAAGACTACAATTTCTGCTAGATATGACTATTGTGAGTTTACTGTGATGCCTTTTGGGTTGGCTAGTGCACTTGATGTATTTATGGATTTGATGAACCGAACTTTGAGGACTTACCCTGATAAATTTGTTGTGATATTCATCATTGATGACATAGTGATTTATTCAAGAATGAAGAAGAGCATGAGGAACATTTACGGATTGTCTTAGGTATCTTGAGAGAAAAATAGTAATTTATAAATTTTCGAGATGTGAGAATTTTGGCTGGATCAAGTAACTTTTCTTGGGCATAATATATATAAGGATGGAGTGTTAGTAGATCCTGCTAAGGTTAAAGCTGTTAAAGAGTGACATAGATTGAAATTTGTGGCTGAAATTCGTAGCTTTTGGGTTTAGCTTGTTACTATAAGAGATTTGTGAAGGATCCCTCACATAATAGAAAGATTAATGACCACATTAATAAGGAAAGTCACAAAATTTTATTGGGATAAGAGGTGTGAGGAATCATTTCGAATTTTTAAAGGAAAATTTAACCACTGCTTTAGGATTGGCCTTACCGGATGGAAATGAAGTTTCTGAAGTTTATATCTATGCATTTTAAGAATGGATTAGTTAGTGTTTTGCAGCAGAATAAGAGAGTGATTGCTTATGCATTTAGGCAGTTGAACCTTTATGAAAAAATTACCCTACTTATGATTTAGAGTTAGCAACGGTAGTACCCTTTAAGGTTTTTATGGTCACAAAATTTTAAGATATATATTTACCCATTAGGAGCTAATCGTGAGATAAAGATGCTGGTTGGATTTGATTGAGGACTATAAGATCGAGATTCAGTATCAGGTAAGAAAAGCCAATGTGGTGGCTGATGCTTGGAGTATGAGTTAGATCCTTTAGGAGTTTTCGAGTGGAAGTGGAGTTTAATCTTTATGGATTTTATAGTGGGGTTGTTAAGGTCGGAGGAAGGTAATAATATGATTTGGATTATAATAAATAGATTAACTTAGAGAGCACATTTTATTCCCATGAAGGATATGTGAGAGAAGAAGCAACTTGCTGATGCTTATATATATTATGTGATAGGACTTCATTGGATTTCAAAGGTTATTATATTAGGTAGCGAACATATGTGTTCCAATATTTTGGGAGAAACTTGAGCCAACCATGAGAGACAAATACCCTCATCTTTTTGCTTAAGGTAAATTTTCGTGCTTCGAGGACGAAGCTTTATTTTAAGGTGGGTAGAAATATGCATGACTACTTGTTTTTGTGGTAAACTAAGCATGTTCTTGTGTGATTTCATGCTAATATCTATTTATTGGTCACAAACATGAATATTTTGGCTATCATTGATATGCTTGATAAGCACAATATCATTGGTTATTTGTTATTACACGAAATTGATTTGTTCACATATATTTATGGTTTGTTTGTGCTCAACGAACACACATATTATTGGTTGTTTGTGCTCAACGTACATATTTTGGATATTGGTGGTTTGTTGGTGCTCAACGCACATATTATTGTTTGCTTGTGTTTAACACACATATGATTGTTTGGTTGTGCTCAACGCACGTAATTGATTGATTTTGTGCATTTCGCATTTGTGGGAAAAAAAAATTGAACTTGTGAAATTTCAAATTTTCAAAATTTATTTAAATATTTTGGTCCGACATGCTCTTAACTTGGCAAGTGATACTTTTACCTTAGAGTACGAGAATTTTGGTGGTTTCGAACATTGGAATTATCTTATGGAATTAGGTGATCTTATCTTGTGGATTTAGGTGGTGGTGAGTTGTGTATTTTGAAATCTTAGGAATTATGTAGTTATGGATTTTGAGGACTTAGAAATGTGAGATATATTTAAGGTTGTGTTTAATTTGACGAATTTTGGATATATGGAGTAAATGATTTATTTTGGAGATATATGAAGAATTTTGAGGATTTTGGATATATGGAGTGAGCGGGTCATTTTGGATATTCATGAGTAATGTGAGACTTTATTTCGAGGACGGGTTTAAACTTCGAGGACGAAGTTTTGTTTTAAGGAGGGAAGTCTGTAACACCCCGTTATTTTTCGAGTCAATTATAAAGCTTGACTTTCCTACTTTTATGTAAATCGAGTTTTTAAGTTGAGAAAATATTTTTAATATCGTTATAAATATTTAAAGTATTTTGGGTCGTCTTATTATAAATCAGTTTTGACTATTTTAAAAGTGGAACGTTATTTTATAAATCAACTTTGTATCGGGTTCGAATTTGATTCAAACACAATAAGGAAAAAAAAGACAAAAAAGAAAGGAAAATTCTCAAAATATAAAAACCCACGTAACCCTGAAACCCCCACCCAAATTCTTCAATCCCCTGTTTCCTTTCCTAAATTCTGCCGCAAACCACTATCTACCCCATTCCCCTTGTTCTTGTTCCGATTCCAACCTTGTCCGTCGTCGTAAAGTTGGTCTTTGATCTTTTCCCTCATTCATCTATATTGTAAGTCTTTTAACTAATTTCTCCTATTTGTTTTCATAAATCGGGATCAATTGTGAAGTATTCTAAATATTTTTAAGTTCTATAGTTTCTTTTGTTTACTTTGGTTAAAAACCGTTTCCTCGACATAAACCAACGATTTTGTGAGTAGGTAATGTTTGGGCAGAGATTTAGGTTCAGATTTAAGACAGTTATATATAATCAGATGGATTACTTACGGGACGAGAATTCAGACAAGTTATATCGGTTTGTAAGTTTGGGTCGTCTTAATATTATTGGTTAGTTCTTTAAATCGATTTGTATTATTTGTAGTTTGTGATTTCGAGGAGAAAGAATTTTTGGATTAATATTAGCTTGGATTGACCGTCTTGAGAGGTAAGGACGTTTTGACCCTTTCACAGTAAAGAGCATGTTCGGTTTAAATTATATTTTTGAAATGATTTTATAATTATTTTGCCAACGATGAATTTTTATGACACTCTTGTGATATTTTGGATATTGGAATTTTGTGACACAAGTCAGATCACATATTGGTATTATTTTGGTACAATTCTTTTGATGGTTATAACAGACTCTGGGAGCTCGGTTGGTCTATGAGGTTAAGGTGCGTCTGAGACGTCCCTGGGATTTCGTCCCGAAACTGAACTCCTGGCCCGAGTTGTGTTAAGTGGGGTTTTCCGGCCCCCCACTTGCTAGGTAGTTAGACTTCCTCCTTTGGCAGCCTCATCCTACTGACTGCCCAAATGTGAGTAGTGCGCACTATAGTAAGTCTAGCTAAGCATAGGTGGTACCTCTAGATCGTGCAAAAGGGTAGGACCTTGGCACACAGGTGGAAACAATATATTTTGGTTTTGGTTTTGACTACTGTTTTCACAGTACTTTTGGTTTGGTATTGAGACAATGATATTTAACTCTGATTTCAGTTTACTACAAATTATAATTATTGTTTACATTTTCCATATAATATATTTTACTCAGCTTTGCTGACGTCCTTTTGTTTTGGGTCGTTCCCCCGCTGGAACCTGTACCTATTTGTGTTTTGGGTACAGTTGATAGGTACAATTAATATGCTGCATGGGTGCATTTGGTTCGGGATGCTGAGCGAGGAAGGATTTTATTATTTAACGTTTACCTCCAAACTATTTATATTTATGTTGAATTTTTGGGTTGAGGTTGTTTTAAACCGTTTTGGATTTTGTGGGACTTAAGTCTTCCGCTGCAACGTTTATATTTAAATTAACTATTGAATTTATATTTCTTTTAATTTTTATACTATTATTTTGCCTTGCATTTGGCCCTGTGAGCTAAATGCGGAGTAACGGCTTTAAATTTTCCTATTTTATTCTTCTATTTTTGTCGCGAAAATTTAGTGCTGTTACATTTTGGGGGATAGGTAACGTGGCGAAAGAGCTCTTTCGCCCATGCTTGAACCGTGGTAAGGAGGTATCTGCGGACACATACCTCCCTACCGTCACCTCGCAGGAACGCACACTTAACGATCGTATGGAAGATAAATTCCAAAGACAAGACGAGCGCCTGAAGACATTGGAGAAGAGGTGTGAAGAGCAGGACCAGTTTATTCAGTTCCTGAGGGAACGGTTCGCCATGGAGACCGAGGGATGCAGTGGAGGACCACGCATGAGTAGGAGCGACGATGACGAAAACAACGATGGTCATCCCCATGGATCGGAGCACATTGAGTCCCTTTCGTAGGTAGTTCAGCTCTCTTATGTTACTTGTTTATACTTTGGTTGCATTGTGTACATATATTTTACCAACTCGTAGATAGAATTCGGAACCTAGCGCTGGTTGTCTTTGTAATATATTTTCATTTTCTATAACAGTACACTGGTTTATGTTTGTTTCGTTTTATGGAGTTTTGTGAAGAAGATATGTACGAGAGCTTTGATTGGAGTTATTGATGGATTTTTGTTTGGGATGTGCTGCTGTTGTGGTTTGTTGTAGGAGTGGGTTGTTTAATTGCAGATTGCTTTATTTCGCGCATATGGGGAGCTGAAAACAAAGAAACGATTTTTTTTTGTTAAAAGGCTTTGCGTGGGATTAGCCGACGCAAAGTCAAACATTCTGTTGACTTTGCGTCGGCTAATCCCACACAAACCCATTGACTGAGATTTGAATGAGGGACTTTGCGTGGGATTAGCCGACGCAAAGTCAAACATTCTGTTTGACTTTGCGTCGGCTAATCCCACGAAAACCCATTGACTGAGATTTGACTGAGGGACTTTGCGTGGGATTAGCCGACGCAAAGTCAAACATTCTGTTGACTTTGCGTCAGCTAATCCCACCCAAAGCCCATTGACGGGGGTGTTGACCTCCATGTCTTCGTGTCGTATTAGCCGACGCAAAGCCGACGCAAAGTCCTTGCGTCGGATTAGCCGATGCAAAAAATAAAATTTGCGTCAAAGTATAATGGCGGCCGGGTGATAGACTTCGTTGCCTCGCTTACGACCCGTATTACGATCAGTAATGCAAGACCAGATTTCATTGGCTAGACGGCGAGGGGGATGTATTGAGTCCCCTTCGCTAGTGATACCCAAAAGTTGACCGAACTCGCGAACGGTCCTAGAAAAACTCGTGTTAAAGAGTCTAAAAAATATTCATGGTGTGTCCCAATTGATGTCACTAAAAAAATTGAAACTACTAAAAAACTCTAGAGTCAGACCCATATATGTGAATTCAAGCATATAGATAAGGCCACTCATACCAGTACCATTCAGTAAGTCAACAACAGGTTGATAAATGCCCAACCTACCCAAGACCTCACGGTCTAGAAACTGTGTTGGGGTTACCTTAAGAGCTGCCAACCGGACAAAGCGCTCCCTCTAATCCTCCGAGGTAAACCGAATGTCAGGGTATTCCGGTACACTACTAAAAACAGCTGAAATAGCGTCGGACAGGTTGCGTCGGATTTATTATCCGACGCAAATGGCATAACTGTGTCGATTTGCGTCGGCTAATCCGATGCAATTATATTGCGTGGGACTAGCCGACGCTATCCGACTCCATGATACAGGCGCCAATAATTTTGGGTTGGCGCCACTATGTGAAAGGGTTTGCATGTGATTAACCGACGCAAAGCCGATCCAAATGGAAGAGTTTGCGTCGGCTCATCCCACGCAAAAGTTGTTGACTAAAAACTCCCAGTCAACAGAATTAATAGCTTTGCATCGGATTAGCCGACGCAAAGTTTAATATTGCGTCTGGTTGCGTCGGCTAATCCGATGCAGAATGCGTCAAAATAAAAAAAAACAGGCAACAGAATTAATAGCTTTGCATCGGATTAGCCGACGCAAAGTTTAATATTGCGTCTGGTTGCGTCGGCTAATCCAATGCAGAATGCGTCAAAATAAAAAAAAACAGGCAACAGAATTAATAGCTTTGCATCGGATTAGCCGACGCAAAGTTTAATATTGCGTCTGGTTGCGTCGGCTAATCCGATGCAGAATGCGTCAAAATAAAAAAAAGTCAACAGAATTAATAGCTTTGCATCGGATTAGCCGACGCAAAGTTGAATATTGCGTCTGATTGCGTCGGCTAATCCGATGCATTGTATGTTAATAAAAAAATAAACGCTCCCAGTCAAAAGAATAAAATGTATTGCATCGGATTAGCCGACGCAACGTTGAATATTGCGTCTGGTTGCGTCGGCTAATCCCACGCAATGTTTTCAATATATAAAAAAAATAAGGCAACAACTAAACAGACTCAAGCAGCATTTGTAATAAAAAAAAACGTACAGGTACTGCATCGGATTAGCCGACGCACACTTGAAATCTGCGTCTGGGTGCGTCGGCTAATCCCACGCAAAGGTTTTAATATAAAAAAAAAAAAGATACTGCATCGGATTAGCCGACGCAAACTTGAAATCTGCGTCTGGTTGCGTCGGCTAATCCCACGCAAAGTGTTTAATATAAAAAAAAATAGGCAACAACTAAACAGACCCCAAACCCCAAACTCGACACCCCAATCTCGCTCTCTCCCTAAAACGCAAACGGCGACTCCTTCCCTCTTTCTGGCGAGCCTCCACGCGCGACCCCGAATCCCATAAACCCTCCGGCGAACCCGAATCCCAGCCCCTCCGGCGAACCGAAATCGAAACCCTAAATCTTCCTGCTCCGTCCGGCGAACCCAGAAACCGACGACTCCTTCCCTCTTTCCAGCGAGCCTTCACGCGCGACCCCGTATCCCATAAACCCTCCGGCGAACCCGAATCCCAGCCCCTCCGGCGAACCGAAATCAAAACCCTAAATCTTCCTGCTCCGTCCGGCGAACCCAGAAACCGACGAACCCAGAAAAACCCTAAACCGACCCCCCTCAATTCTCAGGTATGATACTTAGTACTTAATTAAGTTAATTGTTTTGGTTAAGTTAATTTTTACTTAATTAAATTGATTGGTAGTTAATTAGATTAATTAGCTTAATTATGTTCATTTTATTAGCATCTTAATCAAATTAATCAGATTAGAGAAATTAGGTTAATTTGGTGTTGGCTGATGATGATATGACGTTGAGTTGTGTCCTGTAGCAGAAATTGTGGTGTTAAGATGCGCTGTATTGGACTCGGATTTTATGGTCTCGTTTTTGACGTTACGGAATTACTCGTATTTTTCCTGCTGGCTATCTGTGGTTGTGGCTGTGTTGATTGATGATGATATGATGTTGAGTTGTGCTTTGTAGTGGGAATTGTGGTGTTAGGGTTGATACTATTGCGATCATCTGTTTATTTCAGTTCAGTAATTTCGATATTATTAATTTGTTGAGTTTGAATTTCAGTTGGTGTTGATTCGGGTTTTTATTGTGTTACGAGTGTGGAATTCGTTGGTGTGTTAGGTTGAGTTCGATAAAACGCGCTGTAATGGACTCGTATGTTGAGTTGTGTTGTGTAGCGGAGATTGAGGTGTTAAGATGTGCTGTAATGGACTCGGATTTCCGGTATCGTTTTCTGTGGTTGTGGCTGTGTTGATTGATGATGATATGATGTTGAGTTGTGCATTGTAGTGGGAATTGTGGTGTTAGGGTTGATACTATTGCGAAAATCAGTCAGTTTTTAACTGCTTGTTATATAGGATGTCTTTCCTTAGTGGCAAAGAAGTGCCTCGCCGAGGTTGTAGCTAGTTAATTGTTATCTAGTTGATTAATCTAGGATGATGATTACTTAACTATCTTGGACTCTTTGGAAGAATTTTAATTGGATTTGATTGACTGTTCATGTTAGCTTACCCTAAATTATTTGTTGAATTAGCCTTTTTCTTCTACTACTAATATTCTATTTCCTCTACTACTACTAAACTACTACTACTACTACTACTACTACTACTACTACTAATTTTCTTCTACTACTACTACTACTACTACTAATTTCCTATTTCTACTTTTACTACTACTACTACTACTACTACTACTACTACTAAACTACTACTACTACTAAACTACTACTACTACTACTACTACTACTACTACTAACAGGGCCGTCAAATAATATTTGGTGGCCCGGTTCCAATTTTTTTTGGATGCCCCTACTATAAATCTATAATCAAGTATTATTGATGGGCCGTATTTAGTCGTATTTATTACGACGGTTTTGGTGTATTTTGTGAGCTAAATCGGTTGTCTTGTATTGCATTTGTGTCAGTTTGGTATGAATGTAATACAGGCTATTTTGAAGATGTTAACCACTGGACCGTTGATTTGGGCTAAGAACGAAGGAAAAGGAAGCCCGCTTGAAGACACGGAACGATAAGAATCGAAGAATGGCACGAGACCACTCCAGCTCGCCAAGCGAGTCGCGCAGTAGCCACGCGAGTCGCGCGAGATAGGGGCGAGTCGCGCGGTAGCCTGTGACGCACGATGCATTCCGGCTTATTTTGTTTTAATTTATTACGTTTTAAGACTTGGATTTTAATTAGGAAACTTTATTATTACCTTAGGATATTTTTATTATTATTTTATTATTAGTAAACTTTTATTAGGTTAAGTTTAGCCTTAGTTTAGAGATTCATATCATTCACATCTAGTTTGACATCCATCAAGGAAGAAAAGGGAGAACTTGGAAGAACCCTAATTTTCCATCGCAAGTATGTGTAACTAATTTCTCTACTTAAGATTCAAGCCTTTGAAGCACTTGATAATCGTTTGTGAGTTTGAATGTTTTGATTGTTAACCTTGATTATTATGAATTGCTTTGTTATTAATTTTATGAATGTTGTTGTTGATTGCTAGGTGTACAACTAGTATTTAATTGCATCGTTCTATCGTTAGTATTGTTAATTGAGTAGGATTTACTGATTAACTTTACATTAGTAACAACTAGGAATTAATATTGAACGGGATACGTTGATATTAGTACTTAGAAGCGATTCACATAAATATCTAAGGCACGACTGGATTGTACGTGCTATTTATTCTCCATCGAATTCTCAGATCTATATTGCTTCCGTCTAATTGAACCTAGAACTGAATTGTTTAGGTTGTTTTACGGTTAGGGTTAATTAAGAACGGGATTCGTTTTAGTTAACTATTCTTAAGAGAATTGGAATTTCATGTTCACGATAGAGTAGTCAAGGTTATTAATTGAAACCGTCTTACGATGATCAATCGCTATTGAGTGTGGATTTGTGCTTGTGTCTAAGTTCTTTCTCATCATTTGATTTAGTTAAGTTTTAATCTTTATCAATTTTAGTTGTTAGAAAATCATCCAAAACCCCCCCTTTGGTTACTACGGTCTTTAATTACGTTAGAGGTCGATTTCATCTACACCTTAGTTAGCATAATTAGATTAATCTGATTCCCTTGGGTTCGACCCTTATTTCTACATTACTACGTTTTAGTATTTAGATTTAAGTGATTATAAATTGTAATTTGAGGCATACGACTTTAGCCCGTCAAATTTTGGCGCCGTTGCCGGGGAATCGGTATTAATTATTTTTGTGTTTTCTAGTGTAGTTTTTATTTTTATTTTATTTATTATAGCTAATTTTTATTTTATTTTATTTTATTTTGTGTAGTTTATGTATAATACTCGTTCTTCTAACCTGAACCTCGAGCCTTTCGACTCAGAGATTGAACGCACTCTTCACAGGTCACGGAGAATCGGAGAGGGAGCAATAGTCATCGGAACACAGGAATTCAAGGATCTAGAGTTTAATAACGATATTCTTGTTATTCCAGAGGTGAACGAAGTTTCTTCCGAATCCGAAGACGAGTTGTATACCATGGCCAACACGATTAAGCAGCTGACGGCACCCGATCTCGCACAACAACCTTTGTGCATTACGTACCCACCATTGGGTGCGAATGCCACTTTCGAATTGAAGTCGGGTTTGATCCATCAACTACCCACATTCCATGGCTTAAGCGATGAGGACCCTAACAAGCACTTGTCGGATTTTCATATTGTATGCTTGAGTATGAAACCGACATCTGTCACTGATGAGCAGCTGAAGCTAAGGGCCTTTCCTTTCTCATTGAAGGATTCTGCTAGGGATTGGTTGTATTACTTGCCACCGGCAAGTATTGATACATGGGTGAAGATGAAGAAGGCGTTCCTTGAGAAGTACTTTCCGGCATCTCGAGTCTCCCAGTTGAAGAAGCAGATTAGTAATGCGGAGCAACGAGACGGTGAGACGATGTATGAGTATTGGGAACGTTTTAAGAAGCTGTGTGCTACATGCCCATATCATGGCTATAATCCTCAAGACCTTGTGATGTATTTTTGTGGAGGTCTTTGTGTGGAGGATGCTCGCACTGTGAATGCGGCATGTGGGGGATCGATCGTGAACAAGAGTCCAGATGCCGCTATAGAGGTGATTCAGGAGCTAGCTGAAAGCTCTCGAGATTTTTCCCGAAAATATAAACGGGGAGTGCATGCCTTAGGTAATTCATCATCCTCGAGCCTTGACCATAAAGTCGATAGCTTAACGGCTCTTGTACAAAATATGATGTCGGGAAAAACAAATCAAGTTATGATGTGCGGTATTTGTTCTACCGAAGGACATCCGAGTGAGCATTGTTCTCACATGTATGAAGAGAATCAAGAGGAGGTGAATGGAGTATGGGAAACCGGAGAGAAGAAGAACTGGGACCCCTTTTCCAATACCTTTAATCCCGGATGGAGAGATCATCCCAACATGAGGTGGAGAACTCGTCAAGGGGACCAACAATTTAATCAAGGAAATCAAGTCGGTCAAGCGAAGCAACAATTCTTTGCTAAACAACAAGTTCCTAACACGGTTCCTACTCCACCCCCACCTAGTGGACAAATGTCCACCGAGGACATGATCCGCGCTTTGGTTGCTAGTCAAGCTACGGTAACCACCCAAATGTCCAATCTTCAAGCTACGGTTCTTCAACATCAAACGGAGAACAAAGCTAGTATCCAAAACATGGAAACTCAATTGGGACAAATGGCGACCTCTATTAGTCGTTTGGAAGCTCGAGATTCTACGGGACTCCCGTCTCAAATGGTGGTGCCTTCTAAGAATGTGAGTGCCGTTTCATTGAGGAACGGAAGTCAACTAGAGGAGGTCGAGAAGGTGAAGAAGGTAGCAAAACAACCGGTCATAAGAGAGGAAGAAGAAGAGATAGTGATCGAGAAGGAGGAGCAAACCCCTATTATCAAAGCAAAGGAGCTCATTACTCCTACAACACCGGTGGCAGAACCGGATGTTCCTTTTCCCGAGGCACTCAAGCGCACCCGTCGTTATGAGCACGACAAGGATATCTACGAGGTATTTGAAAAGTGCGAGGTAAACATTCCCCTTCTTAATCTTTTAAAGAGTATTCCTAAATATGCTAAATTCTTGAAAGAATTATGTACTATTAAAAGGAATAACAAGTTGAAGGGAGCTAAGAAAGGGAAGGGCAGTGAGTATGTGTCCGCTATTTTTCAAAAGAAATTACCCCCTAAGTGTGGCGACCCGGGCATGTTTACTATACCTTGAACCATAGGAGATACCTTGTTTGACAAGTCTATGTTAGATTTGGGAGCCTCGATTAATGTGATCCCTCTTTCTATCTACGAATCTCTTAGACTTGGTCCTATGAGGGAAACCGGGAATGTAGTGCAACTAGCGGATCGATCGAGTGTCTATCCTAAGGGAGTTGTAGAGAATGTCCTAGTTAAAGTTGATCAGTTGGTCTTTCCGGCCGATTTTTATGTGTTAGACATGGAACATGACTATAGTGCAACTCCTATCATTCTAGGACGACCGTTCCTAAAGACCGCGGGAACAAAAATCGATGTCCCTAATGGCTCACTTAGCATGCAATTTGAGGGTAGAGTTGTTAAATTCGACATAAATAAGCCTAGTTCCCACTCCCCGAAAGACAATACCTTATGTCGTGTTGATATTTTTGATCATTTATCTCCTAACTCACAAGAAGAAGTGGTGAAATCGGTTCCTAAACCGATTTCGTCTACCCCTTCTAGCAAGGAATTTTTGTTTCGTGAACATGTGAAGGAACCTCCTTCTAAGGGACCCAAGTGTGTCATTCTTTGGGAGTCGCGTAAGGACGCGGAGTTAAATAAAGGTAAAACGAGGTCATGGTTCGATCAATGGATGGTTCGAAAGAGCTCAAGCAAGCGTCCAACGGTCTTGCAATTTCAAAATGGAAAAGTGAAAGATGTAGTCGGCATAAGGCTTAAGCCGACTCATACAAGGAGTGACGAATCAGATGTCGGGAGAAGCAAGCTCTCGGACATGACGTTTTCTACCTAACCTCCGTCTTAGTCGAGCGAACGACTTTAAACAAAAGCGCTTCCGGGAGGCAACCCGTTTTGTAGACTTTTATTGTAAAATTTTATTTTAGGGGTCATAGGTCATATTATTAATTTCGTTGTTTTTCTTAATCGTTGTTTTTCTCTAACTTAGTTTTTATTACTAACTTTTGATGTTTTATTAGGAGAAAAGCGTCGATTTTCCAGGAGGTTGGGCGACTAGCATGGAGATCCCTCGAAATCTGAGCAAAAATTGAAGAAAAAAGGACGGATTTCCAGGCATCCGCGCGAGTCGCGCGGATCCTATGCGACTCGCGCGGACCCTCCTCTTACAGGTCTATTTTTTTTATTATTATTTAAAAAAAAAAATCAAAAAAAAAATCAAAAAGAAAAACGCAGAACCCAGACTTTTCCATCTTCTTCCTCTTCACCAATTAAATTCCCCATTCTCTAATTCAAAATTCCAATCCCAATTCTCCAAATCAAATCCATTCTCCACCACTCTAATTCCTGTTCACCGTCATCCCAAACACTCTACACCCAATCACATAAATATGGGGCCGATTCGTCTCTCTCGTTTCTGTCGGTCAGTTTGTGTCGCCGGTGGGTCGTCGGTGTCTGTACCGGTCAATTTGTGTTGCCGCCTTCTCATCGTTGCCGCTGGTCAGGGTCAGGTGTTGAGATACATCTCAGGTGTGTTCTTGATCAGGTCGCCGTCTGGTTGTGAATTCTGTCTGAGGTTGGATATGCCACTATCCATCAGGTTCCGACTCTTCTTCTTTTCACTTGACTGTGATTTCTACTATGAATTGGGGTTGGATAATTGTTGTCGATTTAGTCGATTTGGCGTTGTTGGTGTTGTTGGAGTCGGAGTCGCTACTTTGTCCGACTCCTGGTGGTTGGCTGAGCGGTTCGTTGTTATTGCACATGATAGTCCGTTGGTCTTGTGAGTGATTTCTCCCGAGTTGGTGTCGAGTTAGTAGTCGATTTAATGTTGATTTAGCTGATTTTGTCGGTGTTGTGGCTGATTTATGTCGTTTAATGCGGGTGTTCTAGGGTGAGCTAGTGTCAATTCGTGAGCTAGTGAGGTTGTGGAGAGTTACAGTTTGATGCTCATTAAGCATAATTGGAGTTTATTTGGTGAATATCGTGTGATGTTATGTGACGACTCGTTTATCAATGTTGATGGTTCCCTCTTCCGTTTATTGTTCTATCTACGTCCTTTATCTCACATTGAGGACAATGCTCGGAATAAGCGTGGGGAGGAATTTATATATTTCTCGTCTTTTTGTCTCGCTGTTGTAATCGTCTTGAGTTGATTTTTGAAAGAAAAAAATGATGAAAGACAAGAATTTCAAGAGAAAAAAAAAAGATTGAATGAAAGAATGAAAAAAAAAAAAAGGAAAAAAGAAATAAATAAACCCGGCTAGGTGAAAACCCGGAAAGGGCGCCTAGGCAAGAATGAGGAATGTGGCCGAGGACGGAGTGAAAACCCGAAAGGGCGCTCCGGGTAAAAAGAAAAATCGAGTTGCGTGCCACGAGAGTAGTGTGAGAAAAAAAATGAAAGCTAGAGTGAAAATCCGCAAGGGCGGACGCTCTAGGCAAAATGAGGGAATTAGGAAAAAAATCACTACTACTTTCTCCGTTTTTGGTGTTGGCGTCATAAGAAGGGTGACATAGAAGGTCGGAAGGGTAGGATTAGTTGGCTAAGGTGAGAAAAATCGCGGTGCGGTGTAGTCATAGCACTAAATTCCATGCGATTGGTGATATTTTGTTTAGTATATTGAACTATTAGAGGCGTTTAGGATTGATTGCATGTGTGGGTTGTGGAATATTGTGGTATATGTTTTGTACCACCGGTGACATTTGTAGCACATGCGATTCGTTCTAGGATTGGAGAAATAAGGGGCGTTAGATATCGACATTAGCTTATCCTTATTTGCTAATGTCCCTTGTTTTGATGATTTGAGTCGATGATGGTAGTTTGGTATTAGGTGTGTTGATTCACTTGAACATTGGAGTTGAGTTTCATTCAAATGGTGGATTAACTTGTGTATAGTTTCAGAATGAGGGAGTTTGGTGGAAGACGAGTGAGAGCCGGTGTGTAATGTTATTCTCACGCATTTTGGACCGGTGAGGGTTGTGTTTATTGTGTTCCTTGAGTTTTACTCGAGGACGAGTAAAGGTTCAAGCGTGGGGATATTTGATGGGCCGTATTTAGTCGTATTTATTACGACGGTTTTGGTGTATTTTGTGAGCTAAATCGGTTGTCTTGTATTGCATTTGTGTCAGTTTGGTATGAATGTAATACAGGCTATTTTGAAGATGTTAACCACTGGACCGTTGATTTGGGCTAAGAACGAAGGAAAAGGAAGCCCGCTTGAAGACACGGAACGATAAGAATCGAAGAATGGCACGAGACCACTCCAGCTCGCCAAGCGAGTCGCGCAGTAGCCACGCGAGTCGCGCGGTCAGGCGAGTCGCGCGAGATAGGGGCGAGTCGCGCGGTAGCCTGTGACGCACGACGCATTCCGGCTTATTTTGTTTTAATTTATTACGTTTTAAGACTTGGATTTTAATTAGGAAACTTTATTATTACCTTAGGATATTTTTATTATTATTTTATTATTAGTAAACTTTTATTAGGTTAAGTTTAGCCTTAGTTTAGAGATTCATATCATTCACATCTAGTTTGACATCCATCAAGGAAGAAAAGGGAGAACTTGGAAGAACCCTAATTTTCCATCGCAAGTATGTGTAACTAATTTCTCTACTTAAGATTCAAGCCTTTGAAGCACTTGATAATCGTTTGTGAGTTTGAATGTTTTGATTGTTAACCTTGATTATTATGAATTGCTTTGTTATTAATTTTATGAATGTTGTTGTTGATTGCTAGGTGTACAACTAGTATTTAATTGCATCGTTCTATCGTTAGTATTGTTAATTGAGTAGGATTTACTGATTAACTTTACATTAGTAACAACTAGGAATTAATATTGAACGGGATACGTTGATATTAGTACTTAGAAGCGATTCACATAAATATCTAAGGAACGACTGGATTGTACGTGCTATTTATTCTCTATCGAATTCTCAGATCTATATTGCTTCCGTCTAATTGAACCTAGAACTGGATTGTTTAGGTTGTTTTACGGTTATGGTTAATTAAGAACGGGATTCATTTTAGTTAACTATTCTTAAGAGAATTGGAATTTCATGTTCACGATAGAGTAGTCAAGGTTATTAATTGAAACCGTCTTACGATGATCAATCGCTATTGAGTGTGGATTTGTGCTTGTGTCTAAGTTCTTTCTCATCATTTGATTTAGTTAAGTTTTAATCTTTATCAATTTTAGTTGTTAGAAAATCATCCAAAACCCCCCCTTTGGTTACTACGGTCTTTAATTACGTTAGAGGTCGATTTCATCTACACCGTAGTTAGCATAATTAGATTAATCTGATTCCCTTGGGTTCGACCCTTATTTCTACTTTACTACGTTTTAGTATTTAGATTTAAGTGATTATAAATTGTAATTTGAGGCATACGACTTTAGCCCGTCAATTATCATGTAGAGAGATATTTTTTTCATCGAATTGTAAATTATATGAAATTATAATTTCGAACAACTATAGGATGATTATTTCTACCAATTTCAAATAAAAATAATACTTCGTATCAGTGTCTATCGTCTAAAGCTTAAAGGTGTACTTTGAACAATTCAAATTACATTGAGCAACGTCATTAATACTCTAGGCAGAATTATAATATACAATATCAATTTTAAAACTAAACTACGGAGTAATAAAATCAATATACAGAGTATTAATTATAGTTATTAGAGCATTTTAAAAAATGAAATTTGTTACCAAATTTTGAATAGATGTGGGTAAATGAAAGTGGTGCGGAAGGAGTAATTAGTACGTAATTTAATATGGAGTATAAATATCTACCAATCAATATTAATGTAAGGTGGATTAACACCACAAAATTAATGTCAGTTTAAAAAATTGCTCCTCACATGATTTGAACCCTGGTCCCTGAACCCATAAACCAAGTCACTTTCCACTACACCAGATTAGCATATGCATGAATCTATGCACTGAAATTTATTTGAGGCCCCAACATGTATTGGGCCCCAGTGCTAGGAACTGGGTCAACTCGCCTTCTGACGGGCCTGACTACTAAACTATTACTACTACTACTACTAATTTCCTATTTCTACTTTTACTACTACTACTACTATACTACTACTACTACTACTACTACTACTACTACTACTAATTTACTACTACTTTTACTACTACTACTACTACTTTTACTACTACTACTATACTACTACTACTACTACTACTAATTTACTACTTCTACTACTACTACTACTACTACTACTACTACTACTACTACTACTACTACTACTACTACTACTACTACTACTACTAAACTACTACTACACTACTACTACTACTACTACTACTACTACTACTACTAATTTACTACTACTTTTACTACTACTACTACTACTACTACTACTACTACTACTACTAAACGGGGAGGATGATGATGATGATGATGATGATGATGACGAGGTGAATACTGACTGGGACGATGATGATGAAGACGGGGAGGAGGGGTTCATTGAACCGCACACCGACGCGGAGAGTGACAGTGACAGTGACGATAATTAACAATTATGTAGTTGTTTGTATCTTATTCGCATAAGTTGTAATTTATTTATTTGTAATTGAAGACTATTTTGGTACTTAATGAAATTCCTGCTTTACCCTAAACAAACTGACTCTACAGTTTAACTTTGCGCAAACATATTTTGTAGACGTGATTATGTCAGGTGGCAGTGGGATGGTGACGGGGGCCAGCAGCCATGGTGACCATATGGAGGAGGATGTTCCTAGGACTCCTGTCGTCCTAGGTGTGGACGCTGTCCAAGAAGTCGGGACGACGGTCTACGTTTCGACGCCTGAGAAATCGTACCTATCACGGCAGAAAGTGGAGACCGCTACTTGGTGAGTTTAAGTTGTTGTAACCAGTTCTTTTCTATATTTTCACTCATTTATTTGCTTCACAGTATCATAAATGACTTGTGTAGGTGGGAGGACAAGAAGTACTCTGATTATATGCGGGATTCCATAATCATGACGTATGCGTCTACCCCAGGCGCCTACCGTAGCTGGACGGAGGTGCCACTGGAAGCTCGGGAAGCTATGTATATGCACTTCGCGGTAATTACCTCGTCTGTCTTTCTAAGGTTTTTGTTGCACGATTTATACATTCAATTGTAGCTCACGAATCTTCTTTTTGACAAACAGAAGAGAGTGCGTATAGACCTGGGGTACGACCTCAGGTCGGATTATGAGAGTTGGATTAAGAAGAAGATAACCGACATATTCCAGCGAGTTGTCCCGAGGGTCGAGAAGGCGGATTGGATTCCGCAAGAGAAGTGGGAGACATTGAAGAAGAACGCTGCCGACCCAGACTTCAAGAAGAAATCGACGATTAAGTCGTCGAACAGGAGAGGTGGGCAAGTGGACGGGGTGGCCAAACCCAATAGCTGCCTTGGAAGTAGGAGTGCAGCAACAGCCTTCGCGCAGTTGGTAAGTGCTTATAACACAAGTAAAAAATTTGAGTATAATTCAATATATACTATTGGTAAATAAATGCTGAAAATTTTAACACTGTTATATGAAGGGCCCATCTGCAACCCCGGTCCAGCTCTTGGAGAAGACAAAGAAGGGGAAAGACGGCAAGTGGATTGACCCTAGAGGACCGGAGATCGTTGTGAGTAGTAGTAATGTTTTTAAAAAAAATATACTAGGCATGAAAATTACGATGTGATAGTATGTGTTCTTAAAGTTATAACACTGTTTCATGTTGCTGTTTCAGAAGAGCTACGAGAAAGCGGTGGAGGAGGCACGCGCCTCTGATCAGGCACCCAACACCTTGAAGATCTTCCACGATGTGACGGGTGGCTACAACTCAAAGAGAAGGTTTTGGGGGATAGGTAACGTGGCGAAAGAGCTCTTTCCCCCATGCTTGAACCGTGGTATGGAGGTATCTGCGGACACATACCTCCCTACCGCCACCTCGCAGGAACGCACACTTAACGATCGTATGGAAGATAAATTCCAAAGACAAGAAGAGCGCCTGAAGACATTGGAGAAGAGGTGTGAAGAGCAGGACCAGGTTATTCAGTTCATGAGGGAACGGTTCGCCATGGAGACCGAGGGATGCAGTGGAGGACCACGCATGAGTAGGCGCGACGATGACGACAACAACGATGGTCATCCCCATGGATCGGAGCACATTGAGTCCCTTTCGTAGGTAGTTCAGCTCTCTTATGTTACTTGTTTATACTTTGGTTGCATTGTGTACATATATTTTACCAACTCCTAGATAGAATTCTGAACCTAGCGCTGGTTGTCTTTGTAATATATTTTCAGTTTCTATAACAGTACACTGGTTTATTTTTGTTTCGTTTTTTGGAGTTTTGTGAAGAAGATATGTACGAGAGCTTTGATTGGAGTTATTGATGGATTTTTGTTTGGGATGTGCTGCTGTTGTGGTTTGTTGTAGGAGTGGGTTGTTTAATTGCAGATTGCTTTATTTCGCGCATATGGGGAGCTGAAAACAAAGAAACGATTTTTTTTGTTAATAGGCTTTGCGTGGGATTAGCCGACGCAAAGTCAAACATTCTGTTGACTTTGCGTCAGCTAATCCCACGCAAACCCATTGACTGAGATTTGAATGAGGGACTTTGCGTGGGATTAGCCGACGCAAAGTCAACAGAATGTTTGACTTTGCGTCGGCTAATCCCACGCAAACCCATTGACTGAGATTTGACTGAGGGACTTTGCGTGGGATTAGCCGACGCAAAGTCAAACATTCTGTTGACTTTGCGTCGGCTAATCCCACGCAAAGCCCATTGACGGGGGTGTTGACCTCCATGTCTTCGTGTTGTATTAGCCGACGCAAAGCCGACGCAAAGTCCTTACGTCGGATTTGCCGATGCAAAAAATAAAATTTGCGTCAAATTATAATGGCGGCCGATTGCGTCGGTTAATCCGACGCAATCTTCAAATTGCGTCGGTTAATCCGACGCAATCTTCAAATTGCGTCGGTTAATCCGACGCAATCTTCAAATTGCGTCGGATATTGTCCATTTGCGTCGGATTCGTCCGACGCAATTCCGGCTTGATTTTTGTAGTGGTATGCTCTGCTCGGTAAATGGAACGAGATCTTGAGTCGGCGCTGACTCCCGGCTAATGTCGACCCGACGCCTTGTGCTTCCCCGACATTGTCTTTTTGCATCCATTTCGACCTAAAATAGCAAAAATCAGACTAGTGTACTACTCACAAAAACCCCCAAATCAATTGAAATAAAAACCCTAATTTCATAACTGAAATTTGGGTAAAAACATTATAATGTGAAGGAAATCAATTGATTTGGGTAAACAAATGAGTAATAGCATAAATCTGAGAGAAACTAAGCCGAAATCCAAAATCATATGCTGAAATCCAACGAACCCAGAAACCCAGATTTCGCGAAAAATCGCTCGACATAAAAGATAGTCGTCCGACTATAAGAATAGTCGCCCGACTATTCCGATAGTCGGCGACTCCCGGTGGATAGCAGAAAACACAGGCGGCTAAGCAGCAGTTAGCCGGAAAAAAAGAAAAAGACACACAAGAAAACTTACTTGAATGGTTGGAAAGTAGTTGCAGCTTCAATAAAGACAAGAACTAGCAAGGATGAAAAGATTAGAGAAGATAGTGATGGAGAGAAGAAAATGGGTAGGGGCTTGAGGATGAAGATGGAGATTTGAAATGAAGAAGATGAAGGTTAAGGATGGAGGTAGGTGGGAGGAGTGAGAGAGAATAGGGTTTTAAGGGTTAATGTTTTAATTTTCAAAAATAATGAACTGAATAGAATAAAGTGAGAGAAGTATGACTTATGCAACGGAAATAATCAGCCAAGGTGCGCGATTTTTGCCAGAATAGTCGGCCGACCAAAATAATAGTCGTCCGACAATAGTAATAGTCGGCCGACTATAAAAAAAATAGTCGGTCGACTATTGCTGACTCATTCCAGTTTTCCGTCAGCAGCCTGTTCTCTGCAAAACTCAATTCAAACCTTTAGACCCTCGTTCTCACCCTCACAAAATCTATAATGCAGAAATTTAAATATGCTCTAACTAACTAAATGCAGGTACAAATGTTTTACAACCCGGGTTGCCTCTCGGTCAGCGCTGGTTTAAGGTCCCGCACGACCGTAGTCACCTTGCTCAGTTGGTGACTGTTTCGAGGTACAAAACCTCGACTTCTCCTCCTGTCTCACCTCTCTCGTGGTAGTGCTTTATTTGGTGACCATTAACCTTAAAGCGATTTCCCGTGGAAGGGTTTTCAAGCTCGACCGACCCAAATTTAGAAACCAAAATTACCGTATAGGGGCCGGACCTGGATTTTAATTTTCCAGGAAAAAGACGAAGACGAGAATTAAACAATAATACCTTTTCGCCCACTTTAAACTCCCTCGAAATGATACGCTTATCGTGCCACCTTTTTGTCTTCTCTTTGTAGATACGGGCACTATTGTAGGCATTCATTCTGAACTCCTCGAGCTCATCTAGCTGCAAAAGTCGATTTTCGCCACACAATTTTGGGTCAAAATTCAGCTCTTTAATGGCCCACCAAGCTTTATGCTCCAACTCTACGGGTAAGTGACAGGACTTCCCATAAACCAACCGATAAGGCGATGTACCAATCGGTGTCTTATAGGCGGTCCTATACGCCCATAGAGTGTCATCTAGTTTCAGGCTCCAATCTTTTCTTGACTTCGAGACAACTTTTGCCAAAATGTCCTTAAGCTCCCGATTGGAAACTTCGACCTGTCCATTAGTTTGAGGGTGATACCCCAAACCTCTGCGATGCATAACACCATATTTAGACAATAAGGTAATAAGTTGTTTTTCTTTAAACTGCATACCTCCATCACTAATGACGACTCGGGGGACACCAAAACGTGGAAATATAATCTTCTTGAAAAGTTGGATGACGGTTTTAGCGTCACAATGTACCGAGGCAATGACTCCTACCCACTTAGATACGTAGTCCACAGCTACTAAAATGTACCTATTACCTCGACTTGTCAGGAAGGGACCTTGATAGTCGATGCCCCAAACATCGAAAATCTATACCTCCAAAATACCGACCTGAGGCATCTCATGCCTTCGAGAGATATTTCCCGTCCTCTGACAAACATCACATCCTGAAACAAATAACTTGGCATCAGAAAACAAAGATGACCAATAAAAACATGATTGAAGTACCTTAGCCACGGTCCTAGCGGGACCGTGGTGACCACTAAGACGAGGAATGACAGGCTTCCAAGATGGCATTGGTTTCCCATTGCGGTATGCATCGCCTAAAAAGTCCATCGGCACACTCCTTGAAAAGATATGGATCGTCCCAAAAATATTGCCGAACATCATGTAGGAATCGCTTCTTTTGTTGATATGACAAATCAGGCGGCATTAGTTTACCTACAAGAAAATTAGCATAGTCAGCATACCATGGAGTATCCATTATACCAATAACCATCAAAATATCATCAGGAAAAAAATCATCTATCGGTAAAGTATCGCCTCCGTCCTTTAATGGAAATCTAGAAAGGTGGTCTGCCACAGAATTTTCAGCGCCCTTCTTGTCCTTTTTCTCCAGGTCGAATTCCTGAAGTAGAAGGATCCATCGTAGCAATCTCGGTTTGGCTTCCTGCTTCGCGAGAAGGTACTTCAAAGCCGCATGGTCCGTATAAATTGTGACTTTCGACCCTATTAAATAAGATCGAAATTTCTCTAATGCTTAGACCACAGCTAGAAGCTCCTTATCGTCGTAGTATACTTCACATGAGCCTCATCCAGAGTTCGGCTCGCATAATAGATGACATTCACTGCCTTTTCCTTCCTTTGACCCAGCACCGCTCCGACCGCATAATCACTAGCGTCGCACATAACTTCAAACGGTAACTCCCAATCCGGGGCCTGAATAATAGGTGTTGTGACCAAAGCCTGCTTCAACCTGTTAAAAGCAGATAAACATTCATCAGAAAAAATGAATGGGGCATCCTTAAGGAGCAATTGTGTAAGTGGTTTAGCAATTTTAGAGAAATCTTTGATAAACCGGCGATAAAATCCGACGTGTCCAAGAAAACTCCTAACTCCCTTCACGTTAATGGGAGGAGGCAATTGCTCGACCACTTGTACCTTTGCTTTGTCTACTTGGATGCCTCGATCTGAAACTAAGTGCCCAAGGACAACTCCCTCGTTGACCATAAAATGACACTTCTCCCAATTCAGCACTAGATTGACCTCAATACATCGCTGCATCACTTTATCAAGGTTAGTTAGACAATCAGTGAAATTACTACCGTAGACACTGAAATCATCCATAAATACCTCGATAATAGACTCGATATACTCGGAAAATATCCCCATCATGCACCTTTGAAAGGTGGCAGGGGCTTTACACAACCCGAAGGGCATCCTGCGATAAGCAAAAACACCATGGGGACAAGTAAAGGTAGTCTTTTCCTGATCATCAGGATGGATCGGGATCTGAAAGAACCCTGAATAGCCATCTAAATAACAGAAAAACTTATGTGAGGCTAACCTTTCTACCATTTGATCGATAAACGGAAGAGAGAAGTGATCTTTTTTTGTGGCGGCATTTAATTGTCTATAGTCAATGCACATCCGCCATCCCTTTACAATTCTAGTAGGTATTAATTCATTTTTATCGTTTTTTACCACGGTCGTCCCGCCTTTCTTCGGGACGACCTGAACAGGACTCACCCATTTAGAGTGACCGATAGAATAAATTATACCTACATCTAATAACTTCATCACTTCTTTCATTACCACTTTCTGCATTTTCGGGTTCAACTTACGTTGGCCCTGTCTAACAGGTCGGCGATCCTCTTCAAGTTCAATTGGATGCATGCAAATATCGGGACTAATTCCCTTAAGGTCATCTAGACTGTAACCTAATGCATTCTTGTTCTTTTTAAGAACGACCAACAAAGCAGAAAGTTGGTTCTCATCTAATTTATTACTTACGATGACGGGATAAGACTCAGAATCGTCTAGAAATACATACTTAAGATGAGACGGAAGAGGTTTCAGGTCGGGTTTGGTTACCTCTACAGCATAAGAAGTATCTACCAACCTATTTACCACTTTTCCGTCGATGCTTGTCAGTTTCTGTGTATCTCCTAAAATATCCCACACAGCATCATCGTTAGTCTTATCACCTGCACAAGTGTCTAAACATGTCAAAGCCTCGAGCGGGTCCCTACTCAGGGAACCCGTACAAACATCAAGAATAACTTCATCAATAATATCTAGTGCATAACAAGTATCCTCGATCATAGGCTTAGCTAATGTATTGGCCAAATTAAAGGTCACTTTATCGTCCCCCACCTTTAGAGTCAAGCGTCCGTGCTTGACATCTATAATAGCCCCTGCAGTATGTAGAAATAGCCTACCTAAAATTATAGGAATCTGGGTATCCTCAGCCATATCTAAAACAATGAAATCGACAGGTATAAAGAATTTACCTATCCTAACAGGGACATCCTCTAAGACTCCTAAGGGACGTTTGACTGACCTATCAGCCATCTGAAGAGTCACACTTGTGACTTTAAGCTGACCCATATTCAGTTTTTCGCAAACTGAATAGGGCATGACACTGACACTTGCACCCAAATCACATAAAGCTTTATCGATTACATGGGTGCCTATGGTGCATGGTATGGAAAAACTACCCGGGTCTTTCACTTTGGGTGGAGACTTACTTTGAATTAGAGCACTACACTCAGCAGTAAAAGCAATAGTCTCATGTTCATTAAAGTTTCTCTTACAGGTCAGAATATCTTTCATAATTTTGCGTAAGAGGGTACCTGGGTAATTAATTCCGTGAAGGGAACGGTTACCTGGAGATTTTTGACGACCTCCATAAACTCACTGAACTGGTTCTCGACCTTCTTATTCTTCAACCGGCTAGGAAAAGGAACTTGAATTTTGACATGTTCAGCAGCTTTATCTTGTAGAACACCCGTTTCCACTTCAGCATCAGACGTCTTATCAGCAGCGACCATCTCAGATCTGGATCCTGCCTCTGGAATAGTCGGCCGACTATCAGGGATAGTCGGTCGACTATTATTAATAGTCGGTCGACTATTTTCCTCCTCACCTGCAGTTTCTGTTAATCTGTCAATGATAGTCGATCGACTATCTGAAATAGTCGGTCGACTATCTGAATAGTCGGTCGACTATTATTGACCAGTTCATCATTCTGTAGACATGACATAGGTCCACCCCGACGCGGCCACGCGCGGGTTTGGGGAGGCGAATGAATCTCCATATGAGATGGGTCGAATTGAAATTTAAATCGAAGTGGAGTCGCCACCAAACTTTGTGGGAGTTCAGGCCCGTTCGAACCCCTCTATATCTTAGTGGGCCATGCACAAAGTATGGCCCATTCGGATGTCAGAGTTTATCGGGTTCGTCCTTTTGCATTTGATACCGATACCGACATTATCGGATACCGTGTATTGAATGACAATCATGTGCCAATGGATTCGGATGTCCGGAAACCATGGTTCTGAGTAAGGGGTGAGGCTACGTGTTGGGAAGTTCACAAAGAACACCCAACCCCGCCCGCACATTAGCGGCCTCTACTAAGATATCGAATGACGTTTTAATACGCGTGTTAGTAGAACGACGAAATGATATGCAAACATTGTTTTCCCTAAACATGCGAGAATTGAATGGGTTGCTAAGTCGATTTAATGCATCTAATACTAACGTCAAAGTTATATTTAGCATGCGAGGTTTATTTTAGTACAATAAAATAAACAATGAAAAATAAATCAATAAAAGGAATAAACGCGTTAGTAATTGTAAATAACGATAATAGCGGCTTATAACTAAAATATAATGATGAGACGAAATATGATGCATGATTTTGAAAAGTAGTATGACACGTGATTGATTTGACACGTGTTGACCGAAGTCACCAAAAATATTTTATCGGGACTTAAAGAATATTAAAAGACTCACGGTTTTGAAAACCATCGATCTATTAGGTCGCGTAAAAATATAATGTGATTTATACTTGACCTGAATCTCTCGATACTCGCCATATTCTATGTTCGATTATGAGATCGATATCGAATATCTAGAGTATGTCTAAAAAAGGGAATGTTGGAAGAATTATTATTAATTAAATTAAGACGGAATAATTAAATTTATGTTACTGTTTTCAGGGAACCACGCGACCCGCGCAAGAGGGGCGCGACTCGCGCGGTCACGTGACTCGCACGGAGCGCGTGCGATTCGCGCGACGGACTGTTCTCAGTCCCGATTTCGCATTACTCATTGTACCCGGTTTTTTAGTTATAGGACCAATACCGAATACTTAGAGTAAGTTTTAAGAAAATATTTTGTGAGTCGCTTTAAATCGGACTAAGACGATATAAATAATCTCCACGTTTATAGTGTCGTATTAATTCTAACGAATTAGGTGACAACTATTTTAGCATCAACGGAAATCGTATTAGTTGGATTTATTGACTAAGTCGTTTAAACTCGACATCCAACTATTGAGTTGATATCGAATCTAATGGATCGACACTTGAATTAAAAAAAGACTCGACTTGATTCCCTCCACATCCCGACATCGTAATAAATCCTTGCAGATTGTGTGATGTCGGATCCGCATCAACGGGTTTCGACCTTAACTAAAAAAAGATGCCTTACTTGAGAAATTAGTTTCGAAATTGACAAAGATGCGATGAATGATGATGATGTTGATGACACGAACAATAAAAAAAATGTGACTAGTGACGCAACGAAATAATAAAACGATTATTGATGTTGACTTGCTTCAACAATCAAACATTCGGGGTGTCGGGATAAACGACCGTCAACATCGGGTGCGTTACCCTCATAATATTCGGATTTTCTTATCCCGTCATCCCTCATGCTCGTAATTTAATGTTTTATATTAGAGATTATTACCGATATTAGAGACGCGACGATAAAAATAAAAAAGCGAAAAAAAGAAGACATCGATGACGACGACGCGTAGACGACACGAGGAGAGGAGGGAGAAAAGAAAAGAACGGGATTTTGCACCCTCAACCTACATGTTTCTTGTCTCGGATGGAACTCGTTTCGTTGTGGTTTTAGCACGGGAGTTTCGAGGTTTATGGAGGTTGAGTTATGGTGGTTAATGGTTCCTAGATTGCTAGGGTTTAGGATGGTAATTATGATGTAGAATTGATTAGGGTTGTCTTAGGGTTTGCCTTAGGTTTTTTTAAAGTTGTGTAAAGATGTGTGAAGTTATGAAAAGTTAGGGTTTTAATTGCATGCAAGGGGATGTATATATAGGCAATTGCTCCTCCTTGTTGTCTAGGGTTTAGTGCCTTGATGGACTTGATCCGATGGCCCGCCTGAATGAGGATCGTGGGTTTGCTCTTCGAAAACGGCTTTGACCGGGTTTTTGACCCGGTCGCTAAAAGACGGTTTTATTTTCGGCATCGGTTTTGACCCAAATTAGTCTTATTTGATTGGAAACGACCCGCTGGGCCTGAATTTGAGGTTAGTTTTGTGAGATTCGTACTCTGTAAAAAGCCCAAGCCAGAAACTAATGGTTTCGAGTCCATATCTTAGCGTGTAGAAACACGTTTGCGTCCGATCATCATCGGGTGTTTTTTGGAAACTTGCTATAGACACCTAGCAGCCAAATGTGGGTGTCTACAGAGCCCCCACTCTGACTGAGGCTTGGACAGGGTGAAAGTCAGAGTAGCTACCAGGCCAATCGAGGATTGAAACCTGGCAGACTTCCGATCGGGTCGTTTATAGTCGATTAGACTTGCGTGAAGGGCTTGCAAGCCATAAGATAGAAGTCATACCTGAGCTGATGATAATAACTCCGTGGGAAATTTGGACTTGTCACGTAAGTCTTGGGTGTGCCTATATGTGGGCTCATCCTGTAAAAATGCCACCTTGGGCCTTCCGCTGGGGAGATATGTGAGCTTATGCGGGCTTGCTTCTGAAGCCTTGAGTCGTACCTATACAAATTTTGCATGCAACATGTAGGTGAAAAAAATGACTCGCGCTGGGGAATAGAAATTTGAATTTTTTTGAATCTTTCGAAATTTTGAAAATTCTAAAATTTTGAAAAAAATAGGAAAGTTCGGGATGACTAATTCCCGGGCTAAGATTGGGCAACCCGATACTAGGCCTGTATGTGTAAACTCAAAAGGATTAGGAAACTTTTCATGGAAAAGTGATATGGAAAGAAGGTTGTATTTTGATGCTATATATACCCCTTCCCTGTCTTGATTTTCTTCACAACGTCCTCATAATTCTATTTTCCTTAAAAAGAAGGCTCCTTATTCCTTTCAAGAATTTTAGCCATGGGGATTGATCGATTGACTGCAATGCTGCAAGAATGGTCCCGACGCTTTAGGGACACGGATAGGGTCGCTCTGAACCAGACGGGTATCACTCAGCTGTATACATTCCGTCAGATGCTGGTTGACCGCTATTTCCTTGATGCTTGTTTGTCCTATTGGGACGATACATATCATGTTTTTGCCTTTCCTCGAGAAGAAGTTTGTCCTTTACCCGAGGAGATTGCTGCCGTGGTAGGATGGAACCCTATACTTCGTGCTGTCGTCCCGTTTTCGGTCTATGACCCAAGAAGAAAGTTACGGGAATTTTTAGGACTTTCCCATAATGAAGTATCTCGCATGATGGAAGATGGTAATATTTCTTTGATCGACTTGGCTGAGAAATTTATGAACCCTCACGATGTCCGGGTCAGACCGGTTAACAGCCGGAGGGCTTTTTCTTTTTGTATGCTCCATGTTTATGCTTTTGAAGGTCACATGGACTTGTTGTCGTGCATGGGTAACGCTCGTCTTTTGACCGTGGTTGATCTGATGGAGACGGAGCACAGTCTGGCTTGGCTTATTACGGGTGAAATTATCCAGGGCTTGGACAACCGCAAAAGGGATTCGTCGGTTCGTCTAACCGGAAGCACCCGTTTATTGCAGGTATCTCGGATTTTTCTGATTTTTCCCGATTTCTCAGCTTTCGATTTTTGATTTTTTTTTTCCGCGATTTTCCGATTTCTTGATTTTTTTCGCGATTTTCCGATTTCTTGATTTTTTTTTCGCGATTTTCGATTTTGATTATTATTTTTTCTTTTTCAGATTTGGCTATTTGAGAGGCTATCAATCATAGATCCTCCCCTTGACTCGAACAGATATCGTCATAATCAGGTGATGACGAGGAGACGGGCTATCGATTTTTCTCGCCAGATTACCCAAAAGTACTGGGATGAAGTATTATCTTTCCATAGCGGTCCGTTGATTCGATGGGTAGTGCCATGGTGGCCCATTTATGTTTGGACGGGCTTGGATCCGAGGGATAAGGCTCGTTACCAAGTAATCTTGTCTTTCCGGCAGACAATTCATCTTTACCCGGACCGCATACTAAGGCAGTATGGGTGGACCCAAAGAATCCTAGAAGTTGAAGCAGTTGTGAGTGAACCTACCCAACTGACTGACGTGATGTGCGATACTTGGATGCAAAGATGGTACACCCGGGATACATGGCCCATCCCCAAATCTCTTCATTCAATCTGGGTTTCAGATGCTTATGTGAGGTGGACCAAAGCAGACAATGCTAAAGCCCGAGTTGCTTTGAAGGTTGACGAGGCTTTTGACCTGCTGCGAAGGGAGCAAGTTAAAGACAAGGGGGGCTTTTTTGACGAAGGAGACACTCCGGCTACTCTGGCCCGTCTAATGTCAGGTCAGAGAAAGAAAACTAAGACTCAAGCTGAAGGGCCTAGTGCTAGAGGTGCGCTGGGGAAAGTGGCCCCCCAAACTGACTTGGAAAGGAGACTTGGCCCAAGACTAGCAGTGCAGGACCGACTCGGCCCGCGAGACAGGCTACCTGAACACGTACGGGCTCGAATTGGACCAGTAGCAATAACAGAAGACCCGCTGTCAAAGAAACGGGTTCGAGCTAAGGAGGTTCCTCTTGTGATTCGAGAACGCTCGCCCCCGCCCCGACGACCTCGGGCTCCCCGCGACCCAAAGGACAAAGGAAAGGGCAAAATGCATGAATACTAGTCTCCTTTGTTTTATTATTTAAGTATTATTACTATTTTTTTTGCGGTGTGTTTTTGTGTGCTTGCCGTTTTTGGCATTTTTTTGGGTGTAACCTGGATTTCCCGAGTTTATCGGTTTTCAATAAAAGACATATTAGTGAATACCGTTCCCTTCTTTTCGTTATTGCAGCGGTTGTACCCCTTTGAGGGGTTGCCTACGTATCCACAATTAGCAGAATCAAACCAAACGTAGTTCAAAATATGATTTTTTGCAATATTCGAAATACGTTAAGACTATTAGTTCGTGATGTGCGACAGTAGAATAGTTAATTCTAACTTATTGACTTGCTTATAATTTTTGAAAATTTATAAAAGACGAATTTTTATAAATTTTTGCAAGTGACATTGAGATAGGGTTTTTAGGGGTAGTAGCGCTTCAACTGGTCCAAGTTGGTTGGGTTGATGAATTCGTTCCCGTCCAAGTCTGTCAGCTTCACCGCTCGTCCTGATAGGACCTTCTTCACTAAGTATGGCCCAGCCCAATTGGGTTTGAACTTTCCTCTTGGGTCAACCGGTAGTAAGGCACGTACCGATTTTAGGACTAGATCCCCCTCTTTGATGTTTCTGGGCCTAACTCTTTTGTTGAAAGCCCGTTGGATCCTCTTTTGATATATTTGGATATTGTTAAGAGCCCTGGACCGACGTTCGTCTAAGAGTACTAACGAGTCATATCGGGCCTGTACCCAATCTGCTTCCGGCACTTGGCTCTCGAGTAAAATCCTGAGGGATGGCACTTCTAGCTCGACTGGTTGGACCGCCTCCATTCCATATGTCAAATAATATGGAGTTGCCCCGGTCGCGGTGCGAATTGGAGTTCAATACCCCCAAAGGGCAAAAGGTATTTTATCGGGCCAGTCTCGGTAATTCTCAGCCATCTTTTTAAGTATGGTGACAATTGTTTTATTGGCCGCCTCTACCGCTCCATTTGTCTGGGGTCGGTAGGGTGAAGATGTATGCCTTTGAATTTTATATTTCGCTAGCAGCGCAGCGGTTTCAGCTTGGAAATGGGTCCCATGATCACTGATAAACTCGTGTGGGATCCCGTATCGGCATATGATCTTATTCTGGATAAATTTGGCCACATGCTTTGCGTTCAAGATGCGATATGACTCGGCTTCCACCCATTTGGTGAAATAGTCGATAGCTACCAAAATGAAACAGTGGCCTCCCGTCCCGGAAGGGTGCACCTTGCCAATTATATCAATGCCCCATGTTGAAAATGGCCATGTGGACGTCACGGTGTATAGTAGAGATGACGGCATATGTTGTACATTGGCAAAGATCTGATAGTTATGACAGTGTTTGGCATATTACTGACAGTCCGTTTCCATGGTGTTCCAATAATATCTGAGCCTCATGATTTTCCGGGCTAACATTTGGGCATTCATATGTGGGCCATTTTCACCATCGTGTACTTCGGCCATAACCTTCTCGGCTTGTACATAGAAGAAGAGCCCCCTGTGCTGTCTTTTTGTATAATTGCCCGTCGTCTGTACGAACAAATTGGGTGGCCAACCTTCGCAGGGCTTTCTTGGCCCGGTTTTCAGCTTCCGGGGGATATTCTCCCGTCGTCAGATAGGCTAGAACAGCCTGATACTAAGGTTCCGGATCAGTTATTTTGATGTCCAGGATGGCGTGGATATAGGCCGGCTCGGACCGCCTTTCGACACAGATCGGCATGCTGGTCAGGTGCTCCGGGATATTCAGTAAAGATGCTAATTTGGAAAGTGCATCTGCAAATTGATTTTCCTCCCGGGGTAGATAGATGTATTCTACTTTCTGGAATTGCTTCTCTAGAACCCTTACTCGTGCTTGGTAAGCCACGAGATTGGCGTTCTGAGTTTTCCATTTTTGGAGTGCTTGATTGATGACCAGCGACGAGTCGCCATGGACCCGGAGGTTCGTTACCCCTAAATCAGCGGCGGCTTGCAACCCATGAATGCATGCTTCATATTCGGCGGCGTTGTTAGTCACGTCAAAGTCTAGTTTGATGGATAGCGGGGTATGCTTCCCTTGTGGTGAGATTAACAGAATTCCGACCCCAAATCCTCGGAAGTTGGATGCCCCATCAAAATACAAATCCCATGTTTCGGTGTCGGTATGGAATATGTCTTCATCAGAAAAGGCCCAAGTATTGGTGTGTCCCTCTTCAGATATCGGACTATCGGCAAGGAATTCTGCCACTACCCGGCCTTTGATGGCTTTTAATAGTACAAATTTGAGGTCAAACTTTGCGAGCATCAAAGTCCATCTGGACATCCGGCCGTTAAGGATGGGCTTCTCAAACAAGTACTTGATAGGATTCATTTTGGATAGAACATGTACTTCGTGGCTAAGCATGTAGTGTCGGAGCTTCTTAGTGGCCCAAACTAAAGCTAGGCACGTCTTTTCGAGCATTGTGTACTTGCACTCGTATACTAGGAACTTCTTACTGATGTAGTAAATAGCCCGTTCTTCTGAATCGACTGTCTGGGCCAGCATAGCCCCCATGGCTGCCTCGGTTGTTGTTAGGTATAATGACAGAGGCAGGCCGGGTTGAGGTGGCATTAACACCGACGGAGCAGACAAAATCTCCTTGATTTTATCGAAAGCCATTTGACATTTATCGTCCCATAGTACCCGTTGTCCTATCTTCAGCTTATTGAAAATGGGCTCACATACCATGGTTAGCTTTGAAATAAATCAGCTGATGTATTGGACTTTCCCGAGAAACCCCCTTATTTCTTTTTCGGTCTTGGGTAGTCGCATCTCGGTGATGGCTTTGATTTTAGCTGGGTCGACCTCGATGCCGCGTTGGCTAACGATATGGCCCAGTAATTTGCCTGATGTTACCCCGAAACTGCACTTTTGATGGTTTAGCCTCATGTTGTATTTGCGCAACCGGGTATAGAATTTTCTTAGGGCCGCAATGTGCCCACTTCGGTCATTGGATTCGACGATCATGTCGTCCACATAAACCTCCACTTCTTTATGCATCATATCATGTAATAAAGTAGTGGCGGTTCGTTGATAAGTGGCCCCGTCGTTGATAAGCCCAAACGACATAACGGTGTAACAGTAAGTACCCCATGGTGTAATGAATGTGGTCTTACTCATGTCTTCTTCTGCCATTTTAATTTGATTATAGCCGGCATACCCGTCCATGAATGATAGAAGGGCATGATCGGCCGTGTTATCCACCAGTATATCGATGTGTGGCAATGGGAAGTCGTCTTTTGGGCTAGCCTTATTGAGGTCCCGGAAGTCCACACATACCCGCACCTTGCCGTCCTTCGTGGGTACTGGCACGATGTTTGCGACCCAGTCAGGATATTCAGACACTTGTATAAAGCCCGCTTTGAACTGCTTGTCGACTTCTTCTTTGACTTTGAGAGAGCATTCGGGCCTCATTCTTCGGAGCTTCTGTTTTACCAGTTTACACCCATTTTTGATGGGTATACGGTGTTCGGCTATTTCCCGGTCTATCCCCGTCATGTCCTTGTAGGACCATGCGAAGACGTCCTTGAATTCTTGGAGGAGGTCCGTGAATTGTTTTCTCTCCTCAGGATCTAAGGATAGGCCCAACTTAAGCATCTGGGGCTCTGAAGTGGTTCCCACGTTAATGGACTCGGTTTCTTCAATTACCGGATCTCGGGATTCCCTTTGTTCGAGCTTCTCGATCAGATGCGGGGGCAGAGGTACCTGTTCGTCGGGTTTCTCAATGTCATTGCATATAAATTTTTTGAAATTGATAGAGTTTTGGAAATAAGGCAAGTCGTAAGCAGAACGGTTTTCGTTATTATTATTAATAGTAAATTTTGAGAACAGCTCAAAGAGAGCGGCCATCTGATCGTTAGTCAGTGGCGGGATAGGGAGTGCTCTTGGGACAGGCCCCGAGACTCAAGTGGAAGTGGCTAAAGGGACAGGGGTTACAGACCGGACTCTAGTACCAGACCCTCTAGACTCAGACTCTGACTCCGACTCTGACTCTGACTCAGAATCGGACTCGGTACCCGGCATGCCTTCCTCGCTGGTAGTCAGCTTGTAGACTCGACCCTGGCCGTCGGTCCACTTGATGGTCTTCCTCCAGGCCCTCTTCCCGGCGTCTTCACCAACTTCGGAAATCAGCTTCGTCGGGTTGAACTGGTTACTACGGAGGATTAGGTTGACCAGATCTTCTTTAGAAGCAGGGACGACCTTGTCTTCTCTGAATAGGAGCCCCAACACGGGTTCGAAATTGTCGGCGCCCTCCTTGGATTCCGTCTGGACAAGGGCAAATATATCATCGGGGATGAAGTTGCATTCCCGAGCCGTTTTGGTCTCGGGATATGTGGTAGTGGGCCGGTAGAGGCCCACTTGGATTGCCCCAAATACTGGAGTGACAAACTTGATCACATTTGCCCGGTCCACATTTTCCGGGGCCATAGTGTACCCCAAACCGAATCGAGACCCTCCGTTGTTTAGGACCTCGATAACCTTCCCAGCCGGAAGATGTGGCCTCGAAGTGGCCCCCGGCAGGTAACCCAAGTTTTGTAGCATCGTATTGATGCTAGTAGTGAAGTAGGGCCTGAAGAGATATTCTTCTTCAATCATTCCCACGAAGTCGAATCCCCGTGGTTCGGCCCGACCCATGGCGTTGCAGCTAGCCACGGTCATGGGGGTTGCCTCCAGTATGATGACACCGTCTTGAAGAGGCATTTTGACCTTCCTATGAAGGGTAGAAGACACGGCCTTGACTGCATGGATCCAAGGCCTCCCGAGCAGTAATTTGAAGGACGAGGTGACATCAATCACCTGAAACTCCAGTTCTTTTTCGATTGTGCCCGTTATTATTGTCAGCTTAACAGCCCCGGCAACCGGTTTTGGGTTCCTTCGAAAGCCTGGATAGTTTGTGCCGTCGGGAGGTAGTCAGCCTCGGTAATGCCGAGGGCTTTAGCGGTCCTTAGAGGTAGGACATTCACGGCAGATCCATTATCAATTAGGGTCATCGGAAGGTACTTCCCTCGGCAAATGACCGTGATGTATAGGGCCAAGTTATGGGCGGCCTCAAATGGTGGAAGATCGGACTCAAAGAAGGTTATGAGTGGGCCTTCTTCTTTGGATTTGCCCTTGAGATAGGGCATGATAGTGGCTACCATTTCCGCGGGGGTAACCTGTGAGTCGACCTTGATTTGATCGAGAGCCTTAGTCAGTGCCTCCCGATGTTCTTGTGAGCTAACTAGTAACTGCCATATAGTTAACTCAGCTCGAACCCTCCTCAATTGTTGGAACAAGGCTGTGTCGTTGCTTGGTTCCTCAAGGGTGGATTTCGTCCTGGCAAGTTCAGTGACGGTTGTTGGGATAGGACGCCCGGTGGTGGCGAGGTGGTTGGTGGCTAAGGCTTTAGACTTAGCTTTTCGAACCTCTTCACTAGTGATGGGGACAACTTCCCCTTTTGCTAAGTACACATCCTCCTCATCATCGAACCATATCCCGTTAATTTGTGGGATAAAGGGGGAAATGAGGTGCGAGCAACTGATTACCTCTCCCGTGAATATAGCATGGGTACTGAACGGGTTTTCTTTGTTACCCGGCTTGTCTCTGGGCAACTGTATTTTCCCGCTCTCAATCAGATCTTGGATCAAATGCTTCAATTTCCAGCATTTTTCCGTGTCATGCCCATTACCTCGATGATACTGGCAGTAGGCTTGGGCATTGTAACTTTTGGATCACGTTTCCCCTAAAACTTCTGGCATTGGGCCTATCGGTTGGATTAGGCCCTTTGAGGATAGCCTTTGTAAGGCGTAGGTATAGGTGGTCCCTATATCCGTGAATACCCGATTTGGAGTATTCTTTTTGGATGAGGTATCCAGCAAATTAACCTCATGGAGGATACCGCGAGTTGCGGCTGCAGGTGTGGGCTTGCTCACAGATGAACTAGCCCCTTGATATCCCTTTGTAGAGGCCTTAGTCAGGCTCTCTAACCGAAGTCGTCCTCGATCCTTGTACTCATTTCATTTAGGGTGACAAATTTGGGGATGACCGTGTACCGGAGATGGACCCGGTAGGAAGGGAGGAGGTTCTTGACAAAGGCCTCCACTAGCACTTTCTCGCTGGGTTTATCAACCAGCTTCACACTCTCGGCCCACCATCTTTGGAGATATTTGGTGAACCCTTCTTTGGGCTCTTGGGCCATCACTTCCAGAGTACGCATTGTAGTCTGGATCTCGGTATTATCAGCGTAATTCCGAGCAAATTCAGTCGCCACATCGTCCCAAGTCTTGTACTTCTTGGAATCGAGCCTATAGTACCAGGCCTTGGGGTGCTTCTCGAGAGAAGAAGCGAACAAGTGCTTAAACATGGTGGACTTCACCCCTTTAACAGCCATAAATTCTTTGAAAGCCCGGATGTGGTGGACCGGGTCTTCAGTACCCTCAAACATCGGTATTCCCATAAGGTTGAGATTGGCAGGCAGCTCGTCATTCAAAGGCAAGTAGGAACAGTATGGATCGAGTTGCTTGTTGACAATTGGACTTGCTCTTCGAGCTTGCGAACAATGCTGATTAGTTCAGCTATGGGCCCAGTGGTCTCAGATCCTTCAACAGGAGGAGTCCCCTTCTCCACGGCACTCAGACGGGTGGCAAGGGTCATTTGGTCGGTCTGGATGGGAGTCAGCTGGGTCTCAATCTTGGCCAGTGCGGCGGTCAGTTGATCCAGAGTTCCTTGCATTTTTTGACGTCTGGTTTCGGGTGGCCTGTCTGTAAGAACACCGCGTAATCAGAAACTAGTCCAAATCCCGGAATAGAAAGTACATCCCGAACAAGACTGAAAAGGGAAATGACTCGGAAAAGACACCTAGACGGGTGACTTGCGAAAGGTGGGCCTTCCTTAGGATTCGGCGGGTGGGCCGAGCCCTGTTCGAAGGAAGGTCCATGTGAGACATCCCCAGACTTTGGACTCGAATGTGTAGATGGGCCTTCCTTTGTAGGAGTATGTCCTACGTAGGTGGGCTTTGCCTTAGTCTAATAAGGTGGACTGGGATAGGGAAGAAACTTGTGATGTAGGATCGACAGAGTTTCGACGCTAAAAGACTTCGACGACTTCTGACACGACCCGACACATTCTAAATACGGGAAGTCCTAAGAAGAGGAAGGTTTTGAAAAGGATTTTTTTTAGAAAAAATCCGAAAAACGGTGGAGGGGCCCGATTTTTCAAAAAATCAGAAAACATATCGGGCCACGGTTTTGAAAGTTCGAAAATATTTTCGAGTTTTGAAATGGGCAGAATACCGGCTAGAAATAGGCTATTTTGAGTAAAATCATAAGTCCTAAATTCGGTATACGTCCCGGGTTTTGAAATTGGATATTTTGAAAGAGGATGCAATTTTGAAAATGACAGTTTTTGAAAAGCGACCTTAGAAACCAAGTAGCACATAGTCACGCAAGCATTATAACGACGCCATGTATATGATGGTAGGGATTTGTCGTGGAATCCCAACCGTCAATAATATAACCGGCTATTCCTACGGTAGATAGGGCAAGTCGGGTCGAATCCACGGGGACGGTAATGTATAGCCTAGACTAGGTCGGCCTAAATACGAGACTAAGTCAACGAGCTAAGCTAAACTAGAATGATAAGGCGGGAGAAAAGCTAGACTAAGACTAAGGCTAAGGAGAAAGCAAACAAAGGAGAACGGGCTAGGATTAGGTCGGGGTCAAAGGGGTAACGGAATGGTCAAGGGAGAACTAGAGCGAAGGAGGTAGTAGGGTGATCTAGGTTGGTCCGGGCTCTCGCAACTTAGACTCACCTAGAGGTTCCACCTAGAACTCATCTCGGCGACACACATGAGAAACGGGGTTCTAGCACGCTATCGGGGCGTAGATCGCATTCGGGCTCTCGCAACTTAGACCGACCTAGGGGTCGTCCTCACTGGGCTCTCGCTACTTAGTGAGGGAACCGAACCCACAAACAAACTATCACCCACAAGAGAAAGGCAAGAAGAACAAGCATATGCATCTACTAGTCATTCAAGCATTTCAACAAACATGTGATATGCATCAAACCAAGAGGAAACCCAAATCTTCCACCAACATCTCCAACAATCCCTTAATCACCCAATTAACACCCTAATCACCTTACTAACCCTAGAAAGAACACTACTCTAACATATCTAATCTAGAATTAACACTAACAAGAGGAATCATCAAAGAAACAAAACAAACATCAACAAACTAATGATAACAATGAACAATAACAAAACAATCAACTAAAGATTCAAACTTGGATGAATAAAACAAGATTAAAGAGAAGGAGAAGGGGATTATACCATACTAGAGAGGAAGAAAGGAAGAAATCTTGCATTAATGAAGAAAACCCCAAAACAAACCACCAAGGTTGTCAATCTTGGTAGAGATCTTGAAGAATTCCCTTAATACAAGTACTAAACTAAGGTTAACGACTAATTAAGAACTAATCTACACTAATCTAATCTAATCTAACCTAAAGTAGTCTAGGGTTTAATGTCTAATGAAGTATATAACATAAGATGGTGTCTTAATACAAGAGGGGGGTATATATAGGGTTACAAGTGGAAAGGAGAAGAAAGAAAGCAAGGCGGAGCTGTAGCAGGCCCGTCCCGGCCGAGTAGAGGTTGTCCCGGTCGGGATGGGGTCGGTCCCGGCCGGGAAGACCTGCTCCCGGTCGGGATGGGCAGTCAGTAGGCTCATCTTTGTTTCCTCCTTCATCCCGGACGGGATGAGGCCATACCCGTTCGGGATGAGCCTTGTAGGCCTCCAATATGAACTTTTTGGTCCCTCCTTGCTTCTCATGGGCTTCCCATTGATTCTCGGGACTCGGGATCGGGTCTCAGAGGCTCGGGATTGGGTCCCAAGGTCTCGGGGTCGATTCCAAGGCATCGAATCATCGTTCCTTTACTCCGTTGGCTCCAAAATGTGTATGTATAGAGTCGGAATCGCTCCAACTCTTCCAAATCGGTCTCGGGAACCTGAAACGAACTAAAGGAAGCATAAGAAGCCCCTAAACCGCTCCTAAGGAGCGATTCTACAAGGAAAATGGGACCAAAACACTACAAAATAGGCACTACAAACCACACTTATCAACTCCCCCACACTTAACCCTTACTCGCCCTCGAGTAAGAACATACTAACTACTAAACTATCCGAGTGGGTATTAGCGCACCCTACGCCCCTTCAACTCACGCGAGTGCACTTAGAGGAAAAGTGCACTCCGCAAGGCAAGTCGGGTCTTGCGACAAAATCGTGGATGCAACCGGACACCAAACGCACAAACAAACAAACACATAATCGGTTGCACCCAAAAGAAAAACAAATACCGCTTATCTCAAAAAGCGGTGAATAAAATACCGGTTTAGGACTCGAGGTAAGTGACAACGTTCCCAAGCTAGCAATACAAACCAAGGTGAACTAAACCCTAATAGTATGACGATAAAGCAATAAAAAAGTTGGTAACTTACCTAGGTCCTCCTAACTTTCTAAAAACGTACTACGGGACGATCGGCAGAGTGGGAAGTGATGATCCACGGTGTTAGTCGACACTGTAGGTAAGTGAGACCCCGCCCCCTTTAGCGTGAGCCAAGAGGGTCGTCCCATGTCTAAAACCGCCTAACTAGTCCAAGTAAAAAGGTGGAGATAATGCAAAATGAGGGAAGACCGACTAATGATGCTATCATCCTTCCTCGGGACTCGGTCCTTTGGTAGGCTCTTTACGGCAAAAGTCGGAAAAAGGCTTATTTTTGTGGGGATTTCTTTTTGTGAGACGGGTTTTCTTTTGGCATTTTCTTTCTTTTCGACATTTTGATTTGTTTGTTGCCATTCCATTTCTTTTTCTTCTTTTCTATTTTCTTTTTGGCTTTTGCGCCTTTTCTTTTTCTTCATTCTTTCATTTTTTTCTTTCTTTTTCTTTTCTTTGCCCTTTTGGCAAGATTTGGCATTTTTGGCATTTCCTTGTGTAACAAGAAAGAGAGAATTCATCAAATTGCATCTTATTGTGTGGATATGCGTAGGAGGTAGGGTAATGGGTATGTCGGGACGACGTCTTCCCTTCATACTCACAAAAAGGGGAGAACTTGGACTAATCAAACAATTCCGAACACGGTCACCTAAAGGACAAGACTCGGTAACCAAGGCCTTTTCACACTGTGGGTGGTCATAACGGTCAAAATGCAAATCCCGTAGTAAATCCCTAGTAAGCTAGGTGGACTCAAGGTAAAGGACCAACGAAATCATTGATTTAGGGTCATTCTACTAGACTAAAGTCCAAGACTCGATTTACACTACTAGGAAGGGAAAAATAGACACTCACACACTAGCCTCTAAACCGGGTTTTCGAAAACAGTTTATGCACAAGACACATAACACACCACAAAACAAAGACACGACGTAAACGAACGAAAGAAAAAGAAGCAAAAGCAACAAAACAAAAACAAAACAAAACGAACACATAAACAACACAAACACCACCCCGATCATCCAAACAAGCCACCAAATCAACCACAACTTTTACAAAGCTCCACCCGAGCACACAACATCACAATCTCCTCCAAACTCCGCAAGAGATAAAGAAGAAAAAGGGATAAAGATGTTACCGGAAGTCTTTAGAGATTTCCAAAGTCATCGGCGATTAAAGCAACCTATAAGGACAAAGGGAGGCAAGCACACACAATACGACAAATACACGACACAAAGACACAAAATGAAAACACACAAAAGAAAATCTTTTTGATTTATGTGAATTTTTTTCAAATTTTTAGGGTTTTTTAAAGATTTTTCGAAAAACTAAGAAAATAAAACTAACTATGCTAGAATATCGCTCCCCCACACTTAAATCGAGCAATGTCCTCATATGCTCAATCGTAGTGTGCGGAGAGACAAAATAAAAAGAAAAGAAACTACGAAAATAAAGCTAAAAATCAAAAATAAAGTGAAGAAAAGGGTAGAAGGTGTCCGGCTGGGGTGTAGTCAAGTCACCATGGGCCGAGACGAGAAAAAGATATGGATGGGGGAAGAAATAAAAAGAAGGAAATAAAAGGAAATGGGAGGGGAGGGCTAGGTGTAATCAAGTCACCTAGCCCGGATTCCGCCTAAATCCGACTAAATCCTCAAAAAGAAAGAGTGAAAAACTTGTAAAAATTTGGATTTTGAAATGACTCTCGATGTAGTCACATCATCGAGAGTCGGGAGCAACCACTACTAAGGCCTCGAAGGCCACCATGACATCAAGACACAAAAGTGTACAAGGGGAAGGGAATAAACAAAGGAAAACAAGCAACAAAAACGGAAAAGAAAGGATAGTTGCCGTACCATAGGTTAGCAACTCACTCTCTCCATCGTCTCATAGATCAATATAGGCACTTGCTTGTTTTCATCATTGCTATCCCGCTTCAAGCTTGACAGAACCGCATGGTAGAGGTAGTAAAGGTGCGAGGGGGTGAGATTTGATGTGAATATCGGTTTAAAGTGAGGAGGAAATGAGGTTAAGGTATGTAAATGAGGTACAAGGGTGGTATGATAAGAGAAAGGAAGGTAAGGAGGTTGGGAGGGGGTATACAATGGTTGGGTGGGCTTAAATGTCGAAGAAGAGGCACCAAAAAGGAGTAGGGGATCATCCCAGTCGGGATGGATGATCCCGATCGGGTTGATAAACCCTTCCCGGTCGGGAAGCCTCCTTCCCGATCGGGATGACACTCCAGTGGACTCGATTTTTGGCACCCTCATTCCGATCGGGACGGCCCCATCTCGGTCGGGACGACACACCCTTCCCGGTCGGGAAGGGTCTTCATGACTCCCATGACCCCAAAAACCGACTCCCTTACTCACGATCCAAGCTCTATCACTAACCACTCCTTTCTAGGAGTCACCTTCACTTCACCTATCGCAATAAACTCAAAATACACATCAAATTCACTCCCTCACATCGCTCATCAAAAATCCAATATTACAAGAATATCACAAAACTAACAAAATTAAGAGATAAAACACACAAATACAAGCACAAGTACTCTAAAGAGGAGAGGAGGGGAATATACAACATGACGGTTCTTTAGGAACTCCGTCAAACCTAGGATGGTGGACTCTTCTTCAACCATAGCCCTCAAGGGCTTGGAGGAGCAAGTCAAATGCACGACCGACATCGTAATGAAGGCCCAAGCAAACGAGCCAAGCTAACCTCCATGGCCTCCAATATGGAGGAGGCAAGAAGTAGGAATCAAAAGACCCAACGTCATCATCAAAGTTGTCTCCGGGGTCTATCCATCCTACGAGCTCAACCGATCTCTTCCTCCCTAAGCATTGCCTCCAATCACAAGCAAGCTTCATCTCCAAGAAACAAGGCACAAAAAGCGGTTTTGGCCTCACTTCCTCGTTGCACACCCCCACACTTTCCTCAAGTTGTGGTTCCCCATCTTCATCACTCGGCCCCACATCATCTTGGAGAAGAGAATCGAAACTTCTACCGGCGGTTTCAATCTCTTCCAAGTCATTGCTTGGTGTACATATAAGGGGCTCTTGATGCTTATCCTCGTTATCGGACATGGGCAACTCGAGGCTATCAATTTCACCCAACATCCTCACAAACTCCACCAAATCATCCAACTCACCATCCTCCTCCAATTCTTCACCAATGTTGCCTTCACCAAGGGGCATATCCTCATTCGTCTCTTTTTGGGTAGACGATTGAGGTTCTTCAAAGCAAATTTCTCTTTCAAAGGGAACTACATCGGCGGCTTCGTGATTAGGTTGCTCCCCTCTCTCAAGTGGGCATCCTTCATCTAATTGTGACGCTCGGGATAAAAGCATTGCGGTTTTAGCCGCTAACGCGTCTAATCGAGCATTCCTCGCCTCGTTTTCCCTTAGAATTTGGGCCATCAATTCATTTTGTTCTCTTTGCATTTGGATGGCCATTTCTTGGGTGCTCCTTTGCATTAGAAGAATAGATTGAAACACCTTCATGTCGGGCAATTGGTGATCATTGGGGTCTTGTAAGGCTCCTTGAAAATCTTGATGATGCCCAAGGGGTGGGGCATCATATTGTTGGTAGCAAGGTTGGGGTGATTGGTAGTATTGTGGGTCATGGGGTTCATATTGTGGTTGGGGTGGAGGGTAATATGGTGGGTTTTGGGAATATTGGCTTCCATAAGGTGAATCTTGATTGAACATGGTGGGCTCACAATCATAACTCGAGTAATAGTCACCATGATCGTAGGATTGATAGTCATTCACTTGTTGGTAGCCGTTTTCATAACCTTGAAGATCATACCCGTCTTGTTTACCCCAAGAAGCTTGATTATGGTAGGGGGACGTCATGTCGTAGCTTTGGTTCATAGAAAAAGAGGGGTAGCTCATATCGGCTTCCATGTGTGGGGAGTTTAGATCAAACCCCATGCTCGCTCGAAAATCGTAGCTCAAACCCGGTTGGAAACCACTCATTCTAGCAACCGTCCGTTTAAGCGGCTCTGAGTTGCAAGAAGAAGATAATCACCACCTCTAAGCACAAACTGTAGACTAAGAACAAACGTGAGAAGCCTAGTGCTTTTTGGGAACTAGACAAGAGAGAAATAAACTTCACACACACAAGAAGCAAGGTAACAAAAAGAAAAAAGAAAAACACAAACACAAAGACAAAGTCAAGTAACTAGGAAAACAAAGTCCAAACTAGCACCGTCCCCGGCAACGGCGCCAAATTGATGGTAGGGATTTGTCGTGGAATCCCAACCGTCAATAATATAACCGGCTATTCCTACGGTAGATAGGGCAAGTCGGGTCGAATTCACGGGGACGGTAATGTATAGCCTAGACTAGGTCGGCCTAAATACGAGACTAAGTCAACGAGCTAAGCTAAACTAGAATGATAAGGCGGGAGAAAAGCTAGACTAAGACTAAGGCTAAGGAGAAAGCAAACAAAGGAGAACGGGCTAGGATTAGGTCGGGGTCAAAGGGGTAACGGAATGGTCAAGGGAGAACTAGAGCGAAGGAGGTAGTAGGGTGATCTAGGTTGGTCCGGGCTCTCGCGAGAAAGACTCACCTAGAACCCATCTCGGCGACACACATGACAAACGGGGTTCTAGCGCGCTATCGGGGCCTAGGTCGCATCCGGGCTCTCGCAACTTAGACCGACCTAGGGGTCGTCCTCACCGGGATCTCGCTACTTAGTGAGGGAACCGAACCCACAAACAAACTATCACCCACAAGAGAAAGGCAAGAAGAACAAGCATATGCATCTACTAGTCATTCAAGCATTTCAACAAACATGTGATATGCATCAAACCAAGAGGAAACCCAAATCTTCCACCAACATCTCCAACAATCCCTTAATCACCCAATTAACACCCTAATCACCTTACTAACCCTAGAAAGAACACTACTCTAACATATCTAATCTAGAATTAACACTAACAAGAGGAATCATCAAAGAAACAAAACAAACATCAACAAACTAATGATAACAATGAACAATAACAAAACAATCAACTAAAGATTCAAACATGGATGAATAAAACAAGATTAAAGAGAAGGAGAAGGGGATTATACCATACTAGAGAGGAAGAAAGGAAGAAATCTTGCATTAATGAAGAAAAACCCAAAACAAACCACCAAGGTTGTCAATCTTGAAGAGATCTTGAAGAATTCCCTTAATACAAGTACTAAACTAAGATTAACGACTAATTAAGAACTAATCTACACTAATCTAATCTAATCTAACCAAAATTAGTCTAGGGTTTAATGTCTAATAAAGTATATAACATAAGATGGTGTCTTAATACAAGAGGGGGGTATATATAGGGTTACAAGTGGAAAGGAGAAGAAAAAAAGCAAGGCGGAGCTGTAGCAGGCCCGTCCCGGCCGAGACGAGGTTGTCCCGGTCGGGATGGGGTCGGTCCCGGCCGGGAAGACCTGCTCCCGGTCGGGATGGGCAGTCAGTAGGCTCATCTTTGTTTCCTCCTTCATCCCGGACGGGATGAGGCCATACCCGTTCGGGATGAGCCTTGTAGGCCTCCAATATGAACTTTTTGGTCCCTCCTTGCTTCTCATGGGCTTCCCATCGATTCTCGGGACTCGGGATCGGGTCTCGGAGGCTTGGGATTGGGTCCCACGGTCTCGGGGTCGATTCCAAGGCATCGAATCAGCGTTCCTTTACTCCGTTGGCTCCAAAATGTGTATGTATAGAGTCGGAATCGCTCCAACTCTTCCAAATCGGTCTCGGGAACCTGAAACGAACTAAAGGAAGCATAAGAAGCCCCTAAACCGCTCCCAAGGAGCGATTCTACAAGGAAAATGGGACCAAAACACTACAAAATAGGCACTACAAACCACACTTATCAGTATACTCTATACTAAGTCTCGGTCGGTCTATAAAGGGTCTATACTAGTGCACATAGCCTAGACGTGAATCGGGACGGACTCTCTAAGTCGAGTTGAGCTTAGAACATGCCGCGAAACCCATACGAATCTGCTAGGACACCTTTGATATATCCATATTGGAGTACATCACGGTATAGTGGGACGTCGGTCGCGAGTACCGGCCCGTGTAAAAATGAGGTTATGCATGAACCGTAAAACTAAAACGCTTATTGTACTAGTCAAACGATTTCTATTCGAGTCTCACCCTGAGGATGCCGATGGTAAGTCACGCATCAGTTAATCCCCAGCGGAGTCTCCAAATTGTGGACATGACATAGGTCCACCCCGACGCGGTCACGCGCGGGTTTGGAAAGGCGAATGAATCTCCATATGAGATGGGTCGAATTGAAATTTAAATCGAAGTGGAGTCGCCACCGAACTTTGTGGAAGTTCGGGCCCGTTCGAACCCACTCTATATCTCAGTGGGCCATGCACAAAGTATGGCCCATTCGGATGTCAGAGTTTATCGGGTTCGTCCCTTTGCATTTGATACCGATACAGATATTATCGGATACCGTGTATTGAATGACTCTCGTGTGCCAATGGATTCGGATGTCCGGAAACCATGGTTCTGAGTAAGGGGTGAGGGTACGTGTTGGGAAGTTCACAAAGAACACCCAACCCCGCCCGCACATTAGCGGCCTCTACTAAGATATCGAATGACGTTTTAATATGCGTGTTAGTAGAACGACGAAATGATATGCAAACATTGTTTTCCCTAAACATGCGAGAATTGAATGGGTTGCTAAGTCGATTTAATGCATCTAATACTAACGTCAAATTTATATTTAGCATGCGAGGTTTATTTTAGTACATTAAAATAAACAACGAAAAATAAATCAATAAAAGGAATAAACGCGTTAGTAACGGTAAATAACGATAATAACGGCTTATAACTAAAATAGAATGATTAGACGAAATATGATGCAAGATTTTGAAAAGTAGTATGACACGTGATTGATTTGACACGTGTTGACCGAAGTCACCAAAAATATTTTATCGGGACTTAAAGAATATTAAAAGACTCACGGTTTTGAAAACCATCGATCTATTAGGTCGCGTAAAAATATAATGTGATTTATACTTGACCTGAATCTCTCGATACTCGCCATATTCTATGTTCGATTATGAGATCGATATCGAATATCTAGAGTATGTCTAAAAAAGGGAATGTTGGAAGAATTATTATTAATTAAATTAAGACGGAATAATTAAATTTATGTTACGGTTTTCAGGGAACCACACAACCCGCGCAGGAGGGGCGCGACTCGCACGGAGCGCGTGCGACTCGCGCGACGGACTGTTCTCGGTCCCGATTTCGCATTACTCATTGTACCCGGTTTTTTAGTTATAGGACCAATACCGAATACTTAGAGTAAGTTTTAAGAAAAGATTTTGTGAGTCGCTTTAAATCGGACTAAGACGATATAAATAATCTCCGCGTTTATAGTGCCGTATTAATTCTAACGAATTAGGTGACAACTATTTTAGCATCAACGAAAATCGTATTAGTTGGATTTATTGACTAAGTCGTTTAAACTCGACATCCAACTATTGAGTTGGTATCGAATCTAATGGATCGACACTTGAATTAAAAAAAGACTCGACTTGATTCCCTCCGCATCCCGACATCGTAATAAATCCTTGCGGATTGTGTGATGTCGGATCCGCATCAACGGGTTTCGACCTTAACTAAAAAAAGATGCCTTACTTGAGAAAATAGTTTCGAAATTGATAAAGATGCGATGAATGATGATGATGACGACACGAACAATAAAAAAACGTGACTAGTGACGCAACGAAATACAAAAACGATTATTGATGTTGACTTGCTTCAACAATCAAACATTCGAGGTGTCGGGATAAATGATCGTCAACATCGGGTGCGTTACCCTCGTAATATTCGGATTTTTTTATCCCGTCATCCCTCATGTTCGACACGAATTAGCAAGTAATTTAATGTTTTATATTAGATTATTACCGATATTAGAGACGCGACGATAAGAATAAAAAACAAAAAAAAGAAGACATCGATGACGACGACGCGCGGACGACACGAGGAGAGGAAAGAGAAAAGAAAAGAACGGGATTTTGCACCCTCAACCTACATGTTTCTTGTCTCGGATGGAACTCGTTTCGTTGTGGCTTTAGGACGGGAGTTTTGAGGTTTATGGAGGTTGAGTTATGGTGGTTTATGGTTCCTAGATTGCTAGGGTTTAGGATGGTAATTAGGATGTAGAATTGATTAGGGTTGTCTTAGGGTTTGCCTTAGGTTTTTTTAAAGTTGTGTAAAGATGTGTGTAGTTATGAAAAGTTAGGGTTTTAATTGCATGCAAGGGGATGTATATATAGGCAATTGCTCCCCCTTGTTGTCTAGGGTTTAGTGCCTTGATGGACTTGATCCGATGGCCCGCCTGAATGAGGACCGTGGGTTTGCTCTTCGGAAACGGCTTTGACCGGGTTATGACCCGGTCGCTAAAAGACGGTTTTATTTCCGGTATCGGTTCTGACCCAAATTAGTCTTATTTGATTGGAAACGACCCGCTGGGCCTGAAGCCCTGAATTTGAGGTCAGTTTATTGAGATTTGTACTCCGTAAAAAACCCAAGCCAGCAACTAATGGTTTCGAGCCCATAACCGAGCGTGTAGAAACATGTTTGCGTCCGATCATCATCGGGTGTTTTTTGGAAACTTGCTATAGACACCTAGCAACCAAATGTGGGTGTCTACACATTCACAGCAGTTTCAGCAGTTTTTAACGGTACATCATCATCTATTACATCCTCAATTACATCATCCACAATAACAGAACTATCATAACTAGGCATCTTGGGCTCATCATAAGTAAGGCCGCTATGAAGCTGAATCGCGTTGGCCATATCGTGCGGTTTTTCAGGCTGTGACGGTAGTGTGCCCGGTTGCCTAGCAGACTGATTTGTGGCAAGCTGCGCCACCTGCGTCTCCACATCTTGATCTATGCATCTTTGGATTGGTCACTTTTCTGCATCTGGATCATAAGAGATTGCATTATACTCTTCAATTCCTGATATTCGCTAGGAACTGGAGCCGGAGTCGCGGGCGGTGGAGGAAGAATAGCAAGAGGTTGAGTCGGCGGTGGAAGAGCTAGAGGCTTTTGGAAGCCTTGTTGTTGTCCGCGATGAGGCGGAAGATACGCTTGTTGCTTCGGCTGAGGAACTGGGTTCAACACATTCTGACTCGTCCAACTGAAGTTCGGATGCTCCCTAGTCCTCTCATTATAGTAATTAGAATAGGGATTACCTTGCTTGAAATGTTGAAAAGCTAGAACTTGTTCCATCCCGGTCATACATTCTCCCGTGCTATGGCCTTTGGTACCACATCGCTCACACATGGCCTCCTGTTTGATCATGGCATGGACAGTTTGCTGATTCGACTCGTTCTTATGAGGCGGATTCTGAATTTTATCGAGATGGGCATGAAGATGATCAAATTGAGCCATAATCTCACTGGTTTCCGTTGCGGCTACCCGAACACTACCCCTCGAATTTCCATATTCGGCTCGATGCATGGCCATCTCCTCGATCAATTTCCAACCCTTGTCATCATCAACATTGTTTTGGAAACGTCCGTTAGCTGCACCATCACAAATAGCACGATTATCATCAAATAAACCATTATAAAATTGATTACATAAGAACCATGGCTCGAATCCGTGGTGAGGAATAGAACGGACTAAATCCTTAAATCTAGTCCATGTTTCGTTTAGATCTTCCAACGGTCCTTGCTTAAAACTGGTTATCTGACTCCGTATCTGATTAGTGCACTGAGGAGGGTAGTAATGCTTATAAAAAGCAAGCGCTAATGAGTTCCAGTCATTAATATTGGCGGCTTGTTTGTCCGAGTCTCGATACCATCTACGGGATGGACCTGCAAGAGAAAATGGAAATAAGGTCTCCATTACTTGTTCCTGTGTTACCCCGGGAGCAACTAGAATCGAACAACAATAATCAGTGAATATTTCCATATGCTGTCCGGGGTCTTCGTCTTTCCTGCCCGAGAAGGTATTTCGCTCCACTAAATTGATATAAGCGGAACGAATCTCGAAAGAGCCGGTGGTAGGAGTTGGTAGCTTCCATCCTTTCGGGATGTTAACCTGAGTCGGCTCGGAATGAGTGGAAAGCTTTGGCGGCATGATCGGAACTGAGATATCTGACTCGGTGTCTGACTTTGTGCTTGAGTCGTCCTCTTCGTGGGACGAATATTCCGCTTCCAGGTTAGTGGAAACTGGGTCAAGCGAATTAGAATTCTCCGCTTGACGTATTTCCCTCCAAAAACTCCGTCTAGCTCGTAAAGTCTTCTCGGATTCGGGATCAAAAGGATGAATCTCGGACCTGTTAGACCTGGGCATACACATAACTAAGAAGCAAAATATGAGAACCGTCTCAAGGAACGAAAGTTCCCTGAGACAAAAGATAAACTAAAAAGACAAGTAAAATTAACCGTCTCCCCGACAACGGCGCCAAAATTTGATAAGCTAATCGTACACCTATCAAAAATAACCAACTCGGTCCAACTAAAAATATAGCTAGGGAAGTCGGGATCGATTTCACAGGGAGACAAATAAATCCTACTTGCAATTAAAGTCTATCTAAGTAACAATCGGGGTTTTTATGTTTTGTGTTTATCTAAACTAAAGTAGTGAAGGAAAGAGAATTAGAAAGAATAACTAAAATAAAATAAGATGAATAAAGATGAATAAATATATGAAGAGAAAACTAGGATTGTCGGTTCACTACGAATCTCATATGGTCACGGTCTAAGTCACAGGTCTGTCGCAGATATTGGTCTAAGGGGTATTGAAAAGGTCCTTCCGCTCCGCTATTCACCCTAGTATGCGTATAAAGGCTTCTAATCTTATTATAGAAAACTAATGTGTTGTAGCAGGTCTAACTTTTACCAGGCTTTCGATCTTAGGTTCAAGTTTACCGAATTCACTACTACAAACTCCTTGTTTTCTAGACACTTCAAGGTAGACGCTTCCAGAAGTGTCGAGCTTATATTTCCACTTTTGACTCTTTTATACGTAGTGATTTATATAATAAGTACAATTTTAAATAAATTAAAAAAATAAACCGCTCAACCTCACAAATAATACCATGTACGCGCTGATAAGGGAAATAATATTTCATCCCTCGCGCTTCAATTCATTCCCAAATAAAAAAAATCACTTTTCTTAACCTAATTATTTACAGAGTACTCGGTCTTAGCATTCTATGGCCGCACTGTTCATCTTCCCTACAACTGCTCATTCGCTCATCCTCTCATCATTCACTCCTCATCTTCTCATCGATCATCCATGTCGTTTATCATCAATCCACCAGCAACTGAACAGGTATGTTTCATCCGTGTTTATCAATCATTTCATCTGTGTTTATCTAACATTAAGATGTCGTTATTCATGATTTTGTTTCGTGTTAGTTTAATTGATTGTAGTGATTTGTTCTTATGTGTTCCATAATATTTCTGATTATATTCGATCATTTTGATCATATTATTACCTTCTTTATTTGATCATTTCTCATCATTATTATTAACTTTATTTTCACAAATTGTTGATGAACACATGGTGGGGAAATCAAAGTGGCTTGAGAAACCTGAAAAGGTGGCAATAATATTTGTATGTGATTTTGGGTGTTTTCATTACACTTTTCAAGTGGGTTGAGTTTTACTTGGTATTTTTATGGAATGAGACCGGGAAAGAATACCATATTTTATATTAATTAGAGTAACCCTTTTGTAAAATATCACATGTCATGGCTTAGGTGCCATCTTTGCCCATAATCAACGATCATGTACCTTTTTTTCGATTCCCATGTTATAGTTCATTCTGATTCCTTTTCCATACACTCATTTGCATGATTTTTCCTTTACAACTATGATGTTTTTTTTTTCATTTTTCCTGACCATGTGACGAAAGATCTGGTTCAGGTAAGAATCATAAGGCTTCTCGGACTTTTCCGAAAGACAGTGTTGAGTCTGGTAATAAGGTGTCTCTTGGAGCAGGAACCTATATTTTCTGTTATTTATGTATTAGACTATTAGATGGTGGATTTTTTACCATGTGATATAGTAAGAACACTTAGTGAAAGGTTTTATTCTTATGTGTACTTTGTTTCATGATCGTAGTAGATTTGGGTATTATTTTTTTGTTATATTTCGACGTTTCACTTTGTTTGGATTTCTTTTGTCACACAAGACTCCTTCCAACAAGATTCAGGACAATGTTATCTTTATAACATTTTTTGGATTACTTTTAGTTGCAATTAGTTGAAAGTTGGTTGCTTCTTTTATAGTAGAACTACAAAGATGCTAAACGTATCTTGTTTTTTCAGTTGCCTCTCTGGCTCTCACTAGTTGCACCTCGGCTAAAAAATATTCCGCCTGTTATGTTGTCAGCTATATAATCCTATAAAACAAAGAGGAGAGGCATCAACTATACACATTAGCATAGCTAAGATTTATCATAGCTAAATGAAATCCATATAGCAACATGGATTGTTCAGGTAATTGACAAATGGGACATAAGCAATGCATAAACCTCAGATAAAGTCAGTTGTTGTTGATGTGTGATGACCATATCTGCTTGTTCTCTATCACTTCAAGACGATCTCGTTAACTCCCTTACATTTTCATTCTTTACCATTTTGATATCGGTTTGCAGTGTTGTTTCATAAAGACTTTTGATGTTAAATAGTTGCTAGTAAATGGTTCTGACATTACTTTCTTACTCTTGTAGCACAAAAGTACTCCAAAAGATAAACCTCTATGTCCAACAATTTTTGTTCCTAATTTGTAGAATTATTGGCATTTAATCATTGCAGCTAGTACTCTTTTCATTCGCTGTCCTTTTTTCTGGAGGGGTGATATTATTTCATAAGTTTTTATGTGTTTGTCCATAATCCTAGTTAACAGATGTTGGGGATTTTCTAAGTTGAAGTTTCAAAAAGCTTATGGAGCTCCAGTTGCATTTGCAGACTTTGAGGTACTACATATGTATGTTTTTTTCCTCTCGTTCACCCATTCCGTGATTGTTTATCGCCAATCTTATCCATGCAAAATAATGTGTAACATTGTCATTGAGGGAGAATTACTGCAACTTAATGCACGCAATCGACAGTTTCCCGTGCCAGCAATCAATCCAGACTGCTTGGAATGTTGAATGATTTCATTTGCATCTCTTTGAACACGACCTCTCTGTTCTATCACTTTTCGTGGTTTATATATCTTTTATGAGGGTGTGCTATACTTGTTTGTATGTCGGTGAAAGGTTGAAAATTTCGTTTCAACTTTCAGGTGTTTCTGTTGAAATTCTATGACAATTTGAAGATTGTTCCTTAAATGTGAGCTTTAAATTGTTAATATTTCAATAAATATTAACTATTCTTTGTTGATCCCTCAGCGATCCTATACGTATTAATTCTGAAGGCAGCATTAATTTACCCCACCTTCTTAACATTCATATTTTTTTTGTTCTCCAGCAAAATTCAGAATATACTCCGACAGTACTCGTCTGCGCTAATCCATAGGTAATAAATACCCTTTAGACTTTGCTAATATAATCTCATTTTATCATATGTAACATTCTGGAGCTTTATGTAAAGTTTTATGAGTGTTAACCGTGATTGATAAATACAATCCATATCACTTTTTAGATGGACAACCAGCCATCCTTAATTAAATACCAAAAAAATTACTTATAAAAGTAGAATCTTAAGAAAGAGTGGTTGGTAGGGGTGCGTAGAAGGGTAAATATATGTTGAATATTATTATTGAAGTCCAAAGCTAAGTTCAGCTGAATTTGGCTATTACTATGTAATTTTGTATTACTTTGCATTTTGAGAATTCAATGGAGAAAATATTTTTGTAGTTGTTCGAGATGCCTTTTTTAAAACTATGTATGTTGAGGCTTAGCTGATAATCCAAGTCGTGCCATGATTGTTTCAGAGGACTATCCTACATACAAAATCCGATTGTTCAAGGACATAACTCAATGATACGTATATGAGAAGAACAAATCTTTCTAACTGAAGAAGGATGATTTTTCACTTCATCAACATCTGAATATAGCAAGGATCTAATAAGCCTTTTGATTTTTGGTGATAAGAGTAACAAGAAGAAGGTGAGGATAGCTCCTTGGAATCAATACCATTGGTGGATGGTGGATTGAGAAAATAATAGTGACCTCGTCGCTCGCTACCAAGAATTATCGCCTTCTCGCGAGTGCACTTTCTTTGAACAAATTAGTAGCACTTCTGTCGGACTTAATAAGCAATCACCATCACCAATTTCGAGAGATGAATAGTCTTATCTTTTTACAAAGGGACTTAGTCCTTTCTAGCAATTTATTTTTGTACGAAAACTTTAGTAGCACACTATAACAAAATCACCCTTTCGCGGCTATTATTTTGGTAATTCGTGGCGATTCCATTCGACGCGAAAGGTTGCCCCATCGATTGTGTGTTCGTTGAGGTAGGCGGCGTTGCCGTAGCCTTTCGTGTCGAATATTCTATTCGCTGGGTTAGGTTCTTAAAAGCGACGCGAAAGAAGATGAGGTTTAGTTGCGATTTTAATGTCGATTATTATTGATGCGGTAAATATTTTGATTTTCCCACTAATAAGAATTGTAGCGATTGTATTCGACACAATAAGTACATTAAAACGTCATTTAGTGGCAATTGTTGTAATTGTATTCGACACGATAAGCAAGTACTATAATGTCGTTCCTTTTACAATTTTATCAATAGTATTCGACGCGATAAGTATTACAAATAATCGTAACAATTGCATTCGACACAATATGTAATACAATTGCAACCACATAGTAAATTGGTATCGATTTCATTCAATACGAAATATCATTTCTATCTCTCAAATACGATGCGAAAATAAAAAGAAAGGACAATCGAAAAAACATGATACTTATATATTACTCGTAATATCCCAAAATTATATGTATCCAATATCGACTAAATCAAAATTAATAAAAATAGGTCTAAAATAAGTGCAAACAATCCTTGTAAAACCTTAAAAAATTAAGGTCTTCAGCCCCAAAGCAAAGCTTCAAACCATCTATTCCAAATTAGATTGAGTAGCTGCGCCTCGAAAAAACTGCAATAACAAAGATCATGTATATACCATGTTATACCGAATTTTTAGTCATTTCCCATGTGCAAGTATATAAATGAAACAGATTTATGTATATATGTATACACTTGCTGGTTCATGTATGTTCCTTGGCACATATAACGAAATGTCGCAAATCAACCGATTGAGTTTACTTACAACTGCTTTTGCCGACTTTTAATCAATTTTCTTCTTCTCTCTTGTTTTTCTATCCTTGTGAGTCTCAATGAAAATTTGAGTGCGGCTGGGCTCAACACCATTAACAGTCTAGATAAAGAATATAAAACACTAGATTATTTACTGCACAAAAAAAAATAGAAAGAAACAATAACAGAAAATAGATACTAAACAATTTACGAAAAAGAAAAAATCAAAATCACAAAATTATCAAAAAAAAAACCCTTTGAATCCCTCTGGAGATTTCCGGCGTGCGCAGCGATTTCCGGCGGCTTCTTCTCGCGCGATTTCTGGCCCTGCCTCCGACCAGGCTGGAGACCGCCATTTTTTTCTCTGTTCTAGAATGAAACACAAGACTACGACAGGTTCTAGAGGTGCTAGGGCTATGAAGCCAATCACCAAAAAGGCAAAAGAGGAGATTCTTCGAAAAGTTGTGAAAAACTCGAAATTAGATGAAAACCCTACGGCCAGAGTGGGTAATTCCGTGATTGAAATTCCCGGACTGAACTACGTATCCGACCTGGAGGATGAGGAGGTGCCGGATTTTGTACCGGAAACAGGGGACGAAGCGCCAGTGGACATGGGGGGATGGAAACAACGTGAGGGGAAGCGAATAGTTGACATGGAAGAGGAAGATGAACTTTTACGATTCTCTGAGGAGGATGTGGATGACGAGATTGAATATTGGAGCACCGCAGTCTACTGTTTCATCATGGGTGCTAACCCGCCTTGGGAAGTCGTTGAAGGGTTTGTGAGACGGATTTGGAAAGATCTCGGAATTGACAAGATATCCTTTCTCCCGAATGGTATCTTCTTAGTCCGGTTCAAGGACAAAGCTGTGAAGGTAAAAGTTCTTGATCATGGCCTCTATATGTTTGATAATAAACCCCTGATTGTGAAAGAATGGACCCCGGAAGCTAAACTAGATAAGAGTGATGTGCTTGAAGTGCCAATATGGATCCAACTTCATGATTTGCCCTTGAAATTTTGGGGTAGATGTTTACCTAGGATTGCCTCGCTAGTGGGTCCGTATGTCAAGTCTGACTTGGCTACGGAAGAACGGTCTAGACTTGGGTATGCTAGAATCATGGTTATGGCAAAAGTTGGTCAAAAATTTAGGAGTGAAATCAAAATTATGGATGAGAAGGAGAATGTGATTGAAGTTCGTGTAAGGTATGAGTGGAAACCCATGTCGTGCACGAAATGCAAAGGTTATGGCCATGAGAGTAAAGAATGCAGGAAAGATGAGTTGAGGAAGGCTAGGCAGGAGATGAAACAAAAGAAAATCGAAGGAGGGTCCGGGCCAAAACAGCAGCCTTCGAGGCTGGTTGTTGCGACCAAATCACAAGCTGTTCGCGGGGCGGGCAGCGTGTCCGTAACTCATGAGGTACAGAATCAACAGAGGCCACAGGGTGGTCTGGTTAGTGGAATGGCAAAACATGCGCAGGGAGTAGTTCATGGGGTATCTTACGTTGATATGGTGATAGGATCCCCAAGGAAGGATGAGATAGTGAGGAATGAAGGGGAGGGGTTGGAATTAGTTGTCCATGCTGACACATAATATTGGGTTTTGGAATGTACGCGGCATGTGTAATATAAATAAGCAGCGTACTATTAGTGAGTTTGTTAGGAAGCAACAAGTTGATGTCTTTGGTTTGTTGGAGACTATAATTAAAAATAAGGCGTATGCAAAAGTGCACCAAAATGTATTTTCGGAGTGGAGTATTACTACTAATAGTCATTGTGGAGAGGGTGGCCGCGTTTGGCTTCTTTGGAAGCATGACAGGGTTAACTTGATGATTTTGGAGTATACAGCTCAAAGTATTCATGTCAAGGTATCGACTGCTACGGGTAAGAATTATTTTCTGACATTTGTTTATGCTTATAATTCTGTGACGGAGCGGACTATACTTTGGCGCAAACTGGAGAATTATGCTCATAAGGGTCCTTGGGTGATTATGGGGGACTTCAATTGTGTTATTGATGCTCGAGAAAGGCTCGGGGGAAATTCGTCGGATGAAGAAATGAACCAATTCCGGGATTGCATTGCGAACTGTGAAGTTGGTGATTTTCGGGCAAGTGGTTCGTGGTTCACTTGGAACAACAAACACAAGGTGGTGGAGACTAGAGTTTTTAGCCGTATCGACCGATGTTTGGTGAACGACGAAATGGTGGAGTTGTTTCCGGATGGGTTCGCTAATTTTCTTCCTGAGGGGACTTTCGACCATTGTCCGTGTATAGTCCAACTCGGGAATCCTCCGAGTAGGAAGAATCGTTCCTTCAAATACATGAATATGTGGAGTCGATCTCCTGATTTTCTTGCTTGTGTTGAGACAAATTGGGATGATCAAATAGTAGGTACTAGGATGTTTCGTCTGGTCATGAATTTGAAGAAGTTGAAAGCGCCACTAAAATTATTGAATGCTACGTCGTTTTCTGACATTGAGAATCGATGTAGCTTGGCGGAAGTGGGGCTGGCGGAGCTTCAAACTCGCCTGCGGACTGCCCGAACTACGGCGTTACTGCAGGAAGAAGGGGAAGCAAACGAGGCCGTGCGTGTTCTTCAAGCCGCGCGGGCAGATTTTTGGGCCCAAAAATCGAAGCAACGATGGGCGAAAGAAGGAGATATAAATTCTGCTTATTTCCATGGCGTTTTGAGAGCTCGACGGGCTCATAATGCAGTCTCCAAACTTTTTGACGCTGAGGGTGTAAAGTGGTCGAGTAAGGCGGAGATTGAGGCTGCGTTTTTGAGGTACTACCGATCGTTGCTGGGTGATTCCAAGTCGGTGGAGCAAGTGTGCGTGGATACGGTGCGTATGGGGAATATATGCTCGCTGGAGCATAAAAATTCCCTCTTGGCTAGTGTGACGGAAACAGAAATCAAGAAGGCCCTTCATGGTATACATCGAGACAAGGCTCCGGGTCCGGACGGATTCACGAGTCAATTCTTCATTGATGCATGGGATATAGTTGGAGGAGATGTAGTCAGCGCGGTTCAGGATTTCTTTGTGTCAGGTAAGCTGCTGAAACAACTGAACTGTGCTATCATTACCTTAATCCCAAAAGTGAGCAAGCCTCAGTCTGTGAAAGATTTTAGGCCTATTGCGTGTTGCAATGTCTTATATAAATGTATCCCTAAGATAATCTGTGCGAGATTGGCCAAGGTCCTTCCTCAGATAATTTCGCCAACACAGGGTGGGTTTATTGAAGGACAGAGTACTGTTGAGAACGTTCTGATCTGTCAGGATCTTGTTAAGATGTATGGGAGAGGGCATGTGTCACCTCGATGTCTCATCAAGGTTGATTTACACAAGGCCTATGACAGTGTGGAATGGGATTTTGTTGATCAAATGCTGAGAGCTTAGGATTTCCCGGATCATTTCCGTCGTCTGATCATGGAGTGTGTCACTACTGTTTCGTACTCTCTCTGTGTTAATGGTGATTCTTTCGGTTTTTTCCCGGGGAAGAGAGGACTTAGGCAGGGAGACCCTATGTCTCCGTTGCTTTTTACTATTTGTATGGAGTATTTCTCGCGCATCCTTAGCTATGGGAAGATTGACAAGAAATTTAGATTCCACCCGAGGTGTGCCCCGTTGAAGCTTACTCATCTCATGTTTGCGGACGACCTACTCCTCTTTTGCAGGGGTGACGCGCATTCTATGAATTTTCTGTGGAGAGCCTTCGCTACTTTTAGTAAGGCCTCAGGATTGATTATTAGCGCAGGTAAGTCCCAAGCCTATTTCGCCGGGGTGGACGAGGGGACGAAAGCTAATATACTGCTGTTTTCAGGCTGTGTTGAAGGTACGTTTCCGTTTCGTTATCTGGGTCTTCCGATCCAAAGTACCCGAATTAGTAAACTTGATTGTGAATGCCTCGTTGCGCGTATCATATCGAGGATTTCGAGTATTGGGGCGCGTAGACTCTCATATTCAGGTAGACTGACTTTAGTTCAGTCTGTGCTGTCTCAGCTCCACAACTATTGGGCGATGGTGTTTATTATCCCTTCTTATGTGATGTCTAGAATTATTTCTGTGTGCCGGAATTTTCTTTGGAATGGTGGGGTAGAAGGGAATAATAGGGCGCTAGTGAGTTGGGAGAAAATTTGTTGTCCTAAGTTGGAAGCTGGGTTGGGGCTTCGTGATCTGACCCTGTGGAATCAGGCTACCGTGGCTAAATTAGCTTCGTGGGTCTTTCATCAACCGGATAGGCTTTGGGTTAGATGGGTGAATGCAGTTTACTTGAAAGGACGGGACTGGCGGGAGTATCAGCCTAACACCGATGTCACCTGGGCCTGGAGAAAGATCTGTCAGGCTAAGGAAAAAATTAAACATATGTATGTGAATGGCCTGTGGCATGGGACGCGAGCTTACTACTCGATCTCGGAAGGTTATGAAGGTATTCGGGTACACAAGCCGATGATGCCTTGGGCCCGTCTTGTTTGGAGTGGTTGGAGCACTCCTAAACATAGCTTCATTTCGTGGCTAGTGTTTAGGAGGGCTTTAAACACTAGGATTAACCTGGTTAGATATGGGGTTGCTGAATCTGACCGTTGTGTTTTGTGTGAAGCGCATGAGGAAAGTTTGGAGCATCTATTTTTTGATTGTGTGTGGAGTGCCAAGATCGTGGAGAGTATGCGGGTTTGGACGAAGAAACAAATCCCATACTCGGGTGCGTTACTGTGGGCGTGTAAGGTGCGCGGGTCGAAGTTGCAATGCAATATTATCCGGGCTCTAATCAACGCCATGATTTATCATGTGTGGAGACAACGCAACTTGTGTCGAATTGATGGAGCGGTTTGCCGTCCCACGCATGTCGTTACGATGATTAAGATGGATGTTAGAGATAGAATAATGGCTAAGATAAAATACCCACTAAGAACTAGAGATGCGAGATGGCTGCATAATTTGATGTAGCCATTTATTTGTACATTGAACATCATTTTTTAATACATACTTACCATTTACCAAAAAAAAAAAATTTACGAAAAAGAGTATCACCCTTTTAGCTCTTAGTTGAGCAAAACTTTGTCTCCCTGCGCAATGAGGCATAGTTTGATTTTTTTGATTGATCCTATTAATTGTTGCACGTCTCTGTGCATATATATGGAGGTATAGGCGTATAGCTTTGTTAATTATTTATTAAATTTACAATAATATAACAATACTAGTTCTAATAAATATAAATATCAATCATCTTTGTCTTGTCTTGATCCCAATAAGAAATCAACTTCAACCATTGATCCATAGGAACAGGTGAAGGCTTCGCAATAACCGTCGTGAACTTTTATTACATAATTCTAGGTCTTTATATTATATTTACAGATTTATGCCAACACGAAAACCATATGAATCTCATATTCCAAACATTAAGAAAGTTCCAGTATCTCCTTTGTTGGATTTAGACATTTCAACCCTTCCCACATTCCAGGATTAGTTATTACAAAAATAACACAATTTCATTCACAAATGAAAAATTACCCACTCACCATACGATTAATTGTAGGCTTAACAAACACATGAACCCTGTATGGAAGAAAAAAATTGAAGTCTAGAAGTCGAGATGTAAAATCTCAGAGTTAGTCAAACAAAGAAACAAGAGAACCTCAGATGCTTTTATTGCCATTCCCTTTCCATTTATCTCCAGAATAGCCAGCAAGAAATTCATATAAATAATCGATAATATAAAAACTGAATCAAAACTGGCAATTAACAATAAGATCACTTCTACTTATGGAGTACTACTTATCTCTCATTCCAGTTTTAACTTTTTTACCAAAACATTGAAAGTAAAAAAATCAACACGACACAAAAATGCCAATAAGATTAGTATACCCAAGCATCAATTCATTTGTTGGTTATATATGCATCAACACTTACTAACTCAAGATCGTCTTGCTGCGTTTGGAGTTACTACTACTGGTATTTGCTGGTGCTGTGGGGTGGAACAGAAGCGCCACGAACACCTATTTTTCAGGTGTTGCTACAGCACAGTCTTCTATCAGTTGTTGTAGGACTGGCTGGGACTCAATGTGCAAGATGGCCTGGTGATGAGGCTGCTGAAATGGAGAAATAAGTCGTTTTTACGAAAGCAGATTGCTATGGCTGCTATCTATGACCTGATTTAACTGATTTAGTATGCAAGAAACAGTGCTCGGATTAGGAATATGCTGCTATGATCAGCTGTATCAAACATAACATTCGGCTGAGGCTATAAGCTCCTGGTTTTAGAGCTAGTATTACTAAGCATGAAGTGTGGCTGAAGACATTGTGATCAGGTGTGATGTGTAGATGATTATGGTGTCATAAGATGTTTGTATGGTGCAAATTTTCATGATTATATTAATAAAATCGCATTTCACCAAAAAAAAAGAAAAAAAAAGAAAATGCCAATAAGTTCCAGAAATCACAAAAACTACAGCCTTACGGTCTAGCCTATCATAAAAATGCTAGAAGTTACAATCCCGCTTATCATGAAACAATCATAATTAAACATAAATTGTTATCAGCAGCAATTAACAGCAACAACAATTAACAATAGGTAGCAATCAGGAGTAATTGGAATGTAACGGATCTGATAAAAAAAAATCAGGAACAAATAACATTACTGCAGATCAGAGTATATCCGTGTATTCAACAGCATAAACTACGAAAAAAATATGAAATGATAACAAACCTGTTCAGCTGTTCTAAGTCTTGGCTCGAGATGCAGTACAGAGTTTTGCAATCGATTTGAATCTTTGAGATGACTAATTCATGCTAATTGGGGTTGGTGAAGATGCAAGTGTATATTGTTGTATTTCTTGGTGCGTTACTATTGTATTGATGTAGGTTAATTAGGCTAATTAGTCTACTATTGTTCATAATGAATCTACTATTTCTCCCAAGTAACATACTAGTCGTTGTAAAGATGAATTATTTTTGGGAAGGAATTACAACATCAAACAAAAGAAATACCAATAACAAAAATTATCAGTATCCTATAAAAACTATGCAAATTGAATTGGCATAAAAAATGTGAAGGCATGTAGCCTCAATTTAAGGCTGAAGGCATGTAAATGGATTCTATTCAACGACTACGAAAAGGTGATCCAATGGGAGAAGGGTGGACAGACATTCAGGATATGTATTCTCTCAAATTAACTCAGAAACACATTGGATGGATCTACTTGGGATAGATGTTTTGAAATGAAACTAAAAGCAGAAGTGAAAGAAATCAATGAAAAGAAGGGCGCATATGCTACAACATGCTCCTCAAATTCATAGCTCGAGAGCCTTGGTCCCACAGTGATTTGGGCTTACTGACGTGGATCGTGGTATGGAGCAGTGCAAGGTTCCATACGATAATTCTTTTAATCCACCACAAATGATTTGGGACCACAACTCTTAAAGTACATACAAATACAAAATAAAAAGTAACACCAAGCAAAAAGATCTTACTTGGCTATTTGCCGAAGAGGTCATAATGTAGGAGCATATAGGTCAGTACATATGCAAATCACCTGCATATCACATTCATACATCCAGTTCAGTACACAATGTTTGAGATATTTCATCACTTACAACATGAGTAGTGATAAAAGTCTTACAGGGCGTGACATTGTACAGGGCGTGACATTGTACAGGGCGTGACATTGATACTGATTTACGCCCTTTACTTGAAGATTTTTCCCATGATGTTCCCCCGAGATAGAAGCTTCCTTTCCAGCATTAGATTTTGTTTCACTAGACACCTGGAAAGGAACATCAATCAATATTCTATTATACACATTCAGAGGCACTTATTTTAGAATTTCTAAATGACCAAAACATCTAATCGATTAAACATGTTAGCCGGATATAAAGGAGAATATCCATTTTATCCGATATGAAGTGTCAACCCGAGATTTTGTTCCAGCCATATTAACAGGGTAAAGAAGGATGACGATTACATTGATATCAAAAAGAAGATAAAATCAACTGAAATTGGGTAAATTATGTAATAAATCCCAATTATATGCTGATACAATCAAATAAAAGAGATTAAAGAGTATAATCGATAATTAAAACGTACCTTAATTAGATCGAAACAGTAATCAAAACAACAAAAATTGGGATTGAATTGAGATCGAAACAGTAATCGAAACAACAATAGTTAGATCGAAACAGTAATCGAAGCAGTAATCGAAACACTAAAACATAATCCTATAATCGAAACAGCAAAAATTGGGATCGAAACAGTAATCAAAACAACAATAATTAGATCGAAACAGTAATTGAAACAGTAATCAAAACACTAAAATGTATTATCGATAATTGGGATTATCGATCCTATAATCGAAACAACAAAAATTGGGATTGAATTGGGATCAAAACAGTAATCGAAACAACAATAATTAGATCGAAATAGTAACCGAAGCAGTAATCGAAACACTAACACGTATTATCGATAATTGCAATTATTGATCCTATAATCGCAACAGCAATATCTTATCCTCGACAATAATAATCACTAAAACGTACCTTAATTAAAGAGTATAATCGAAACAACAATATAATCGTTGAGGAGCAGTGATATCGATTGAATTTCGGGGAGAAAGATGAAGGTGAGTGGGGGTTCTTCGTGCTATGCATATGTAGAGCTGTATCGCATGTACGTGATGAAGGCATATATCAGAAGACCTGCGTAAGTTTTAGGAAAAAAATCAGAGTTTAGGAAATAATAGAGGAATGCGCAAATATGAAAAAAATTGGGAGATGGTTTGGTGCTCATCGGATTTTGTTTTTCACTAATTAGGATATGTTAAGGAGTTATTAGCGTCACATATGTATATAATTAGTGTCAATTGTTATTTGATACGATTAGTTGTTTATTATATGAGTCATTGTGGGTTAGTTGTGTCAATTTTTCAATCGTCACGATATAATCACCGTGAAAAGGTGATTTTGTTGTAGTGGCATAATTATTTTTCTCAATCTCTTGTACATTCAGATAAATAATTACAATGCTTCTTTAAAATTTGGATTATTATATTCGAATTGACAATTTTTTTTACATATATACTTGTCAAATTATAGTTTTTTATATTATTTAGCTGTTGATAATGTTAATTTAAAATGATACGGGGTATAAAATAGCTGAAACAAAACAAAATATCAGCAAAAAACCAGCGACGTAAAAAAGTGTCGAGAACTACGGAAATCATTGGCAGAAATAAGCGACGCTACTGAAATAGGCACTGACACAATAAAGCGTGGGCAATCTTGATGCTAGGAAGTGTCACCAAACTCTACGCTATGAAGCGTCACAACCCTGACACTGAAATTTACCACGCTTTAACTAAGCGTCGAGAAAAAAAATTGCTGACTCTTTAAAGCGACCAAAACACCCTGAAAAAGCGTCGCAAATTGAAGGGATCTGTAGTATTGATTCAATTAATCAATCATGCGCATTAACTGACTAATCGCGATTATATGCTACAATTGACAAATCAGACACAATATCATTGACAGATCTATAAATTATTTAGCGACCATATTCAATTCGCAGATCCCCTAAATCCTAGCGAAGGAAATTAGCTACTCATAATTAAATCGAGAACAATAATATTAATAAACGATTCTACTAGATTAAACATGACGAATAATAATAAAATTACGACAAGCATAAGACAAAGATCAAGAATAATTAAGTATGAAGGAGAAAAATCAATCAAGAACAAAGAAGAAGGAAGAAGGATTAGATAAAATTACCAAAAGGAATGAAGGCGATTCGAATCCGAGAGTTTTACAATAACCGAGGTTTAAAGGAAGAAATTGGACTAAAATAAAAGTATAAGGAGAGGAAAAGTATCAAGAGAAAAATAAGTAATCTCAGTTTTTGTGGCTGAAAAGCCTATTTATACGACTTAGGACAGGTTAAAACTATTTAGGAAACTTCTTTCCTGAGCACGAAATCTGCCCGCAGTCCATGAAATAGTCGGCCGACTATTTTAATAGTCGGTCGACTGTCGCCATGGTTGGCCGACTATTCCAATAGTCGGTCGACTATTCTGCCTATTTCAGCGACCAGCTCTTCTAGCTTCGTTTTGCCTCGGTTTTTGTTCGTTTTAGCTTCTTTGTCTTTCGTTCCTGCAAAAGGACAATACACACCGTAAAGTAGCCAATTCGGGGCAAAATAATAGTTTTCACTATTCAGTAAACACAAGAATGCGCGTAATAAGAGCATAAAAAGTGTATATAAAATACGCGCATCACATGGCTGTTGTGATGACATTCAGCACTATAAATATTGCCTCTTCGATTGTTATATTTCACACACCAAAAATCATTCTTAATCCCTCACATCTCCTCCATCTCAATTTCTCTCTTTTATTCTGGGTTGTGTTCGTGTCGTTCCATAGCCATCTGCCTCGAGTGGTCGAATCAGTTGGCTGCTGTGTTCACCTTGGGAAACTACCGGTACGAGTCGATAACCACCACGGTCGAGCCACAATAACTTTCAAGTCAGAGGAGGGTACCACAACACAACAATTTTTCAACTCGTTTCTGCTCATCGGTTCGCTGCTACAGTACTGTTGCCCTCTCCGGTTTCTGTCCGTTTGTTGCCTCTCGGTTTCTGTCCTGTTGCCTCTCGGTTACTATCCGTTTGTTGCCTCTCGATTACTGTCCGTTTGTCGTCTTTTTGGTCTGCTGCCTTCAGTCTGTTTGTTGCTTCGATTGTGCTGTCCGGTTGCCTCGGTTTCGGTCCCTGTTTCTGGTTTAATTTTGTCCCGTTGGTTTGGTTTCTTTTCTTCACTTCTTCATTGTTACACCTTCATTCTAACAATTTGAAAACTATTGATTTTTGTCGTAACAATGTCGATTTTGTCGAAAACTATTCCTGACCTGTCAAAATTGGAGCCCCTTGATGGCAACAATTAAAAACGATGGTCACAAAAATTATTGATGTTCTTTGAGCTACTAGAGGTCGATCATGTTTTGTTTAATCACCCTCCTATCCATATGTCGATTAATAATACTGCTGAGCTCGCTCCACCTCTTGTTTTTTCATAAATAAAAATGAGGAATTAGTCAAGAAATATGAGAAAGATAACAAAACGGCTAGATGTCAAATACTCAATCATATGACTAATACTCTTTTTGACTTATTTATGGTCCATAAGTCAGCTAAATTTATTTGGGAGTCTTTGGAGAAAAAATATGAGGCTGACGATGCTGGAAAAAAGAAATATGTGGTGGGACAATGGCTAAATTTTCAAATGGTTGACGATAAACCTATTATGGATCAAGTCCATGTTTATGAAAATTTATGTAGTGATGTTGTTAATGAAGGGATGAAGTTAGATGAAGTTTTTCTTGCTAATATTTTGTTGGAAAAATTCCCCCGTTCTTGGAGCGATTATAGAAATCAATTGAAACACAAAAACAAAGATTTGTCACTCCAAGAGCTAGCTATCCATATGAGAACCGAGGAGGCCAATCGTTTAAAAGATAAATCTCTTAGTCTGTCCCTGAATCCCATCAAAGCTAATCTCATTGAAACCGGTGGGTCTTCTAAGGGAGAAAAGAACAAGGAAAATAAAGGAAATAAGGGGAACAAGGGTAACACTAAGGGTGGTGAAGGCAAGGATCAAGGGAACAAAAACAAACAAAATCAAGGAAAATACACCAAGGCCGTTCCGAAAATTCAGAAACCAAATACTAATCTAGTGTGCTATGTATGTGGTCAACCAGGTCACAAAGCTTATCAATGCCCTCAGAAAAAAGGCGGTCATGCTTCAAGGCATCTCTGTGCTAACAAGGAGCTGTTTGCCGAGTTTGAAGCTGTAGAAGATGGTGAATGAGTCTACATGGTTAACTCCTCCTCCGTTGTTATCACAGGAAAAGGCAAGGTGTTTCTTAAACTTACCTCAGGGAAGACTCTTGCCCTTAGTAATGTTTTGTACGTGTTAGGAAATAAGTGCCTAGCAATTGTCCTCTTGGGCATTGAATTGATTTGTTCCTGATATCTTTCCTAAAGTTGATCTTGTTGTTTTGGTAACATAATATTGTTTGGTTTTAGGAAAGATTGAACCGTGTTTCCTAATTAGTTTAGGTAACTAGTTTAGGTGGAATAATACTATATAAAGACCGGACTAGTTTCTAGATTAGTTAGGACAAAGAGATGATTTGAGAGCACAATATAGAGGGCTGATTTGTGAGGTTTTCTTGAGGGAAAAACTCAGTTTGTTCCGAGTCCCTATTATTTGGTGGTTCTATTGATCTCGTCTTCGTTGGAGACCGTTGGAGTTTGTTTGGATCTTGATTGGCCACAAGATCGTTTGTCCTTCGTCTCGTCGGTGAGTTCGTTGCTGGTCGAACTCAGTCTGGGTAGTCTCTTTCTAGGTTGAGATTACTATCTGGTTGGTAGAATTGGTAGTACTTCTGGCTTTAGCTGTGAGCTATTAAGCACGTGTATTACAGTCTACTGTTGTACTATTATCTCCACAATAGTGAATTTGGTCTCCTTGTCAGTGTGGACGTAGCCAGTGATTTTGCTGGTGAACCACGTAAATCTGCGTGTCAGTTTATTATTGTTTGCTATTTGTTTTGTTCTTCTCGCATAATTAACAAACCGTAGGTAACGGGACGCCTCCGTTACAACAGTACGTTCCTTCGTTGCGTAGAAACCTAGTGTCTGGTGCCTTACTTAACAAAGTTGGTGTGAAACTTGTTTTTGAGGCTGACAAGGTTGTAATGTCTCGCAATGGAGACTTCGTGGGCAAGGGCTATCTTAGTGGGGGTTTGTTTGTTTTGAACATTAATGTTTCTGCCATTGATAATAAAGCTTCTTCTTCTGTTTATATTGCTGAGTCTATTGATGTGTGGCATGGTAGACTAGGTCATGTGAATGTTGAGTCTATTAAAAAACTCAAATCAATGTCGCTTATCCCGTTATTATCGTTAGAAGAGTTTACAAAATGTCCTAGTTGTGTAGAGGCTAAATTTGCTAATAAGCCACATAAACCTTTTAAAACTAGACATACAGACCTTCTAGAGTTAATTCACACCGACCTAGCAGATTTTAAAAGCACTATGAGCAGAGGAGGCAAACATTACTATGTCACTTTTATAGATGATTGTTCTAGGTACATTAAAGTGTATTTACTTACACATAAAAGTGAAGCTAAGGATATGTTTGTAAAGTTTAAAAACAAGGTAGAAAATCAACTTGATAAGAAGATTAAAAGAGTTAGGTCCGATAGGGGTGGTGAATATGGTTCTAATTATTTAATAGACTTTTGTGAGAAATATGGTCTAATTCATGAGAAAAGTCCACCCTACACACCCCAATCAAATGGAGTAGCTGAACGAAAAAACAGAACTTTAAAAGAAATGATGAATGTCATGCTTCTAAGTTCTGGCCTTCCCGATGACATGTGGGGGGAAGCGGTTCTGTCTGCTTGTCATATTCTTAATAGGGTGCCTCATAAGAAACTGGACAAGACTCCCTATGAGTTGTAGAATGGTTATGCTCCCAAACCTGAGTTTCCTGAGAGTGTGGGGGTGTTTAGCTAAAGTAGGTTTACCTAATTTTAGGAGACCCAATATAGGACCTAAAACCTATGATTGCATTTTTATTGGATATGCTCAAAATACTGCTGCATACAAATTTATGTCTTTAAGTGATCGATCTATTTCTGAAGCTAGAGACGCTGAATTTTTTGAGCATGTTTTCCCATTAAAGAAAGATGTTGTACCATTGCCTGAATTGTCTGAATTGCCTGTTAATCCTGTGGATAGTTCCATGCATGCTAGGAGTAGTACCTCTGTTGATCATGATGTTTAACCTAGAAGGAGTAAAAAGCCTAGAATTGAGAAAGATTTCGGCAATGATTTTATTAAAATTTTCTTAACTGAAGATGCATGTGATTTTTGCACGAGTGATGAGTTTGTTTCTGCCTTTTTAATGGAAGAAGATCCAAAAAACTTATAACGAGGCTATGAGGTCTATTGATGCTAACTTTTGGAAAGATGCCATTAAAAGTGAACTAGACTCTATTATTTCAAATCAGACATGGGAGTTAACTGATTTACCTAAAGGGTGTAAGCCGATTTCCAGTAAATGGTTATTTAAAAAGAAACTTAGACCCGATGGTATAATAGAAAGGTTCAAGGCTAGACTTGCGGTAAGAGGGTTTACACAAAAGAAAGATATTGATTACTTTGATACTTACTCACCTGTGACCAAAATTTTCACCATTAGAACTTTAATCGCTTTAGCTGCTATTCATAATCTTGTGATACATCAGATGGATGTAAAAATAGCTTTTTTTGAATGGAGACTTAAAGGAAGAGATCTACATGTCTCAACTCGAGGAGTTTGTGGTTAAAGGTCAAGAGAGTAAAGTGTGTAGACTAATAAAATCACTATACGGTCTGAAACAAGCACACAAGCAGTGGTATGAAAAATTTCACAACACCTTGATTAAAGATGGCTACATTACCAATAATTCTGATTCATGTGTGTATTCAAAGATGTTTGGATTAGATTGTGTGATTATTAGCCTGTATGTTGATGACATGTTAATAATTGGTAAGAATTTATTTGTCGTAAATAAAACAAATAGTTATTGTCATCACAGTTTGAGATGAAAGATTTAGGGAAAGCTAACGTTATCCTAGGAGTTAAGATTATTCAAAACTCAAATGGAATCGCCCTAAGTCAGTCTCATTATGTGGAAAAGGTGTTGAGAAAGTTTGACCACTTTGATGTTGAGCCTGCTAGAACTCCCTATGATCTTAGTGTTCACCTGTGTAAAAACTTGGGCAAAAGTGTCTCCCAAGAAGAATATGCTAAAATCACAGGAAGTGTAATGTTTCTCATGAACTGCACTCGGCCTGATATTGCTTATGCTGTGAGTAGGCTAATTAGATATACTCATAACCCTAATAGTGAACATTGGACTGCTTTGAGTCGTTTGCTACGATATCTGAAAGGTACCTGTGATCTCTGCCTGCATTACGGTACGTACCCTGCTGTGTTAGAAGGATACAGGGATGCTAACTAGATCAACAGTAATCCAGAAACCAATTCAACTAGTGGTTATGTGTTTACCATAGGTGGAGGTGCTATCTCGTGGAAGTCGTCAAAGCAGACTTGCATAGCAACCTCCACTATGGAATCTGAGTTTATTGTTCTTGATCGAGTTGGTAGGACAAGAGGCAGATTGGCTGAGAAACTTGCTAGCAGACATGCCGTTGTGGGGGGAACAGGTAGCACCAGTCTCCCTGCACTGTGATTCACAAGCAACAATTGGTGTTGCTAAGAATGATGTCTACAATGGCAAGAAAAGACATATCCGAATCAGGCATGGTGTTGTTAAACAATTCCTGAAAAATGGAGTAATTGTTGTGGACTATGTGAAGTCTGAAAGCAACCTTGCCGATCTCTTTACAAAAGGATTGCCACGGAGAGTAGTCCGTGAATTGTCGAGGGGAATGGGACTTAGGTTCTTAAGTCAAAGCAGTGTGTGATTTGACATGAACCAAAGAACTATTCCTATGGCATTTAATCCATAGCCTTCATGGTGGTGCTGTTTGAGAAGCACTTGATGGATTTGTCTTACAGGATGAACTCCTACGTCCTTAATGGTTCTAGTGAGAAGTGCTATTGAGAAGCACTTGAACCACCTATACGGGTGAGACGGTTTGGCCGCCGTCTATGTTAGACTTTGAAAAGTCTTACTAAAACACTTGTTATACCAAGGTAAACACATGGCCTTGTAAAAGCGTTGCACATTGAAATCGCGGAACATGCACGATTTGAAGGTATGATATGTGTTGTGAGGGTCTTAACCGAAAATCAGTAAGGAATTCAAATCGAAAGATATTCTCTTACCAGATAGTAAGTTGTTTTCTCATTTTCACTAAAGTGTCAATTCAAGTCGAAAGACATTGATACCTAAGTTGATAAGTGTCATTTGTAGTGCCTATTTCGTAGTGTTTTGGTCCCGTTTTCCTTGTAGAATCGCTCCTTGGGAGCGGTTTAGGGGCTTCTTATGCTTCCTTTAGTTCGTTTCAGGTTCCCGAGACCGAATTGGAAGAGTTGGAGCGATTCCGACTCTATACATACACATTTTGGAGCCAACGAAGCTAAGGAACGATGACTCGATGCCTTGGAATCGACCCCGAGACCTCGGGACCCAATCCCGAGCCTCCGAGACCCGATCCCGAGACCCGAGAATCGGTGATAAGTCCATGAGAACCAAGGAGGGACCAAAAAGATCATAATGGAGGCCTACAAGGCTCATCCCGTTCGGGATAAGCTCATCCCGTTCGGGATGAGGTGCACAAACAAGGAAGCCACTGACCAGGGCCCATCCCGATCGGGATGGTGGCGTCCCGAACGGGACCGACCTCGTCCCGACCGGGACCAACCCGTCTCGGCCGGGACGGGCCTACTGTAGCCCGCACTTGTTTTCTTTCTTCTTCCTTTCATTTGTAACCCTATATATACTCTTCCCTTGTTATGTAAAGCTTATGCACTCTTATATCCTTAAAACCCTAGACTACTTTAGGTTAGATTAGATTAGATTAGTGTATATTAGTCGGTAATTAGTAGTTAATCCTAGATTAGTACTTGTATTAAGGGAATTCTTCAAGATCCACTCAAGATTGACAACCTTGGGTGCTTGTTTTGGGTTTTCTTCATTAATGCAAGTTTTGTTCTTTCCTCTTCACTAGTTTGGTACAATCTTCTTCTCCTTTTACTCTTTATCTATTTTTGTTTATCAAGTTTGAATCTTTGTTCATTGTTATCATTAGTTTGTGATGTTTGTTTTGTTTCTTTGATGATTCTCCTTGTTAGTGTTAATTCTAGATTAGATATGTTAGAGTAGTGTTCTTGCTAGGGTTAGTAAGGTGATTAGGGTGTTAATTGGGTGATTAAGGGTTTGTTGGAGATGTTGGAGGAAGATTTGGGTTTCCTCTTGTTTGATGCACATCACATGTTTGTTGAATTGCTTGAATGACTAAGTATGTACGAATGCTTGTTTTTCTTGCCCTTCTTTCGTGGGTGTTAGTTTGTTGTGGGTTCGGTCCCCTCACTAAGTTGCGAGAGCCCGGTGAGGATGACCCCTAGGCCGGCCTAAGTAGCGAGAGCCCGGATTCGACCTAGGACCATAGTGCGCTAGAACCCCGATTGTGTCGTGTGTATCGCCGAGATGGGTTCTAGGTGGAACCTCTAGGTGGGTCTAAGATGCGAGAGCCCGGACTAACCTAGATCACCCTACTACCTCCTTCACTCTAGTCCTCCCTTGACCATTCTGTTACCCCTTTGACCCCGACCTAATCCTAGCCCGTTCTCCTTTGTTTATCTTCTCCTTAGACTTAGTCTTAGTCTAGCTCTCTCCCCTTCTTTCATTCCTTAGTTTAGCTCGTTGACTTAGCCTCGTATTTGGGCCGACTTAGTCTAAACTTTGATATACCGTCCTCGTGGATACGATCCCGACTTACCCTAGCTACCCACTAGGTTAGTCCGTGTTATATTGATCGGCTAGGGACGTGACGAATCCTCTACCATCAATTTGGCGCCGTTGCCGGGGACGGTGCTAGTTTGGACTTTGTTTTCCTATTTGCTTGACTTTGTCTTTGTGTTTGTGTTTTTCTTTTTCTTTTTGTTACTTTGCTTCTTGTGTGTGTGTGATTTATTTCTCTCTTGTCTAGTGCCCAAAAAGCACTAGACTTCTCACGTTTGTTCTTAGTCTACAGTTTGTGCTTAGAGGCGGTGATTATCTTCTTCTTGCAACTCAGAGCCGCTTAAACGGACGGTTGCTAGAATGAGTGGTTTCCAACCGGGTATAGACTACGATTTTCGAGCAAGCATGGGGTTTGATCTAAACTCCACACACTCGGGAGCCGATATGAGCTACCACTCTTCTTCCATGAACCAAAGCCATGACATGACGTCCCCCTACCATTATCAAGCTTCTTGGGGTAATCAAGATGGGTATGATCTTCAAGAGTATGAAAACGGCTACCAACAAGTGGACGATTATCATTCCTACGATCATGGTGGCTATTACTCAAGCTATGATTGTGAACCCACCATGTTCAATCAAGATCCACCTTATGGAAGCCAATACCCCCAAAACCCACCATATTACCCTACACCCCGACCACAATATGAACCCTATGACCCACAATACTACCAATCACCCCAACCTTGCTACCAACAATATGATGCCCCACCCTATGGACATCATCAAGATTATCAAGGAGCTTTACAAGACCCCAATGACTACCAATCGCCAAACTTAGAGTTACATCAATCGATGCTTCAAATGCAAAGGAGCCTTCAAGAAATGGCCATTCAATTAAAAAGGGAACAAGATGATTTAATGGCCCAAATGCGAAGGGCAAACGAGGCGAGGAATGCTCATTTAAATGCATTAGCGGTTCAAACCGTAATGTCTTTATCCCGAGCATCACATTTAGATGGAGGATGCCCACTTGAGAGAGAGGAGCAACCTAATTACGAAGTCGCCGACGTAGTTTTCTTTGATAGAGAAGTTTGCTTTGAAGAACCTCAATCGTCTACCCAAAAAGAGACGAATGAGGAGATGACTCTTGGGGAAGGCATCGTTGGTGAGGAATTGGAGGAGGATAGTGAGTTGGATGGGTTGGTGGAGTTTGTAAGGTTGTTAGGTGAGATTGATAGCCTCGAGTTGCCCTTATGCGATAATGTGGATATGCATCAAGAGCCCCTAACTAGTGCACCGAGAGATGGTTTGGAAGAGATTGAAACCGCCGGTAGAAGTTTCGATCCTCTCCTCCATGATGATGTGGGGCCGAGTGATGAAGATGGGGAACCACAACTTGAGGAAAGTGTGGGGGTGTGCAACGAGGAAGTGAGGCCAAAACCGCTTTTTGTGCCTTGTTTCTTGGAAATGAAGCTTGCCAATGATTGGAGGCGATGCCTAGGGATGAAGAGATCGGTGAAGCTCGTAGGATGGAGAGACCCCGGAGACTACTTTGAAGATGATGTCGGGTCTTGGGACTCCTACTTCTTGCCTCCTCCTTGGAGGCCGTGGAGGTCGGTTAAGCTCGAGCGCTTCATGGGCCTTCACTATGATGTCGGTAGCGCGTTCGACTTGCTCCTCCATGCTCTTGAGGGCTATGGTTGAAGAATGAAGCCCACCATCCTAGGTTTGACGGAGTTCCTAAAAGAACCGTCATGTTGTATATTCCCCTCCTCTCTTATTTAGAATTCTTGTGCTTGTATTTGTGATTTTTGGTTTCTAGGACTCTTTTGTTTTGTGATATTCTTGTAATTGATTTGGTATTTTGATGAGCGATGTGAGGGAGTGAATTTGATGTGTATTTTGAGTATATTGTGATAGGTGAAGTGAAGGTGACTCCTAGAAAGGAGTGGTTGATGATGGAGTTTGGTTTGCGAGCGAGGAAGTCGGTTTTTGAAGCTTATGATAAGCTTTTGGGCTTGGGGAAGCAAAGAAGACTCATCCCGACCGGGAAGAGGGCTTCCCGACCGGGAAGAGGGCTTCCCGACCGGGAAGGATGAGGAATCCCGACCGGGAAGGAGCCATCCCGATCGGGATGAAGGTGCAAAAATTCGGACTCACTGGAGTGCGTTCCCGACCGGGACAAGAGCTTCCCGATCGGGAAGGGTTTATCAACCCGATCCGGACAATCCATCCCTACCGGGATGGTCCTCTTTGACTCCACCCATCCATTATACCCCCTCCCAACCTCCATACTCCTCCTTACTCCTATCATATGACTCGTACACCTCACTTTACACACCGAGATCCACATCAAATCCCACCCCCCTCGCACCATTACTACCCCAACCATGTGGTTTTATCAAGCTTGAAGGAGGATGACAACGAAGACAACAAGCAAGCGCTTATATTGATCATTGAGACGATGGAGCAAGTGAGTTGCTAACCGGTCCCATTTTAAGCAAGTGTTAGTTTGTTGTGGGTTCGGTCCCCTCATAAGTTGCGAGAGCCCGGTGAGGACGACCCCTAGGCCGGTCTAAGTAGCGAGAGCCCGGATTCGACCTAGGACCATAGTGCGCTAGAACCCCGATTGTGTCGTGTGTATCGCCGAGATGGGTTCTAGGTGGAACCTCTAGGTGGGTCTTAGATGCGAGAGCCCGGACTAACCTAGATCACCCTACTACCTCCTTCACTCTAGTCCTCCCTTGACCATTTCGTTACCCCTTTGACCCCGACCTAATCCTAGCCCGTTCTCCTTTGTTTATCTTCTCCTTAGACTTAGTCTTAGTCTAGCTCTCTCCCCTTCTTTCATTCCTTAGTTTAGCTCGTTGACTTAGCCTCGTATTTGGGCCGACTTAGTCTAAACTTTGATATACCGTCCTCGTGGATACGATCCCGACTTACCCTAGCTACCCACTAGGTTAGTCGGTGTTATATTGATCGGCTAGGGACGTGACGAATCCTCTACCATCATAAGTATCCAAGCCTTCCTTAACCCATAATTTCCTTTCCCCATTTCTTCCTTCGCCTTTAGTGGGGGATTGTTGGAGTAAAGGCTTGTAAGCCTAATGGTGCATAAGTTGCTATCCCACATCGGTGGTGGGTAGTAACTAACACTATCTTATATACTCCTTTATTCCTCTTTTTTCCAATTGTGTGTTGAGTGGACCTTTGTGGAGAATGGTGGACTTGGGCTTGAACACGAACACATGTGTGTCGGCTCGACTCGGCTCAGTCTCGTGTTCGGGTAGTACACCGGGAGACCTTTTTTGGGCCTCGGTTAGATGGGTTGTCCGGGTTCGATTAGCTTGTGATTTATCCAAGTTCATCCGGCTGTATATCCTCCACATAATGACAATTTATTATGTTTTTAATGCATTGATTTGCATTAAATAGGTGGAGCGTGCATGGCTGTTGTGATGACATTCAGCAATATAAATATTGCCTCTTCGCTTGTCGTATTTCACACACCAAAAATCATTCTTCATCCCTCATATCTCCTCCATCTCAATTTCTCTCTTTTATTCTGCGTTTTGTTCGTGTCATTCCATAGCCATCTGCCTCGAGTGGTCGAATCAGTTGGCTGCTGTGTTCACCTTGGGAAACTACCGGTACGAGTCGATAACCACCACGGTCGAGCCGCAATAGTTTTCAAGTCAGTGGTGGGTACCACGACACAACAATTTTTCAACTCGTTTCTGCTCATCGGTTCGCTACTACAGTACTGTTGTCCTCTCCGGTTTCTTTCCGTTTGTTGCCTCTCGGTTTCTGTCCTGTTGCCTCTCGGTTACTGTCCGTTTGTTGCCTCTCGGTTACTGTCCATTTGTCGCCTTTTCGGTCTGCTGCCTTCATTCTGTTTGTTGCTTCGATTGTGTTGTCTGGTTGCCTCGGTTTCAGTCCCCCATTTTTGGTTTAATTTTGTCCCGTTGGTTTAGTTTCTTTTCTTCACTTCTTCATTGTTACACCTTCATTCTAACACCTATTGCCTTGCATATCATCAATAGAAGTAACCGTGTTACCGACTCGTAGACCGATGAACCGATCTATGAGGTTTACATCTCGAAGGAGTTATGTCCACTGTCCTATGGATTGACCCGCTTAAGTCTACGTATCCGATATACCTTGCTATAGGTCGATGTCGGATTGAGATGTAAATGAGTTAATCTTAAGTGTGCCCTTTGGATCACATACAATGTGTACGTGATATTATTAATATATATCGATATAGTAAATATATGGGGTCAGTAGTAATACGGACCCAGCTACGTTGTCAGGTTATGCTAATTACAGTTATACTAATAATCTAATTATGGTAATTAGAGTTATGGAAATAACCTAATTCTATCTTCTCAGATCATCTCCTATATAAGGAGGTTCTTATGATGAACCAATATATGGAATAAAGAGTCTTGACTCATAATATATATTCGTCTTATAACGAGTTATAAGAGAGATATAGAGAGAAGTTGTGAGACGGTCTCACGTACCTTTATAGCATATACATCGTAGTTTTGTACCCGTGTGGATACCAAAGGAGGCATCACGTTTGGGGTGCTTTATTCTGTCCGTGGGAGTTATTTATTCTGTCCGTGGAGATTATTTATTCTGTCCGTGGAGATTATATGTATTTTTGGGTTTATTATACTTCTTATTAATACGCTGTTCCGCTGCAGATAAGGTACAATTGTTATCCCTCTACTTTTGTCTTTTCGGTTAATACTCGTAACATGTCCTTGGTTTTAAGAGTTGTAACCCTACAGTGGTATCATAGCCTCTGTTATCTAGTATTAATTAGATCGACTTGAATCGGCTCATAATTGGTTATGAGGGATTCTACCTGCGTATTAATTTGATTATTATTTCTTTCGTCTGTAAGTTGTTCTCGGTTATTTTGTCTATTTGTTTGACAAATGGATATGTCGGTTTGCTCTTTTGATTAGTATAATATATAATATATAACATTGTTGTTGTCTTGTTGTGACAAGTTTTGGATGCGTGCTCACATACGATGTGCATATTTAACAATACGAAGTATATTATGCGAGAACCCTTCACACGAGACTGGTGCAGTGGTGCGACGCTTTGACATGACGTATTGCTGGGTTATTAAAAGTTATTGTTTCCGTCTATGTAGGGTTTGTTATAATTTTGGAATTTAAGTTGTTAGATTCTAAAATTAATTCTTAAAATCAATTTAAAGTCTAATATCGATTATAATTTAAGTTAATTTACCCTAAATTGATCCACTATAATCCAAAATTTCTTTGTTGACGATGAGACTAATTAGATTAGTCAAGATTCGATTGAAATTGAGAAAATATATAAAATTACTAGAATTTATTGTTGACGATGAGACCTAATAAGATTAGGACAACACCCGTTTTAATTATGGTGGAGACGGAACGAAACAAGGTCAACCCGATCGACACGAGTGTGACTCGTTCGAAACAAGTGTGACTCGGTTGGCACGAGTATGACTCGGTAGGCATGGGTGTGTTCCGGTCGGAACGAGATGACCCGGGCTGCAAAAGTTTGACCAAGACGACACAATATTTACTCGGACGACATGGTGTCGGGTCGAGCAACGCTTTTAAGAAAAAATCGTTTTCTCGCATTTGTGTGCTGATTATGAATCAAACACGTATTATACTTTTATTTTTCCGAATCAATGAAAAATTAGTTTTCTAAATCGGCTAAATAATTTTATGCATTTTAATTATCATGTTATCATAAATAGGTTGGGAAAAGAGTTTCTCAAGTCCTAAGTGATTTTGATGAAACGTTCATCTATATGACAATTATAAGTTGCAGATCGATTGTGAATCGAGTTTTGTATATTCGTTCAGTTTTCCTGAGTGGGGAATTGTTCCTCATAGTTGGGAAAATGAAAGATATTGGTGAGATTGTTCAAACAAATAGCAATTATGAATTGTAATATGATTATGAATCAAAATATGAGATCTTTTAACTTGCTTTATGCGCAAATCGCTAATAACAATTGAAAAATTATGTCATACGATGCATAAAATTATTGTTTAAACTTGTGACTTGTGTGCCTAGAACTGATAGGTCACCTTGTGAGTTGACCTAGTGTTGTGTGCCAAATTTGGACCGTTTTTCCTCCCATTTAGACCCGTTTTTCCTCCGTTTTGCGAGACTTGAGTGCGATTATCGCCATATTTTGCGTAATTCTCGCATTAGTGTCTCTCTTTTGCATTTTACGTGTTGTTGGTAGTTTTCAGTCTATTTTGATAAGATTATCGACCGAAAACATGTCCGAGCTTCTATGAGCATAAAAGAGAGAGATACAGTCCGAAAAGCAACGCACACAACTGAAAGTTCAAGTAATCGACAAAGAAAGAGACCGGAAAAGAGGCGGAAGACCACCGGGTAAAGTTTCGCCCGATGAGTCATCACCGGGCAAAGTTTCGCCCGACGACATTTTCCACCTTCCCGAAGATTTTTATGACACTCACCACCTGGCGAAATGACCGGGCGAAATTTCGCCCACCGGGTGAAATTTCGCCCGATAGAGAAAACGAGCAAAAATCGCAAATCGTGAAAGAAATTTCACCCGGTGGGATTAGTTCGTCAAGTCGCAGGGTGAAGTTTCACCCCATGAAGATGCAAAGGGTGAAGGTCTAGCTTAAAGAAGAGGAATTGGATTATGGGCCTTAAGTTTGTGTGACCCATTAAGACTACTATATATACTTAACCTAGAGTTTTGTGCCACTTTGGAGCCTTGAGTGTGCCTTGAGTGAGCCTCTTAGGAGTAGTGTAGTGTAGAGGATTTCTAGTAGTAGTAGTAATTGTAGTAAGCTCCTTAGTAAAAATCTCTACAATCAATTAGTAGATCTACTTAGTATTAGTATAATTCTACTCTATAATTCTTAATCAAGCTTCCATCTTTGTTGAAGATTGTGTTTTTATATTGAAGATTTAAGGGTTTTGCAAGGGTTTATGTGACAAGATCTTTGTATTATTTCTTGAAGATTCAATCTTTTATGTTAATCTTCATCTTTCTCCTTAGTCTTCTCCATAATTGGTAGTTTTTTTCCTCTCCCTTTCTCCATTAGTTAGTTTATGTTTTTCTCTCTCCTTTGTTAGTTTCTCTTTAGTTTGTGTGTTAGTTTATTCTCTCCTTAGTAGAATTTGTTAGTATAGTTATTATGCATGCTTTAGTCAATTTCTCCTCTATTAGTGTCTTGTTGTTATCCATCATGACTAGTGAGTAGATACTCTTATTGGGGAATTTAGGGATGAGAATTTGGATTATTTGATTTAAGGGATGTTGGTGGTTGTTTACTTGTTGATTTATCAAGTTTAAGGTTTTTGTGTCTTTGTTGACCTAGACTGCAGCTAGATTGACCTTGACTCGTTCTTATCAATATGGGGAAACCCGGGGTAGGAATTACCTTGATTTTAGACTTACCCTTTCGCCGCGAAAGCGGGTATAGGTGGGTTGGGTGAGGAAACCGAAAGGTGGCACTCTCCCTTTTCAACGTTGTAACTAAAACTCGATCCCGAGACTCTTAGACCCCATTTCCGAATCCCGACTCTCCCCAACACCTTTCCCATTATTGTCCCTAGCTTTAGTTGTGTGGCTCGCTAGCTTTAGTTCAACTCCTCTCGTCCTAAAACCCCCATCTCAATTCCAAACGCAACCAAAACTTTGACTTGACCGATTTTACCTAGATCGTCCCTGAGGATCGATCCCGACCTACCACTACTACGTTAGTTAGGTTAGTCGGTGTTATAAATATTGTTTGATCGTGCGAGTCGCGACGCCCGCGCATCACCTAGCAGCATGTTTAGGACCCGCATTTAATCCCTCGCACAAATAGTAAGTATTGCCTTTACAGAATTGACCACTACAACAATTTCATATCATTGGTTGAGGTCAAAGAAGTCGGAATCAAACAGGGAAAATGAGGCTGATTGCAAGTGTGGTGACAAAAGAGCAGGGTGATCAATTGATGATGGATGATGAGAGGCGGGTGAACCAGGAGGATGAAGATGGTGCGTGAAGAAGAAAGAAAAGGAAAGGGGAGGTGTGTGTGTTGAGCGTTGACATGGAAGGAAAAAGAAAGGCGTGAAGAAGAAAACCAAGAGGAAGGGGGTCGGGAATAGTGAGAAGCAAATGAGGTGAAGGGGGACACATAAGTAAGAGAGATTGAATTCAACTCACGATAAAAGTGAGGTTAAGTACTACGTACTAACTGAATAGGTGTCAGTACAAGACGGTTTCCAAGACAATAAGCTGACTGACCCATGAAATCAAATTAAAAACGAATTAATAAAAATAATTGGGCCAACTAATAAAACTAGTAAAACAAACGTTTCTCGAGATATAAATAATTATTCGAGACGAAAATGAAGTTTATAGAAATAAATAATTAGACGATGAACTAGTATTTCCCGATAAATAATAAATCTTCGATAAAGTGAATTAAATTGATTTCTCGAGGAAAGATAATTGATGTTTTGACGAAACTTAAAATAAATGAGCATTGAGCCAAAAATAGAAATTTGAGATTAAATATAAATAAATAAAAAGAATTTAGAATTTAAACTACCAAAATAGACTTTCGATAAGAATTAAATTAAATGTATAAAATAAATTGAAACAGTAATAAATATGTTTTAAATATAAGAAGAGTTTTCGAGACAAATAGAATTTTAGGAGTTTGAAACGATTAAACGATAAATTCGTTTTATAATAATTTTAAGATTTACGAATTAAATCGTAAATAGAATAAAAGTTAAATACAATTTAATTTATAAAAATCAGGGGTGTTACAACCTTCCCCACTAAAAGAAGTTTCGTCCTCGAAACTTACAAAAATATAAAAATAGAATGGAAAACAAAGTTATATCACTTGAACAAAATGAGAATGCCTAACTCGCATCACAATCTCGGATTAATAATTAAGAGTTAAAGGACTTTTTAAGGTGGACATCAGGGTGCTTTGAGAATTGCAGTAGCGTTACACCGTTACAGGAACTGTGTCACATCAGACGACAATAGACATTCAATCTTCATTGTAAACTGTAACAACAATAATGATAATCTGATTACCAAAAACCGAGGCGTTATGGTTTAATTGATGGTGTAATTGCAAATGTCACGTACTTTCTTCTTAACTAATTGCCCAAAATTAGATTTAACTTTCCTAAATTAAAATTTTGCTTGAGAAGCCAATGTTAGACTCATTATTTGCTCTAATTGTGTCAATAACACATTATTTTGTGTGATGTCTTCTTTCATATAAAGATGTGGACGCTGCCACCTGCGCCTTCCGTGGTGAGAACTCATCACACGGTCAACAGGAGTTTCCCCGTCGGTCGATCCGATCACACGTTCCGTGCGAAGTGTCGGACGTCTGATTTGTGGGTTGTACTAGACAGATGTACGGGTATTATGTGGTATTTGGAAATCGTTCAAGTCAACTTTGATCTCTAGTTTGTTCAAAGCCGAATGACATGGGACCTAAAGATAAAGAGTTGTACCAACATTTTATGTCTAGAAAGACTGTCGTTTCAAGGATTAGGCCATCCACTATCTAGAGATTCGAGTAAAGGATCGCAATACATATTGGGAAGCCAACGTTACGAATATCAACACCCAATCTCGCCCGCACATGGCAGCCTCTACTAATCAATCGATGTCGGATGTATCACGTTCTTATGTGGTGAAAAATAAATTAAAAGCCATTGTCTTGACCTTAGATATGCATTTGACAACGTCGGTTCATTTAGAGGCAAATAAACTAACGTCGAAGTCGAGTATTAATTTTCATTGCATGCAAAATATGTTATAACACAGAACAAGTTGAACATCAAAGTTGCACGTAGAAGGGAGAATATGGTTATTATTTATTAAACATAATAGGCCAATCTGGAAAACTGGTTTAACATGGTATTACGAGTAAAAGTCGGTTACGTGATATTAACCTACCTGGTACTCTGCTGATCGAAAGTGCGTTTGTAAGGCATTAGGAAGGACGTCTGGTGTCAGATGGTCCAATGCTGGTGTCAGGCAATCAAACTAATAGTGAACTAGACCATGACTGATTTACGTACACACAAACATGCGCGTGAGACTAAGACCCTGTGCAAGTTTCCGTGTTCGCTAAAGTTGTTGATTAGTGTTGTTAATTACCTTTTAAGCTTCTGATTAGTTCTCTAACATGCGATTTTGTCGTGATAGCGATAGAACATGTGATAAAAGCGATAAAGATTCGATAACATAAGTAAATCATGTATTCATGTTAAGTGAGCTGTTACACTCTCAAATTGTATACGAAAACGATAAAAACGATGAGTAGACGATAAGAACGTATCTAATACGACTACTCAAATTTAGATTTAAGTGTTTTAAATAAAGTTTTAAGTTGTGGACATTATGTATATTGAATGTTTTAGTCAATGAAGTCCGGTCGAACATGAACTGCATCTAGGGACCGAGCTATGAGGAAGATTTCCGCACCGTGTTCGGAAAAGCTAGTGCGCGCCTCGATTTTGGTGAGTTATGAACCCGATGGTCTACAAAAATCATAATGCATAATGTAAAAACCCTTATTTAAATCGAATCGAAAGTGCTAGATTAAGTGTTAACCTAGTGACTATAGCGACTTGACGAGACGAAACAAAACGGCTAGTCTTGGTTTACGTTATGAACGTAGTAACTTATTTAGGTCAAGAACTGTTTAATTCGACTTCTAGTTTTTTAAATTCGATTTAATCAGAACGGGTTCGATTAAGAAATCGTGTTTTGTATAGAAAAATTCTATACGAGGTGTTAAATCAGATTGATCAGATTGTAAGTCTGAAGGATCGAGGGATTAGGGTTTACGGATTTGAGTTAAGAACTCGGGAAGTGCGAATTAAGGACTCGGGAGGCTATTATTTTTAACTCTAAGAATTATGAATTCTTAAAAGTTCGAAGGATCGAAGTTGTGTTTTTTTTCGTAGATCTAGCGAATTAAGAACTTAAGAGATCGTGAAATTGTTCGGAATTCGTCGAGTTCTGAAATCTCTGAAATCCGGATGATTCGAGTTTTGAACTTGATCTAAAATGTTTATAAGTTACTTGAATGTTTGGTGTCTTAGGTCGTGAAAGCACCCCTATTTATAGCAAACAATACTGCTGAGTTGCATTCGAAAAACAATACTGCTGAGTTGCCCATCACATAATTATTAGAATTAGTATATCAAAAAATTAATACTTCCTCCGTTTCATTGAATTATTTACGTTTGTTTTGTAAACGTAAATCAATGCTACAAAGTACTAAAAATTATACTCCGTTAACACCTAACAAATTTTTTCCATATGAGAAAATGTAATAACTAAATAGAAACATCTCTTGTGATAAACACATATTATACCCTTCTTTTTAGGCTCGTTTTGGTTTCATTCGGGTCATTTATAATGCTTATTGCACACATTTATAATGTTGTGTACATTTGCACCCGTTTGGTGTTTTGTTGTGTATTGCAACTTATCTTAAGCTTTGCGTTGCTCGTAGCCACCATGTTCGTGTATCAAATCCTTATTAGCCATTAGAGTGGAGCCCGAAAAACGGTTTGGCCCTCTAACCGGACACTATTGAGTCAAGCGGTCCAGAAAGCATCCTAACCAAGTGGTGGGATTCCCGGATATAAGTGAAGAGTAAAAGAGCACATGCGAGGAAGGAAAAACCTGAATGAAGAGAAGAAAAAAAGGAGTTGAAGTTGTGGATCAAGCTGTCAGGCACAGCTGGGCCAGAATTGGCGCAACCTTCGCATCATTAGTCCTCAGTCTGCGCACAGGTATGGCTAGGGGTGAGCAAAACCGGATATCTGATTTGATTTTGCAAACCGGATCGGATATACGGTTTTTAAATTTTGGAATTTCATTATCCGTATTTGATCCGAAATAAAACGGATATCCGATTTCCGGTTTTGAAGTTTTTTTCATTTTAAATTTTTTCAGTAATGCCCATAATCCGATTTTTGATTCAAAAGTACTAACGAACGTTGTGTTAATTATATACAAAAATAATACGATAAAATAAATAGAAAAAAAAAGTCTAAAAGCAATTTAATTATTACAATCATTTCAAATATCAAAATAATTCTCCAATGAGCGATGAGTTACACACAATCGGTCGAAGAGGATGAGGGTGGCTGAGTGAGAAAACGCGAGTGATAGGTGAGAAAACGAGAGACTGATTCAGAGATTGAAGATGAGGGTAGTTAGGGTTTTGTTATGAATTGGGGGTGCTCATTTTTTAGATCTCAGAAATGGGAATGTGAGAATGAGTGAGGCCGTGAGGGTTTTGTTATAAGTTGTGTTTTTTTTTCTAAAATTTACATATTAATCCATTCGGTCATTTGGTTGGTTTAAGTAAAAAAAATTGTACGTTTTTAAAAACCGGATCGGAAACCGAATATCCGGTTTTCATTTTTGCCGGTACATATCCGCTACAGTTCTGATATTCGGATATTCATATCGGATATTCGAAAATTCGTATAATTGTAACCGTATATCGTATCGTATATGGATAATAAAACCTTATCGGATTTTTCTGCTCGTCCCTAGGTATGGCGCAGCATGCGCATTTCACTTGGCGCAGCCCGCTGCGCAAATCCACTTATACACAGTTTTTGGATTTCTTTTCCGCAAATCTCAGGCTCTTTCTTGGGCCTTTCATTTATGACCTAAGGATTTGTACCTTGGTATAAAAGGTTGTTTTACACATTTTGTAGATATCTTTTTTGCCACTTTAATCTAGTTTTCATAGTTTGGTTGGGGACTATTAAGTTTAGATCTTTTTCCTTAGTATTTTGGGTATGTTCTCAACTATTAGGAGTATGGATGTAAATTTCACCTGAAACCGTTAAATATCCATCCACCCGATTTAAATTGATGGACGAAAACCCAAAATTAACGGATGATGGATGGATGACGGATGAAGTTGAATCCCACCCGTTATCCATCCGAAACCCGATATTCTTTATATTTTGCAAAAAAATATATACATTTATATAAAAGTTAAGATACTTAATACGAAGTACTAAATTATTAAACTTTTTAATAATATCAAAATAAAGATTAAGTTACAAGATTTAGTAAGAGTTCTTAATAAAATACAACTTGGCCTTATAATTTTGGGATGAATAACATTTAATACTTTTTTTTAGCTTTTAAAGATAATTAAGCGTCACTCATTTATCACCTGATCCATCCGTTTCATCCATGGATGATGGATGGATGGATGACGGATGATATATTTAATGTAATGGATGGATGCGGGTGAGGCTTCTCCCGACCCGAACCCGATCCATTAGAAGCTAATCTCCCTAATCTTGGTGTAGATTCTGCCCATTTGTGTAATTCCTATACAATTGTAAGACTTTCTTTTCCTTTTACTCATCTCAATTTTATGAGACTTCTATTTTGCATTGTTCACTGGTGTTTAATATGTGACAAAATATAAAGAGATTTGTATTATTGAATGTTATTTTCCCGTAATTACAATAATAATAACGTCATATTTATAGGGCTACGAAGATATCACAGTATCTTCTAATATGATAGATGATATTTATCTTATTTTCGATATTATTCTGATTACGGTATATTACAATATACCGTAATCATTCTAACCTATTATTTCTAATCTTTAGGATCTATATTATGATACCATAATACTACGATATCCTCTATATCCCCCCTCAAACTCATGGTAATTTGAAAAAAATTCCATGAGTTTGCACATAGTAATAAAAGAACCAAGAAGAAAAAAAACGATCTTTCTCCATCTTCTTAATTTTCTTCCATTATTGTTGCGTATCAGACCCGCCGGCCAAGATAAGTGCGTAACTCTCCAGTATTTTGGAGCATAAACCGTTAGTATTTCAGTGCATAATCGGACTCGCCAGTCAATCGGTGCGTAATCAGACTCGCCAGTCAATCGGTGCGTAATCAGACTCGCCAGTAAATCGGTGCGTAATCAGACTCGCCAGTCAAGAGTTGAACTTTTAACTCAATTTTTTTTCATAGGTTACCCGACTCACCGAGATGGGAATAACCAACAAAATAATCGAGACATGGTCGTAGTAGGTAGGGATTTTTTTTTTGAATTGCTGACAAGAAAAGAGAAAATTGTAGATCCGTGCCGGTGGGTGTCGTATATTATCGACCCACCGGCACGGCAGCGAAAGCGTAATAATTAGGTCTCAGAATTAAGAGGCTCTGATAATGATAAAATATAAAGAGATTTGTATTATTGAATGTTATTTCCCCGCAATTACAATAAACAATAATGACATATTTATAGGGCTACAAAGATATCACTGTATCTTCTAATATGGTAGATGATATTTCTCTTATTTTCAATATTATTCTGTTTACGATATATTACAATATACCGTAATCTTCCTAACCTATTATTCCTAATCTTTAAGATCTCTATCATGATACCGTAATACTACAGTGTACTCTATAATGGAAAGATGTTCCACCATATATAGCAAGGGGTTACTCCGATCCCTCTATTGCCAGTTGGTTTTAGAGTGGAACCCTCTTGTCTAGTGGAGTGGACTCTTTCCGGCTCTCGGGTGTGGCCCAGGCCCGTTATGTAATTTCACATGGTATCAGATCCCACGGTTAAATGACTGGGGTTCTTGAATTAAACTGGGCCAATATTCGCCAGGTGGATACTTGTGTGTTGTTTGTCGCTGGGAGTCGCTATTTCGCATCAGTCGGATTTATAAGTGGGTTCACATGTGAGGGAGGAGTGTTGAGAATTAGCTCCTAAACCCAAATAGTCACATGAGTCCCACGTGGATGGAGGATGAAAAGATGTTCCACCTCATATAGCAAGGGGTTACTCCCTCTATTCCCAATTGGTTTTAGAGTGGAACCCTCTTGTCTTGTGGAGTGGACTCTTTCCGACTCTCGGGTGTGGCCCAGGCCCGTTATGTAATTTCACAGTATGTATTGACTAGGACCATATTCCTTTTCTTGGTATTATTAATCACTTGCTTGTGTATATGAGAAATTGTTTACCTATCTGCACCCCAAGTAGCACTCTTGGCATTATTTTGGTTTGTTATTAAGAAATTTCCATGTTGTGTTTGTTGATTCATGTTTTGGTTAATATCATACTCTCTCTTAAAGTGTTTTAAGTACTATATGCATATTGACCGTTTGCTTAATGTGTGTGGTTGGACGAATATTCTATGTGTAATGTTATTGAGCATAGAGTTGAACATTTGAGAAGATTGATGTGTACATTAAGATTGTCTTGCAGGTGTATTAGGGTTATATATTTGTGGTATGGATTTACACCAAGATACTTGCTTTATTATTGATTACAACTTCGTGATTATTGTGCTTATAATATTTGTCAACCAAATCTCTAAAACCCCTCTTATTGTGTGTTGGATTAGTTTCTTTCTTCTTTGTCCATCCTATCATTTACCTTAGATAGATGTTTTCTTTGCACTAGTCTAGTTTAGTTTTATTAGAATTGCCTATCTTAGTTGCTTCGTCTTTATTCTTTTTTTTTGCCAACGGGAAACAAGAGTGGAAATCATGAATCAAGCGCCACAGCAGCAATGCTATGTGTCTTAAAGTTCATGACCCTAGGAACGTATTCAATTGTGAAACAATGAAACACAGAAAGAAGAGATGTGAGATTTCCTAGAATTCTAGTAGTAGCTGGTGTATCCTTGTCTAACTCTGAAACCTGTTTAACCAGCTATAAGCAATCGCTGACAAGATTAACATGAAGAAAACCATTTTTGGTTGCCCACTTGACCGCCTGATAGAGACTGAGAGCCTACGCCTGCAAAGGTGAAAGGCCCAGATCTTTGTCGCACCTTCGTACAAACACATTCCTTCAGTTCTATAAACCACCCATCCTGCCGCTGCTTTAATTTATCAATTCCTTTCCAAACTACATCAACCATAATTCTGACGGAAGTACATGAGGAGTAATTGCCAATAACTTCATACAGCTTATCTTTACTAGAAGGGTCGTGACCATTCTCACATGGATGATCCTCATCACGTGGCGGAGAAAACTTCTCACTCTTGTCAATGGCTTGAAGGGCAATTGAATTCTCACTCCGGAGAAGGTTCATGACAAAGACTTCATTCGGGTTAAGACCTTGGAAGATACACATGTTTTGAGTAACCCAGATCAACCATAGAACAAATAGAAAGAGGATCACACCATTCAGGGAGTCACAATTGCCCTGAAGATAGTCAAGCCAGTCAATAACCCAATCTTTAATGTCAATGAAAGAGTTAACTTTGGTATTGATCCCCAGATCACACCCTTTCCAGATACGGGACGAGACTGGGCAATCTCTGAAGATGTGAGCAGTGGACTTTACAAGATTCTTGTTATTACAGGTACGGCAGTAAGAGTGTCCCGTGATGTTACGCTTCATGAATTCTTGTCCCGTCGGTAGAGCATTATTAATGAGTTTTGTGGATATGACATAGGTCCACCCCGACGCGGCCACGCGCGGGTTTGGGTAGGCGAATGAATCTCCATATGAGAATGGATCGAATTGAAATTTAGGTCTATGTGGAGTCGCCACCGAATTTTGTGGTTATTCGGAACCATTCGAGCCCACTCTATGTCGTAGTGGGCCGTATACAAAATACGGCCCATTTCCGATGTCAGAGTTTATTGGGCCTGTCCCTTTGCATTTGATACCGATACCGACATTATCGGATATCGTGTATTGAATGACTCTCGTGCGCCAACGGTTTCGGGCATCCGGAAACCGAGGTTCTGAGTAAGGGGTGAGGGTACGTGTTGGGAAGCCCACAAAGGACACCCAACCCCGCCCGCACTTAGCGGCCTCTACTAAGAATTCGAATGACTTTCTAATACGCGCGTTAGTTAAACGGGAAAAAGATATGCAAAGATTATTTTCCCTAAGCATGTGAATGGATTTGAAAAGGGTTTCTAAGTCAATTTAATGCAATTAATTCTAACGTCAAAGTTGAACTTTAGCATGTGAGTTCATTTTAGTAAAATAAAATAAACGACAATTAAATTGATAAAAGAAATAACAAACGCGTTAGTAACGATGTAACGATATTTAACGGTTTATGCAAATATTGAATGAAATTTGATGATGTAAACAAGACGATTGCATGGTTTGAAAAGATAGTAAATACACATGATTGATTAAGCACGTGTTGACCTAAGTCGTAAAATACTATCGAATTTAGAAAATAGAAGAATGTACGACTCGTAGCGTTGGTCGTGATGAGGCCACTCGATCGAGTGGTCGATGGACTCGATCGGGTGGACCTTGAAAAAGGGTTTCTGTTTTGCGTTTTAGACCATACTCGGCCGAGTTATTGACCAACTCGGTCGAGTACATAGCCACTCGACCGAGTCACTGTGAGACTCGATCGAGTGGGGGTCGTAATAGACATTCTGACCAGATTTTGGGGTGCCCCTCGACCGAGTGGGCTAGGCACTCGGTCGAGTGCCCCCTGTACGAATTGTAATTCGTTTGCAAATTGTATTGATTTTGAAATTGCTTTTGATTTTTGGATAATTCGACGATTCTACCAAATCGGACATAAATATTGCACAATTTATGTTCGACTCGGATTTTATAAATTGTCGATTTTGTTGAATCGAATATAAATATTGCGGGATTTATATTCAATTCTAATTTTGAATACTCGTAATATCCCATATTCGATTATTGAATCGATATGGAATACTATAGTGAAAATAAGAGAAAATAAATTAATTTTAGTCGTCTTAAATTAATTATCGCGATATGGATAAATCGCGTTAATTAATTTATGTGACTAGATCACTAGATTCGACATCCAATTAGAAAATTGGTATCGAATCTAACGGATCGACCCTTATTAAATACTCGTAGAATACTTGTTTTGAAAATTGACGTAAATATGCGACTCGAATAATGATGAAAATGAAATAAAACGGATTATTGTTTAAGTTAACTTATTTCAATAATCAAACGATCGGGGGGATGGGATAAGCGACCGTCAACGCGTGTGCAGTACACTTGTATGTTCGGTTTTCCTTATCCCACCATCACTCACATTCGACACAAATCAATAAGTATTTTAATGTTTTTGTACTAATTATATTATCGATATTATGATGTGATGAACAAAATAATAAAAAAACGAAATAAAAAGACGCGAAAAAAAGGAGAAGACGACGAGAAGAGAAGGAGAAGAGAAAGGGGTTTTGACACCCTCAACCTACATGTTCTTGTCTCGGATCGGACTCGTAATCGTGGCTTTAACACAAGAGTTTCGAGGTGTATGAAGGTTGAGTTGTGGTGGCTTGGGTTCGATTCCTAAAACTAGGTTTAGGGTTTGCTAGTGTAGAATTGCTTAGGGTTTGCTTAGAGTTGCCGTGTGTGTAGGATTGCTCAAGAGTGTATAGAGATTAGGGTTGTAAAGTCTTGAAAGTTGTGTTGCATGGGGTTGCTTATATAGGAAAAGGTAGGGCACCCGGTTTAGGGTTACTCGACCGAGTAGGTGGCTAACTCGGTCGAGTGGCTTGTTATGCCTGCAATCGGGCTCGAAACAGGCCCACTCGATCGAGTGGCCCAGCTGGGTCGCGCAGGTCAGTCTTTTGGACCTTGACTTTGGATGTTTGATGGGTTTTATGTTTGACTTGGACTTTTGATGATGTGAGGGGCTGTTTTGTGTGTCTCGGAAACGACTTTGACCGGGGTTGACCCAATCGCTAAAAGTCGGTTTTTATTCCGGTGCCGGTTTTGGCCCAAATTAGTCTTGTTTGACTCGGAACGATCTACTGGGCCTGGATTTGAGGTTGATTTTGTGAGGTTTGTACTCCGTAAGTGCGTCAGCCAGCAACTAATGGATTTGAGCCCGTATCCGAGCGCATAGAAGCATATTAGCGTCCGATCATCATCGGGTGTTTTTTGGAAACTGCCATAGACACCTGGCAGTCAAAATGCGGGTGTCTACAGAGCCCCCACTCTGACTGAGGTTTGGACAGGGGGAAAGTCAGAGTAGCTACCAAGCCCGTTAAGACCTAGTAGACTTCCGTTCGGGTCGTTTATAGTCCATTAGACTCGCGTGAAGGCTCGCCAGCCACAAGACAGAAATCATACCTGAGCTTGATGATTGTACTCCGGGGGGCATTTGGACTTGCCGCGTAAGTCCTGGGTGCGCCTGTGTGTAGGCCCATCCCGTGAAAATGTTGGGGAGATTTAGAGAGTTGCATGTCCCTGTTTGAGTCGTACCTGTATAAGTCACATAAAATGCATGCAACACGTAGGTTGTAACATGACTTGTGCTGGGGAAAATGATTTTTGAATTTTTTGAATTCTTGAAAATTTTGAAATCTTTGAATTTTTGAATTTTTTAAAATTGAAATCCTGAAAGCAGCTCACGTGCTAGGTTTTCAAAACGGAAGGGGGTAGAAAAGAAATTCGCAGTTTAAATAGACTGAAATCTGACCTTGTCGAAAAGGATCCTTTTTCAAATGGCTAAATTTTACAAATTTCAAAGTGGAATTTGAAGAGAGAGGCCTACCGACAGACTCGACTCTGGACGTGACCGGACGAGTTGATTGACACGACTGGACTCTCGAGGGGTTGGACCGTGACTCGGTAGAGGGGTAGGCCACCTAACAAGGCTCTTAAGTTGCGCTATTCCGTAGCCTAGGCGAGTGACAACGTGGTCGAAGTCGAAATGGGAACGATCTGTTATAGGGGAATTGCAGTAGTCTGTGAGGAGACTGTTTCAGTCCGGTGCCCTTCTGGATTTCTGATTTTAGGGTACAGTCCAAAATGGGTATTGCTTCGAGTCCTAACTGATTCTCATCTTTGACTGAGCCGAGTACTAGGACACACTACAGAAAGGAGGCTCAAATTTGAAAGTATTTGGATTATGTGAGTGGAAGAAGAACTTCTGTCTAATAGAAGCCCCCAGGACGACAAAGCTAGCTACTGAGAACATGATAGTGTCGTGACCGGAATGATAGTGCTTTTAGAGTATGTGTTAATGTGGGTGGTTGTGCCTCTGTTGAAAGGCTTCCAACGTATTCACGTGTAGTGAAATCAAACCATGCCGTAGTTCAGTGGATTGAAAGATATATTATGGTGCCTAGTCTAACAGGACTTTGTGTGTAACTAGCCATATTGACGGTGTAGGCTAGATGCATTCCCAATGATGTCTTGATCAAAGGGCTAGAATGATTAGGATGTTGATCCTGTGACTGTGAGCGTTCTCCGGGGTAGCCCCCAGAGGTGGTGTGAACTATTTGGGCATATTCTATGCCGACCGCAAGTTGAGTACCCGTGTTTGGGGTTGGTAACTGGATTAGATGTTTTTGGAAATGTGGTGCTAGGTCACAAGTGGCTTTGATGTTCGAAATCTGGAGCTCGATTTTGTGGAGCTAAGGCTTTGAGGGTAAGGTATTGTAATGTGGTAGGAAAGGGGGAAGTCGAGTAAAAATGTCTCGAACTTCGGTTGGGTTGGTTTGATAATGCGGGATCTGGTTTCCATGTCTGGCCCTAATGGTTAGGAGTATCTTATGGAGCTTGAATCCTCACAATTCCGGGCTGTCTCTAGCCTAGGTCTCGAGGAGGTCTTGAGGGTTGTAATGTGGGAAGGCTGAGTGTGGTGTTAGCTGACCAGCCTGATTGTCACTCCCCTATTGGATGGTATGAGTATTGATAACTTTGAATTTGACCGTTTTCACTATGGTCATGGGTTCTTGAATATTTTTTGGTTGACCTCTTAGCCCCGGTCATGGGTTTTTTGAATGTTGGTTGACCTCTTAGCCCCGGTCATGGGTTTTTTGAATTTTGGTTGACCTCTCAGCCCCGGTCATGGGTTTTTTGAGTTTTGGTTGACCTCTCAGCCCCGGTCATGGGTTTTTTGAATTTTGGTTGACCTCTCAGCCCCGGTCATGGGTTTTTTAAGTTTTTTTTTCGTCCAGTTTTTTTTTTGTTGGTCAGACTAACACCAAAGGTAGGGGTCGGTTGATCTTATCGGATGGGTGTTTGTTGTGGGAAATGGGCTTGCCTCCCGTCTTGGACCAAAACTAGGAGACTACCCAGATTTGTCATAGGATTCGATATGCTCCTGCTAAGGGTAGTTATGTGGCTTTTCAATACCAGACATGGAATAGGTAAAAGGAAAACACGGGCTCGGTTTCCTGTAGTCATTATAGATGTGCCTATAATAGTCACGTGCATGTGCTCACAGTGTATGATGGTGTTCATCATGTTCTCGGAAACACATAAGAAAAGTATATGTGAGAAACAGGAAAGCTGATTTTATTGAACTTTGGAAAAGAGGACATAATACAATTGACTCTGACTTTGACTTTGACTTTGACTTTGACTTTGACTTTGACTTTGACTTCGAAAGAAATAGTACATCCTAGACTCGGACTCAGACTCGGACTCAAATCAAATCCGGGCTCTCGAATGATGTTGTCATTAGTCGTCGGCTTCTAAGGAATCGAGTTGATGTCCAGTATAGCCTTCAGTAGAAACTTCACCCAGATCTTCATTGTGTCGAAGATCGTCTTCAATCCTAATGCCCATTTCGGTAAGCACCGCAAAGTTTGAAATGTCGGCATACCTAAGATGGATGCGGTAAGAAGGTAGGAGGTTTTTGATGAATGCCTCCACTAGTGTCTTCTCGTTGGGCTTGTCTACCAACTTTACACTCTCGGCCCTCCATCTTTGAAGATATTTAGTGAACCCTTCGTTGGGCTCTTGGGCCATCACTTCCAGAGTACGCATTGTAGTCTGGATCTCGGTATTATCAGCGTAATTCCGAGCAAATTCGGTAGCCACATCGTCCCAAGTCTTGTATTTCTTGGAATCGAGCCTGTAGAACCAGGCCTTAGGATGCTTCTCTAAGAAGGAAGGGAATAAGTGCTTAAACATAGTTGACTTCACTCCTTTTACCGCCATGAAGTCTTTGAAAGCCCGGATGTGGTGGACCGGGTCTTCGGTACCCTCAAACATAGGAATTCCCGTTAAGTTGAGGTTGGCAGGTAGCTCGTCATTCTAAGGTGAATAAGTACGAGCATTTTCGGTGTGGATCGAGTTGTTCGTCGATAAGTGGACTTGCTCATCGAGCCTACGAACAACACTGATCAACTCGGCTATGGGCCCAGTGGGCTCAGCTCCTTCAACTGGGGCCGTTTTCTCCACGGTGCTTAGGCGGGTGGATAAAGTCGCTTGGTTAGCCTGGATGGCATTCAGTTGGGTCTCGATCTTGGTCAAAGCATTTTTCAACTCGACCATTTTGCGTTGGTGCCTGGTTTCGGGTGGCCTGTCTGTAAGAACACCACGTAATCAGAAACTAGCCCAGAATCCCGGAATAGAAAGTGCATCCCGAACAAGACTAAAAAGGGAAATGACTCGGAAAAGACACCTAGACGGGTGACTTGTGAAATGTGGGCCTTTCTTAGGATTCGGCGGGTGGGCCTAGTCCTGTTCGAAGGAAGGTTCACGTGAGACATCCCCAGACTTATGGACTCCATTGTGTTGACGGGCCCTCCTTTGTAGGGGTTTGTCCTACGTAGGTGGGCCTTGCCTTAATCTAATAAGGCGGACTGGGATAGGGAAGAAACTCTTAATGTAAGATGGACAGAGTTTCGACGCAAAAGACCTTGACAACTTAAGACGCGACCCGACACTGCTAAATACGGGAAGTCCTAAGGAGAGGAAGGTTTTGAAAATTGATTGTTTTTTATAAAGGTCCGAGAAAACTCGGTTGAGGGCCCAATTTTCGGAAAAAATGAAAATGGTATTGGGCCACGGGTTTTGAAAGTTCGAAAATGTTTTCGAGTTTCGAATCTTGCAGCTTACCGGCTAGAAAATAGGCTATTTTGAGTAAAATCATAAGTCCTAAATTCGTTATGTGTCCCGGGTTTTAAAATTGAATAGTTTGAAAAAGATGCAATCTTTAAAAAAAAGACGGTTTTTGAAAACGACTCGGAAACCAAGTAGCACGTAGTCACACAAGCATTATAACGACGCTATGTATGCTTTACACTAAGTCTCGGTCGGTCTATAGAGGGTCTATACCAGTGTACATAGTCTAGACGTTGATCGGGACGGACTTCCTAAGTCGAGTTGATCTTAGAACATGCCGCAAAACCCACTCGAATCGACTATGGACACCTTTTGACATATCAATATTGGAGTACATCAACGGTATAGTGGGACGTCGGTCGCGAGTACCGGCCCGAAAAAATATGGGTTATGCATGAACCGTAAAACTAAAACGCGTATTGTACTAGTCAAACGATTTCTATTCGAGTCTCACCCTGAGGATGCCGATGGTAAGTCACGCATTAGTTAATCCCCAGCGGAGTCGCCAAATTGTGGACATGACATAGGTCCACCCCGACGCGGCCACGCGCGGGTTTGGGTGGGCGAATGAATCTCCATATGAGAATGGATCGAATTGAAATTTAGGTCTATGTGGAGTCGCCACCGAATTTTGTGGTTATTCGGAACCATTCGAGCCCACTCTATGTCGTAGTGGGCCGTATACAAAATACGGCCCATTTCCGATGTCAGAGTTTATTGGGCCTGTCCCTTTGCATTTGATACCGATACCGACATTATCGGATATCGTGTATTGAATGACTCTCGTGCGCCAACGGTTTCGGGCATCCGGAAACCGAGGTTCTGAGTAAGGGGTGAGGGTACGTGTTGGGAAGCCCACAAAGGACACCCAACCCCGCCTGCACTTAGCGGCCTCTACTAAGAATTCGAATGACTTTCTAATACGCGCGTTAGTTAAACGGGAAAAAGATATGCAAAGATTATTTTCCCTAAGCATGTGAATGGATTTGAAAAGGGTTTCTAAGTCAATTTAATGCAATTAATTCTAACGTCAAAGTTGAAATTTAGCATGTGAGTTCATTTTAGTAAAATAAAATAAACGACAATTAAATTGACAAAAAAAATAACAAACGCGTTAGTAACGATGTAACGATATTTAACGGTTTATGCAAATATTGAATGAAATTGAATGATGTAAACAAGACGATGCATGGTTTGAAAAGATAGTAAATACACATGATTGATTAAGCACGTGTTGACCTAAGTCGTAAAATACTATCGAATTTAGAAAATAGAAGAATGTACGACTCGTAGCGTTGGTCGTGATGAGGCCACTCGATCGAGTGGTCGATGGACTCGATCGGGTGGACCTTGAAAAAGGGTTTCTGTTTTGCGTTTTAGACCATACTCGGCCGAGTTATTGACCAACTCGGTCGAGTACATAGCCACTCGACCGAGTCACTGTGAGACTCGATCGAGTGGGGGTCGTAATAGACATTCTGACCTGATTTTGGGGTGCCACTCGACCGAGTGGGCTAGGCACTCGGTCGAGTGCCCCCTGTACGAATTGTAATTCGTTTGCAAATTGTATTGATTTTGAAATTGCTTTTGATTTTTGGATAATTCGACGATTCTACCAAATCGGACATAAATATTGCACAATTTATGTTCGACTCGGATTTTATAAATTGTCGATTTTGTTGAATCGAATATAAATATTGCGGGATTTATATTCGATTCTAATTTTGAATACTCGTAATATCCCATATTCGATTATTGAATCGATATGGAATACTAGAGTGAAAATGAAAGAAAATAAATTAATTTTAGTCGTCTTAAATTAATTATCGCGATATGGATAAATCGCGTTAATTAATTTATGTGACTAGATCGCTAGATTCGACATCCAATTAGAAAATTGGTATCGAATCTAACGGATCGACCCTTATTAAATAGAATACTTGTTTTGAAAATTGACGTAAATATGCGACTCGAATAATGATGAAAACGAAATAAAACGGATTATTGTTTAAGTTAACTTATTTCAATAATCAAACGATCGGGGTGATGGGATAAGCGACCGTCAATGCGTGTGCAGTACACTTGTATGTTCGGTTTTCCTTATCCCACCATCACTCACATTCGACACAAATCAATAAGTATTTTAATGTTTTTGTACTAATTATATTAACGATATTATGATGTGATGAACAAAATAATAAAAAAACGAAATGAAAAGACGCGAAAAAAGGAGAAGACGACGAGAAGAGAATGAGAAGAGAAAGGGGTTTTGACACCCTCAACCTACATGTTCTTGTCTCGTATCGGACTCGTAATCGTGGCTTTAACACAAGAGTTTCGAGGTGTATGAAGGTTGAGTTGTGGTGGCTTGGGTTCGATTCCTAAAACTAGGTTTAGGGTTTGCTAGTGTAGAATTGCTTAGGGTTTGCTTAGAGTTGCCGTGTGTGTAGGATTGCTCAAGAGTGTATAGAGATTAGGGTTGTAAAGTCTTGAAAGTTGTGTTGCATGGGGTTGCTTATATAGGAAAAGTTAGGGCACCCGGTTTAGGGTTACTCGACCGAGTAGGTGGCTAACTCGGTCGAGTGGCTTGTTATGCCTGCAATCGGGCTCGAAACAGGCCCACTCGATCGAGTGGCCCAGCTGGGTCGCGCAGGTCAGTCTATTGGACCTTGACTTTGGATGTTTGATGGGTTTTGTGTTTGACTTGGACTTTTGATGATGTGAGGGGCTGTTTTGTGTGTCTCGGAAACGACTTTGACCGGGGTTGACCCAATCGCTAAAAGTCGGTTTTTATTCCGGTGCCGATTTTGGCCCAAATTAGTCTTGTTTGACTCGGAACGATCCACTGGGATTGGATTTGAGGTTGATTTTGTGAGGTTTGTACTCCGTAAGTGCGTCAGCCAGCAACTAATGGATTTGAGCCCGTATCCGAGCGCATAGAAGCATATTAGCGTCCGATCATCATCGGGTGTTTTTTGAAAACTGCCATAGACACCTGGCAGTCAAAATGCGGGTGTCTACAAGTTTCCAAAGGAGTGTTCGTCACTTAGCCGACCCTTTCAATTTCCAGAGCTTTTTCTTGTAGAAATTTAAGCACTTGCTAGTCAATGGTGGTCGCCTAAAATATTGCTTCGAAATTGCTCATCAGAGACCACCTTGTACCCACTTTTAGATGTGTACTCCCCGGATGGTGTTTTATTCCAATAGAGGCAATCTGGAGCTGTCTGGGTAGGAAGATGACAACATAAAATCAGGTTCACTCATTCCTTATCATAAAGAGCATCCAACATATGCACATTCCACGTGCCATCATGACAAGTAAGGTCTTTACCACAGAGTGAATGATCAACCCTGGATGATGATTGAGGTGATAAATTGTTCTTTAGAGTTGGAGTGAGACCATTAGCCCATTTCGTGTCTTTTATTTTTATTATATTTGGGTTACCCGGTGCACATGCTAAAGAGTTGTTCAAAAGACGGAGGCCCCATTTTACTCTGGTCCACCCCCATGACTTGTACTTATGTTGAGAATCCAAGGTCAGATTAAGACCAATCGCATTGCATTTATATTTTGAAGATAAAACTTTACTAAGGAGGAACTCTGGCTGTTTAAACATCATCCATCCTTATTTTGCCAGCAATGTCTGGTTCATACTTTGTATGTGCCTTATACCTAAACCACCTTCAGATTTGGGTAGAGAAATGTAAAGGCTTCTTCGCCAATGGATAGTCTTATTTCTTCGAGTTCCAGCCCACCAGAAATGGGCGAATAGTTTGTTATTTATATCCGCCACACTTACCGGTATTTTGTATACTGATAGGAGACGGACAGAGAGGGAGGCTAGAACTGAAGAGATGAGAGTAAGTCGACCCGCTGGCGAGAGAAGAGACCCATTCCAGGACAAAATTCTTGCAACCACCTTGTCATAAGCCTTATTAAAGAAGGCTTTACTATTTCGTTTAACATCCAGTGGAAGGCCAAGGTATTTGTCAACGGAAAAACGTGAAGAGATTTTAAAGCTTATGATAAAACGCTTAGCTGTAGTCACTCTGGTGTTCGGACTGAAGGTGAGTGAGGACTTTTCTTTATTGATTTTTTGCCCTGATGCTTCACAAAACTCCATAATCGAGTATTTGAGATGCTCAATGCTTCTTTCATTTCCCTCAGTGAAGAAGATAGCATCGTCTGCAAAGAGAAGATGAGAGATTGGAGGAGAGTTTCTTGGGATCTTGATACCTTGAATAATATTCCTTCTTGAAGGGAAACCAAGTTAGAACAAAGAACCTCCGTGCATAGGATAAATAAGAATGGGGATAGAGGATCGCCTTGTCTTAGACCTCTGGTAGGGTTGATACTGACTTTTGGAGAGCCATTGATAAGGAGATCATATTTACTGTTGTAATGCATTGCATAATGAGCTTATTAAGAGGATCAGGAAAACCCATGGACTCAAGGGTAAGCTTTACGAAGTTCCAATTCATTCTATCAAAGGCTTTGATGTAGTCGAGTTTCAGAGCTATCTTACTCTTCTTTTGAAGTGAACACATATTGATATCATACATTAATTCGTGAGCAAGAAGGATATTGTCACTAATTGAGCGCCCCGTCATAAAAGTATTTTGATATTGACCCACCAGCTTCCCTAGAACTCTTTTAATGCGATTCGCAATGCACATAGTCGTGATCCTCATAAGAACATTACAAAGACTAATTGGCCTAAGTTAATCGGCCCTTTCAGGGTTACAAACCTTCGGAATGAGAGCAATAAATGTATGATTGAGATCTTTATGAACATGCCATGTGTTTAGTGTAACACAAACCGCATCAATAATATCCTTTTTTATGATGCTCCAAAAATTTTGACAGAATATTGCATTGAAACCGTCAGGGCCTGAAGATTTCATTCCTCCCATTTGGAACACGGCTGCCCGAACATCTTGTCCAGTGAAAGGGTTGCTTAGATGGATAATGTCTGCATGATCTAACCTGTTTGAGACATTCGAAAAAAGATAAGAGAAGGTCTCTTTATAATCATTATAGGGAAGATTAGAGGGATCATCAGATGAATCTCCAACATAAATAGCCGAAAAATGCTTCATGACGACTTGAGATAAACCGTTATTCTCAGTGCACCACTGGTTATTATCATTCATTAATCCAGTAATGAAATTTCTAGCCGATCTCCCTTTTACCCAGTTAAAAAAATATCTCGTGCACGTATCGCCTTCAATAGCCTAGTTGATTTTTGCCCGTTGTTTCCAGTAGACATTCATTGCCTTAGCAAACGTATTCATATGGGCTATATCATAATTATCCTCAAATCCGCCAGACAGGATTTCATTAATACCTTCTTCCAACTTATCATCAAAATCGTTCCAACTTTTTTTTCCACTCATCTCTCTTGTCAATCGTCCATTTTATAAGAGCACCTCTCAGTCGTGCAAGCTTACCCATGATTCGAAGAGTTGCACTCTCATTTCTATTAGTTTCTTCTTTCCAAATATTTTGAATCACCACTTTGCATGCCTCCATATCAAGACATCATGCTTGTATTTTGTAAGGTCTTTTTGCTTTGTCTTTTACTAAGTGAAGATCAATCTCTATTATTACATGATCAGAAATTTGGATTGGATAATGTAGGACGCCGGTATTCGGGAAGAATTCACACCATTTCGAGGATGTATAAGCCTTATCCAAACGCTCATACACACGTTTTATCCCTTTTCTATTATTGCACCAAGTGAACTTCGGCTCTTTATAGGGAACATCATATAATTGGTTATCTATCTTCCCTGCAACAAAAGAGTCGAGCCCTGCTATGCGCCCTTTTTTGCTAGTTAATTTATCTTCCATAGAATCCACTTGATTGAAATCTCCCACTAAGAGATCAGGGAGATCGAAAGAGGAGAGCCATTCAGTTATGGAGTCCCATACATTTTGACGTTCATCAACACAAGGGTGTCCATACACACAGCACACAAGCCATTCTGAGCCACTTGATGTGACTTTCATAATAATAAAATTGGGACACAAGTACATATGATTGAAAAACACCGCGACCTTCCATCCTAGCCAGAGACTGCCGGTACTACCTATTGCATCTACTCCTACATAATTATTAAAACCTAGAGACTTGCCTATGGTCGAGGCAGTCTGAACACTACACTCAGTCTTCATTAAGAAAACAAAATCATACTTATTATTACCTCCCATTAACGCCCTAAGTTTACCAATTGTAGGGGCCGGGCGAGCGGGTCATTAATACCCCTACAATTCCAAACCAATCCTTTCATTTGTCTCGAGATGCAAGAAAACTTGTATTAAACTCAGCTTTAACAAAGAACCACCGCAACCAACCCTCCCATCAAACAAACCACCACGAGTCGACCCTACCCGACTTACTCATCCACCAAAAGGTCCAGAGCCATGACAGACCCGATCCGAGAAAGAGTCAAAATAACCAATCCGTCAAGCAAGAAATAAAACCCATAAAACCATACGGAACCCCTTGATAAAGAAATCAATCACTACCATCACATAATCAAACACATGCACAGAGAAAACCTTTGAAACCCATTAAATTCCAAACAGCAAAATTGAAAAGGCGTAACATAGAAGCTTTTCTTTTAATTTTAACATTGAAACAAAGAGGCAAAGTGAATGCCAACACACAAATCATTTCATTTCATTTTTCAAAGCCCAAATTACGGGACCAAAACAATTCAATTCATTTTTTTTCTTTTTCTTTTTTTTTAAAAAAATTTGTATTGATCAATAAACAAGTAAGCCATGAAAACCAGATAAAAGGCCACCAAAGTCCAACGACGATAACCACAGCAGGCCGAAACCAAACAATCCGGCACAAGACTAAATCAAATCGGTGGGGGAGGGGGCGAGGGAAGGGGGGGAACACCGATGACTCAGAGACCAAACCGAACCCGCATCGATCCAACCGAAGGAGACGAGGTACGAACAAGGGAGATGGGAGAGGGGGGAGGGGGGAACATCTCCCGTGTTTGCACACACGAGTCGGGACGGACAAAGACCACAAGGCCGACGAAGAACTAAAATGAGAGACCCAAAAGAAGACCCGACAAGATGAACTGAAAAAGGTAGACATTAAAAACTCACAACAAAAAGGCAGATTTCTCATAAAAAGTAAAGATGGTGCCTATGCTGATGAGTGAGAGTGATTGAAGACAAAACGGAGTTGCTGATGGCATTAAGGCTGGCTTGATCGAGGAACCGAATGAATAGCTCTAAACCAAGTCGGTCAGACATGCATCGTGGAAGAGTGAAGCTTCGCCGGAGATTGGCCAGAGATAGGCCCAATCTCCGGCGAGTGGGTAGGGGAAGACTGTAGTTGGTAGGTAGGATGGTGGCGCGGCAGTCACAATAAAAGTTAAATTAGGGTTTTTAGTGAGAGATAGAGGGGTAGAGAGAGAGCGCTACAAGAATGTTCCTACATAAGAAGTTAGTCTTTGCCATTATCCTTGTGGTTCGACAACCGTTGTTTACTACTTTGCTACGTTTTTTTTTTGCAAAATGAATTGGTAGTTATAAATTCTTTACATTAAGTTGGGATTTATCTAGTACTCCATCTGTTCAAGTCGAACCCTCCCTTATTCCCTTTTGGGATGTTGAAGTCCAACCTAGTCATTTTCATTTTAGTCATTTTTTTAATATTAAACAAAGATTTTAAACCTTACATATTTACATAAATGCCCCTATCTACTATACATTTAATATTAAATAAAGAGCAAATTAGAAATTACTCCCTTCAAAGTTGCGTTTATTAAAATTTACTCCCTTTTAAGATTTTATTATTATTTAACAGCCAAAAAGATACAAAAGTTCAAAAATTGCTTGCATTGGTAAAATCCGGCCAATTCAGTAATAAGTTGACCGAATTGCCCCTCAGCGTACCACCACCTCACTCAACCTCGTTTTCCCCTTCACTATCTTCATTCCAATTCCCAAACCCAGAAAAAACCCCAAATATCCTAAATCGTAAACCTTAGAAATTCGACAATCAATTTTTGTCCAAAAAAAAAACGACAATACGACCTTAGAAAAAAAACTATGGGATTTCATTAGGATATAAGGGAGAGGGGTAGTTTGGGTATTAAAAGGCAAAAAAAGGATAGAAAATCCAGTTTCGCCGGAGTACCATGCCGGAGTTTACAATTGCAAGCAAATTTTGAACTTTTGTATCTTTTTGGCTGTTAAATAATAAAAAAAAATCTTAAAAGGGAGTAAATTTTAATAAACGCAACTTTGAAGGGAGTAATTTTTAATTTGCTCTTAAATAAATACTTAACTTTTACCCATTTTTACATTTAATAATAAACAATCAATTTCTTAGAACTTGTGCAAAAAGTAAAAGGGAAGGTTCGACTTGAATGGAGAGAGTACGACATAGGTCATTTCTCTCTTGATCACTTTGATTTGCCACATGGTATGGATAGAACAAAAACTTAATATTCACAGTTCATTTTATAAGACAATCTAAACAAGTTGTCACATCCTTACGGGACCATATTTATGTTCACAAAAATTAGGAAAAGATAGTCTCTTAATAACTTATTAGAGAGACGTTTTATCGTAGGAAAATGAGATGATGTCACCCGGAGGCGCTTAATTTGTGTACCACTAAGGATATTATATTAATTTAACTAGTTTATTTAAAATTTGGGTTTTTTTATGGGATACCCCTCAACTATTGGCTTTTCCAAGTGGTACCCCCGCCTTTTTCGAATTACAGGGTGTATCCCTAAGCTTTACTTATCACTCCATATCATAACCAAAGTGATAAGTGTATTACAACTATTTTTTTAAAATGAATAATTAACATATTAATCAATCCAATTTGATGCTACAAACCACCTCTTTTTCTTTACCACACCAAGCCACCAAATGCCCATCAAAACGCACTCTGTTGTCAGCCGACATCAACCTATCTCCCTCACTCTTTTAAATCCTTCAACTTCAATCCCTCCGTCACCCTCATGTTGTAGTGTGGTGGAATGAATTTTTTCGAGTAAAGGATGAAAATTGAAGAAATATATCATGGTTGATGAAAGTAAAATAGGGAATAATCACTATTTATATCATCAAATGAAAAATTATCGTTGGAAAATTATAACTTTGGTTACAATATAGACTAATTTACAAAGTTTAGGGATACAACTTTTAATTCGAAAAAGGCGGGGGTACCACTTGGAAAAGCCGATAGTTGAGGGGTACCCCATAGAAAAACCCTTAAAATTTTGAGGTGATACTTTTTCATAAATGTGTGTTACTCATTTGTACTTGAGAATTACACAATTGCCCTTCCCATTTCTCCTTCCCCTCATCATTGCATTAGAGAGACTTTTGAGAAAAATCTTAAAAATTCTCAAAGTTCCAAATTCCATCCCCTCCACCACATCCATACTCCGACCACCACTTTTTTTTCTCATTTTTTCTTTTCGTTTTTTTCTCGTGTTTTTTTTAAAAAATTAATGTTATTATTGTCAAGTTTTTTTTTTCTCGGAAAAAATGATTAGTACTCATATTCATTTTTTTGTAATTTGAGGAAAACTATTATTTGTTCCCTAATTATTATTTCTCGGAAAAATTATTTATTTTATTTTTTGTTCCCTAATTTATTATCATAATTACTATTATTATTGTTGACAATATAGTTGTTGCAAATCAAAATCAAATTTAAAATAACAAAATTACAACAACAAAGCAAAATTATACAATAATAATAATAATTAAAATACGAGAATTACAATCGTACAAATCAAAATTAATTCGAATAAAATTCAAAATAATTAACACAAAAATATAATTACAAAATAATAATAAAAAATCAAATTAAAAAAAACAAAGCTACAGCAAGCGTACAACATGATGACAAAGAAAAAAAACTACAGCCAGTCAGCCACCACCCTCACCACCCCACCCCATGGCTGCCACCACCCATTCTCACTCTCCTTCCCCCTTCTTCGGCCGCCGGCGCCGCCTCTCTGTCGTCGCTGACTCGCTGTCCCCCACAATTCCTCCGGCCACCGCCATCTCTTCTGACAACCTCCGGCGTCCCAACCTAAACCCTAACTTTCTACAAAAATAATTAAATATAATTATCAATCAAATCATAATTTGCAAGTAAAATTAAAATATCGATTACCGAACTATAATCCATAGCAAATTCCAAAATAACGATCAATCGATTTTCATATTTGATGAGGTTTAATAAAGAATTTGGATTAAAAGTGGTTTAAAAGAGAAATAAAGTAGAGTAGTAGGTTTGAAAAAGTATGAAAAATTATGAAAAGTGTAATATAGGAATAATTAGGAAATTTTAGGGACGATTGAGTAACATACACTTATGAAAAAGTATTTCCGAAAATTAATTAGCAGTAAAAGGGTAGTTTCGGAATTCAGAATTATAATTAATAAAAAAAATATATACTCAAAGATTCTTCCTTAAAAGTAGTCTTTTTCATAGGAGCTAACTTTAATAAGTTGCAACAGAAATTGATCCTATCAACGCTACATTCAAGTTAAGAACCAAAGTTTGGTCGTATAAATTTTGAATGTATAAGAGCAATAGAAAAAATGTCGATAAAGTTTGATGACGAAGAAACGACTATGGATAATGGTTGGCCAATAATGACATTATTTGATTGATGATATGAATCCGTTACATAATAATTAACGGTTTGGATTAAGATTCAGCAATAACTCATTTATGTAAAAACACGAGATGTATTGGGGGTGTATTTTGGCCGATGCTTGAAATACGAATCCGAAGTGAATAAATGATTTATCAAACTAGTCTAAATTTTTTTAATACGTCAATACATAAATTAAATAAATCACAAAAACTCATAAATAAATATATTTACACCGTCCATACTGACATTATTTGAAAATCCGATATGAACCAAATACAAAACTAACGGCTTTGAATTGAGTCTTAATTATTCATTTATGTAAGTAGGCCGACAACTTGACATTGAAACAATGTGATATTTAATTGGAGTTTTGATTGCAAGGTTTGACTCGTTTTCATGTGATATGAACCTGAACCCGACATGACTTCATCTATTTATCAGCACTATGTTCAAAGATTATTGTGTAAAATAAGTTTTAACTTATTTAAATTCTTATATCTTAATTGAATATGTTACTCCCTCTCATCCAAACAATTCTTTATGCTTACTATAAATGAACAATCCAATCAATTCTTTACATTTCTCTTTTGTCAAAAGATTTTACCTTATAATCATCATATTTTTCCTTTATTTATACAAAATGTCACTACTTTTTCCTTACTTTAAGTTTGGTTGACCAATAACATCATTTAATTACCAATAATACCCTTACTTTTACCACTTTTCTTAATATTGATAAAAAATTCTATGTCAAGGATTGTTTGGATGGGAGGGAGTATGTATAAGTACACCTACCCTTAAGTTTTTGGCACAGAAAACACAATTTTCATATTTTTGTCTTTCTTATTTTCTATTTTCTCCGGACATTATTTATTGTCCCATTTTATTAAAATATTTCTCACAAATATTGAGGTAATGAGGCAAAAAATAATGTCCGGAGGGAGTATTAATTATTGTGGCGCCGAAATTAGGAACCACTGGGTGGCGCCCTATCGCACATATTTTCTTATTAGTTGTCCCGACCCTCAAAATAATCATTTCATTTTATACCTATTTTTATAATAAACGTATCTCTTTTATATTAATTATGACCATTTTTTTACGAAATAGTATACTATTTTATACTCCATTAAACATATTCCTTTCATATTATTGAATTAGTCCAATTGGGGTTGAACACAAAGTTTAAGAAAAGGTGAAAAATTAAGGGGTCGTGCTTTTTCCTAACGAATTTTTACTCAATTCTAACGATATTTTACCAATTTGTCTTTGCCATTTTCTCCACATCCAAAAAAAAGTGATAGTTCTCTCTCTAAAAAATTGAACATTAACATTTTCTTAATTTTCAAAGTTACCTTCGACATTCATGGGTGCGATAAAATACAATGTTTAAAACATTTCTTTAATCAATCAATCAATCTTATAGCAAAAAATTAGTTTCATAAACCCTAAAAGAATCCCTAAAATCAATAGATCGAGAAACCTTAATTGATGAACTTTACAATAAATTGATCAAAAATCTAAAGCTAAAACTTAAAGCAATGCAGTATTACTTTATCATTAATTGAGAACCAGCTAGGATCCATAATTGAATTCAAAATAGTTCAATTGATTATTGATCAGAATTTTTTTGGTAGAGATTAAAGGTAATTAAAAGATTAATCCCTAAAACTCACCGAGAGAAATCCTAATTAATGAGCTTTACAATTAATTGTTTAAAAAAACTAGATTTAAAACTTAAAGCAATATTAATTCATCATTAATTATAGAACTAAGATACATATTTAAATTCACAAGAGTTCGATAGATTGATTGAATTTTTTTCAGATAAGTGAAAAATTGTAAGAAAATTTGTTAGGATTGAGTAAAGCTTCGTCACAAAAAACAATTCTGAAAGTAAGAGGATAGTGTTGATATGATGCATGTAATGAAAAAGAAATACAAATGAAAATATTTCCTTAAGAGGAAACGAGACTAACTCAAAAAAAAGTTTATAAAAAGAATATGAGACTAATTCAAAAGGATAAAGGGAGTATTTATTAGGTTTAGTACCATTGTAACATGAAGTTTATTGTGATAATAATACTACAGTTGCTGTTAGCCAATCATTGAAGTGTCACACGGATTGCTGAGGTGACAAGTTAGTTAGATTGTTACTAAAGTTTGTTACTATTTTGTGTATAAATAAGAAGAAACACATATTCATTGTAAGTTAATTCATTACAAAACACTATCAATAATACAATACGTCTTCTATTTACTGTTGATGTGTGAAGCATGCTTGACCTCCATTGATGAAGTAACTCAAGCTTATTGGTTTCGACATGGTATATGTCAGAGCTCCAGCTCTACGATTTCTGCGAATTCGTCTTCTTCTTTGTTGCTTGAGAATTGTATGATTTCTCTTCTCCTTTTGCACGAATTTCTTCACGATTTTTTTTGCAGAATTTCACGCAAATCGTTGTTCTCTTTTGCGTCTATCTGGTGTTCTTTGATCATATACTCTGATTAGCTGAATTCTTTTACGAATTCCTTATAATTTCGCTGCAATTACTGCAATTTCTGCAATTTCCTGCGATTTCTCGCGATTTTCTTCGTTGTTTTTATGTAAATCAAAACGCCTGCAACCTATACTTTTGTGTATAAGGATCCTCTATACTTGTCTGCACATGATCAAGGACTGCTTCAACTTACTCCTCATGTTTTCATTGGACAAAATTTCCTGCACTGGTCGCGTCAGATTCGCATATCGCTTATCACTAAGAACAAATTATGTTTTATCACCGATTCTTATCCCAAACCAGATGAAAATCATGCTACATTTCAAGATTGGATCAGGACAGATTATACTGTCATGAACTGGATTTTGCATTCATTAAGCGAGCAAATTGTTGTTGCATTCTCATATATTGCATCCAGTAAACAGTTGTGGGACGAGTTGAATGAGAGATTCAACCAATCCAATGCTCCTTTCCTCTATCAGTTAAGGAGAGACATTACTCTCACTACTCAAGGGGAATTATCTGTTGCTGACTATTATGCTAAGTTGAAAATGCTTTGGGAAGATATGCGGTCCTTGGATCCCTTGCCTCAGTGCGATTGCGGTGCTCTCGATGAATGCACATGTCAAGTACTGAAGAAGATTGTTGCTCGAGAAAATACACAGAATCTGATAGAATTTCTTATGGGTCTCTATAAGAAGTATGAGACAGTTCGTGGTCAGATCCTTGCCATGGAACCTCTGCCTACAGTGAACAAAGCATTTGCTCGGGTTTATTAGCTTGAAGTGCAGCAGCAGATTACAGCATATGATCTTATACCTGATTCTGACATGGCTGCTCCTACTGCTAATCATGCCTCTCATCAAGGTGGTACTACCAACCCTCCAAATGTTTGGAGAAGGGATAACAAGAAGGCAAGGACTGATAAATCATCATAATACTGCAATCATTGCAAGAAGAATGGGCATACTATCGACTACTGTTGGCATCTCAAGAAGCTAAAGAGGCAACAAGCAGCAGCTGCTGGACAAAGGTTTGCAGCAAATGTGGAAGAGGCAGATACTTTTGAGCAGAGTGATACTCCTTGTGAGGTTGCTGCAGCAAAGCCTTTTGCATCAAAATCATTCGATCAATCAATGGATCCTTCTTTTATACAGGCGCTCGCTAAGGAGCTTTTCAAGCTGCAAAATCATTCTGTTCAGCGTCAGTTACAGCAAGACATTGCAGGCCCTTCTTTCTCAGGTACTGTACTTGCATATTCTGCTGTTGGTAGTTCTTCTATCCCTTTGCATTCTTGGATTCTTGACTCAAGAGCTTCAGACCACATGTGTTTCGACTTACGATTGTTTAGCAAATATTCAGTGTTACACAAACCACTTGTTGTTCATCTTCCTGATGGTCAAATAAAGACTGTCACTCATACTGGAATTGTGCCACTTACAGTAAAGTTATCTCTGCAGAATGTCTTATTCTTGCCTGATTTCAAGCATAACTTGCTTTCTTTGGGTCGTTTATTGGGTGATAATCATTTGACTGCTCTATTTGACCACGATTCATGCTCAATACAGGATCCTTCTACTGAGGAGGTCATGTGCACTGGCAGCAAGAGGGGTGGAGTATACCAATTTCTTCAAAATACTCAAAGTTTTTTTTTTTGGTAAAGGGTAAGTATATATATATAAAGAATGTGTAACCAATTACAAAAGCCCCAAATGACTACATCAATTTATGTAGCCATCTAGCGTCTTTCGGAAGAATAGGATATTTAATCATACACATTACTCTATTAACGACATCCTTCTTAATCACTTTCGCCAAAACTCGTGGCAAAAGCACATGACCCTCAAGCCTACAGATATTTCGTTGCCTCCATATATGATAAATCGCCGCATTGATCATAGCCCGGATTAACTTGCATTGAAGCTTCGATCCCCTTACACGATTCGCCCAAAGTAACCCTCCATCTCCCGGAATCTTCCTTGACACCCAATCTCCCAGAATCCGTATAACTCTCGTGCTCCAGGTACAAGCAAAGAACAAGTGTTCTATGGTCTCCGCTTGCGCCTCACACAAAAGGCACATATTCGTGTCCACAATGCCCCACCTCTCTAACTTCACTCTCGTATTCAAAGCCCCCCGAAACACTAGCCATGCTATGAAACTATGTTTCGGTTCACTCCACTTACTCCACACCTACCTCCACCACGTCACACTCTCTCTGTGAATTCGCAATTCATCATAGGCCTTGGAAATCAAATAGTGAATATCCGAACCATGCCAAAGATCATTCACATACATATGCTTAATCCTCTCTTTAGCCTGACATATCTTCCTCCAAGCCCACGTGACATCAGCATGAGGCTGAAAATCACGCCACGAGGAACCCTTCAGGTACACACTATTCACCCACCGAACCCATAATCTATCCGGTTTATCAAACACCCAAGCAGCTAGTTTAGCCACCGCAGCCTCATTCCAAGTAACCAAGTCTCTCAATCCCAACCCTCCCTCAGTCTTGGGACAACAAATTTTCTCCCAACTCACAAGAGCTCGATTTGTGCCTTCCACCCCTCCATCCCAAAGGAAATTCCAGCAAAGAGAACCAATTCTAGCCATCACATACTTAGGTATAATAAAAACCATCGCCCAGTAGTTGTGTAGCTGAGATAACACAGACTGAACTAAGGTTAATCTACCTGCATAAGACAGCTTACGGGCTCCAATACCTGTAATTCTCGCAGTAATACGTGCCAAGAGTTTTTCACAATTAATCTTACCCAATTTGGTGCTTTGAATAGGGAACCCCAGATACCGAAATGGCATAGAACCCTCCACACACCTCGAGAACTCCAGAATTGCAGCTTTCCTGTCCTCGTCAACACTTGCAAAATAAGCATGGGATTTACCCACACTAATACACAGGCCCGAAGCCTTACTAAACGTGGCAAAAGCTCTCCATAATAACTCCATCGACTCCGAATCCCCTTCGCAAAAGAGTAGCAGATCGTCAGCAAAGAGTAAGTGACTGAGCTTCATCCCACCACATTTCGGGTGGAACTTAAACTTCTTCTCCATAGCCACATAATCCATAATACGAGTAAAATACTCCATACAGATGGTGAAAAGCAATGGCGACATAGGATCTCCTTGCCTCAACCCCCTTTTCCCTCGGAAGAAGCCAAAATTATCCCCATTAACACTTAAAGAATACGAAACAGTCTCGACACATTCCATAATTAACATGCGAAAATGATCCTGAAACTCTAAGGCTCGCAACATCTGATCCACAAACCTCCATTCAACACTATCATAAGCTTTATGAATGTCCACCTTAAAAAGGCATCTGGGAGAAATTCTTCCCCTATTGTACATACGGACCAAATCCTGACAAATCAGCACGTTTTCAACAATGCTCCTACCCTCAATAAAACCCCCTTGCGTCGGGCTAATCAGGCTAGGCAAGACCCGAGCCAATCTCTTACAAATGATTTTTGAAATACATTTGTATATAACATTGCAACACGCTATCGGTCTAAATTCTTTCACAGACTGAGGACGATTAACCTTCGGAATTAAGGTAATATTTGCATAATTTAGTTGTTTAAGCAGCTTACCTGACAAAAAAAATCCAGAATGGCTTTCGAGAAATCCTCCCCAACAATATCCCAAGCATCGATGAAGAATTGGCTTGAAAAACCATCCGGACCCGGAGCTTTGTCTCTTGGAATGCTAAACAGAGCCTGTTTGATTTCATCAGCAGAAACAGGCTGCTCCAGTGCCTGTTTCATGTCAGCAGTACACAATTTCCCTCTTCTGATCACGCCCACATTTACAGCCTCCACGCTTCGAGAATCGCCCAAAAGAGCTTTATAATACCGTAAGAAAGCATCCTCAATGTCAGCCGTGTGGCATTCAGTCCCTTCCGCGTCAGTCAGCTGGACTACTGCATTTCGAGCTCTTCTAGCTCTCATCAGGCCATGAAAGTAGGCCGAATTGACATCCCCTTCACGGACCCACTTTTGCTTCGCCTTTTGTGACCAATAATCAGCCCTAGCAGGCTGCAAGGAACGCACTTGATCACTCAATTCCGCTTCAGATTGCAGCAGTTCAGCTCGCCTATCAGTCCGCAGCAATACCTTAAGCTGTTCAAGCTTCAATTCTGCCTGCAAGCATCGATTTTCAATGTCCGAGAAGCATTTTGCATTCAATTCTTTCAGTGGCTTCTTCAAACTCCTTAGCCTCGACACCAGTTGGTACATCAAAGTTCCCCTATTCGCACCCTTCCACACATTCGCAACACAGCTCAAAAAATCAGGAGCTTTACTCCACATATTCAAAAAATCAGGAGCTCAAAATACTCGAAGTTTACATGACAATAAATGTACAGTTTCACTTTCTGTTTCTGTAAAAGATACTGATGTTGCCTTGTTACATTCAAGATTAGGTCATTCTTCTCTGAGCACGCTTAAGCGTGTAATTCCTGCCATTGATAATGGCAAATCATTCCATTGTGATACTTGTATCATGGCAAAACATCATAAATCTCCTTTTCCTATCAGTTCTCCATTTGATTTGATTCATATTGACCTATGGGGTCCTTACAGAATTAAAAGTATATCTGGAGCATCCTAGTTTCTCACAATTGTTGATGATTATAGTAGAACTACATGGACTTTCTTATTTAAAAGCAAAGAACAAGTTCCCACCTTACTGCAATCTTTCATTGCTTATGTTACTACTCAGTTCAATTCTAAAATCAAGATGATCAGGAGTGATAATGGTACTGAAATCGTACAGCAAGAATGCCATAACCTGTTCTCTACTCATGGAATTGTGCACCAAAGGTCTATACCAGGAAATCCTCAGCAAAATGGTAGAGTAGAGAGGAAACATCGCCATTTGCTTGAGGTTTCTAGGGCTCTAAGAATTCAGGGTTCACTGCCAAAGAGATTTTGGGGCGAGTTAATTCTTGTTGCTACTCATCTTATTAATCTTATGCCTTCAAAAGTACTGGGTTGGTCAACTCCTCATGAGAAGCTTTTTCATACCAAGCCTCATTATTCTTATCTCAGGATAATTGGGTGCTTACGCTATGCAGCAAAGAGGAACAGTGATAAGTTTGAGCCAAGGGCTCTAAGGTGCATTTTTCTTGGATATCCTATGGGTCAGAAAGGCTACTGATTGTATGACCTGGAGATTCACAAAACTTTTGTGAGCAGAGATGTAATTTTCCAGGAAACGGTGTTTCCCTTTCACTTAGATTACAAGCATGATGCAGGGCTTATGTCCACTTCTCCTCCATCTAACATGCCTGCTATTATTGATGCTGATCCTTTACCGCTAGAGACAGCAGATTATACTCCAATCAATGTTGTTTCATCTGAGAATGGGTTTGTTATTACTCCATCTTCAGGTGTTACTGGTGATAATGGAGTACCTGCAGATGATGCTATTATTCCTAATACTGCAGATGATGCTATTACAGATGATGCCATCATCCCTCCTATTGTTCCTCAAAGGAAATCCACTAGGATTCGTCATGTTTCCTCTAAATTGGATGGTTTTATATACAAGGATGTTCCTTCAGGGTCTGCCGCTAATTCAGTCTTTTCACCCTCATATGCATTCCTTGCTCAATCTCTACAGCTTGATGGCTAATCTGCTAGCGGTCTTGTTGTAATGCTCTTCAAGTCTATGAACCATCCTGCTATACTTAGGCTGCAGCTGATCCTCTTTGGGTTGAGGCAGTCCAAAGAACTGGCTGCTCTCGAACAGAATAATACTTGGGTTTTGACCAAGCTACCCCATGGAAAGAAAGTGATGCGCGCGGATTGTCGTCTATCCAACGCGGTCAAACAATATTTATAACCCCGGAATACTACTACTACGTAGTAGCGGTAAGTCAGGGATCGATCCACAAGGACGGTCGAGAGGGGTAGTCGTTCAAGTCAATGTCTAGGAGTAATTGAGTCGAGAATGAGGGTTTGGTTGAGTCAAGCTAGGTTCACTGAATGAGCTTATGTGATTAAGTTGGGAAACTATAGATGGGAAAGGCGTTAGGGAGAGTCGGGGAATCGGAAATAAAGACAAGAATCTAATAATGCAAGAATCATCACAAGATGTATAAGGGAGGTTCCACCTTTCGGTTTCCCTACCAACCAAGTCTAAGCCCGCTTTCGCGACGAATGGGCTACGGTCTCTAAACGGAATTACCCAAACCCCGAGTTTCCTCATATTGGACCGAGTGAGTCAAGTCAACCTAGGTGATCAAGCTAAGTCAAACATAACACAACAATCCCATTAAGACGATATCACCCTCAAATGCAATAATGTTACAAAAGATGAAATCTTTATCTATTATTCCTCCTCCCCTAACCCCCAACCAAAGAGATCTACTCAGTGGTTGACAACAAAGCATTCATTAAGAAGAAAATAATTAAAGCATGCATAAAAACTACACTAACAAATATACTAATGGAGAAGAGGGAGAGGAGAGAATTTTACCCACAATGGAGAAAATCAAAGAGGAAGAATAATAATAATAATAATAAAGATTGAATCTTGAGAGAAATACACAAGAATTTGTCACTAATCCATGCATAAATCTTCAAACTTCAAAAGAGAAATAAGGATCTTCAAGAAACAAGACAAGGGTTTTGTCACATAAACCCTTGTAAAACCCTTGAATCTTCAATAATAAACCCAATTCTTCAATAAAGATTGTAACTTTACTATTAATAATGGAGTAATTGTATTAATATTAAGTAGATCTATAATTATTTTTGAGAATTTTCTAAGAGAGTTTTACTACAATCTACTACTACTTACTACAATATGGAGGTTTTCTATCCTACTTCTAAGAGGCACAATCAAGGCTCACTTAAGGCACACTTTGGCTCAAAACCCTAGGTTTTGTATTTATAGAGTTGCTTAATGGGTTGCACAAACTTCAAGGCCCAAATCCGATTTCTCTTCATTTTGCAAGACCATCACCCTTTGCATCTTCATGGGGTGGAATTTCGCCCCGCGGCTCGACGTAATAATCCCACCGGGTGAAATTTCACCCGGTGAGATTTTCTTCGTTTTTCGCGCTTTCGACCCGTCTTCACCATCGGGCGAAATTTCACCCGGTGGGCGAAATTTCGCCCGGTCAAGTCGCCCGGTCGTGCGTGCCGTGAAAATCTTCGGGGATGAAAAAATGTCGTCGGGCGAAACTTCACCCGGTGGTCCATTGACTCTTTTCCGGTCTTTTTCTTCGTTGATCAGTTGGATTATTTGAACTTTCGGTTGTGTGCTTTGCTCTTGGACCGTATCTCTCTCTTGCTCGTAGAAGCTCAAACACGTTTTCGGTCGAAAATCCTATCAAAATAGACAAAAAACTACCAAAAACACGTAAAATGCAAAAGAGAGACACTAATGTGAGAATTACGCAAAATATGGCGATAATCGCACTCAAGTCTCACAAAATAGAGGAAAAACGGGTCTAAATGGGAGGAAAAACGGTCCAAATTTGGCACACAACAATTCCCCCACAATAAACCGTTGCTCGTCCTCGAGTAATGACCCAAAAAGAAACTAACCACTACTACTAAGCTAGACTATGCTAAGCCGATACGAGGCAATTAACGGGCCCGCTCCGTCCCTTCAACTCACATCTAGATACCCATGAGGTAAGGTACCTCCATGCAAGGCAAGTTGGGGCTTGCTCAAAATTGGGGTTGCGACTAACACACACACAAACACATAACAAAGAAGACACACATAAAAAGTTAGTCGCAACCAAAGAGAAAATAAATCACCGAATCCCTCATCGAAACGGCGGAGAAAGCAGCGATTCGAGCTTAAGACAAGCGAGAACACTACCAAGCTAGTAACACAAATTGACATGGACAAGATCCTAATAGGATGACAATCAATCAATAAAAACATTGAAAATTTACCAATGTCCTTCTAATTCCACTAAAGATGCCTACAACGGGACGATAGATGGAGTGGATAAGTGAGAACCATGGAGTTAGTAAGCACTGTAGGTAAGTGTTATGCCGTCTCCTAAGCTAAGCCTAGAGGGTCGTTCCAAACTCGAGAAAGCCAATTTAGATCAAAAAGGATGGATAAGTGTTTGCAAATTGGTAAGGATTGCCAAATTACCGCTATTTTCCTTCCTCAGGACTCGGTCCTCTAGTAGGCATTTCACGGCAATAAGACAATCAAGGGATTATTTGGGTTTGGGAACGATTTTTGAGATTTTGATTTTCTTTTTCGGTTTCTCTTTCCCCATTATTTCGATCGAGGGCTTTTTTTTTCAATAACATTCTTTTGCCCTTCTTCTTCATTTTTCCCTTTTTTTCTTTCTTTGATTAGCCCATTTTTGGCTAGATGATTCATTTGAGGAACAAGGTAAAGTATATTTTTGCAAGCTTATTTGTGGAGATGGATGTATGGTAGAGAAATAGGCTAGTCGGGTGTGCACCCCCTTCGAACCCATAAAAGGATGAAAGTTTTGGACTAAAAGTGGCTTCTCAAGTAAGGTCACCTAAGAGAACGGGGAACGGTAACCAAGGCCTTATCACTCCATGGGTGGTCAAGGTGGTCAAATGCAAATCCCGATGTAGACTCCTAGTAGAAGAGATGGACTCATGGTAAAAATTCAATGCAAAAATTGGTTCAAGGTCATTCTACTAGAATTATGTCCAAAAATCAAAAAGGGTCACTAACAAGTGAGTAATAAACACTCGGCCTAATCTCAAAATCGGGTTTTCGAAAACTTTACCTAGACAAGCTATACACAAAATAAAAAGAACACAAAGATGACAAAAATACGAGAAAACAAAAACAAAAACACAATCACAAGTAAAGCCAAGCACTCCAAACTCCATTAAGTCAACACAATCCACAACCACCAATTCCAAAATGTTCACCAACTGAAGCTCCAAATAGCATATACGCCCAAACTCCATGCATAAGAGAAGGGGATAAAACGAAGGTAGAAAATATTACCGTGCGGTCTTCATTTCATTTCCGCTACCTTACGTACCAATCCTAAATGGTTGGCGGTGTACCTACAAGATGGAGAATGCAAGACAATACAAGTAACACAAAAACGAAAATAAGAGAAAAGAAAAAAAATTGAAAATTTTTGGATTTTTGGGTTTTTTTTAAGGAAAAAATGAAAAAGAGAATGGATAAAAGGATAGTAGATCCCTCCCCCACACTAAAACTGTGCATTGTCCCCAATGCACGAATAGGAGAAGAATCGAGAAAAAGAAAAAGAGAAAAGAACGGAAAATCTTTTTGAATTTTTGTGATTTTTCAAATGTTTTTGGATTTTTCAAGATTTTTCGAATGTTTTTGTATTTTTGAAGATTTTTCAAATGTTTTTGTATTTTTGATGGTTTTTCAAATTTTTTTGGATTTTTCAAAAATTAAAGAGAAAGAAAAGAAATGAAAGATGAAAAAGAAAGAAGAAAAATAAGAAAAATCGATAAGGGAAGAAAAAGAACGTAGGTGTAATCACATCACCTCGCCCGGATTCTTCACAAATCGGGAAAATTAAAAGAAAAAGAAAATTTTGGATTTTTCAAATGGTCTTGGTGCGATCAAGTCACCGAAGACCGGGAGCAATAATCAGGTCCTTCTTCTCTAAGGCACCTGCAATAAATCTCACGTGTGTAACGACCCAAGTAGGATCATGGAGGGGCTTACAATTCCTCAAATCAACAAAATAATCATTATAAATCAATCAACAACCATAATTTCAAATGCCAAAAATTGGCGCTGCAGGGACTGACAGAGATTACGATAACTGAGACAAGAGACAGACCACTGGCGACTGACACTGACAACTGACACCCCCACACTGACACTAACAACACTCGACCACTCACATAGGACCTGGGGGACGAGGTGGTGGTGGGTAGTAAGACCCAGGCGGAGGCATACCGAAAAATCTATCAAAGTAGCTATGTTGCTGCTGCAACATCCTTTGGTTCTCCTCTGCCGCCAACCTCGCCGCTTGGGCATCCCTAGCGGCGTCCCTAGCCATCTCAAAAATGGTTCGTGCGTACTCAAAACCATCCCTAGAGTACGCGTACGAGCCATGCGCAGTATCGCGCGCATCTCGGGCCAAATTGTAGGCATCTTGGGCCAGGTTTAGTGAGGATGTTGAGTTCTCCCAAGTCTGACGTGTACGATTATAGACTTCCCCCATTGGTTGTAAAAGTCCTCTGATCCAAAGAACGAGGAGTGTCGCGGAGGACTCATGTTGACGTCCTCCTGAAAACCAGGGGTAGACTGGGTGAACGTGGAGTGTCGGTGTGGTGTGAATTCCGAAAAGTCAGGGGTGAAAAATTGCGAGGTCTGGGGTTCGGGTTGGTGGGAGGAAGAGGGTGCATGTGATGATGACGGTAAAGTCCTATAACCCTCGTCCCGAGAGGTTCTAACCTCTGGTTCCTCCTCCGACACATCTACGACCTCTATATCATCGTCGCCAAAGTCTAAAGGTCCCTCGGGGTATTGAACTATACGAAACTTACCTCGGGTGTTATCCCGAACGTACTCCCCGGACCTCTTCGGCATGCCGAAGTTCTCTTCAATATCTAGCCTTACCCAATCGGGGTTAGGCAATGCAATGGCGCGCAGCTCATTAATCTTATACAGAAACAAACTGTTATAATCCCCTTTCTGGGGCCACACAAGAAAAGGACAATAAACTTCATCTATAAAAATTCCCGCTCCACCAACTGGTCTTAAATCGCTAAAATCGACTTTCAAGGCTCTAGCTAACATCGTCACAACACCACCGCAAGAAATGTTCTTGCGGCCGCCCTTCGCAATCTGAGCGAAATGAGTAGCTAAGGCCTCTGACATGTCGATCGATGGGCCTCTCTCCGAAACTGCATCCTCTAAAAGCTGAACAGCTGTAGCGCTACAGTTGTGATGCGTATCATAGCTTGACAAGAACGAGTTAGCTATGATGCGCGCCACATACCGGAGGATGGGGTTTCGGATCGAGAAAGAACGCATTTTTCCTCCCTTGAAAGGCCTCTGGCGGGCTATTTTAAACCAAAATCGATCTCGGCCGAATTTATCGTCCCGAGTCTGGCCCGCCTCAGGCTTTCGAAGGACTGAAGAGGGTAAACTAAGCAGTGCACCGAAGTCTCTCAAGTTGAGGACGTACGAAGTCTCTCGCAACTGAAAAGAGACAGTGGTATTATCGTCACCACTTAACTCGAAAGTTGAGAAAAATTCGCACGTCAATTTCTGAAAAGTTTCCTCCTGAGAGGCATAAAAATTGATGAGACCAAGACTTCGGCACATTGCTCGTACCTGCGGTTCTATGCCCATACGCTCAAGTACATCTCGAGCCGCCCAACGAGTTGGCTCGAGACGACAGACCCATAATTTTTTACATTTATCGACATGAGCTTTGTTAGCAAAATATAGACCAGACAAAGGTTCACGGAAATTACGACGGATTTTCGGGTAACATACCTCGAGCGGAACAGGTTGTTCGCTCGGAACGGCTCCTTGCGTTTGAACAGGCATCGGGACAGATTCGTCCCGAGCCTCGGCCGGTTGCTCCTCGGACCTTGAGGATGATGTTGACCCCGAACTGCGATTAAGCATTGATGAAATCCTTTTTCTTGCCATTTGTTTCACTCTCTTCATCCTTGATGCTTGAAATTTGATGATTATGTGTTGACGGTCTCGATTTGGGGTTTGTCGGAACTTGAACAATTTCTCAAAACAAACTCCAAGGAAGTGTTAGGAATGTGATGGGGATGAAGAATATATAATTTAATTTGATTTTGGTGAAGGATTGGAGGGATTAGAGATGGTTTAAGGTGGAGGATTTGGGGTTTGTTTGGGTTTTTGGGGTTTTGATTGAGGAGAGAGATAGGAAAAGATGTATAATGAAGATGGGAAGGATGGGTTTGGCTGGGTAAGTGGCGCGGGGTGATATTTCGCCTGGTGGGTCACCATCGGGCGAAATTTCGCCCAACGGACTTCGGGTCGGTTTTCGACATTTCCGCACTACTTCACCACCGGGCGAAATTTCGCCCGGTCGAATTTCCGTCAATTCCGAGTCGTAAAATATTTTTACCGCAGGGCAAAATTTCGCCCGGTGAAATTCCACCGGGTGAAGTTCTGCCCGACGGATTTTCGTCAATTCCGAGTCGTAAAATATTTTTACCGCAGGGCGAAATTTTGCCCGGTGAGATTCCACCGGGTGAAGTTCTGCCCGACGGATTTTCCGTCAATTCCTTATATTCGAGCAAGTTGCCATCGGGTGAAGTTTCACCCGAAGGACCTCGGGCCACAATTCCACCAGGCAAAACGTTGCCCGGCGAGATCCTTCACTCCGAATAAGCTTCTTGCTACGAAAATTTTTCTATGACTCGGTCCAAACATCCTTAACTTCTTCAAAAATACAACTCATCTTCTCAATCCAATTCGTTTATAATCGTTTAAAGCGCGATTCCAAAAATTCCCGAGAGAAATCTTCATGATTCCTGCAAGTACCAAAGAGAAAACAAACTCCCAAAAGAAAAATCTAAAATCTATTGTTCGAGAAAGATAAATTAAAAAAGGACGAGAATATACAAATATTTACAATGGTGGTTATTATGGACACCACCAAACCGAATTTAGCGTTTATGATTAGTTGGGGTTGCTTAAAAAGCAACCCGAAGGGTCTTGTTCATTGGCTCCAAATTCCATGCTACCGATCTTGAGCTTTTCCTTGAATTCCGGCATACCCATAAGTTGCACTACCTCGGGAAGCTTTGTGAACTCGTCGGGAATGTCTTCATCGGAGGTTGCACCGAGTATAAATAGGGCACCGTCATCTTCTTCATCGTCGTACTCAAGATCCTCGGTAGAAGGCTCTTCATTTGATGGGTACTCCACCATTTGGTTCCAGAACTCCAAATTAGGAGGATCTTCGTGAAGGAACGCGGGAAGCACAAATTGGACCGTTTCATTAGCAACAATGAAAGATAACCGCCCTCGCTTCACATCAATAATTACCCCACCGGTAGCTAAGAAAGGTCGTCCCAAAAGGATAGGATTTCGCTCCTCGATTGGCATATCCAAAATGACGAAATCGGTGGGGATATACAAGTTCCCCACATTAACCATGAGGTTACGGGCCAATCCGTAGGGCTCCTTAGTGGTTCCATCGGCCATTTGCACATTCGCGGGGAAAAATTCCAAATCTTTAACATAGATAGTACGAGCAATGTCCAAGGGCATCAAGCCTATGTCAGCACCAAGGTCACATAGAGCTCGATCTATCAAGACGTGGTCGATGGAGCATGGAATGGCAAAACTACCCGGATCACCTAATTTGATAGGAATTGTGACTCTAGGGTTAGGTCTTGGAGAAATGGGAGTTCTTTCTTTCTCGGCGGGTTTCAAAATGATGTCTCAGATGTAATCGGACGGGGTAGGCATAGAAGGGCTTGTATCAATGTTCTCGATAAGGTCGGTGAAGGTTATCATACCCAAAGCATGATCATCAAATGGGATCGGTGGCTTGTCATTCAAGGGAGGTACCTCAATCCTAGAGAGTAAGTTCATATCCTCTATCGGAATTTGTTCAATGACAAACGAAAGGTCTCCTACAAGGTATTTTGATGGATCTCTTCTTGGTTTCTCGGTGACATCCTTGACCACATTCTCATCAAATTCAATGATTGAGGGATGAGATGTAAGAGCTTGTGAGTCAAAAGATTTCACCGGGTCCTTTTTGCACATTACCTTAATGGCATTCACGGAAGCTTGGTTGAAAGAGTCGGTCGGCTCTTGAGGTGCTCGAGCTCGCGACATGGCTCGTGCCTCTAAAGCTTCAAGTCTAGCTCGGTTTGACGCATTCTCTCTCAACAAGAACTTGATAGTTTCTTGAATGTCATGAAAGGGTTGAGAATTACCTTGGAAGTTCCTTGGAGGGCCTTGATTAGGTGGTGGATAAGCTCCAAAAGGAGGTCCTTGATTGAATGGTGGATGATTTCCAAAGGGAGGTCCTTGATTGAATGGTGGATGATTTCCAAAGGGAGATCCTTGATTGAATGGTGGATGATTTCCAAAGGGAGGACCTTGATTTGGTCTCGGTGGTCCTTGAGGATGGAAACAACCTTGATTCGTGTGAGGAGGCCTTGGTTGATAATGAGGTTCATATGAATTAGGATAAACCCTTTGATTGGGGGCTCTTGGAAAAGGATGTGATCCTTGAGTCGGCGTGGAATGAAATCCGGTCCCCAAATTAGGATTGCTCGTTTGAGGCTTTTCATATGTCTCTTGAGTGTTTGCTTGATGAACGCTCTCCTTTTTCACATAAAGATTGGAGTCGTGGTTGTATTCTCCACAATGATCACAAGGGATATCTACCCTATACGGCTTTGGAGGCGAGATAGATGTTCGCCTAGGTGGTGTAATTCTTCTTGGTCGGGTGATTCTTCTCGGTGGAGAGACTCTTCTTGGAGGAGAGACTTCTCTTGGTGGAGAGACTTCTCTTGGTGGAGAGACTTCTCTTGGTGGAGACCTCGTTTCGAGTTGGAAGGTGTCCCTAACAACCATAGCTTCAAATCTCTCAAAAAGTTGAGCGAGTTGTACTTCAAGAGAGGTCTCCATGTCATTCGATGATTCCGAGTCTCCACTAGATTCACTCTCTTGCAATTCCTTAGCATAAACATCACTCTTGGCTATCTTGTCGAGGAGTTCATGGGATTGATTCTCGTCGAGTAGGAAGAAGTCGCCCTTTGCGGTCGCATTGAGAATGTCCCTAGCATCGGTGGATAGAGAATAGAAAAACGTCTGGAGCATAAGCCAATGAGGGATACCGTGATGTGGGCACTTCATTTGTAAAGTCTGAAATCGATCCCAAGCCTCGCTTATACTTTCATTTTCGCCTTGTCGGAAGGTTTGAATCTCCATTCGATATTGATTGGTCTGGAAGGAGGATAATATTTTTCTAGAAATGCATTGGCCAATTGATTCCAAGTTTGGAAGGTATAATCGTTGTGGCTTTGTAGCCATCTCCTAGCATCATCACGAAGAGTTTTGGGAAACAACAGTCGATGGAATTGGCATGAAGTAAGTCCATTCAACTTCATTCCAATTAGCTTCTCTTTAAACGTCGCTATGTGTTCTAGAGCATCTTCTTGTGGAAGTCCATGATAAGTGTCTTGTTGGACTATAGCAATTGAAGAAGTCTTGAGCTCAAATTTATCGGGTATGGTTCCATATGCGACGGGAGAAGAGGTTTGTTCATGGGTTGGTTGGGAGTGAGATCTTAAAGTAGGCATGTTTGTTTGTAGAGGTGATTTTTGAAGAGAGAAGAGGGAAAGGGAATTTTGTGAGAGTTTTGAGAATGGTGGATGGGTGGAAAGTTGATGTAAGATATGGATTAGGGTTCACTTTGGTTGATTTGAATTCCGAAATAACAATATCGTCTCGCTTGCACTGGTATGGAATAAGCGATGCCAAATATGATTGTTCCTGAACACAACTCAATTCAAAGATGAGACTCCTAGCACCGAGCGGTACTAGGGTAAAAGAGAAGAAAACAATTACTCAAATACAATGACAAAAACACAACTAACTGATCACCGTCCCCGGCAACGGCGCCATTTTGATGCGCGCGGATTGTCGTCTATCCAACGCGGTCAAACAATATTTATAACCCCGGAATACTACTACGTAGTAGTAGCGGTAAGTCAGGGATCGATCCACAGGGATGGTCGAGAGGGGTAGTCGTTCAAGTCAATGTCTAGGAGTAATTGAGTCGAGAAGGAGGGTTTGGTTGAGTCAAGCTAGGTTCACTGAATGAGCTTATGTGATTAAGGTGGGAAACTATAGATGGGAAAGGCGTTAGGGAGAGTCGGGGAATCGGAAATAAAGACAAGAATCTAATAATGCAAGAATCATCACAAGATGTATAAGGGAGGTTCCACCTTTCGGTTTCCCTACCAACCAAGTCTAAGCCCGCTTTCGCGACGAATGGACTACGGTCTCTAAACGGAATTACCCAAACCCCGAGTTTTTCCATATTGGTCCGAGTGAGTCAAGTCAACCTAGGTGATCAAGCTAAGTCAAACATAACACAACAATCCCATTAAGACAATATCACCCTCAAATGCAATAATCTTACAAAAGATGAAATCTTTATCTATTATTCCTCCTCCCCTAACCCCCTAACAAAGAGATCTACTCACTAATCATGGTGGTTGACAACAAAGCATTCATTAAGAAGAAAATAATTAAAGCATGCATAAAAACTACACTAACAAATATACTAATGGAGAAGAGGGAGAGGAGAGAATTTTACCCACAATGGAGAAAATCAAAGAGGAAGAAGAAGAATAATAATAATAATAAAGATTGAATCTTGAGAGAAATACACAAGAATTTGTCACTAATTCATGCATAAATCTTCAATATTCAAAAGAGAAATAAGGATCTTCAAGAAACAAGACAAGGGTTTTGTCACATAAACCCTTGTAAAACCCTTGAATCTTCAATAATAAACCCAATTCTTCAATAAAGATTGTAACTTTACTATTAATAATGGAGTAATTGTATTAATATTAAGTAGATCTATAATTGTTTTTGAGAATTTTCTAAGAGAGTTTTACTACAATCTACTACTACTTACTACAATATGGAGGTTTTCTATCCTACTCGTAAGAGGCACAATCAAGGCTCACTTAAGGCACACTTTGGCTCAAAACCCTAGGTTTTGTATTTATAGAGTTGTTTAATGGGTTACACAAACTTCAAGGCCCAAATCCGATTTCTCTTCATTTTGCAAGACCATCACCCTTTGCATCTTCATGGGGTGGAATTTCGCCCCGCGGCTCGACGTAATAATCCCACCGGGTGAAATTTCACCCAGTGAGATTTTCTTCGTTTTTCGCGCTTTCGATCCGTCTTCACCATCGGGCGAAATTTCACCCGGTGGGCAAATTTCGCCCGGTCAAGTCGCCCGGTCGTGCGTGCCATGAAAATCTTCGGGGATGAAAAAATGTCGTCGGGCGAAACTTCACCCGGTGGTCCATTGACTCTTTTCCGGTCTTTTTCTTCGTTGATCAGTTGGATTATTTGAACTTTCGGTTGTGTGCTTTGCTCTTGGACCGTATCTCTCTCTTGCTCGTAGAAGCTCAAACACGTTTTCGGTCGAAAATCCTATCAAAATAGACAGAAAACTACCAAAAACACGTAAAATGCAAAAGAGAGACACTAATGTGAGAATTACGCAAAATATGGCGATAATCGCACTCAAGTCTCACAAAACAGAGGAAAACGGGTCTAAATGGGAGGAAAAACGGTCCAAATTTGGCACACAACATAAAGCAATAAGAGCTAAATGGGTATACAAGGTAAAGTTTCATCTTGATGGAACGGTTGAAAGATACAAGGCTCGATTAGTTGCTAAAGGATATAGTCAGATAGAGGGAGAAGATTATACTCACACATTCAGTCCTGTTGACAACAGTACGCACTCTGATTGTTGTGGCTGCTGTTAAGGGTTGGTATTTGCATCAACTTGACATCAACAATGCCTTTTTACATGGTTTTCTGGATGAAGAAGTGTATATGACAAAGCCTCAAGGTTATAATGTTGGTTCTAGAGATGATGTTTGTTTGCTTAAAAGATCCTTATATGGACTCAAGCAGGCTTCTCGCCAATGGGACTATGAGCTATCCAAGTTCTTGTCCAAGCTTGGTTATGTTCAATGGGACTATGTTATCAAGGGACATATCACCGCTAGTTTTGTTCTCATCCTGGTATATGTTAACGATTTGATTGTTACTGGCAATGATGAGTCTGAAATTGTTGCTGTCAAACAGTCCTTAGGATCATGCCTTCACTATTAAAGATCTTGGCCAGTTACGTTATTTTCTACTGATCGAGGTTGCACGGTCTAAAAGAGGTATTCTTCTCAATCAGCGCAAGTATATTGCTGATATACTCAGAGATTCTCACATGGAGGAATGTATACCAGCAAATTGTCCACTACCTACTGGTTTAAAGCTGTCAACTGATGATGGTGATCTTCTGGCATGTCCTGAAGTTTATAGGAGGCTAGTTGGGCGTCTTCTATATCTCAATATGACTCGACCTGACATCTTATATGGTGTACAGCATCTCAGTCAGTTTTTGGCTGCACCCAGGTTTCCACATCTTCAGGCTGCTCTCCACATCATAAGATATCTCAAAGGTTCTATAAACTTAGGACTCTTTTATCCTGCTGCATCTCAGCTTGTCCTCTCTAGTTATTGTGATGCTGATCACGCCACTTGTGCCTTTTCTGCAAGATCAGTGACTGGTTACTGCATTTTTCTGGGGCAATCCCTGATTTCTTGGAAAACCAAGAAACAACCTACAGTTTCCAAGTCCAGTACAGAGTCGGAATATCGCAGCATGAGTCAAACTTCAAGCGAGATTGTATGGTTGAATGAGCTGCTTAAAGAAATGCAGATTTTCGTGCCTCTTCCTATCACTTTATATTGTGATAATAAAGCCGCTCAACATATTGCTGAAAATCCATTTTTTCATGAACGCACCAAACACATCAAAGTCGACTGTCATTACATTAGAGAGCAAATACAAGATGGTTTGATTGCTACTTCTCATGTTTCCTCTGACCAACAGGTTGCTGATGTCTTAACTAAGGCATTGGGGTATACGGATCATAGTCCTTTCATTGTCAAGCTCGGACTGGTCGATTATGCTCCAAGTCCTCCTTGAGGAGGGGGTATTGTGATAATAATACTGCAGTTGCTGTCAGCCAATCATTGAGTGTCACACGGATTGCTGAGGTGGCAAGTTAGTTAGTTTGTTACTAAAGTTTGTTACTATTTTGTGTATAAATAAGAAGAAACACATATTCATCATAAGTTAATTCATTACAACACACTATCAATAATACAATACATCTTCTATTAAGAGTTGATGTGTGAAGTATGCTTGACCTCCGTTGATGAAGTAGCTCAATCTTATTGGTTTCGACAAAGTTATAATTGATCTCTCCTACTATCTCTCAGTAAACCTACTCTTGCATCATGTGGTTAGATGAAATAAGGGTATTATTGTTATCCCCTATACATCTTGCTTTTGTCATGTTGGAATCCATTGATGAATTGAATAGTTTATAAAGTTAAAACGGACTTAAAACATAATTACCGAGGATGGAAGGTACATATATAAACACATAGAGATTCGAAGAAGATGGATGAAAAAAATGGGCATCTCGAGAAGGTAAAGATTGTAAAACTGTGAAGGTAGTAAGGTGGGAGAGAGTAGCTGTAGCTGTAGCTCCTACTTTTTGTAATTCCATCATCAAAACACAGCAAAAGCCAACTTGTAATGTCAGACAGACCAAGAGGCAAGAGTTTTTACTTCTCAACAAGCTCTCCCTCCCTCCTACCGCGCGCCACTCCACCTACTACTTTTACTTTTCTTTTCCGTTTTCCCTGCCTTTTCCCCTCTTCCTACTTTGGTCTCCAGTTAGATAGATAATACGGAGTAATTAATAATTTAAATAGAAAAAAAAAAAAAAAAAGAGAGAGAGAGACTCTGAAAAGTGTTATGGAATCTACTGTAAATATCCCCAATGTTAGCAGTGACTTTAATCCCTCCTCCTCCTCCTCCTCCTCCTTGTATTGTAGTTGTGCCCTGTCCGTCCTCAAAGTCCCAGCATAATGTAGTACAGCAATGTGATTGGTAAAGCTATCAGCATCCCAAATATAACCCTGCATCATTTTAAAAAACCAACTCTCTTAATTCACCAACAACTTAACTCCATTTACCGGACTACATCAAGAGAAGCGACGACGCTACATACGCTGTGCTGAGAATGTCAGGATGAACATTGTATTCCTTGGCAAACACAAATGGCACTATTCCTTGGGGTAGAGCCGCCTGAAACAAAATACAATCACCATCACCATTCACTTGAGCAATAACAACGAAAATGATGCATCTTGGCATGCCCATTTGTACCTGTACGATACCGATATGCAAGAGTGTCCCCCTCAACCCGACAGCAATCGAGGCAGCTGCCATGACAGCCGGACCTGTTATGAACCGCACTACTGCTGCAAAGGCTGCTTTCGAATTCCCACAAGCAATGATTTTGGGTTGCAGTGCCATGAACAAACCTGCAAAAAAAAAACCCACTTGGCTAACTCAAACAAACAAACAAACCAACCTCGAATTATTCCTGAATACAACTCGAATTTACCACCCAATATGAAACCAGCGTTCCATAACAACTAAACTGAATCTGATGGGAGATTTATTTGCTGCTTACCGAGACTAAACATGGCCATGCCAAGGCCGGCATCCGAGAGGATTTTGATTGAGCCAGCTACAATGGCAGGCATTTCAATGTGCCACTTAAAGGAGACTAAGGACCAGGTGAGGCCGATGAGACTGGAGTAAGTGTTTGGGTTGCGGATAAGCTTCCTCCACACCATGATCAGAATGAGCCTTGTCATCACACTGGCAGGAGGCATGGCAGTGGCCTTATTAACTTCACCCTGGGAAGGAGGTGCCTTGGGCCGAAGCTCAGTCGTGGAGCTTGACCCCAGCTTCGACAGTGTGGGTCCGCCCTCCACATCTTGCCCGTCGTTGGTTCTGTCCCGAAAGCTGAATTCATCCCTTCCATAATCATCATAATCTACATTCATTGTACCAAGGAAAATGAAGATTAAAACTAATCTAATCTGTCAGGTCAGGGATTAACAAAATTAATTACTCAGTAAAGACAAATGATGCTTCTGAAATCCTGGACATTGTCGATAGAAATGAAGGAATACTCATAATTTATACTACTACGGAATACAACAAATCCACCACACTACACCACACTTTGTGGAGAAATGAAAGGGATGTCCATAACCAGGAGAGTAAAATCCAAATCAACATCATTAAATAAACATCAAAATCAACCCCCCAAAACTCTTCCCCATTCATTTGATAAAAACAACAAAAACAAATCGAGCAGCCAGCATACAAACGTTAAATTATTTAGACAAAAACAAAAGAACAATCTCAGACAGCATTTTGGAGTTTTAAAAAATGGAATCGTAGTTTATTTATCTTTAATTAAAATATTAATTATGGATGATACAAAAGCTAAACAAATGACCGAGATGAAAAGATTAGAATACATGAAGAGATTAAATTAAGCAAAAGAAATGGTGCAAAAGAAACCTTTAGCGTTGGCAACAGAAGAAAGATCATGAGCATATTCATTGCCACCACCACCTCCACCTCTAAACACATGGAGACCCCCTTCAGACACTGGAGATGCACTTGAACTCCACACATACATATGCATATCCTTCTCACCACCAGCAGCGCCACCCTTCTTCTTGGCTCCCGGCCCCGTGGCAGGCGAGAATATCCCGGCTTTCGGCGGGGCTGGGTACCCATTTCCACTCACATTCACCCCTTTAGACCCAAATGGAGGTGGGCCCCCACCAGCACCAGCACCAGCACCAGTAGCAGTAGCAGTTTCCTCATCGAAACCAAGGTTTCCAAAATTAGAAGTTCTTGGACTTACATTGGTCAAACCCTTGCCATTCACAAAGGAGTAGAAGTCATTGTGGTTGAAGCTGGAGCCTCTAGGAGTTTGATTCCTAGAAGATTGGAGGGAGTAAATCTCAGCATTTGTGAGATTAGATGGTCTTGGAGTCATATTATTAGTATTATTACCCCCCATGAGTCCATGGGAATTCCTTGAGAATATGTCAGACCTGGAACTGGCCGATTTCCTGACTTTAACATGTAATTTCCCATCTTCACCAATCTCAGCCTGCGTCTCCAAGGGCTCCTTACCATCCAACGAGATGATATCAGAATCAACCTTGAATGATATAATGGAACCCGCAGTATCAGGAAACTGTTCAGAAATCAGTAGCTTAGCACCCCTGTACTCAAACAAAAACAGCATGATTGTGTACCAAATGATGCACTGGAGTACCACAATTTGCACCATAAGAGTCCCAGAATCATCCCCATACATACCCTTAAGTAGAGGGATGCCCATGACAAGGGTGTTTGGTAAAGTTGAGAGGGAAAACAAGGTAATAGACCATTCTAGAGACCCATTTGCGCTAAGCCTGGACCATATTGAAAGGATTATCAAGACGATGACTTTCTGCAAACTGTCTGCCGCAATGAACCTGTAGTTCATAGCGTAAGGATTGTTGGACGAGATGAAGTGAAAAGACAGAAGTGGGACTGCAAATAGTGCAACAAATCTGTTGATTCCTGAACACTGATCTGGGCTAAATATTTTCCACCATTTGACTGACCCGTATGCTAGTATCATTGCCACATACAGTGGTAAAACCGCTGTCATAACATGGTAAAAATCAAGTAAAGTTATCATCTTCTACTGACTTTCGTTGAAATAAAATGAAATTGCTCTGTTTTTTGTTATTTGGGTTGGGTGAGAAATTAAGTTAAGCCATGGGCATATATAGGATGGGTAGAATGAAGGAATTTGAAAGAGAGGAGGTAGAGAGAAGTAGCTAGTGCACTGGGCTCAAGAAGAAGGAGGAGAAGAAGAAGTGCAGAGAGACAGCAGAGGAGTGAGGAGAGAGAAAGAGAAAGAGTGGAGAATGAAAATGATGGTGTGGAGAAGAAAAGGAGGAAAGTGAAGGTACTATGGTCTAGGGCTTGTGTTATGGCTGTACAATAAATGGCAGACAAGGTGTGACCCCTTTTTGCATTCTTTTTCTCATGCTTAAATTCCTCCCATCTCTCTATCAACATTTTATTACGGTAAGGAGTAAACACCATCTGACATGGTAAACAACTCTATGTAGGGAGGGGTTGGTAAACTTAATTCAAAAAGTAATTGCTCTATTAAGATCATCATTAAAACATGGATTTGGCAATTGAGCTCTGTCTTAATAAATTGTTTGTCTTTATTTTTGATACAAAGGGGAAGAGATCCAATGATGAGGTGATATGTGAAGTCAAATTCATGAGGAGGATCAAATTACATATAAAAAGCATTCCTAAAATAGAAAGACAAACAATTTATTGAGACGCCCCAATATGTAATAGGCAAACAATTCATTGGAACAGAGGGAGTACTAATTAGTACTCCATATTCCTTCGTCCCAAGGAAATGTTCTCATCTAATATGGACACATTTCTTAAGGATTAATATAGGATATTATAAGTGTGTCCAATGTTTACAGAAAATATTACTCGTATAAACAAATGCAAGTTAGCTTAATCCAACTAAAATGAGTGGCTACTCGTAAATAGGCAGTTTTGATAAGGATAGTATTATAAAGTTAACTAATCAAATAAGAAAATAAAATGAGAAGATGTTGGTGGATTTCCGTTTTAGAAAAGTGGGAAGAAGATAGTGGGATGGAGGGAGCACTAATTTTCACCTTAGTTCAGTTTGCATAGAATAATACTTACTTCTTCCATACGTGTTCTACCCATTTGGTAGGGCACATAATTTTTTTGGATAATATTACTCCCTCAGTTTCAATGATTTTTTCCACCTTAAAAATGACTCATTTCTTAAGAAAAATACTCCGTAATAAAGTACGAGTAGGTAAAGGTAGAGAGAGTAAATTAAGCAGAGAATAAAGAGAAAATAAAGTAGACAGAGTACCTAGGTAAACGAGAAATGTGAAAGAAAAAAAAAGTTGAAGAAATCAATTAAATTATTGGAAAAGAAAATGTGGAAAATTTCAATGAAACAGATGAAGTATTAATTAGATAAAGTAAAAGTAACAGTGGTGTTAATATAGTACTCCCTCCTTCTTGAATAAGTCTCATATTTCTTTTATAGTAATTTTTGTTAGTTAGTCTTATTTCCTCTTAAGTAATATCTTCATCTTTATTTCTCTCTCATCATATGCATCACATCAACATTATTCTCTTTTTTTTCATCTTTTTTTAAACTTTGTGTCGAACTCATACGAGGCTTATTCAAGAATGAGAGAGTAAATAAGATGATAAAAAAGTAACTATGGTGTAAATGAGTCGGTAATTATCGTAATTTAAGTAAAAGTTGAGGATATTATAGTAAAAAGTTAGATCAAATAGGAAAGTTTTGAACAGGAAAAAAGATAGAAAGGTGGGCGAAAATGAATTATGGGAAAACATTAATCGAAGGAGGAAGCATTATTCTATTGTAAGGGTGTCATGTTATGTCACTCTCCGGCAAGACCGGGCCGGATACCAGACATCACTTTTTTGGAGACCTGGAGACCAGATCGTATGTGCCCTATCCGGTCCGATTCAGACCGAATTGTCCGAGTCGATCCGGTTTACTGTTGGTGGAGGTTGTTTTGATGGTCGCACACTCGCACGAAGGACGAGCAGGAACCAGTGGTGGAGTTGGTTTGTGCGAAAATAAAGTTGTGAAGTTGATGATGATGTAATGGTAGTGGAGTTGTTTTTTATGGAGGTTGATGATGGTGACGAAGCTGGTAACGTAAGACGAAAAAGAGAGAGAAATACGGAGTATCAGATTACTTTTAACCTGTTACAACAGGTAAATATCCAGAGTCTAGTTCGAGAATATGATACTTAAAATAGAAAAATACATGTACTTGAAATTATTCTAAGAAAGTGGATAATAAGTTTAAATTATTCTCATGAAATAACTTTATTACAGTCCTTAGTAATCACAATGGAAGAACCTCATATAAGGTTCTTCCTTTGCCATGTCATTTTTCACAATAATCTAAATTTAAGAACTTTTAGCTACAATGGAAGAATTTGTTACTCCCTCCATATTCTTGAATTAGCCCGTAAGGGTTGGGCACGAAGTTTAAGAAAAAGTGAAAAAGCAAGAAGATAGTGTTGATATGATGAATGTGATGAGAGAGAAAAAGAGGTGAAATTATTTCCTTAAAAGAAAATAAAAGAAATATGAGGCTAATTCAAAAAGATGGAGGGAGTATTTGTTTCTTAAATGGATCCCATTAGTATTTTTCTTCTCTAACCAAATTATTTTAATTTTCTAGATAAATGTAAGAACTTAGAGCAACAACAATGGTAGAACTTTTTATAATAAGGTTCTTCCCATGCCATGTCATTTTTGCATTTCAATCAAGTTTAAGTACTTTTAGCTACAATGGAAGAACTTATCATATTGTTCTTAGATGGGACCCTGATCTAGCGTATTTTGTATGTGTATATGACGGAGATTTGAGTTAGATTTGGTGATTAAAGGTGCGAATTTAGAGTGTAAATCGTCTATTTAGTTTTATCCAGGAAATTGTGTTTTATTGAAGAAAAGACGATTTTTAAGCTATAATTCCTTGAGGTGTGATCTGGGCTCGAGACGGGGAGTACGAAGAACAAGCCCAACTAAACCCGAGTGAAATATTAAAGCGCAGCTCGGGGTCTGAAGACGGAACTGCCTCGGGTTCCGTGTCAGCTTAATTATTATTTACTATTATTATTATTAGATTTAGGAAATTAGTAGAATTTCCTATTATTATTATTATTAGACTATATACTATTAGTTTTTCATTATATATCATCATTCATCATTCAGTTCAATTAGAAAAAAAGAAAAACCCTAAGCATGTGTAACTAATCTTTCTTCTCGGATCAAGGATTTGAAACTTTCTAGTTAATTGATTGTGAGACTTTTCTTAATCTTTGTTTAATTACTTGAGTATTGTTTATTCCTTGTGCTAATTTTATGATTGTTGTTTATTTAATCTTTTTGGCCAATTGATTATTTCAATCTTCAATCTATTGCAATTCTTTGTGTTTGAATCCGTAATTGTTCAATTCGCTAGATAAAGTTGCAACCTTTAGACCTAATTATTTGTATGCGTTTCATCGTAATTGGGTAAAGGGAGAACATATAATTCGAACCAATAACCGCGTGTGTTAAAGGTCGTTATTTCTTTGAATTGTTCATATCGTTCATGCTGTTATTGAATTAAATCTAGACGCGAGGATTAGGTTGTTCAATAATTAGGTTGCTTAGTATCGCGTTTCGACCTAAGTAATATTATCTACGGAACAATTGGAACCTCCAGTTTCACAATAGAATACTCAAGGATTAAATAAAGATGAGTAGTCGATGATCAATTGTTTAATTAGTTAGTGGATTTTCTTTGAGTCGAGTTTCTTAATTATCTGAATTCTCATTATTAGTTATTTTACTTTCGTTATTTTAGTTATTAGACAAATCAATCAAAAACCCCCCATTATTATTGTTACGTTAATTTATTTTAATTACACATTAGTTACATCGTCGTCCCTGTGGATTCGACACCCGACTTACCTCTAATATATTGTTAAAGGTAATAGAACTTAATTATCTATCTTTGGGAGCATACGACCTAGGCTCACCAAATTTTGGCGCCGTTGTCGGGGAAGGCAATAGTTAATTTTTGTGTTTTTTTAGTTTAGATTTTTATTTATTTATTTTTAGCTACGCTAGTATATGCATAATACTCGTTGCACTAACAATCCACTCGAGCCTTACGACTCAGAGATCGAACGATTCCTTTTCAGGTGGAGGCAAGGTGATAATAGCGAATTGATCATTTTTGATCAACCCGAGCCCGAAAGGGATCTCGAATCCATATCGAAATCTGAACCTGAATCTGAAGACGACACAGTTATGGCGAGAGAAACACACGTACTTTGAAGGAGCTCACATCTCCTAATCTTGCGGTTCAACCGTTATGCATCACTTTTCCAGCTTTAGCCGAGGGAACAACTTTTGAATGGAAATCGGGTCTGATTCATCATCTGCCCACTTTCAATGGAACGAGCATCGAAGATCCGAATAAACATCTTCTAGTATGAAGTCGGTCGGTGTGACTGACGAACAACTGCAGCTACGAGCTTTTCCCTTTTCATTGAAGGGTAATGCAAGAGATTGACTATATTATCTACTGCCTAATAGTGTCACAACTTGGGTGGATATGAAGAAGGCATTCTTACAGTAAGAGCATGTCTGGAGCTGAAAACACTCATCAACAGTATATGTCCTTTCTTGGTGTAATGTGAGAATTGCTTAGAACTTTTTCTATCTGCACCCTTTGTTTTAGCCCTTTTCAAAGTTGAATCACTCTCTTCCTTAGAGTAGTTAGGTGTAAAACCAGCATAAGCATTTGCTTCAGGTGTAAGATCAATAGATTCACTAATTTACTCCTGCTTTTCCACTGTTTGTAAGAGACTAAAACTCTGATCTGTTAATTGTAGGGACACCATCCATAGTTAGAACATGTGTCTTAACTTGTTCATAAGAACTGTTTAATCCCATCAACAAATGGATGACTTTGGACTGTGTCTCTCTGTTCAGAAGACGTTTAAGCAACTGACAAGTACATTTATCAATAGCATGAAATGTGCAGGGAGAATGGGGTCTAGATCCATTTTTTAGGTCGTGTAAGAGGTGTAAGCCTCGAAAGCCTTTGGTACTTCGGTAGAGCGAGCAACCCTTAAACCAAATAACATTTTTGTACCTTCTCCGATTTCTGCATTTCATTCTTTATTTGGCCCGCTTCAAACAAAATGAGAAAAGGGGGATGGAATGGGCCACCCCACCCAAGAGCACTTATGTCATATGGGAACTCATGGCTGGAAATAATCCAATTCTTCCCAAGTATGCTTAAAATTACCATTACCATAGTAATCAACTAAAGACTTATTTTCTTGAGCAAGTTCATTTAGATTTCTCTTAAAATGATACAACTCCAATCCATTTGACTGACCATAAGCCTCAATCAACTCACTCCACAATTGCTTAGAAGTGCTAACATACATCATGTTACTCTTTTCTTATCTAAAGAGTTAAGAATCCACTTGATTACAAGTAGATCACATCTTAGCCATTGATGATATTTCTTGTCATTTCGAGCAGGTTTAAGGCAAGTTCCAAACACAAAACCTTCCTTATTCTTTGATGCTTAGGCCATTAATGTGTCTCTCTTCCACGCCAAAAAATCAATGTTATCAAAGAGATTGCTTACTAAAGAGAGATTCAGTTGATCCAAGCTAGTTAAGTATAGTGAATCATCATACACATCATACGAACTTTGTGAAGAATGTCCTTCTATACTAGGCATTTTGTTTTGATTGAATTTTTGAAAAAAATTTCTTTGAAATTTTTTGATTAAATTTACTGGAAATTGAAATCTAGATAACAAGAAATTCGCAAACTTTGAGAATTCTAGCTATAACAAGATGCGATGAACGATGAACTCAATTTAGAACAATTGAGTCACGAAAACCGAGTTATATATGATGAATTCAAGCGAATGAATCAAGATGCGAACAAGATAGCGAAGTTGCAAACAAAATAGTGAGAGCTTGAATAATGAAATTCTGCTTCGAAAAAATTGAAGTACAGTGTGCAAAGAAGTGGTTGAAAGAGCAATCAGTTTAGTCTGTAATGGGTGACGAAGCTCAAGGATGTTATACCATGCGTTCTGATACCATTTGAACCAGAAAACTCTAGGTGACCTCCATGGATGGACCTTTAAGCTACTCTTCTAGTATCAACACTTGTAAGTAAATATCAAAGAAGATATTATTGGTAATTAGTGTATCCCATCCCAAGCGAGTCCTGAAGGTTAAGACATTACATGTATATATAGAAGTGTATTAAGCTAAGCCTACCGCTATACACTCATAAGCTAAGCCTACTGCTATACACTCATAGGAAGGCGACTTCAATAGACTCGACCCGAAACTGGCCTAAATTAGACCTGACCGACTGACCCTTTTTCTAGGTCTAGTTACGAGTACTTGCTCCTAATATTCTATTTTGGATATCTCTTAAACTGTTGGAACAGTACAAATTTGGGGTTTGGGGAGGCGAATGAATCTCATGTGAGATGGGTCGAATTGAAATTTAAATCGAAGTGGAGTCGCCACCGAACTTTGTGGAGTTCGGGGCCATTCGAACCCACTCTATATCTTAGTGGGCCATGCACAAAGTACGGCCCATTCGGATCTCAGAGTTTATTGGGTTCGTCCCTTTGCATTGCGATACCGATACCGACATTATCGGATACCGTGTATTGAATGACTCTCGTGCACCAACGGTTTCGAACATCCGGAAACCGAGGTTCTGAGTAAGGGATGAGGGTACGTGTTGGGAAGTTCACAAAGAACACCCAACCCCGCCCGCACTTAGCGGCCTCTACTAAGATATCGTTTGATTTGAAATACGTGCGTTAGTAATTCAGTTGAATGATATGCAAACAGTATTTTCGACTAAACATGTGAATTATGTTTGATCTACGTCGTTTAATGCATCTTTGAATTTATGTCGAAGTTGTATTTAGCATGCGAGGTCCGTTTTAGTATAATAAAACAAACAACGAAAATAAGATCGCTAAGACATAAACAAACGAGTTAGTAACGGTAATAACGGTTTGTAAATAATATAGAATGACGCAAACGACATGATGCATGGTTTTGGAAAGTAGTAAGGCACGTGATTGACTTGACACGTGTTGACCGAAGTCATAAAAATATTTGATAAGGCTTGACGCATGTTAAGGGCTCACGATTTGACGTGATAAAGGCCACTCGATCGAGTCATTGAGGGACTCGCCCGAGTGGACCTCGGAAAAAGCTTCTGCCCAAAATTTGAGGTGCCACTCGATCGAGTCATTGAGGGACTCGACCGAGTGGTCCTCAAAAAGACCTTCTGCCTCGGTTTTTGGGGTGCCACTCGATCGAGTGCCCCCTGTACGAACTATGGTTCGTTTTGCAATTTTGCATGAATCTCGCAATTGCTTTTTTAATGTTGAAAATTGATAATTTGCTAAGTCGTGTAAAAATATGACATGATTCATACTCGACTTGAATTTTCGATACTCGTCATACTCGATGTTTGATTATGGAATCAATATCTAGTATTTAGAGTGAGATCTAGAAAAGACGTTTGTAAGTCGTTTTAAATTGAACTAAGACGAAATAAATTCTCTCCGCGTTATAATGTCGTAATTAGTCCTTTCGAACTATGTGACAATTATTTTAGCATCAACGAGTTCACATTAGTTTAATTTGTTGACTAATTCGTTTAGACATAACATTCGACTACGGAGTCGATACCGTATCTTAAGAATAAACGTTATATGTGTTTGATTAGATTGAAAGTGGATTCCCTCCACATCTCGACATCGTAATTAATCCTTGCGGATTATGTGATGTCAGATCTGCATAAAACAAGTTTTGCTCTAACCGAAATAAACGTGTTGATTTGAAACAGTTTTAGAAATTGATGAATGCGCGATTTTGATGATGATTATGTAAATACTAAAACGAGACTAACGACGCGATAAAGAAAAGAAACAATCTTGTTGACGTTGATTCGCTTCAACAATCAAATACTTGGGGTGTAGGGATAAGCGACCGTCCACGTCGGGTGCGAGACCCTTGTATTCAGATTTTCTTATCCCGTCATCCCTTGTATTCGACACGAATAGACGAATATTTTAGTATTTTGATACTAATGGTATTAACGATATTAGATACGAAAGAAAGATAAAAAAACGAAAAAAACGAGAAGAGAAGAGGAAGATGACGCGAGAGGAGAGAAGAGAAAGAGAGAAGAAATCGGGATTATTTTGCACCCTCAACCTACATGCTTCGTATTCTCGGTATGGAACTCGTCTAGTTGTGGCTCAGGCACGGGAGTATCGAGATTATGTAGATGGAGTTATGGTGGTTTAGGGTTGTATGTTTGCTAGATGCTAGGGTTTTAGATTGAAGAAGTAGGTAAGTTGTGTATGAGAAAGTAGGGTTCCAAAAGTTGTGTAAAGAGGTTGCAAATGGGTGTATATATAGGAATGTTCCCCCACCCCCGTCTAGGGTTACTCGATCGAGTGCCCTGATGGACTCGATCGAGTGGTCCAGCTAGAAGGCGACAGTGGGCCTTTTGGAGGCCCACTCGATCGAGTGGGCTAATATTCGACCGAGTGGGTCAGCTGGACGGGAATATTTTGAAGATTTTGTGTTTGGGTTGGATTCTTGATATTTGCATGGCTGTTTTGTGTCTCGGAAAAGGCTTTGATAGGGGTTTGACCCGATCGCTAAAAGTCGGTTTTATTTTCGGTGTCGGTTTTGACCCAAATTAGTCTTATTTGATTGAAAACGACTCACTGGGCCTGAATTTGAGGTTGGGTTTGTGAGATTTGTACTCCGTAAAAAGCCCAAGCCAGAAACTAACGGTTTTGAGCCCATATCCGAGGGCGTAGAAGCACGTTTGCGTCCGATCATCATCGGGTGTTTTTTGGAAACTGCTATAGACACCTAGCAGCCAAATGTGAGTGTCTACAGAGCCCCCACTCTGACTGAGGCTTGGACAAGGCGAAAGTCAGAGTAGCTATCAGGCCAATCGAGGATTAAGACATGGCAGACTTCCGGTCGGGTCGTTTATAGTCCATTAGACTTGCGTGAAAGGGCACGCCAGCCATAAGATAGAAATCATACCTGAGTTATGTTGTCGGGAGTAGCTTCGTGGGACTTGTTTTGTTTTTAAGCCCTGGGTGTATCTGTATGCGGATACATCCCGTCTTGGAGCTGCGCGAGAGCCTGCCTAAGAAGCTCTGGGTGTGTCCGTTTGCAGACACATCCCAACTCAGAATTACGCGGGAGCCTACCTAAGAATCCCTGGGTGTCTCCGTTTACAGACACATCCATGGGTGCGCCTATATATGGGCCCATCCCATGCTATTTCGGAAAAATGCCGCCTTGGGCTTTCCGGTGGGGAGATATGTGAGTTGCGCAGGTGCTGGGGAATAAAAAACTTGATGTTCCTTTGGGAAGCCAAGCTGGTACCTTAAATGTTAGATATACAGGCAGAAATAGCAAATATAGCAGATAGCAAGATAACATACAGGAAATGCAGTTAGCATCTATAGACTGACTTGCGCTGGGGAAAATGATTTTTTTCAAATTTTGAAATCGAAGTCCTAAAAGCAACTCTCGTGCTAGGAGATAGGTTTTCAAAATTGAAAAGGCTAGGAAAGAAATTTGCAGTTTAAATAGGCTGAAATTTGACCTTGTCGAAAAGGATTTTCTCAAATGGCTAAGTTTTGCAAATTTCAAAGCAAGGATTTGAAAAAGAAAGGCCTACCGACAGACTCGACTCTGGACGCGACATGACGAATTAACAGACACGAACTAGACTTCCCGAGGGGATGGACCGTGACTCCATAGGGTGGGGGGGGGGGGGGGGGGTGAGCCACCTAACAAGACTCTTAAGTTGCGCTATTTCGTAGCCTAGGCGAGTGGCAACACGGTCGAATCCTCGGAATAGGGAAGATATGCTATTCTGGGGGTTGCACTAGTCTGTAATGGGATTGTTGTAGTCTTGTGCTCTTTTGGATTTTCTTTGTTTCGGGGTATATTCCAAAAGTGGGTATTGCTTTGAGTCCTGATAGATTCTCGTCTTCGACTGAGCCTAGTACTAGGACACACTATAGAAATGGGGCTAGATTTTGAAAGTATTTAGATTTTGTGAGTGGATGGAGAACTTCTGCCTAGGAGAAGCCCCTAGGACGACAAAGCTAGCTGTTGAGAACATGACAGTGTCATGACCGGAATGATGGTGCTTTTTGAATTTGTGTCAATGTGGGTGGTTGTACCCTCGTTGAAAGGCTGCCTACGTATTCACGTGTAGTGAAATCAAACCAAGCCGTAGTTCAGTGGATTGAAAGATATATTATGGTGCCTAGTCTATTAGGGCTTTGTGTATAACTAGCCATAGCGATGGTGTAGGCTAGGTGCATTCCCAATGATGTCTTGATCAAAGGGCTAGAATGGTTAGGATGTTGATCCTGTGATAGTGAGCGTTCTCCGGGGTAACCCCAGAGGTGGTGTGAACTATTTGGGAATGGTCTATGCCGACCGCAAGTCGAGTTCCCATGTTTGGGGCTGGTAACTGGTTTGGATGTTTTTGGAAATGTGGTGCTAGGTCGTAAGTGGCTTTGATGTTTTCGAAATCTAGAGCTCGATTTTGTGGAGCTAAGGCTTCGAGGGTAAGGTATTGTAATGCGGTAGGAAAGGCGGAAGTCGAGTAAAAATGACTCGGACTTCGATTGGGCAAGTTTAATAATGCGGGATCTGGTTTCCATGTCTGGCCCTAATGGTTAGGGGTATCCTATTGAGCTTGAATCCTCAAAATTCCGGGCTGTCTCTTAGCCTAGGTCTCGAGAAGGTCTTGAGGGTTGTAATGTGGGAAGGCTAAATGTGGTGTTAGCTGACCAGCTTGATTATCTCTCCCCTATTGGATGGTATAGACATTGATAACTTTTGAATTGACCGTACCCCGATCAAGGGACTTTCACTTGGGTTGACAGTTGACCACGGTCATGGGTTTTTGAATTCTTCTTGACTGACCTCTTAGCCCCGGTCTAGTTGACCGTTTAACCTTAGTCATGGATGCCTTTTTTTGATGATGGCCTGCTTTTTTTGTTTTGGCCTTTTGCTTTTTTTTTTCTCTTGGACTTTTGATTTTTTTTTTGTCCAGCTTTTTTTTCTTTTTTTTTGTCGGTCAGACTAACACCTAAGGTAGGGATTGGTCTATCTTATTGGAGGGGTGTTTATTGTGGGAATTGGGCTTGCCTCCCGTCTTGAACAAAAACTAGGAGACTACCTAACTTTGTCATAGGATTTGATATCGCTCCTGCTAAGGGTAGTTATGTGGCTTTCTATGTCAGACATGGAACGGGTAAATAAAAACATGGGTCTCGATTTCCTGTCGTCATTATAGATGTGCCTATAATAGTCACGTGCAATTGCTCACAGTGTATGATGGTGTTCATCATGTTCTCGGAAACACATAAGGAAAGTATATATGAGAAAGAATATTGAAAGCTGATTTTATTGAATTTTGAAAAGGAGGACAGAATACAACTAACTCTGACTCTGACTTTGACATTGGAAGAAATAGCACATCCTAGACTCGAACTCAGACTCGGACTTAAATCAAATCCGGACTCTTGGATGATGTTGTCATTAGTCGTCGGCTTCTAAGGACTCGAGTTGACATCCAGTATAGCCTTCAGTAGAAGCTTCACCCAGATCTTCATTATGTCGAAGATCGTCTTCAATCCTAGTGCCATTTCAGTTAAAGTGGCAAAGTTGGGTATGATAGCATACCAGAGATGGACCCGGTAGGAAGGGGGAGGTTCTTGACAAAGGCCTCCACTAAAGTTTTTTCATTGAGCTTTTCCACCAGTTTCACACTTTCGGCCCTCCAGCGTTGAAGGTATTTGGTGAAACCTTCTTCGGGCTCCTGGGCCATAACCTCCAAAGTGCGCATTGTGGCCTGGATCTCGGTATTATCAGCGTAATTCCGAGCGAACTCCGTTGCCACGTCATCCCAAGTCGGGTATTTCTTGGAGTCTAGCCTGTAGTACCAGGCTTTGGGATGCTTTCCGAGAGAGGCAGCGAACAGGTGTTTGAACATAGTTGCCTTCACTCCTTTGATGCGCGTCGAATTGTCGCCTATCCAACGCGGTCAAACGATATTTATAAGACTCGAGATTTCACAAAAACAAATAAGTAATCGTGGTAAGTCGAGGTCGGTCCACAGGGAACGGAGTGTGATGTAAAGTTCAAAGTGTCGTGTTTGATGTCTAGATGGGGGGTTTTCTAGGATCGATTCTAAACTAAAGGAATATCTAGAGGAGTAACTAGAGGAATAGCTAGGGGTGGTCAATCTAGGGAAAAAGTGTTGGGGAGAAGTCGGGATTCGGTACTTGGAGTCAAAGAAGGTCGGAATCGAGTTTTTGTCGCAATATTGATAAACTCACCTAAAATCCCGCTTCCGCGGCGAAAGAGGGTAAGTCCCTAGTCATGGTAATTTCTACCCCGAGTTTCCCCATATTGATAGAAATTAGTCAAGGTCGGTCTTGTTGGCCGGACTAAAACAACAATGACATAACACCATAAATAAGATAAACCAACATGCAAGCAACCCACCAACATCCCTATATTCAAATAATCCAAGCCCTCATCCCTAAACTCCCCAACAAGAAATCTACTCACAACTCATTATGGAAAACAACAAAATATCCACTAAGGAGAAAATCACTACAACATGCATATTAAATAGATCTAATGAAACTAACAACACCAATATGATCTAAATAAGACAATGATGGGAAAATAACATTAAAACTAAACTAGAGATTAGAGAGTGGAAGAGAAATATACCAACTATGGAGATCTACAAGAAATAAGAAGATAACATAGATAAAGATTGAAGCTTTGATGAATAAAATGGAGAACTTGTCACTAATCCTCCAATAAACCCAACAAATCTTCAAATAAAACTTATACTACTAAACTACTACTAATGGATGGTGTAATAGGATGGTGGAGTGGTGTAATGGCTTCCCTCCTTAGCACAATGGAGAAGTGACTTGGGCAATAAACTAGGGTAACATATATATAGTAATCTCTTAATGGGTATTTAACCTAAAGCCCAAATCCAACTTTATGCTCCATTAGTGAGACAATCTCCCTTTGCATCTCCATGGGGTGAAACTTTGCCTTGCGGACTAGACGATAATTCCCACCGGGTGAAATTTTCGCCCGGTGAGATTTTCTTCCATTTTTCGCGTTTTTGGCCCTTCTTTCCATCGGGCGAAATTTCACCCGGTGGGCGAAATTTCGCCTGGTGATTTTTTCCCGGTGGGTAAGCTCGAAAAATTTTCGGGGGAGGCGTTTCACCGTCGGGTGAAATTTCGCCCGGTGGTGTCTCACCGGGTGAAATTTCGCCTGGTCATTTTTTCTGGCCTCGAATCTTGTCTCATTCTTCGTTGTATGATCGGATGCCTTTAAACTTTAAGTTGTGTGCTTTGCTCTTTGGACGGTGTTCCTTTCTCTTGTGCTCGTGGAAGCTCAATCGTGATTTTCGTAGCAAAACCTATCAAAATTGATAGAAAAACTACCAAAAACACGTAAAACGCACAAGAGGGACGCTAATGCGAGAAGTACGCAAAATATGGCGATAATCGCACTCAAGACTCGCAAAACGAGGGAAAAACGGGTCTAAATAGAGGGAAAAACGGTCTAAATTTAGCACACAACAATTCCCCCACACTAAACCGTTGCTCGTCCTCGAGCAAAGGCCCAAAAAGAAATTACAAACTACTACTACTAGCTAGACTATGCTAAGCCGATACGGGGCAATTAATGAGCCCGCTCCGTCCCTTCAACTCACATCGAAATACTTATGAGGTAAAGTACTCACATGCAAGGCAAGTTGGGGCTTGCTCAAAATGGTGGATGCGACTAAACACACAAAAACACATAACACGAAAGAATAGACGCATCCAAAGCAAAAATAAAACACTGAATCCCTCATCGAGATGGCGGGGAAGACACCGATTACTTACCTAAGCCAACAATAAACTTCCAAGATAAATGACCTACGTAAATAAGGACCAAAGCCTAATACTTTGACAATTAAGCAATATAGATGTTGATAACGTAGCTAGGTCCTCCTAATCTTCTAAAGGGGTACTACGGGGCGTATAATGGAGTGGAAAAAGTGAACCAAGGATTCGTTCGACACTGTAGTTAGGTGCAGCCCCGCTCTCTTTGGCTAGGCCAAGAGGGTCGTTCCAAAACTCGAATTTCCTAAATTAGCCCAAAAAAGGTGGAGTGTTTACAATTATTAGGATGGATCGACTCATCACCGCTATCTTCCGACCTTGGGACTCGGTCCTCTAGTTGGCACTTTACGGCGACGAATCGATCAAAGGGCTTTTTTTTTTGAAGGAGACGTTTTTGACATTTTGATTTTCATTTGAAGCTCCTTTTCTTCTCCTTTGTTTTTCTTATTTTTGTGCCCTTTTCTCTTGCTTTGGTTTGTCCTTTTTGGCTCTTTGATGTGGTTTGTAACCAAGCTTGGAGGTTATTTTGGTGTAAATTTATTGTGATGATGTATAGGTGGAGGAAAAATAGGTAATCGAGAACGCACGCCATTCCGGATAACCCACAAAAGATGGAAGAAATTTGGACTAAAGGTGCAATGGTCATTCGAGCAAGGTCACCTAGAAAACGGGATGCGGGAACCATGGCCTAACTCCTCCATGGGTGGTCAAGGTGGTCAAATGCAAACCCCGAAGTAAACCTCTAGTAGAAAAGGGGGACTCAAAGCTAAAGGATCAACAAATTCATTGCCTAAGAGTCATTCTAAGGTCCAAAATCTACGATGGGTTATCTACAATGGAATGTAAACTCTTGTAATAAGTTTGTAATCGGGTTTTCGAAAAGTTTTAATCCTAGACACACTATACAAAAGCAAAATAAAACGAAACACACGAAAATGAAAAGGCAAATAAAAGAAAACACAAGTAAAGTCATGAACTCCGTACTCCATCAACATTCAAGCACAATCAACCACAACACCAAAATGCTCACTTCGAGAGCCTCCAATAGCAACAACCTAACTCCTCTACAAAATTAAAGGAGAAAGAAGGAAGGAAGTTACCTAGCAGGTGCTTTCATAATCTCTTCAATCGTGCTATTTAGGTGGTGGTTACCTGTAAGAGTAGAGAACAAGACCATACACGGGACACGAAACATAACGAGAAACGAGAAAAGAGAAGAAAAAGAAAAGAAAATGTTTTTGATTTTTCGAATTTTTCAAATTTTTATGGATTTTTGAAAAATAAAAGATAGTAGACTCCTCCCCCACACTAAAACTATACATTGTCCTCAATGGAGGAGTAGGGAAGAACGAGAAAAATGAAAAAGAAAAAGAAGAAAAATCTTTTTGGATTTTTATGATTTTTCAAATGTTTTTGGGTTTTATAATTTTTTTGAATGTTTTTGGATTTTTCAAAAATTTTGAGAAAAGAAAAAGGAAAATAAAATAAAAAGGAAAGCGGTAAAATAGTGGCGGGCCTAGGTGCAATCACATTACCTAGACCCTAGCCAAGTGGCTAAGAAAATGAAAATGAAAGAAAATAAAATGAAAGGGTGAAAAATTGGGCATAGGTGTAGTCACGTCACCTAGCCCGGATTAAGAAAAATTGAGAAATATTGATAAAAAATTTGGATTTTTCAAAAGGGTCAATGGCGTAATCACATCGCCTAAAGACCGGGAGCAATACCAAGGCCGCGACGGCCACAAAAATCATTAAATGGGACGGTGGGACTGCTTGCAATTTTGTTCAAGATAAAACAATCACAATGATTAAAATGATGGAACAGGGAATAAGAAACAAGATTAGTTCAAGGACATACAATGGTAGATGATTAAGACTCACCGACACAATCCACACATATATACCCACAACACAAACAAACCATATTATCTACCGACTCTTGTAGGGGGTGTCTAGTTCGAATAATCATTTGACGCAAAGGAGGCCGTGGGAGTTCCCTCACCGGCATACTCCCAAAATCCTACATCCCCCGAGTTGTTCAGTCAGAATTCACAGGGACCTGGAGGTAGGTCCCAATTGTGGCGGTTATAAATATTGGTTCGGTTTTTGCTGGGGACAATTAAGGCTTGGTCATGGCTAAGAGAGACGAGGCGGTGGTCAGGTACGTGAAAGATCCAAGTGGGAAGTAAGTCTCGTCAAGCCAGACACGGGGGTCATGTGGTTTAAGATGGTCGGTCGCATAACCCAAATTTTTTGCTATTAAAGTCACAAGACCACCATAGTCGACAGAGGGGCGTTGGTCAGTAATAATTTGATGAAAGTGTAGCGCCACGATAATAGGTAGGTCAAGGGGATAAGGGTTACCGAGTAAAGAGTCACATATCAATTGTAGGACACACACATTGAGGTTAATGATGTTATCGATAGATGGCAAAAGACAATGTGAAAGGATTTCAGCGAAATAACGAATGGCTGGGTTACGGATTTCAGCGGTAAAACTAAAATTGGGTTCGAAATCACGTTCACCCGGCGCTTTGCGCCTCCACAAGTCTCTCTTAGTCGCACTACTTTGCGAATCACATAGGGGTCTACTTAGTCCGGTACCCGATGAGGGCAAACCTAGAGCTAAGCTAAAGTCGGAAATATTTAAACAGTGATTTCTACCAAACAAATTAAATTTGAACTCTTTAGGTGTGGTCGGGTTATCGATTGTAAAGGTACCTAAAAACTCACAAGTCAAGTCTTTATTTGTGCAAGGCACAAAATCAAGGAGTTTACTAGTACCAATCCTTGACGATAACTCTTTAATATCATTATTAATTCCTAGAATTTTCATTGTGAATGGACAAGGCCATCTCGTACTCTTAAAAGCTTTTTCAGAGAAGGTTTGAGCAAGGGGCGAATTAGGGCAAGGTAAAAGTTTTGGTCTAGAAGACTTACTAGAAGATGAACATTTAGAAGGATTAGAAGTCGAGGCCATACCTTGTTTACGTGCGGCTCGTTGAGCTCTTATTTCCATGATAATAATTTGCAAGAAAAATCCCAAAACTTTTGCTTCTCCTTTCTTTAAAAACCCAAACAGATAATCACCAAGTATGGAAATGAAACTAGGGATGGAGGTTTAAATGTAGTATGGAAGGTGGTTTAATGATGTTATGGTGGGTGAAAGGGTGAAATGAATTGTGGGGTGAAAAAGGTGGTATAAATAAGAGTGTTTGAGGAGGGAAAGTGAAAGTTTAAAGTTGGTGGTAAAAATTTGGTGTAAAAATATTTGGAGGGAAAGTTATGTTGAGGTAAATTATTGGAGGGAGATGAAAATGTAGTGAGTGAGTAAAAAGTGTAGGTGATCGGCCAAGTCACACCGCCGGGTGAAATCTCACCCGGTCGGGCACCATCGGGTGAAATTTCACCCGACGACTTTTCGTTGTGAAAATCAATTTTGCCAACGTTTTTCCACCGGGTGAAATTTCACCCGGTCAAAATCTCACCGGGCGAAATTTCGCCCGGTGGTATATTCTTCGGTTCTGGCAATTCTGGCAACTTTTCCGTAGGGCGAAGTTTCGCCCGGTCGAGTCTCACCGGGCGAAGTTTCGCCCTGCGGTCTTCTTTTCTGCGTTTTTCCGCCTTGCCATTTCATGGCTCTTCAATAGTCACCTAGGAATTCAAATATATGACTCGTCTCACATTACATAATTAATATTACCCACAAACATGCTTGTGGTTTTCGATTTAAGCTCCATAACTTTTCCAAAAGTTTGATCTTCATCCAAATTAAGCTCCATGGTGAAATCCAATTTCAACCAATCTTCTCAAGCTAACAAAACTAATAAACTCAAAGAAATATTATACATATATACAAGGTGGTTGTTGAGGATACCACCAAACCTACATTAATTTCGAGAAGGGTTCAAACAACGCTCCCCGATGGGAGCTCACCAAACTTCATAGTAGCAAAGGTCTCACGAATATGACCGGGATGATAAATCTTCAAACGTTGCTCATTAACCATAAAATTCCCGGTTTCCGGGCTAGATATCTCTATCGATCCATATGGTTGCACTCCGGTCACTTCGAATGGACCCGACCATTTTGATTTCAACTTACCGGGGAAAAGCTTAAAACGAGAGTTGAAGAGTAATACCTTATCACCAACGAAGAAGTCCTTACGTAGAATTCGAGAATCGTGCCATTGGCGAGTTCGTTCTTTGTAGATCTTCGAATTCTCGTAGGCTTCGAGTCTTAGTTCTTCCAATTCTTGTAGTTGGAGAAGGCGATTATCTCCTACAACACTCTCATCGAAGTTTAGCTCTTTGATTGCCCATTTGGCTTTGTGTTCAAGCTCCACCGGTAAATGACAAGCTTTACCATACACAAGATGATAAGGAGTGGTTCCAATCGGTGCTTTGTAAGCCTTCCTCAATGCCCAAAGGGCGTCATTCAATTTTAATGACCAATCCTTTCGGTGTGTATTTACAACTTTCTCTAAAATTCCCTTGATTTGTCGGTTGGAGATCTTGGCTTGCCCATTTGATTGAGGGTGGTAGGCTAAGGACATCTTGTGAGTGATACCATACTTCCTAAGAAGGTGTTCAAAGGTATCTTTCCTAAAATGCGAGCCTCCATCACTAATTATGGCTCTAGGCATACCGAATCTCGGGAAAATTACATTCTTGAAAAGCTTGATTACAACCTTGGAGTCATTGGTGGGGGAAGCTACGGCCTCGATCCATTTTGAGACTAGAATGTACTTGTTACCAAAAGAAGATGTGAACGGACCCATGAAATCAATGCCCCAAACATCGAAAAATTCAATCTCCAAGATAGGTTGAAGGGGCATCTCATTTCTTCTTGTTATATTGCCACTTCGTTGGCATGCATCGCATGTGAGAATGAAAGCTCGAATGTCTTTGAACATGGAAGGCCACCAAAACCCGCTTTGGAGAACCTTGGCAATTGTCTTGTGGTTGGCCAAGTGTCCACCATAAGATGTCGAGTGAAGGTGCTTCACAATATTATATCCTTCTTCGGCCGTAACACATCGTCGGTAAATTCCATCTACACATCGGCGAAATAAATAAGGCTCGTCCTAATAATAGCGTTAGGCTTCATAACGTAGTTTCTTCCTCTCTCGTTTGGAATAATCGTCCGGAATATAGTGAGACACTAAGAAATTGACGATATTGGCATACCAAGGTGTAATAGTTTCAACGGCCATCAAGGCCTCATCTCTCATAGCTTCTTTGATGGGAATGCCATCTTCTTCATTGCTTTCTCTACCAACCGTTAGTCTACTAAGATGATCCGCTACCAAGTTCTCCGATCCGGCCTTGTCTTTAATCTCAATGTCGAATTCTTGCAAAAGGAGCACCCACCGAAAGAGTCGGGACTTTGTCTCCTTTTTGGACATTATGTATCGAATCGCCGTATGATCGGTGTGAATAATGACTTTGGAACCGGTAGCATAATTTCGAAATTTCTCCATGGCATAGACAACGGCAAGCATCTCTTTTTCGGTTGTGGTGTACCTCGATTGGGCTTCATCTAAGGTCTTGCTTGCATAATAAATCACATGTAGCTTCTTATCAACCCGTTGTCCTAGAACGGCACCAACGGCAAAATCGAATGCATCGCACATGATCTTAAATGGAAGATTCCAATCGGGAGCTTTGATAATTGGTGTGGTAGTGAGAGCGGTCTTTATCCTACAAAAGGCCTCAAGACACGAGTCATCAAAAACAAAAAGTGCATCTTTCATAAGCAAAGAAGTCAAAGGCTTAGCAATCTTGAAAAAGTCTTTAATAAATCGTCTATAAAAACCGGCGTGACCTAGAAAACTCCTCACCCCTTTGACATTTGTAGGTGGTTGCAAGTTCTCAATCACGGAGACTTTCGCCTTATCGACTTCAACTCCTCTATTAGAAACAATATGACCTAAGACAACACCTTGTTCAACCATAAAATGACACTTTTCCCAATTTAAAACAAGTCTATACTCTTCACATCGAGCTAACACTTGATCAAGATTTTCAAGGCAAGAATCAAAAGATGTACCATGGACACTAAAATCATCCATAAAAACTTCCATGGATTTTTCAATGAAATCGGAAAAAATAGCCATAATACATCTTTGAAACGTTCCCGGCGCATTACTGTAGACACCCACATTTTGATCGCCAGGTGTCTATAGTAGGTCCCGCCAAACACCCGATGATGATAGAACGCAAACATGATTTAATGGACTCGGATATGGGCTCGAAATCATGGACATTTGGCTTAGACTTATTAGGGAGTACAAATCTTACTAAACCAACCTCAAATCTAGGCCCAGTGGGTCGTTTCGAGTCAAATAAGACTAATTTGGGTCGATTCCGACACCAGGGGTAAAACCGTCTTTTAGCGACCGAGTCAAAACCCGGTCAAAAATATTCCCGAGATACACGAGTCAGCCATGACACCTCACGTGGCTGATTCGGCCTCCAACTGCTACAAAAATCAGCTTCAAAAAATATTAAACAAATCCGTTTAAGGATAGAATACGATCTCAAGTAGGAATTCTATCCGGAAACCGAATCAGACACCGACCGAGCTCCAAATACTCGGCCAAAACCCCCCAACCAGCCGAGATCCTTGCTTTTCCACCAAGCAATGGAATCCTCATTCCTTTGAACTTCTCGCATTTCCTATCCAAACCGGTATTTCTTGTTGTTCAAGCAAGATACCTCTCCTAAACCTCCACTCCTATAAATAGGACCCTCCATTCAACAAAAAACGATTCTACACAACAATTACACATCATAAATCTACCATTCACATATCCTTAACATCTAGTAAGAATTCTCGACGTAATCCCGAAGTAGTCTCGAAATACCGACGAAACCGACCCCGTCATCTGGCCGAACCCACCATCACGTCACACGTCCAAAAATTCGCACCATCCTAAACTCATCCGCATCATCTCGACGCTCCCGTGCTTAAGCCACTGTTCGACGAGCTCCATACCGAGAAAATAAAGCATGTAGGTTGAGGATGTAAATCAAACCCGATTCTCTCTTCTCTCTTCTCCTCCTCTTCGTCTTTTTCTCCTTTTTTATGTTGTTTTCGTCGGTCGTTTCATATTTTAATATGGGTCATTCGTCGCATATCTTTTTCTAATAATCGATACTAAAAAAAAACTATTTTTTATAACGTTCTTAAAATACGATACCGATTCTCTAATCGAATATCGTATCTACAAGAACTAAATTAATTAATTCTCGTTGATGCTAATAAAATCATCACCCTTTTTTTTAAACGAAATTCGATGATTTTAAACGCGGAGAGAATTAACATCTTTTTCGTTCAAATTCTTTTTTTTTACTTTTCGCTCAAAACAAACTTTTTTAAAACCTTTTCTAAAACATTCCGACTATTCGATATCGATTTCATAATCGAATACGACGAATATCGAAAATATAAATCGAGTATAAATTAATCCATATTTGTACGCGATTTATAAAAATTGACGATTTTTCGACAAATAAAAAAAACCCGGCAGGCCACAACGCGGGTCGCGCGCCTGTCAGGCGACCCGCGCGGCAGCCGGTTCGCTGGTCCTTTTTTTTTTTTCTCGTTTCCTCGCTTTCTATTTTTTATTCTTTTCGAACCTTACATAAAAAGCGACTTTCGCGACATATTTCAATAAATACTTTTTTCGACCTCTGTCAACACGTGTTAATCCATCACGTGTCATTAAAACTTTTTTTGAATCATGCATATTTTTTATTCATATCCTTATTCAATTTATTCAAACGTTACTAACTCGTTTTCTCGTGTTTGTAGCTTTTTATTTGTTTTTATCGTTTTATTAGACTAAAACGACTTCACATGCTAAAATAACTTTGACGTTATTAGTTTAACATGCATTAAACGACTTAGCAACCCATTTTATTTTTTCTCACATGCTTAGGAAAATAATGTTTGCATATCATTCAACCGTCGAACTAACGCGTGTACACCAAAAGCGGGCGGGGTTGGGTGTTCTTAGTGAACTTCCCAACACGTACCCTCACCCCTTACTCAGAACCATGGTTTCCGGATGTCCGAATCCATTGGCAACGAGAGTCATTCAATACACGATATCCGATAATGTCGGTATCGGTATCGTAATGCAAAGGGACGAGCCCAATAAACTCTGACATCGGAAATGGGCCGTATTTTGTATACGGCCCACTACGACATAGAGTGGGCTCGAACGGTTCCGAATAACCACAAAATTCGGTGGCGACTCCTACTTCGATTTAAATTTTAATTTGACCATCTCATATGGAGATTCATTCGCCTCCCCAAACCCGTGCGTGGCCGCGTCGGGGTGGACCTATGTCATGTCCACAATTACACAATCCAAATGGCATCCTTCTATAAGCATAGGTGCCATAGGGACATGTAAAAGTGGTTTTCTCTTGGTCATCGGGATGAATAGGAATTTGAATAAATCCGGAATGACCATCGAGGAAACAAAAATAAGAATAATGCGCCAATCTTTCAAGCATTTGATCAATAAAGGGAAGGGGGAAATGGTCTTTTATGGTGGCCGTGTTCAATTTACGATAGTCTATACACATGCGCCAACCTGTAATAGTCCTAGTGGAAATTGACTCACCCTTTTCTCCTTTAACAACCGTCATTCCTCCTTTTTTCGGCACAATTTGTACGGGGATAACCCATTTACTTCCGGTTATTGGGTATATAATGTTAGCCTCATACAACTTGAGGACTTCCTTCATGACAACCTTTTTCATGGTGGGGTTCAACCTACGTTGACCCTCAACCGAAGGATGATGGTCATCATAAAGGATGATCCTATGCATACAAACATTTGGGCTTATGCCTTGGAGGTCGGCAATGCTATACCCGATGGCCTTTTTGTGCTTTCTCAAAACAATTAAAAGTTTTTCCAATTGAGGTCCATCAAGGGTAGCATTGACGATAACGGGATAATTAGTTCCTTCAAGAAAAGCATATTTAAGGGAAGAGGGGAGTGGTTTAAGTTCAAGATTAGGAGGAGAAGATACCATACTCTTACCCACCGGTAGTGGTTCTACCTTTTCATCATGCAAACATTCTTCTTCAAGAGGTGGAGAGTCAAATGGTTCATCTTCTTGCTTATCATCATCTATCAAGCTATACTCAACCAAACTATCAATAACTTCAATGGAATGCGCATTTGTTCAATCATTGGTTGTTTAAGAGCTTGAGAAAGGGAAAACTCTACCGACTCGTTCCCTATGTTAAATGATAAATTTCCATTCTTAACATCAACTATAGTACCTTCGGTAGCCATAAAAGGTCGACCTAAGATAATGGGGGTAATAGTGTCTTCGGGAATATCCATGACAACAAAGTCGGAGGGGATGAAGAACTTACCAACTTGAACGGGTACATCGTCAAGTATCCCAAGTGGGTACTTGATGGATCTATCCGCAAGTTGAATCGACATGCTAGTGGGTCTCATCTCCCCCACACTAAGTCTCTTAGCAATAGAATAAGGTAATAAACTAACACTAGCCCCAAGGTCGCATAAAGCTTGATTAACAACAACATTTCCTACCCGACAAGGGATGGAAAAACTACCGGTATCATCTAGTTTCTTTGGCATTTCGTTCATAAGAATGGCACTACATTGACCCGTGAGAGAGACACATTGTTTGTCCTCTATTGTTCTCTTTTTAGTCAAGACATCTTTCAAAAACTTAGAATAGAGGGGCATTTGAGAAATTACCTCGGTGAAAGGTAAAGCTACCTCTACTTTCTTTAACATATCCATGAAACGGCTAAATTGAGCATTCTCCTTGTGTGGCTTAGCTCGTTCGGGAAAAGGCAATGGAGGAACAAAAGTGGGAGGCGGTGGAACATTGGATTCTTCTTCTTCTTCGGCTAATCGCTCCGCCTCTTTCATTTTTGCTTCTTCCGCTTCCATTTGCTCTTTCTTCTTTCTTTGTTCTCTTAGTTCATTCTCCGCATTTTGGAGGATATCAAATTCCGCTTGTATTCCCCGGTTTTGTTTGGGGGAAGTGGGAGATGATTCTTGGGGTGTACTTGGTTGATTAACCTTGGATGGGGTACTCTTGGTGTTCAAGTTCAAGTTCTTATATGGGTCCTCAAGTTCTTTGCCACCTCTCAAAATGACGGCATTTGCTTGGTGTGAAGGGTCTCTTGGGTTTTGGGGTTGACCGGGCAAACCATGGGGTGGATGAATTGGGGCGGCTAAGGCTTTTGTTGCTTCTTGTGATTCCCAAACCTTTAGCCTTGCCTTGGTATCTTGATGTTCATTCCATAGTTGGCCAACGGTTCTTTGCAAATCATTATAGTTCTCCCATGAAGGACCTCCTTGACCAAATTGAGAATTGCTTGATTGGCCATAAGATTGAGAGGGTTGATTGAATAGATGTTGATTGTAACCTTGGTTACCATGAGAATTTCCTTGGAACCCTTGATTGTATCCACGATTAAAGTGATTACCATGTTGATTTTGGTAATTGTTGTAGTTGTTAGGAACATGGAAGTTGCTACCTTGTTGATTGAAGTTGCTCCTTTGATGAGGAGGCATATATGGGGGGCATCTTTGGAGGACCTTGGTTAAAGGGCCTTTGTTGACTTTGATTGAATGGCCTCATTTGACTCCCTTGGGCGCGCGGCATCGGATTTTGAACATTTTGATTTCCATAAGAGAAATTAGAATGAATTTTTTGCCGGCATTGTAAGTATTAGAAAAAGGATCAAATTGAGGTCTTTCCCCATACACTTATATAGCTTGGACTTCATTTGGCTCTTCAATATAAACTTCTTCATTAGGAATGCAAAAGCTAGAATCGTGACTATGATTGCCACAATGATCACATTGAACTTCCCATGTTAATTGCTTTGGAGGAGATGGTTGCCTTGGTGGTACACTCCCTTGAATTTGGTACATACCTCTAGGAGTGGGCTTAGAATTCATGGCATCCATTCTCTTTTTCAATTCCTCAAGTTCCGTTTGGAATTTCAATTCATTAGAACTTGTAGATGAGTTCACTTCAACTTTCTTTCTAGAATCCCTCGATTGATCCATTCTTGAATCACTCCTTGCCATCTTCTCAATAAGATTCTTAGATGCCTCATTGGTGAGAGAAGAGAAGTCTCCTCCGGCGGCCGAATTGAGGTTTTTCTTGGTTATCGATGAAAGGGTGTTATAAAACGTTTGGGTGGTTAGCCAATCGGGTATTCCATGATGTGGACATTTGCGCAACAAATCTCTAAATCTTTCCCAAGCCTCGCTTCGGTTTTCGAATTCATCTTGTTTGAACGTTTGTATCTCCATGCGATATTGATTAGTCTTTGACGGCGGAAAATATTTCTCCAAGAAGGCATTAGATAGTTGAGCCCATGTTGTAAATGTATTAGCGGGATGACCTTGAAGCCATCTACGAGCTCCATCTCTCAAGGTCTTCGGAAATAATAAACGATGCAATTGGCATGAAGTTAATCCATTGAGACGGGCTCCTACTAATTTTTCTTTGAATGAAGCGATGTGCTCTTGAGCATCTTCTTGAGAAAAACCGTGAAAAATATCTTGTTGGACCGCATTAGTCAAAGAGGCTTTCAATTCATAGTTCTCGGGAATCTCTTCGAAATCAACGGGAGAAAGTGTTTCTTCGTGTGTTAATTGGGAATGAGAGGCTAAGGTCTCCATTTGTTGGATTGGTGGTGATGGTGGTTTTGAATTTGGTGAATTTGGAGGGGATGGATCTTGATTAGGTGGTGGTGTTTTCGGTGATGGTGGTGGTGGTGGTGAATTTTGTGAAGTGGAAGGTATGGAAGAATTGTTTGGAGTGGAATTATGTGATGTAGAAAGTGTAGAAGGTGAATGTGGTAGGATGGGATTAAGGTTAGGAGGTGATAATGAAGGATGTGGAATGATGGTGGTTGAGTTATTTCCTCGAAAACGCAATGCTCTAAAAGTTCTTTCCGGCTCCGGATCGAACCACAAGGGCGATGACGTGTTCCTGGGCATAAAACTCAATTAAACGGTAAGACTCCTAGCACCTCGCGGCACTAGGGAAAAGAGAGAAGGGAAAAGAATCAAACACAACAATTAAAAACACAACAACAACTAACCGTTCCCCGGCAACGACGCCATTTTGATGCGCGTCGAATTGTCGCCTATCCAACGCGGTCAAACGATATTTATAAGACTCGAGATTTCACAAAAACAAATAAGTAATCGTGGTAATTCGAGGTCGGTCCACAGGGAACGGAGTGTGATGTAAAGTTCAAAGTGTCGTGTTTGATGTCTAGATGGGGGGTTTTCTAGGGTCGAGTCTAAACTAAAGGAATATCTAGAGGAATAACTAGAGGAATAGCTAGGGGTGGTCAATCTAGGGAAAATGTGTTGGGGAGAAGTCGGGATTCGGTACTTGGAGTCTAAGAAGGTCGGAATCGAGTTTTTGTCGCAATATTGATAAACTCACCTAAAATCCCGCTTCCGCGGCGAAAGAGGGTAAGTCCTTAGTCATGGTAATTTCTACCCCAAGTTTCCCCATATTGATAGAAATTAGTCAAGGTCGGTCTAGTTGGCCGGACTAAAACAACAATGACATAACACCATAAATAAGATAAACCAACATGCAAGCAACCCACCAACATCCCTATATTCAAATAATCCAAGCCCTCATCCCTAAACTCCCCAACAAGAAATCTACTCACAAATCATTATGGAAAACAACAAAATATCCACTAAGGAGAAAATCACTACAACATGCATATTAAATAGATCTAATGAAACTAACAACACCAATATGATCTAAATAAGACAATGATGGGAAAATAACATTAAAACTAAACTAGAGATTAGAGAGTGGAAGAGAAATATACCAACTATGGAGATCTACAAGAAATAAGAAGATAACACAGATAAAGATTGAAGCTTTGATGAATAAAATGGAGAACTTGTCACTAATCGTCCAATAAACCCAACAAATCTTCAAATAAAACTTGAATAATCTTCTTACAAACTTGAAATCTAGATAATTGTTGATGGAAATTATGTAGATCTACTATTAATTACTATGTAAACTACTAGAATTTTGGAGGATTTTTACTAGAATACTACTAAACTACTACTAATGGATGGTGTAATAGGATGGTGGAGTGGTGTAATGGCTTCCCTCCTTAGCACAATGGAGAGGTGACTTGGACAATAAACTAGGGTAACATATATATAGTAATCTCTTAATGGGTATTTAACCTAAAGCCCAAATCCAACTTTATGCTCCATTAGTGAGACAATCTCCCTTTGCATCTCCATGGGGTGAAACTTTGCCCTGCGGACTAGACGATTATTCCCACCGGGTGAAATTTCGTCCGGTAAGATTTTCTTCCATTTTTCGCGTTTTTGGCACTTCTTTCCATCGGGCGAAATTTCATCCGGTGGGCGAAATTTTGCCCGGTGGGTAAGCTCAGAAAATCTTCGGGGGAGACGTTTTACCGTCGGGTGAAATTTCGCCCGATCATTTTTTCTGGCCTCGAATCTTGTCTCATTCTTCGTTGTATGATCGGATGCCTTTAAACTTTAAGTTGTGTGCTTTGCTCTTTGGACGGTGTTCCTTTCTCTTGTGCTTGTGGATGCTCAATCGTGATTTTTGTAGCAAAACCTATCAAAATTGATAGAAAAACTACCAAAAACACGTAAAATGCACAAGAGGGACGCTAATGCGAGAAGTACGCAAAATATGGCGATAATCGCACTCAAGACTCGCAAAACGAGGGAAAAACGGGTCTAAATGGAGGGAAAAATGGTCTAAATTTAGCACACAACATCCTTTGACGGCCATGAATTCCTTGAAGGCCCGAATGTGATGTACCGGGTCTTCAGTCCGCTCAAACATTGGTAGGCCCGTAAGGTTGAGGTTGGCGGGCAGTTCATTATTCAGGGGCGAATAGGCACAGGTATTTTCCGTGTGGATAGTGTTGTTTGTTGACAAATGGACCTGTTCCTCCATCTTACGGACTGCGCTGACCAATTCAGCCAAAGGCCCAGTAGTCTTAGCCCCACCCTTAGGAATCCCTTGCTCCATGGCATTCAAACGGGTGACAATGGCGGTTTGGTCGGTCCTGATGGCTGTTAGTTGGGCCTCCATCTTAGCTAGTGAGGCGGTCAATTGGTCCACGACTTTTTGCATTTTCTGGCGTCTGGTTACCGGTGGCTTGTCTGTAAGAATACTGCGTAATCAGGAAAGTTGCTTCGGGACTCAAATACACCAAGGCATAGGAAATAGCGTGGGGGGAGAGACGACTCCAGTTTGACTCGGGTTAGACTCTCCTAAGACAAATGTATAGGGTACGATTCTCGGAGTGACCGTGATTAATCGCTCCGTCGGAGAATAGCCCCTAAGTGAGACTAAGGACTTAGATAGGACTCAGATGGTGTGACATCTAAGTGACTCAAAAGTGGGGTACGTGAGACACGTGTAAGACATGACCCTTAGAGCAACCGTGATTGATCGCCCTGCTGAAGGGTAGCCCCCAAGTGGGATCAAAATTTTTGTTAAGACTCAAGTGTTGGATGAGTGACCCTTAGACGTAAGGATCGCGAACCTTTTGTTCTAGGGTTATGCCTTGTAAAAGGTTGACCCGGCCTTGAGGAAAGGCAGACGGGGCAAGGGAAGAAACTTGCGATGTAAGATCGGCAGAGTTTCGACGCTAGAGACCCTCGCCTTGACTCGAATAAGGATGACCCTAGGATTAGGGTAGACCCTTAAGCTAAAGGATTCTCGAATTAAGATGACTCGACTAACGGATTGAAAGACGGGCGAAATTCTCTTAGGAAAGGTCTGGGGACCGTCCTGTTAGAGGGAAAGGTCGCGTGAGACTTTCTAGTTTGGACTCGAGTGTGTAAACGGGCTTTCCTTGGTAGGGGTATGTCCTACGTAGGTGGGCCATGCCTTAGTCAAATAAGGCGAACTGGGATAGGGGGAAACCCGTGACGTAAGATCGACGAAGTTTCGACACTAAAGACCTTCGACGACTTATGACAAGACCCGACACTGCTAAATATGGGAAGTCCTAAGAAGAGGAAAGTTTTGAAAAGGAAGTTAGAATTCCGAGAAAATCGGTGGAGGGCCCGACTTTTGAAATCGGCAAAATGCCTTCGGGTCGCAATTTTGAAGTTTGAAAAGATTTTTGAATTTTGCAATGGGCAGCATACAGGCTGTTTTGAGTAAAATCATAAGTCCTAAATTCGGTAGCTTCCCGGGTTTTTGAAAAGTTGAATATTTGGAATTTTGAATATCAAAAAAAAAGAATTTTCGACAATTTGAAAATTTAAAACGAGATCCCGAAGATTTGAAAATCGAAAACGGCATCTCGGAGATTTGAAATTCGAGAATGGCATCTCGAAGATTTGAAAAGCGAAATTGAAATTTTGAAAATTCGAAAATCGAATGGTGGATCGGAATTCGAATTTTGAAATGGGCAGCATGCCGGCTAGAAAATAGGCTTGTTTTGAGTCAAATTGTAAGTCTAAATTTCGGCAGCTTTCCGAGTTTTTTAAAAATTGGATATTTTTGAAAAGATGCATTTTTGGAATTACGGTTTTTGAAAACGACACGGAAACCAAGTAGCAGGTAGTCACGCAAGCATTATGACGACACCATGTATGCTCTACACTAAGTCTCGGTCGGTCTATATAGGGTCTATACCAGTGCACATAGCCTATCCGAGAATCGGGACAGACTTCCTAAGTCGAGTTGAGCTTAGAACATGCCACGAAACCCATACGAATCGACTATGAACACCTTTGACATATCCATGTTGGAGTATATCACGGTATAGTGGGACGTCGGTCGCCAGTACCGGCCCGGGAAAAGATCGGATTAATGAACCGTAAAACTAAAACATGTATTGTACTAGTCAAACGATTTATATTCGAGTCTCACCCTGAGGATGCCGATGGTAAGTCACGCATCAGTCTGATTCCCCAGCGGAGTCGCCAAATTGTGGACATGACATAGGTCCACCCCGACGCGGCCACGCGCGGATTTGGGGAGGCGAATGAATCTCATGTGAAATGGGTCGAATTGAAATTTAAATCGAAGTGGAGTCGCCACCGAACTTTGTGGGAGTTCGGGCCCATTCGAACCCACTCTATATCTTAGTGGGCCGTGCACAAAGTACGGCCCATTCGGATCTCAGAGTTTATTGGGTTCGTCTCTTTGCATTGCAATACCGATACCGACATTATCGGATACCGTGTATTAAATGACTCTCGTGCACCAACGGTTTCGAACATCCGGAAACCGAGGTTCTGAGTAAGGTGTGAGGGTACGTGTTGGGAAGTTCACAAAGAACACCCAACCCCGCCCGCACTTAGCGGCCTCTACTAAGATATCGTTTGATTTTGAAATACGCGCGTTAGTAATTCGGTTGAAACAGTATTTTCGACTAAACATGTGAATTATGTTTGATCTACGTCGTTTAATGCATCTTTGAATTTATGTCAAAGTTGTATTTAGCATGCGAAGTCCGTTTTAGTATAATAAAACAAACAACGAAAATAAGATCGCTAAGACATAAACAAACGAGTTAGTAACGGTAATAACGGTTTGTAAATAATATAGAATGACGCAAACGACATGATGCATGGTTTTGGAAAGTAGTAACGTACGTGATTGACTTGACACGTGTTGACCGAAGTCATAAAAATATTTGATAAGGCTTGACGCATGTTAAGGGCTCACGATTTGACGTGATAAAGGCCACTCGATCGAGTCATTGAGGGACTCGACCGAGTGGACCTCGGAAAAAGCTTCTGCCCAAAATTTGAGGTGCCACTCGATCGAGTCATTGAGGGACTCGACCGAGTGGTCCTCAAAAAAACCTTCTGCCTCAGTTTTTTGGTGTGCCACTCGATCAAGTGGGATAGGCACTCGATCGAGTGCCCCCTGTACGAACTATGGTTCGTTTTGCAATTTTGCATGAATCTCGCAATTGCTTTTCTAATGTTGAACATTGATAATTTTCTAAGTCGTGTAAAAATATGACATGATTCATACTCGACTTGAATTTTCGATACTCGTCATACTCGATGTTTGATTATGGAATCAATATCTAGTATTTAGAGTGAGATCTAGAAAAGACGTTTGTAAGTCGTTTTAAATTGAACTAAGACGAAATAAATTCTCTCCGCGTTATAATGTCGTAATTAGTCCTTTCGAACTACGTGACAATTATTTTACCATCAACGAGTTCACATTAGTTTAATTTGTTGACTAATTCGTTTAGACGTAACATTCGACTATGGAGTCGATACCGTGTCTTAAGAATAAACGTTTTATGTGTTTGATTAGATTGAAAGTGGATTCCCTCTGCATCTCGACATCGTAATTAATCCTTGCGGATTATGTGATGTCAGATCTGCATAAAACAAGTTTTGCTCTAACCGAAATAAACGTGTTTATTTGAAACAGTTTTAGAAATTGATGAATGCGCGATTTTGATGATGATTATGTAAATACTAAAACGAGACTAACGACGCGATAAAGAAAAGAAACAATCTTGTTGACGTTGATTCGCTTCAACAATCAAATACTTGGGGTGTAGGGATAAGCGAGCGGCCACGTCGGGTACGAGACCCTTGTATTCGGATTTTCTTATCCCGTCATCCCTTGTATTCGACACGAATAGGCGAATATTTTAGTATTTTGATACTAATGGTATTCACGATATTAGATACGAAAGAAAGATAAAAAACGAAAAAAACGAGAAGGGAAGAGGAAGATGACGCGAGAGGAGAGAAGAGAAAGAGAGAAGAAATCGGGATTATTTTGCACCCTCAACCTACATGCTTCGTATTCTCGGTATGGAACTCGTCTAGTTGTGGCTCAGACACGGGAGTATCGAGATTATGTAGATGGAGTTATGGTGGTTTAGGGTTGTATGTTTGCTAGATGCTAGAGTTTTAGATTGAAGAAGTATGTAAGTTGTGTATGAGAAAGTAGGGTTCCAAATGTTGTGTAAAGAGGTTGCAAAGGGGTGTATATATAGGAATGCTCCCCCACCCCCGTCTAGGTTTACTCGATCGAGTGCCCTGATGGACTCGATCGAGTGGCCCAGCTAGAAGGCGACAATGAGCCTTTCGGAGGCCCACTCGATCGAGTGGGCTGACACTCGACCGAGTGGGTCAGCTGGACGGGAATATTTTGAAGATTTTGTGTTTGGGTTGGATTCTTGATATTTGCATGGCTGTTTTGTGTCTCGGAAATGGCTTTGACCGGGGTTTGATCCGGTCGCTAAAAGTCGGTTTTATTTTCGGTGTCGGTTTTGACCCAAATTAGTCTTATTTGATTGGAAACGACTCACCGGGCCTGAATTTGAGGTTAGTTTTGTGAGATTTGTACTCCGTAAAAAGCCCAAGCCAGAAACTAACGGTTTTGAGCCCATATCCGAGCGCGTAGAAGCACGTTTGCGTCCGATCATCATCGGGTGTTTTTTTGAAACTGCTATAGACACCTAGCAGCCGAATGTGGGTGTCTACAAATGTTGAGTTATTTTATATGAATAGTCCAAACTTTCTTTTTCTTTTTCAACCATTTCTTTCATTTCTTCACCTACTTGTTTTATTATCACACTTCTCTATTATTAAGGTGACCTACTTACTTTATTTCTTCTCTACTTTTGTATATTATTATTTATTTATTTTTTAAATGTGTCACTTTTAAGTAGAGATGATCATATGCGGGTTCGGGCTAAGTGTGAAATTTTGGCCCACAGACAAGCGGGTTTGGGACAGGTTTGCGGATCGAGCCAATGTATGTTTTTATATGTTGTGTCCAAGCCCGCTAAAAATTCGGGTCAGACGGGACAGGCTAATCGGGTGGTATGTCCCATGATCAGCTACACTTTTAAGGTAGAAGAAATCAATGAAACGGAGGGAGTACTAATCATTCTCCTAACCATCCTTAGACCCTTTTAAGGTGTGTTCACTGGTCCAAACCTGGATCGGACCGGACCAGATTGACCCGAAGACCAGTCACCCAAAAATACAAACCCGAACATCGGACCAGTTAGAAGGGAACCCGACCGGACCGGGTCGGGAAAATATACTAAATTTGAAAAAAAAAACAAAAAAAAAAGTGTGGACTGGACCGGAGACCAAACATCACTTTTATGGAGACCCGAAGACCAGACCGTATGTGCCCGATCCGGTCTGGTTCAGACCGGACTCTCTAAGTCGGTCCGGTTTACCATTGGTGGAGTTGGTCTTGATGGTCGCACTGTCTCGCACACTCGCATAAAGGTCGAGTAGGAATCGGTGGTGGAGTTGGTTGGTGCGAAAATAAAGTTGTGAAGTTGATGATGGTGTATTGGTGGTGGAGTTTTGTTTGAAGGAGGTTAATGATGGTAACGAAGGTGGTAACGGAGACGAAAAAGAGAGAAATACCAGGTTACTTTTAACTACCTATTATAACAGGTAAATATCAAGATCCTACTTTGAGAATATGATACTTAAAATATGAAATTACTTGTACTTAAGATTATTCTAAGAAGGTGGGTAATAAGTTTGAATTATTCCCATGAAAAAACTCTAATACAGTCCTTAGGGTTGGTTGTATTTAAACATTTAATATCTTCTTCATTTGGTATAAACTTATACATTAATGAATAAATTACACATATATCGATACAATCTGTCAATCATCTATATATATAACTAACTAAATCTTGGTAAATATTTTATTATTTTCTCTCTCCTCTTTAATTATCTTAATGCAAATATTCTCTCTCCCATCAAATTTTTAACTGCATCTTTCTATCACACAACAAGTGTGTCGTTTCATCTTCATTTTCACCAAAGAAAATCATCATTTCGCTACTGTCATGTTACTCTAACTCATACAATGTGTTATTCTAACTCATACAATGTTTTACTCTAATTCATGAATTGTGTTACTTTAACTCATAAAATCTATTACGTTACATAATAGTGTCTTATAAAAACAGTATGTTGCAAAATGTATGTTTCTATTAAGGATACTCCAAAACAAAAAATTATAAAACTCCATTATAATTCCAAATTTTCACACCTGTTAATCTAAGAACTTGATATTGGTAATCAAATTATACTCATAAATTGTGTTACTATAACTCATTAGGTATGTTACTGTAACGCATAATGTGTGTTATTCTAACGCTTAATGTGTGTTATTCTAACTCTTTTTACATCAATAAATTGGTACAGAAGTTCCAACTGAATCAACTTCATTACAATTCCAATATTTCACACCTGTTACTCATAATATGTGTTACTGTAACTCATTAAGTATGTTACTCTAACGAATAATGTATGTTACTCTAACAATATACTATCCTACTTAGAATTCTACTTCTTCATCCTCCTCGTCCTCTTCTTCTTCATCATCTTCATCGTCAGAAGCTTTGATTTAATCTAACCACCGCGCCATCTTTTCGTTGTGTACCTCCTCACATCCACAAGCCAATGCGTAGATTTTATAGAAGTTTACTTACTCATCCACGTCCTTGAAGATCTGCCCTATGTATGGAGGAAACTCTCACCCACATCCCTACACCTTTTATGTGTTTTTGCGTGTACTGAAAAATAATAACAGTGCCAATAAACGTGGCGAAAAAAACAATCAGAACATCAAATATGGATTAAAGTAACATATGACAATAATTAAAGTAACAGATGAAGTGCATTGAAGTAACACTGGATTCAATTAACAGAGAATGCTTATACACCAGGTATAAATTAAAGTAACAGAGGTCAGACATTAAAGTAACATATAATGTGAATTAAAGTAACAGATAATGTTCGTTAAAATAACACCAGGTATAGGTTAGTGCAAAAAAATTCATATAATGATCATAAATGAGAGTATGACGCAATATCTTTCTTTAAATGGGGGTGATATTCTTTGATATTGTTTCCTATTTTGAAATCAATCACGTCCCATAATTATAGGAAGCAATATCTTTCTTTTTTATTTTTTTATTTTTTTATATGGCGGTATTCTAAATCCTTTTTGTTACTCCAATGCATTACAGTAACAGATGAAAAGAACTAAAGTAACAGATGAAGTGCGTTAAAGTAACACGAGATTCAGTTAACATTATGTGTATTAAAATAACAGGGGTTAACCATTAAAATAACAGATTGTGTATATTAAAGTAACACAGTATGTGCATTACAATAACTCCATATATGTTCGTGCGTAAAATTCATATAATGCTTAGACCTTTTTGTGTTACATTTTTGTGTTACTCTAATTAAAATTAAGTGTTACTGTAACTCAGAACGTATGTTACTTCAACACCGTGTCTGCTTCATTAGAAAACAAAACAATAGTATCAGTGAAGTTTAAGAAAAACCTAAAGAATAAACAAAACAATAACACGAGAGTAATGGACCATTGATATGAATCTATGAATAATCAAATGAATAAAATTCCACCTTTTAAAAAATATAAAAATTTGGAATCTATACTAACAAGATAGCAATGAACCAGATATGAATCTATGATGAATGAAATGACCATGAAAGCAATATCGACATGAAAATAGACGAAAAACATGAAAACAAATTGACGCAAATTAGTCGAGATGATGAATAAAAATTGACGCAAAACATGAAAGCAATAACGAAACTCACAATTGTTATAGTTGATGAATTGATTAGCAACAATTGATGAAGATATCGCGATCATTGAATCCATAGTAACAGGATTTCGAGCACAAATTTGAATGAATGAATGAATGAAAGAACGTGATATTAGAAGCAGTTTTTTTTTTAGGTTTTTGATGAACGTGAATGAATGAATGAATGAATGAGTGAATGTGATGTTATTGTTACCTAAAATTATGGGAGTTATTTTAGGAAACAGTATCTTCCTTTTTCTTTTTTTTTTTAATGAAAATATTAGGATGCATCTTGTCCATCGATTCTCATCTTATTCAATGGATGAGATGAGGACTTAGGGACTCATATATAGAGAAGGACTCATAAGAGCCTTACTATATATATATATATATATATATAACTAAAGGAAGCTTTTTTTATTTTACAATCAATATTAGCTATATTATTATTATTATTATTATTATTATTATTATTATTATTATTATTATTATTATTATTATTATTATTATTATTATTATTATTATTATTATTATTATTATTATTATTATTATTATTATTATTATTATTATATTTTCGGGTTTTGAGTAAATATGAGGTTAGAAGTAAACTTCTTAACTCTAACCTAAGACGGATTTTGAGTGAAATTAGAATTCTTTTTATAAACAACACAAGTTTACTAATTACTAATTACTTTACAATAATTTCTATACGCAACACGGGTAATATGTCATATTATATACTGTATAAACAATCATGCATGAACTTAATTGATTGATTATGTAACACGTAAAGATGATTATCATATACTGAGTATATTGATTATTATTAGTAATAGTATCAAATAATAAATTTTGATTGAAAATAGAATTCATACTTCTAACCTTATAAGACGGATTATTTTTAATGTACATAATTTTTTTAAAATAACTTTAAACATGTCGGGTCAAAATACTGAATACGGGTCAGTTTAATTATGGGTCCGAAACGAGTTATGGTCAGAATACGGATAGTTTCGAATGTTGATTTTTTACCATTTTTTATCCCTAATATATAAGAACAGCAGCATTTTATGCCCTCTCATTCATCCACATCACCATTAATGACATGGATCTGATGTGTCGCGCTCTCATGTGCCTACGTGGATTGAGAATTGTGTGAATGAGGGATGAGGGATGAGCAGTTTATGGGTGGTAACTGTGCACGGCAGTTTCTGGGAGTTAAGTGCTGATTTTTTTTTATTTTTTTAAGAGATTAAGAGATTAGGAATTAAGAACTATCAAGAACTACCCACTATCAAAGAATAACTTCTCCACTTAAAAGTAACTGTTAACAAGTTACTCTCCTTATAAAACTAGAGGAGAGAATTTGGTGTGCTCACAACCACTGTACAAAAATTTAAGGAGCAAATTACAATTTTACAGTTACATATTACATATACAATCACAAATCACAAATTATGGCGTTTCAATGTAAGTTAGTCACGATTCCAGAAATTACTGAATCAATGAGATCCGTCCAGATAACGGTGCGGATTATGAGGAAGTGGCTGCGAACTTCAAAAAAACCGGATACCGATGCGTCCCAGATAGGCAAGAAACCGGTAACTTTCGGAGTTGAGCTAATCTTGGTGGATAGTTCGGTAAGTTCTCCCGTCCTTTTTTTTGTAACCATAATATTAACCTCCTGTTCAATGTTAACCGGATTGATTATGTGAACAACGCAGCGTAATTCAAGCGTCGATCAGATAGAAATTAGTGTCAGCATTCAATAACGGGTTTAAAGAAGGAAACATCTACAACATTTCAAAGTTTTCAGTTTCGTCTAATGTTGGCACGGAAAAAGCAACAACTCACAAGTGCAGAATTTGGGTTGAATTCAGTACCAAGGCGATGGAATTGCACCCCGATCCGAATATCCCAATGTGTGTGTACAATTTCACTTAGTATGACGATATTATAGCCCGAAACATTCCCAATGACTTATATATAGGTGAAACAATATATAGTCTACTAAAATACTCATTTATACATATCCACATGCGCCTACTAACTGTTTACATTTCTCAATATCACAGGCGTCATTGGAAAATTTATTGATTACAACTCTATTCAGACGTCAGCAAAAGGCTACAATTGGACGTCAATTATTTTGGAGAATACACAGTAAGCAACACTTTTGCTGATCTAGATGTCGTCTCACTTATTAGTTACGTTCTAAAAAAAAATTGTACACAGGAAGGAACAGATAACATGCTCCATGTGCGGACCATTTATATCGGACATAGTATCAATTGTGAATGGGTTCATGCGGAAGGACAGACCGATCTTAGTACTAAGACATGTGAAGCGCAATGAGTGGAAAGGTATAAACTACTTCACATTCATATTTATCTCATGTTTATTTCTACAAAAGAGTTCAATTTTTTTTCAAATGACTACACTACTGTCACACAAAGTAGGATAACAAAAACGTGAGTACATACCAATAGAATAACACATAGATTGATTAATTTCCTCAGATGAAGTTAGTATTACGACCCGTGATGCATCTAAGATATTGGTTAATCCTAAAATTGAAGAGGTGATCGCATTCCGAGCAAAGTAAGTTCACATCCTCCTTAATTCGGTCCAGCAAATTTTAATTTCATCGAATAACTTGCTGGCAATACTACGTTATTTCAGTTACCCAGCCTTACCCGGCCCCGATAGGTGGAAGACTGGTGTGCCGACTACATGCACCGGCCCTCGCAACATACTCACGGGATCTAAGTGCAAGTCCCTATTGGAGATTAAAAACAGCATGAAGGTATATTTTACTATTATATTTCTCTTATATTATTACTCTTATATGACTACGAAGGAAGACAGTGTCGTAGGATTGGAAAAAGTAACTATAATCACCTACAATATATCTTGGACAAAATTAACTGTGCACAACATTTAACATCTGTGTAGGCTGGGGCGTTTGTTACACTAGCAACCATATATGAGATGGACACATCAAAGGAATGGTGCTACTCTTCGTGTGGAGAGTGCAGGTTTAAAATGTCAGAAAAGGACAACGGGATGTGGTACTGTGAGACGAAAGATTGTCGATTCATCGGCTTGGCAATGAGGGAGCCCGTGATGAGGTCATGCTGCCATTATTCACTACTTCCCAATTAGTATTTTTTTTCGTGTACTAACAGTGAATACATTTAACTAGGTACCAAGTGAAATTCACTGTGTTTGACGACGCGTGTGAATTTGTGGACATTATAATTTGGGACGACCAAATGACAAAACTCCTAGGGAAGACGACAAAGAAGCTGCTGGACGAAAGGACGGTATGCATTTATCCTGCCCCATTATTTAGCATGGTGTACAACTTATTACGCAACAATACTAACTTATGATGTAAGTGTAGGAGTCAAGTCCAAATGGTCTACCTCCCCAAGAGTTTTGTGCTATTATAGAGAAAGAGTATCTTTTCAAACTCAGGATCACGCAAGCATTCAACATTAGACAAAATTCAAGATGCTACGCAGTAATAGATATGTGCGATAATGAAGCAAATAGGCTGACATGGAGAAATCTAATGACTACACAGCCTACTACACAAACGGTACTCCATTAAACCTACGCATTCATAGAGTTAGCATGGTTTTTCAATTTAATATAGGACGAATATATATAACAATGTTGTAGGTGCAGTCCGTGGAAGTAGTAGGCGAAGCAACGGCAGGGAGTTCTGCCTCGGTGTCAATGGTTTCAAAGAACCCCGTTAGTGCAACGGTAAGCTGTTGTTTCATTATTTTTCCTCTTCTTTGTTTTATTTGGGACGCAACACAGTAGTCCCTATTCGGATCAATTACTGACACAACTACGACATATATTTAGGAGTCCTTTTGCGAGCAATCAGAAAAATACACCCAAGGAGACGAAATAATTAAGGGAGCAGTAGCCATACCAGATCAGGAAAACAATGTGGTGGTGACGAATTCTGAAAAATCAGCACGAGCAGATACAACCACTGAAAAGTGTGAGGATGCAGGAGATTCAACCGAGCCACAGTCCAAACAGCGGAAGAAACGACATGGGAAGGCTCATATGACCTAAGTCAGTGCACCGATATCATAATGGTGTCAATATCTAAGTTGCTGTTTCAATTCACGTGTAGTAACCTAGAACTACATTTCATCTTACAGTTTGATTGTGTTGACTCTGTTTTTAATTTTTCCCGATTATCTCGGACCTAATTTTCACATTAACCTACAGTTGCATGGTGTTTAATTGTTATGGTGACCATATATTAAATTCAGTCAAGTTGCATTACCTTACTTCTCTCAGGCATATCGTCGACCCTCATCATAAACGAATAGGTGCATACCCACCTTTCACAAAAACCCGAGTAGACATTATAGCGCTACAATTAGAGGACCGACTTGTCAGTCGTAAGTCGCTCCAAGAGCGTAATATAGTCAGACTCAGGCCATGCCAAACGACGGATGTGCACTCTAGACATTTACATTCAGGAAATTATTATATGCTCATTATTGAGAAGCGTGCCTAGACGTTCTGCCGCCCTCCATCTCACTAAGAGCATGCTATGACACAGTATATTTTATTTTATGTATTATAGACGCTTCGATTAGGAGGGAAGGACGACGTGTTGTATAGGCTACCAGAATCGCAGCTCATCATTGAGAAGTACGCATAAACGTTCTATCGTCCTCCAACTCACTAAGAGTATACTATGATACAATACATTTTGTGTGATATAGACGCTTCGATTAGGAGGGAAGGGCGACGTGTGGTCCACGCTGCTAGACTCACAACTGACCAATCTAAGTTGTGTCATTTAAAACCACTCGATTTAGGGATTGGGTCTTGGTTTTACTGAGATCGCTTCTCCCTCACATAAGTAGGCTGCCTGCAATATCATACAAACATTGATGTTAGTTGTCATGTAAAGGACCATTAATTAGACAAGTTACTACTAATTAGTAAGGGATTATTGTAATTGTTAGTTATTAATAGTATAAATTGCATGTGTATGTATTATTAACTTTGGTAAATATTTTCAGTCGTGTACACGTATATACGTTCACATACGGCCAGCCACACACACATGTATATAAATGTATGTATATGTATTAATTAAATATATGTTAAAAATATTTACAGTAGTGTAGTTCAGTCACATATAGACGGTCAGTCACATTCGTATATATAGTCAGATATATATATATATAGCTAGGTACATACATACATATTCATATATACAGTCATATATGTGTGTGTGTGTGTGTTGCATATATGTGTGTATGTATTAATTATATTATAGTAGATAAAAATATGTTGCAGCAGCCAACAAATGTACGTTACCCACTTTCTGAAAGAATGGGTGATCTTTTGAAAAAGATTTGAAATATATGAGAAGAACAGTGAGGGTAAAAGACTTCTATGTAACCACTTCAAATATTCATTGCTTATTAATAGGTAAACAAAAACCACTTCAAATATTCATTGCCAACAGCTGTACGTTACTCACTATCTACTATATACCAGGATTATTCTTAGCTGTATAAATAAGGAAAATACAGTGACTTTAATCAACATTCTATCACAAAACTATCACAGCAATATATCAGAAAACATTCCGTATGGATAATCCACAAGGAGATCCCAGGTTCCTTCATGGATTTATAGAAGGAAGGGTTGTCAGGATATGGAGAGGAAGATTCAACATAATAAACTCGTATGAAGCAGAACCACTCACTAATGAAATGTTAATTGTTGATGATGAGGCGAGTTCCTTTCTTAGTAGAGTATTTTCGTCACTACACTTAACTGTCATGTATTTCTATGTGATTAATTTTTTAAAGTGATGCAGGGAGTTGTGACACAATGTTCCATTCATAGGCAACATATGCACTATTTTGAAGGAAAGTTCTTAGAGGGAAGGGCATATAGGATACATTATTTCAATATGGCTGTAAACAACGGCTGGGACTGTGCTACACCCCATGCATTCAAAATGGTGTTTCACTCAGAAAGTATTGTTGACGAAATACAAGTGCCACTTCCTTACTTTGGATTTAAATTTTGTCACCACTGATGTAACACCCGCAAATTTCCTAGCTTTACTATCTATTCCGTTACGATTATATCGTAACTCTGTAATATTTCGTCAACAATTATTTTCTAATGCGTTTTTAATCCGATTTCTTCGTAAACGCTTATATTATTTTACAAACCTTCTTTAATCAACACTACATATAATTGTTATCCTATCTATTTTAAATCTTATCCTCGTATTTATTTTAATCGGAAACTTATCGCATCAATTCGTTGCTTGTTCTTTCCACCTCAATCATCTCGTCTCCTAGTTGAGTTAAGAGTCCTTTTTTGAAGTGAAGATCAATTTCATTAATAATTAGCCATCCGGCATCTACAAACGATGTCAAATTGAACTGAATACATATTTGTAAAAAATAAATAAAGAACACCTTTGAGACAAAGATCGTTATTAGAGTAATGCGCTTCTGCATAGCCTTCTATATATCGCTGTTTATTGACACAGCCTCTCGCGAAGGAATCTATAGATCTGATTAAATAGTCTTCAAAGGGATGAACTTTCTCTATTTCGACAAATAGTAGACCGAAATCTGACCTCAATTGTATCACCGAACGTAGAAATTTCATTGCTCTCTTGATCTTGCACATAAATCTTGTACCTCTCCCAAAGAGGGAGCAAACCCACCGAAAACATAGGAGCAAACCCATCAATTGATGGGGGCAAAACCTCACAAGGAGGAAGCAATAGTTATTCATAATTATCTAAAAAAAACTAAATAAGATTAATAATAATACTGTAATAGAGATTAAAATTTGGGGCTTACCACTACCGAAATTGGTAGATGGCAGCCCCGAACGAAGAATTTTTTCTTTTTCTTTTTCTTTTTTAGGGTTTTGGGGAGGAAAAAGAGATAGATTTTTTAGGTTTTTTACCTATCGTTAGGTTATGATAGTTAAGAGTCCTTGTTACTCAATTATTCCTATCTTTTAGCTTTCTAATTTCTCTTTATATATATTCTCTTTCATTCTAATCTATTTTATTCACAACACACGTTTCCTTTCTCCTCTATGTTTTACTTTAAACTTCCTCCTTTTTTGTTCATCAATCCGATCATAATCCGTCTCTAATTCTTTCCGATCTCGAGGGTAATTTAATTACTCTTATTCGTTCTTTATCTCTTTATCTTTTTCCTATTCACTTATATTGTGGTTTTAATACCATATATTTAATTATTTCGTAGGCTTTCGTGCTAGATCCGACGAAGACAATTATTTAATTTATTCGGATCTCGATTAAGGTAACATTGACACGTTACTCGGTATTATGTGATATTATTGTTGTAGCTGCATGTATAGAAATTAGATTTCTATTAGACAATATATGTATGTCTCATTTTTAATAACAAAGGCTTTAAAAACGTAAATTTTCACATGTTTCGTTATTTGAAATTGTTTTTACGAGATTTGCGAACAAGTCTTTCTTTTAATTATTAAAAAGTATATTAAGGCCGAGACTAAAACATACACCTAATAATTTTATTTTATAATTTTCGTGAGTTTAAAGTTTAAATTATCAAATTGAAAGTTTTATTGTTTTTAATAAAGTTACAGCATGTTTCAGAATCTGTTAGTGTTTTTGTGTGAATTAATAATTTATTTTAAAGACTTTACTTCCAAAAACTTTGAGAAGATACTATTATTTATTTTAAGTCTAGTTTATGCCTATTTAATTTCATAAATTATTTCCAAGTGGTTTGGCCACAATAAATTGTTTATGAACATGTGTCAAATTAATCCATGAATCTGTCAGTTGTGATAAGATCTAAATTGAAACATATGTTAAACTTTTTATTTAATATTGGTAATTTACGTACAGAAACTATGAAGAGTCTAGTTAATGTTTCTAATTGGAATTTATTTAAAATCAATTCTTAAACGTGTTTTATTAAATAAATACAATCGAGTGTCTAATTCTGACAGATTTTAAATATACGAACAAACACCCATGTTGTATTCGGAATTAGGATTTTCTCCAGAAATAGAAGTTGTAACTAAGTTTCTAAAGTTTTGAACATCACTGATCTTACGTTGTTTTGATTTTCGATGATTTAATTACGAATTTTATAGTAAGACAGTGCAAATCTGGAAAATCTGTCAATTTGTTATTTAAATACTTTTAATTCCTTAGACTTCAATCTTTTTAGAAATAATTATGATTTTGACTTTACTTGACTTTTAATCATGATTTATACATTTATATAATATATAAATATAATGTTTACGTCTCGAGGTCTAATATTAATTATTTTATATAACTCCTATTTTAATCGATTTCTATTTATAATATTACCTACTTTTGGAAAGTTATTATTTTAAGAAAAGTTCTATGTTTATAAAGTTTTCTCTTTTAAAAAACGAACTATATTTCTATTGGATTTCGATAATGACTTTGTTTTGGAGTTATGGAATAAGGAAAGTGTACGGGTAGAGTAATACAGTCTAGAGTATACGTTTTGCCATCAGCTATAAGGCTAGTGTATTCGAGCGGGATGCATTGGTTGTTGAACTGGGCATGTTCTTGTTCAGGAGTGTATGTTCATTTTGACCTTAAGCTCGTACCTCGCATGTAAGACGACGTCGGGTTGAACTGGGCACACTTGGTGTTCCAGGAGGGGTGTGCATATTTACTTAAGCTAGGACATCGCATTGATAAGTCGCCGTCCTATTATGGTTGAGTTGCCTAGATTAGAGATCGAAGTTTGATTTGTTTGAACTAAGTTCTCGAAGCTAGTTTTTAGTATTCTCCTAGTGAAAGTCTATTCTGTTGCACTGATTCATATCCATAACGCCGTTATTATTATTGGTTGATATTAACTTGCAGGTTGAAAATCGTTTTAAATTATTTTACTATATTGTTTTGAACGTTTTCCATTTTGAACTATTTTGATATAATAGTAATTATGCTTTAATGTCATGTAATATGGCTGGGAGAACGTCGTCGTTACTCTCCACTGAATTGTGGCTGTTATGTTTATAACATGACAGGTTTTTGCTGCTGGGTTTTGGGTGTGAGCTAGCGAGTGGCATGGATCCTTCTCTACTTCATTTATATTAATTTTTGGATTGTGAAACCCATTTGGAGAATTTTTATTTTTAGCCCTTTTGTGAAAAGTGACATTTGTATTGACTTACCGTTCTTTTTGTAAAATTTAGAACATCAGTGTGTTTAAATCCCAAGTCTACAGTGTTTCCGCCACTGTATTGCGTTAGAATTTATAGGGGATTACAATTGATGACATCAGGAGACACTCTCTTGGGGACCGTTCATTTATAGGTAACATCTGTGTTTTATGTAGCCATAAATAATTATTATATATAAGGGATTCAATTATTATGTGACTTATTACATGTAACAGATTTCATAGCTGAGGTTTTAGAATACAGAGTTCTATTTAAGAGAGCACTCCCATGTGTAGTATTACGTCTCAGAGATATAAAGTAATTTTCCTACTCTTTTTTATGGCACAATCATATTCAAGTTAATGGTCATGTACATTCAATCTTTTTAACACATTCAATCTCATATTTAAATTGATGACCTATCATTTATATCTAATCTATAGTGGACATGAAACGACAATGTGGCCGTGGGAGCATATTGCAGATGAACTACGTGTCTTGGCAACCAATGAAGAATATCTAACCAGGAAGCCAGTTGTTGTCTTTCAGTGTGTGAAAGTTAATTATGAAAGTAAGGATCTGAAAATACAACTGAGTAAATATTTTTTAAAATAAAGCAATTTGCATGTGAAGTAAATATTTTTTGTGTGTGCAGGAAATATGATACTTGAAACAAAAGCAGCTACAAAGTTATATATCGACCCCGATATTCCCGAGGTCAGACTCTTTGGTACTATGCCATGTGAGAGAGACATTCTGCACGTTATGTGGAAGTAGGCATTGACAAGCGTGTCGAGATTGAAATTAGAAGCAAAATTAAATGGGAGTATTTAATTTTTCGCTTATCATAATAAGTTATTATTCTTAATGTAGGTTTAAGTGACTTTTATTTTTAAAGGGATGTTAGACTTACGTTCTTTGCTTTGTCGTTGGTTAATTAGCTTAAGGTTTTCTTAGATGTAAGACGTACACTTTTAGTTTGCGGTGCAGACTTTGCGGATTAATGTTATGTTTTTTTTACTATTCACCTGTGCATATAAACATTTTACATCCGAAAACATATTCCAAAAAAGGTAAGACAAAGTTTGTTTAAAGATGGTAGCAGACGACATAGTCAAATAACATTCAGCCTAAAAAGTCACTTTACAATCAATATTAATCAAAACAATTTATTTTGCAATGTTAATCAAAATAATTTAATAGGTTTAAACATCTCTTCAATGTAAGAAGTGTGCTTTAAGTTTGTCGGTCCAGATTTAGTGGTTGACCCAATGTTAAAATTAATTTATTTACTGTTGAATCGTGTATATGAACATTTTGCAGCCACAATCAAACACAAGAACACTGGCAGACGACGTAGTCAAAAAAGCAGACCCAATAAAGGCACTGTACAGCCAAAAGTAATCAAAACATACAAATTAAGAGAGGTGTACTTACTTTTATTTTGGTTATTGCCCACAACTTTCTTAACTTCCAATGTTGGCCATGTTCATAACTTCTCCACTTCCTGAGAAACCACCTCCTTAGTAGTTACCACTCCCACAACAAGGCAAATTCATGTATATAAATTCTCATTAGTAGTGAAACAATTGAATCAAATTAATCAGAATCATTCACTAAATGACGAAAAACAACATCTATAATGCAAAGTACTCAACAAAACGTCACAGAGTTGTGAAAGCGAGTAAACGTCCTACCAATCTGTCATCCATTGCTGAATTAGAGCAAGTTCATAAGGTATATATATGTTATATTTTCGTTCTCTGATAAATCAGTTAATATTATGCTAAATTACTTGCAATCTAATTCTCATTTTGTGTTTTCAGGCTGGAATATACTCAATAATCGCAACATTGAAGGAAGTAGATACTGAGAAGAAATGGTATCAAAACAAGTGCAAGGTCTGTGAGAAACGAGCAGGAATGAAAGAAGATGGCCTGTGGTATTGTACTACGGAATATTGTTACAGATCAGAAGTGGGGCATCCAGTGAGAGACATAATGTCGGTAAGAAATTACAGTACAACATTCTTTTCTTTGTCATGAATTATGTTGAATAATTTGACACAGTTTTTTGAATTTAGCTTCAAGGTGAAATTTTTAATTGAAGATCACAATGGTGACAAGATTCACATCATCGCCAACAATGACCAAGTAGAAAATGAAGTTGCTTATAGTGCATCTGATTGTATTGACATGCTAAGAAATGTAAGATCACTCATTTAGTAAATAATAAGTTAGTTCACTTACTATTCTAAAATATGTATATAAAATGTAGCGTACACATGAGATTAACATTCATAAAATTTAGGTGAATGACCCAAAGGAGTTACCATTTACATTCTGGATTCTTCAAGACAAAGAGTTCATAATGTTAGAATTATGAAAGAATTAATTGTTATTGTGAATTGCATGATTAATATTGATGTACAAGGGTCCTATTATAGGATTACATGGTAACACAGTTTGGGCAGTATACAAAAACTAAAATATTCTAAGAGATACAAATTTCCTAAACTAAAGATTCTAAGAGATATAATTAACTAAACTAAATTATATCACAATACAATAATATATTCTAGAGATATTATATTAATATCTCTAATATGCTCCCGCAAGATGGACGGCGGAACGGAAAGTCCAATCTTGGAGAAAATAAGAGGAACGAATATCGGGTGCGTAAACTCGCCAGTCTAGGTTGTCGGAACATATCATCAGGTGCGTAATTCGCCAATCTATGGTGCATAAACTCGCCAGTCGCGGGTGCGTAATTCGCCAATCTAGGGTGCGTAAACTCGCCAGTCTAGGGTGTCGGAACATATGGTCAGGGTGCGTAAACTCGCCAGTCTCGGGTGCGTAACTCGCCAGTCTAGGGTGCGTAAACTCGCCAGTAATTTGGAAGGGACCAAGAAATTTATGGTCAAATTGAATTTGAATTTGAGAGAGGGTAGAAAATTTAATCACGGATTTGATTAAAGAGGAGAAGATTAAACCACAAAATTGGGTTTGAGGGGTAAAAGATTAGATTTAGTGAGGGTGAAGGAAAGTTTATGAGGTGAGGAAGAAGGGAGAAATATTTTGATGCAATTCAGCGGTAGGGTAGGGCAGGGCAGCGGAAGACGGGTAGGTACAGGCTGATTATGTAGATCTAGGCTCTGATACCATGTTAGAATTATGAATTGCATAAATAATATTGATGAATAAATGTCCTATATATAGGACATTACAAGAGATACAGTTTGCCTTAGGGTAGAAGTATACAATAATTAGAAGATTCTAAAAGATACAAATTTCCTAAACTAAATTATATCACAATCAATATATGAGAAAATAATATCCTTTAACATATATACGATATCTCTAATATGCTCCCGCAAGATGTACGGGCGGAGCGAAAGTACAATCTTGAAAATCAAGAGGAACGAATATCGGGTGAATATCAGATGTGTAAACTCGTCAGTCTAGGGTGCGTAAACTCGCCAGTCTAGGGTGCGAAACTCACAGGGTGCGTAAACTCGACAGGTGCGAAACTCGCCAGTCTAGGGTGCGTAACTCGCCAGTCTAGGGTGAGGGTGCGTAACTCGCCAGTGTCTCTGGTGCGTAAACTCGCCAGTCTAGGGGTGCGTAAATTCGTCAATTTAGGGTGCGTAAATTCGCCGATAATTTGGAAAGGACCAAGAAATTTATGGTCAAATTGAATTTGAGAGAAGGTAGAAAATTTAATCACGAATTTGATTAAATTGGAGAAGATTAAACCACAAATTTGGGTTTAAGAGGTAAAATATCGATTTAGCGAGGGTGACGAAAAGTTTATGGGTGAAGGAGAATGGAGAAATATTTTGATGCAATTCGATGGGAGGGCAGCGGAAGACGGGTAGTTTCAGGCTGATACGATGGATCTAGGCTCTGATACCATGTTAGAATTATGAATTGCAACATAATAGACTTGGAAGTTTCAAGACACAAAAATATTGTCATGAATTCAAGGTGCTACAAAGTCATTAACCTAAATGATGACACAGAAGAAATCAACAAGAGAAAGAATGTCATGATTCCACAGGTGAAAATAACAGCATTGTACTAATAGAATTTATATGCATATATCAACGACATTTCTAACCGTTTAAATAAAAAAGGAACCCAGCACATTAACTAGATCAGAAGTAACAGATGACACGAGATTGGTAAGTAAAATCATAAGAATGTTGATAAAAATGACAATGTATTCATATTATAGTTTATTATTCATTAATGATTCGTCTTCCATGAATTCATGCAGATTGACACACCTGTTGTATACACAAACGTGGATCCCTCATCTGAAGTAACACCAATGAGCAAAATCTCCCGTAAGCGAAAATATTTAGCAGTCGGTGAATCAGTGAATCAAGGTCAGAGTGTGTAGACCTGGGATCAGCAACAAAAAAACATCAGAACATTATGAACAAGACCTAATCAATCAGTGCATTCAATTAATGGACGCTGATTTTTAATTATTTGTTACTCGATTTCGTTGTTTGCATTCTGTTTAACTCAAGTGGGTAGATTTTAATCACTTTTTTAGACTTTTACAATTGTTATTTTTTTATCAAAAAATCAAGATGGTATTTCCTTTTTCATAAGCGTTTTATTCTCAACAGTTAGCAATCATTAATAATATCAACGACGATAACGAGACACGAGACATATGAAACCAATAGAATTGAAAATGTCATACCATATGTGTATAAACGTCGCCGTATTGTTCGTCAGATAAATAATGTGTAGGTTAAGCGTAATTCCACAGTACAGAGAGTATTCCAATGTCAATACAACATGTCAAACAAAAAATTAGATTTCATGATTAGTCGATCACTTTTTCCAGTATAAAAGTCATACATTAAGTGCTTTTGTTTGAGTCTATTCCCAAACAACAGTAATGACTGAAATATTCTAATGTATATGCATATGTGTATGTAGACACATGTAGGACTATATAACACTAAAATATATTATAGACCAACTCTTCTAAAAAATTATGTGCAGTTATTATGAACTAACTTAGCATGAAGCAGCAAGTTAAATTTAGAAACTGACTGTTTCAAAACAAATAAAACTGTCAAGAGCATGTTCTCCATTGACAATCAGTTGCTTAAATTGTAGGATATATATATATATATATATATATATATATATATATATATATATATATATATATATATATATATATATATATATATATATATATATACCATTCATATATTCATATATCACTAAATGTTAATGAAAAGATTAGCAAAACTCATTACATTGAGGTTATCAAATACTATAGAGTATTCTAATAGTCTAAATAAACAGTCAATCCCAAGTGTTATATTTATAGTAATCAATTATCAAATACTCAATCGTAATAGTAGCATTTAAGGGTGATTATGGAGAACAAAGACTCTTCAAGTTCATCAAAGAAAAAGGCAAGCAGAAAGAGCAAAAGAAACAGATGTGAGAGTAAGTCTTATTTCGTTTTTCATGATAAATTGTAGACTTGATTACACATGTTGCATATATACACGTTGTCTGCGTTACAAATTATATTAACCACTGAATTAAGCCGTTCATATGATACATTAGGGTTCCTTATTTAAGGAGGGAAAACTTGCGAAACAGTATTTATTTCTTAGAAAACAAAAATATCACTAATGCTTCTCAATGGTATAAAAAAATATTGTCCATATTTATTTATTTTCATATTTACTAATGCTTCTCAATGGTATAAAAATATTGTAAAACTAATGCTTAGAAGACAGTGTTTATTTTGACGCAAGATTATTTATACCATCTATATATAAAGTTAAAAGGGTTATTTGAGTATTTTATTTTTTGTCACGTCGCAGATATTAAATGCTCAAACAACCTTTTATTTATATTATTATTTATAATTTCTTCTCTTTGTCAATTTAGTCTTATTAAATTGTTCCCCATGTATATGTATCATCAAGTTTTGGCTTTACGCAATGACAAATTTTTTCTTATTAAAAAATTTTCCGTTCTATTTTTAAAATATTCTCTTCAGTTGTATAATTGCTCTTCGTTGATTCTAATTTCAGTGCTAATTTTATCTTTTTGCATTTGTTTTTATTTAGTAAACTTATGCGAAGCCAATAATCAAGTCTAGAATTTCTCACTTTTCAGGTATAATAATTTCATTTTAATTGATTATTTATGTAGATATATTTCAAGTTAACTTTAAATATCATGGATTTTGTGTTTATAAGAGTGTACTTTTATTTATATTCAAACTTGAAATAATTTACAAAATATAATTAAGAAGAAGTTACAATTATTTTTGTTTTTCCATTTCTTGCATTCAGCTCTAATTTATTCTTATTGCATTTTGTTTTGTTGCTTAAGAATGTATTTTTTTTATCATAATTATAGATATGTTTTCGTTCTATTTTTAAAATATTCTCTTCAGTTGTATAATTGTTCTTCGTTGATTCTAATTTTAGTATTAATTTAATCTTTTTGCATTTGTTTTTGTTTAGTGAACTTATGCAAAGCCAATAATCAAGTCTGGAATTTCTCATTTTTCAGGTATAATAATTTTATTTTTATTGATTATTTATATAAATATATTTCAAGTTAACTTTAAATATCATGGATTTTGTGTTCATAAGAGTGTACTTTTATTTATATTCAAACTTGAAGAAATCTAGAAAATATGATTATGAAGAAGTTACAACTGTTTGTGTTTTAACAATTTCTTGTATTCGGCTCTAATTTATTCTTATTGCATTTTGTTTTGTTGCTTATATATATATATATGTGTGTGTGTGTGTGTGTGTGTGTATATATATATATATTGATTATTTTTTCATAATTATAGATATGTTATAAATTTTTTGCTTTATTATTAAACTTATAGATCATAGATAATCACATTAGTGAGCGTCGCATACTTCTCGGTTGGCCTTGGTAATTGGTTATATATAATACTAAATTTTTAATAATTTGCAATAATATAGTACTGAATAATTTTCAATAATATAGTACTAAATATTTTTAATAATATAGTACTGAATTTTTAATTATTATATGTGATGTTAAGTATTCTATTTATTAAATTTGGAGTTAATTATATTAGCATTCGATCCAAACCTTTTCGGTTACCCTTATTTAATTAATTAATTGTTATAATAATCAAATAGAAAATTAATATTTTTTTTTTGCAAGAAGGTAGTACTCTTATATATTTCAAATACAAGAGTGTGGTTCTTACAAAGGAATAGCCACTAGGAAGTCAATTCTTACTGTAACCCCTCTATAATTTCATCTCGTATAGATGGGTTTGAAGAATGAATCATTAGAACACATACTACATACTGTATTTCTCGAATAATGACCTTTTCGGGTCTACAAGTATCATTAAAAATCCGGCTATTCCTCTCCTTCCATAGGCAATATACCGTAGCAGCAAGGCACTGTCGTAACCAGGCGTTGCGCCAATGCTTCGTATGCTTTCTATTTGAAGTCCAATGAAGCATAGTAGATAGATCAGAAGTCGTGAAATCAATCCCACACCATCTTGCTATACAGCTAATGACCTCATGAGCATATTTGCACTTGAAAAATAAATGTTGCACATCTTCCAGTTGGTTCTGGCACAGGTAGCATCGATTAGCAAGGGGTAGACCTCTGTTTTGTATATTAGATTGAGTGGCTAGCTTTCCTTGAGAAGCCAAAATGAGAATAATTTTGTGACGTGTGTAGAGTCCTTTATTCCATCGTGGTGTGTACCAGCGGACTACTGGCCGATGAGAACGGAGAACATCATAAGCTAGAGAGGGCCTGAACTTATCATTAATAACACATTGATGCAAAAGAAATTGGGCAGCAGCATTGCTACCAGTTTTTAGCACCAAATAGTCTCTTACTGCAAGGATCCCTCGAAGACTTTCTGAATGATGATCCGCAGCCTTAATTTCCTATATTGAGTGCCGATTAAGATGATATTTAGAAACCCAATTCACCCAGTAAGAGCCACCACCTTTATCTAGTTCCCAGAGCCATTTAAGCATCAAGGCTTTATTCCAATTTTGTAAATTTTTGATATCGAAGCCACCTTCATTCCAAGGGCTGCAAATGCTGTCCCAACTTTTGTAAACCAGTCTCCTTACACCAGGGGCAGAACCCCAGAATAAGTCTTTGCAGAACCGATTGATTTGCTTTGTTACCCCTGCAGGAAGAAGCAAGCTAGAGCACCAAAAATTTTGGAGTCCAAACACCATAGAATTGATAATTTGAACCCTGCCAGCATAAGATAACAATTTGTTTGAGCAATGAGTAATAGAGTTTTGTAACTTGGTGATGAGGCTCCCATACATATCAGCTGTAAGTCTGCCATGATGAATCGGAACCCCAAGATATTTGAAGGGGAAGAGTCCTTCTTTAAACCCAGTGCTCAGTAGTATGAGCTGCTTGATATCCGCATGAACACCTCCAAAATACACTTCTGTCTTCTCTACACTAGCATGAAGGCCAGACCAGCGAGAGAAATGGTCCATAGTTTCTTTAACACGAAGGACCGAGGGAAGATCACCTCGAGTGAAAACCATGAGATCATCGGCAAAAACTAGATGTGTAAGTCCGAGTTTGGCACATTTAGGGTGATATGGGACATCCTTATGAAAACAGATACCTCTCAAGTATCTGGATAGTATTTCCATGCTGAGGATAAAAAGATAGGGAGAGAGCGGGTCTCCTTGTCTAATTCCACTTTGCCCATTGAAGAATCCATGGGATGCTCCATTGATTTTAACTGTAAACCATGAGGTTGTAATACAACCCTTGACCCATGTGATGAATTGAGTAGGAAACTTGAGCCCCATAAGCATATTTATGATGAAGTCCCACTGAAGTGTATCGAAAGCTTTACAAATATCAATCTTAAGCATGCATCTAGGCGAGATACCTGCTCTGCCATAACCCTTAACTAGATTTTGAGTGAGTAAAACATTGTCAAACAAGTTCCGATTCTGTACAAAGGCAGCCTGTTCAGCCCCAACCAAGAGCGGCATGATATTCTTTAGCCTAGAAGTGAGGATTTTGCTAGCCGTCTTGTAAATCGTGGTGCAGCAAGAGATTGGTCGAAAGTCCTTTACAGACTGAGGTACCTCTTTTTTAGGTATAAGGGTTAGAGTAGTAACATTCGCTTGCTTTGGCATATGTCCTGTGGCGAAAAAATCCAATATTGCTTTACAGAAATCTTTCTCAATGATAGGCCAAGTTGATTTAAAGAAACCTGAGTTAAACCCATCAGGGCCTGGGCTTTTGTTTGGGTCAATGGAAAAAAGAGCAGCTTTAATCTCCTCTTGGTAATAGGTTTAGTAAGAGCCAAGGAATCAGCTGTAGTGACACATGGACCTCGGGATAGAAATTCAGTATCCAGGGGCAACACTGTTTTTGCTGTTCCCAGGAGCCCCGTATAATAATCGACAAATGCTTTCCCAACATTCTCCAAACCAGTATGATGATCTCCATGAATATCCTATATACTTCCAACAAACTGGTGCTTTTGCCTCTCTTTAATTTTGGCAAAGAAGAATTTAGTGTTCCTGTCACCTGCACTAATGTTAGTAATCTTTGCTCTTTGCTGTAAGATACTGAGTTCAACAGTCTTAGCTTTAGTGAACTCAGAAACTAAGCGCTTATCCTCTGCTATCAACTGAGGGGAGCGATTCCCGACCAATTGTGTCTGAATAGTAATAAGCTCCTTCCGCAAAAGGTCTGCCTTCAGGCTGATGCCAGTGAAATGAAGTTTATGGAGTCCTTGCATTGCCAGCTTGACCTTTTTTAGTTTTCACATAAGCCTGTACATTGAATTGCCTTGAACTCTAGTTTTCTCGACTAACGTAGTAAAGTCAGGGTGAGCTACCCAACTATTGAGGAAAGCAAAAGGTCTTCTTACCGGCGTATCATTTAGGCAAACCAATTGAGGACTATGATACGAAATTCCCGGAACTAAGCTTTCAGCAGTAGGCATACCAGGACATGCCTGATTTACCAAAACCCTGTCAATCTTTGAGTACATCCTAGTGGACGTGTCATGCTTATTTGACCAAGAAAACTCACAGCCAGATGTGGCCATATCATCAAGTCCACATTGCTGGATGCAAGTATTAAAGTCCATTATTTCAGAAAGGACAGGTGGAGTATCACTCACCCTCTCCTTAATATCTCGTACAATGTTAAAATCACCCATACAAATCCATCCTTGGACATTTAAGGCATAGTTTTCTAACTGGACCCAGACTCTTTGCCTTTCAGTAGCACTATTACTGCCATATATGACGGTTAAATGGAACATGAAACCTGAGCTCAGATGATTCACAAAACAATGAACACATTGATCATGTTCATCTATTATAGAAAATTAATATTCATTCTTAGAGAATGGAAGATCTCAAATTTCATTGCGTTTAAGTTAATCCATTTCTTAACTTTGTTTTTTGACTTCTCGACAAATATGATTCATTTTATTACTCCGTAATACATTTATTATAGCCTAAACTTTTTTAATCACAAATTTTTCTACAACTTATATCCTATACTCCGTACAGACTACTTTGCTATGTTATTAGTATGTGGTATTAATTTATACTTTTATTAGATTCCTTATTAATTTTATTATTAATTGATCGAAACCTTTTCGTTTGCCCTTATTTTATTATTTGTTATAACAACCAATACAAATTTAATATTCATTAATAAGGAATGACAAATATTTTCCATTGCATTTTCAATGTTTTACATTATTACTTTACTTTTATTTAATAATTTGTTGCATTATTATATGTGATGTTAAGTATTCTATTTATTAAATTTGGAGTTAATTATATGAGCATTTGATCCAAACATTTTCGGTTACCCTTATTTAATTAATTAATTGTTATAACAATCAAATAGAAATTTAATATTCATTCGTAGAGAATGGAAGATTTCAAATTTCATTGCGTTTAAGTTAATCTATTTCTTAACTTAGTTTTTTGACTTCTCCACAAATATGATTCATTTTATTTCTTCGTAATACCTTTATTATCACTTAAATTTTATTTACCATAGATTTTTCTACAACTTATATCTAATACTCCGTCAGGACTAATCTATCTATCTATCTATATATGGTTAAAAGACTTCTTTAAACATTTAATTTTTTTGCTACATGTCGTCATGCATTAATGATTTTTTTTTATTAAAATTTATTCTTATTAAATTTTGAATTGTTTTATTAGATACATGCTGTACACTTTTATTTTTATTAAGTTTATATTTAATCACATTGTTAAGTATCACAAACTTTTCGTTTACCCATATTTAATAATTTTTTTCATAAATATTTCCATTTATTATTATGGTTATTTTTCAGAACCTTTGTACCACCTTTCATTACAATCAACTATTAAAAATAGTACTTCGTTAATAGTTTAACACCTTTTTTTAAATAAGAATTTCCATTTCTTAGGTTTTTTCGTAACAAAATTAATATTTTTTGCTATTTTATGCCTACTAAATTTAAACTTTATTACATTATAAATTTCTTATGTGTTTAGCTATTTTAATTTATTAATAAAATTATTACTACTTACAGCTCTTTTAATCACAATTTTTTTTTGTTATGCATTCAGTTTTTGTGCACGTGACGGATGCTTTCATGTTTTTTTAACAATTTAATGTTTTACAATAAATTTATCTTTTTTAATTTATAATTTTCTTATTATATATGTGTTGCAAAGTTTTATTTTCTTTATATATCTTCATAATTAACCACATTATTAAGTATCATAACAGATTTACATTATCTATATAATCTATATAAAAAGGCAAACTAAGAAGTCACATTTCTAATAAGCCGACATGTGGCATCACTACAAGCCGACACATGGCATCACTACAACTCAATCCTTAAGCTACTAAATGAAGGTGTTTGATTTTTTGTTTTAGAAAAAAAATTCCTTTGATAATAAGTGTAAATGAAGGTGTTTGATTCCTTTTATTCATCACTACGAAAGATTAACAAGTTGGTGACTTCGAATTATCTTTGTACTTTATATTTACTAATTTGTCTATATAATATATTCAAAAGACAACTTAAAACATTAAATTTTATTCCACATGTCATAGTTTTTTTAAGGCAAAGAAAAAAAAACTTAATATTTCACTTAAAGCATAAATTTATTGTCATTAATAAAAATTAATAATTTTTGAAAAAAAAAACTTAATTATTTGGAGGTTACACATTTTCATTTACTTTTGTCTTAATAATCAAATTTAATATTAATAATTATATTACTATATATTATGAATAACTTCATTATCATCATTATATAACTAAAAAAAATCAATATAATGGAGAGTTGGAAAAAAAAGGCATTCGTATTTTGAGATTTCCTATTCACATTTGATTCGTTCTATTTTATAAATATTGTCTTCAGTTTTGTAATTATTTTTCGTTAATTCTAATTTTAGTACTAATTTTATCTTTTTGCATTTGTTTTCGTTTAGTGAACTTATGCGAAGCCAATAATCAAGCATGAAAATTTGAAGTTTTCACAAGGCTAAATAGCAGGAAAATCGATTTAGTCCAGCAGCAACTATTACAATAGAGAGGTTGATTTGTTGAGTCGTTGTAAACTCTAGGGGATATATCTTTTGTAAGAAACCTGTTTCTTTTCTAATAAAATAGGCATAATCGTTCTTGCAAAAAAAAAAATCAAGCATGAAATTTCTCATTTTCAGGTATAAAAATTTTATTTTAATTGATTTTTATATTGATTGTTATATAAATACATTTCAAGTTAATTTTAAATCTCACGGATTTTATTTGTGTTCATAAGAGTGTACTTTTGTTTATATTAAAAGTTGAAGAAATTTACAAAATATGATTTGAGAAAAATTGCAAATTTAAGTGTTAATCAAAGTACGTAGCATGTTAAGTATTACAATTATTTGGGTAATGTATTTAATATTTTATTACAAAGGTAAATCATCAATAAAAAAATTAGTAAGGAAATGACAAACAAAACTTAATATTTCACTTAAGCATAATGTCTTATTCATAAGCAAAACGTAAAAGTTTTTTTTTTAAATTAATAGTTTGGTTGTTTCGTCATTTAATCTACTTTTATCATAATGATAATCAATCAAATCTATCTATATATATATATATATATATATATATATATATATATATATATATATATATATATATATATATATATATATATGGCTTTTTTAAACATTTACTCGTAATTTTTTTGCCACATGACATGCATTAATGATTTTTTATTTATTTTTTTTATTAAAATTTATTCTTTGAATTGTTTTATTACATACATGTTGTACACTTTTATTTTTATTAAGTTTATATTTAATCACATTATTAAGTATCACAAACTTTCGTTTACCCCTATTTAATAATTTTTTATCATAAATAATTCAATTTAATATTATGGTTATTTTTCAAAACCTTTGCACCACCTTTCATTACAATCAACTATTAAAAATAGTATTTCGTAAATTGTTTAACAAAGTTTCTTTAAAATAAGAATTTCCATTTCTTAGGTTTTTTTCTTTAGCAAAATTAATCTTTGTTTGCTATTTTATGCCTACTACATTTAAACTTTATTACATTATAAATTTGTTATGTGTTTAGCTATTTTACTTTAACAATAAATTTATTACTACTTACAGCTTTTTAATCGCAAATTTTTTTTGTTATCCATTCAGTTTTTGTGCACGTGGCGGATGCTTTCATGTTTGTATTTTGAGATTTCTTATTCACATTTCATTCGTTCTCTTTTATAAATATTGTCTTCAGTTTTGTAATTATTCTTCGTTGATTCTAATTTTAATACTAATTTTATCTTTTTGCATTTGTTTTTGTTTAGTAAACTTATGCGAAGCCAATAATCAAGTACTATGAAATATCTCCTTTTATAGGTATAATAACTTTATTTTAATTAATATTTATATTGATTATTTTAATAAATATATTTCGAGTTAACTTGATATCTCATGGGTTTTGTGTTCATAAGAGTGAACTTTTATTTATATTTAAAGTTAAAGAAATTACAAAATACGATTAAGAAAAAGTTGCAAAGTGTTAATCAAAGTAGCATACACAATTATTGGGGGAATGTATTTAATATTTAAATCTAATTAAAGGTAAATCATATAAAAAAAATTGTGAGGAAATGACAAACACAACTTAATATTTCCCAACAGCAACCGGTAATATTTGTTCGACGGAACATAAAAATTCTCTCTTGGCTTGTGTGACTGAATCGGAAATCAAGAAGGCCCTTCATGATATTCATCGGGACAAGGCTCCGGGTCCGGATGGATTCACGAGTCAATTTTTTATTGATGCGTGGGATATTGTTGGAGGAGATGTAGTTAGCGCGATTCAGGATTTCTTCATTTCAGGTAAGCTGCTGAAACAACTGAACTGTGCTATCATTACCTTAATTCCAAAAGTGAGCAGGCCTCAGTCTGTGAAAGAATTTAGGCCTATTGCGTGTTGCAATGTTGTGTATAAATGTATTGCTAAGATAATCTGTTCGCGTTTGGCCAAGGTTCTTCCTCAGATAATTTCGCCTACTCAGGGTGGTTTTATTGAGGGCCGGAGTATTGTTGAGAATATTCTGATCTGTCAGGACCTTGTTAAAATGTATGGAAGGGAACATGTTTCTCCTCGATGTTTATTCAAGGTTGATTTACACAAGGCCTATGGTAGTGTGGAATGAGATTTTGTCGACCAAATGCTACGGGCCTTGGATTTCCCGGATCATTTCCGTCGACTGATCATGGAATGTGTCACCACTGTTTCGTACTCACTCTGTGTTAATGGTGACTCTTTCGGTTTTTTCCCGGGGAAGAGAGGGCTTAGGCAGGGTGACCCTATGTCACCTTTGCTTTTTACTATTTGTATGGAGTATTTCTCGCGTATCCTTATCCATGGGAAGATTGACAAGAAATTTAGATATCACCCGAAGTGTGCCCCGATGAAACTTACTCACCTCATGTTCGCGGACGATCTCCTGCTCTTTTGCAAAGGAGATTCTAACTCGATGGAATTTTTGTGGAGGGCCTTCGCTACTTTTAGTAAGGCCTCCGGGCTGATTATTAGCGCGGGTAAATCCCAAGCCTACTTTGCAGGGGTGGACGCGGGTAAGAAAGCTGCTATCCTTCTCTTTTCAGGCTGTGTTGAAGGTACGTTCCCGTTTCGTTATTTGGGCCTTCCGATCCAAAGTACCCGAATTGGGAAACTAGAATGTGAATGTTTAATTGCACGCATCATAGCGTGTATATCGAGTATTGGGGCGCGTAAACTTTCCTATGCAGGTAGACTGACTTTAGTTCAGTCTGTGCTGTCTCAACTTCACAATTATTGGGCGATGGTGTTTATTATCCCGACTTATGTTATGTCCAGAATTATTTCTGTTTGTCGCAATTTCCTTTGGAATGGAGGGGTGGAAGGTAATAATAGGGCACTGGTAAGTTGGGAGAAGATTTGCTGTCCTAAATTGGAAGGTGGTTTGGGCCTACGGGACCTGACTGTGTGGAATCAGGCTGCGGTGGCTAAGTTAGCTTCTTGGGTTTTTGATCAACCGGATCGGCTTTGGGTGAGGTGGGTGAATGCAGTCTACTTGAAAGGGCGGGATTGGCGAGAGTATCAACCTAATACCGACGTCACCTGGGCTTGGAGAAAGATCTGTCAGGCTAAGGAAAAAATTAAACATATGTATGTGAACGGGCTGTGGCACGGGTCGCGATCCTGTTACATGATCTCGGAGGGTTACGAAGGTATTCGGATTCACAAGACGAAAATGCCTTGGGCCCGCCTCGTCTGGAGTGGTTGGAGCATCCCTAAACATAGCTTCATTTCGTGGCTTGTTTTTAGGAGGGCTTTAAACACTAGGATTAACCTGGTTAGATTTGGGGTTGTTGACTCTGACCGCTGTGTTATATGTGATATACATGAAGAAAGTTTGGAGCACCTATTCTTTGATTGTGAGTGGAGTGCCAAGATTGTGGAAAGCATGCGCGAATGGACGAAGAAATTAATCCCGTATTCTGGGGCGTTAAGTTGGGCGTGTAAGGTTCGCGGTACTAAATTGCAATGCAATGTTATTCGGGTCCTGATCAACGCCATGATTTATCACATTTGGAGGCAGCGCAACTTGTGTCGAATTGATGGTGCGGTTCAATGTCCCATACATGTTGTTAAGATGATTAAGTTGGATGTTAGAAATAGAATTTTGGCTAAGATTAAATATCCATTACGAACTAGAGATGCGAGATGGCTGCATAATTTGATGTAGCCATTTATTTGTACAGTGAACGTCATTTTTTAATACATACCATTTACCAAAAAAAACTTAATATTTCACTTAAGAATTATTTATTATTTTTAAGAAAACTTAATATTTTTCTAGAAAAAATTAATACGAAGTAGTTTGGTTGTTTCACTATTTAATTCACTTTCGTCGTAATGATAGGTCAAAGTTAATATGAATAATTATATTTTTTAGCATTAAAACTTCATATTATAACTAAAAAAAATAGGAAGATAAAACAATGAAGGGATACGAATAATTGAGACTTTTTTTACATTTTGTTCGCTTTATTTTTTAAACATTTCCTTTAATTTTGTAAGATATTGAGTACTCCATGACAACATTTTTAGCTGAATTATTTGACAACACTTGGTCAGAAATATATTAACAATACTATAAAAAGTTGAAATAGATAATCCCGTGAATTTCACGAGCCACATACCTAGTTGTTTGGTAAAATCGTGTTGTGTTGTCCATTTAATGATCTCTGTTAATTAAGGAGTCGAAGATTATTTATTGTTTTTAGTAAATGCCTGGACCGGTCTGGGCCGGACCTGGACCGGACTGGGCCGGACCTGGACCGGACTGGGCCGGACCTGGACCGGTCTGGTCTGACATTAATTTAAAGTGGATGTTTCGTTTTTCAAGATCGGGCCTAATAAAAGTGTATTATTTATTACTATATGTATTTCTGCCTAACTACACAGTAATCGAGGATTATGGATGATTCTAGCAACTATTTGAAATGCTAATTAATATTCTTTTTTAAGTAGATATTAATTCTCTGAAAACTCCAATAAAAATTAATAGAGGACACAAAAATTAGTCAGAAATTGTGATGAAAAGGATTTTTTTTCATAATAGTGACATGCAACCCACCAGATTCATTGAGTAACCAAAAATATATATCCAATAAAAAAATAAAGCAAAACTAATTACTATCATTCAACGAAACAAACCGAATTCATTTCCTCACTTATCACTATAAATCGACTAATTAAAACGATTATTCATCTCAACAATCAATGTTCACTTCAATAAAACGGGGAAAAAAAACAACAACAAATTGCATGAAATCAAATCGAATTATATGACAATCCTAAGGAAAAGACAGTGAGTACACAGATATATAGAGATAAACTACAATGTAGAAAAAAAAATTGATTACATGCAAAACATTTTTTCGAAAAAACTCTCATGAATTACCCAGAAATGAAGATCAAAACAAAAAGAAACATCAGTGCTTGAATTGAAAAGACCACCGTAATCAACATAATAGAAAACAAAATGAAAAAAAAAATCATATGTACAGTATATGAATTCATGCAATATAATAGATGAAACAAATTTGGATTAAGGTAAAGAACATTATTTCACCTTTTTTTGCACAGAAAAAACGCGATCTACTCTTATCAACCCAGAAAAATGACCAATATACCGGTGCAAGTTGAGGAAAACCGATTTCACGACCGTGAGTGTACTCCAGGAGAAGCCGCACAAGAATCAAAACGACCACCATAGAATTTTGGGAAGAATATTGTACATATGAAGAGAGGATGGTAGATTTTCACATATTCATAACACGGAAATGAACAAAGAATGAATTGTGGGGGTGGGATTTTTAGAGTGAAGTTAGATCTAGAGTGAGTGAGATCCGAAATATTAGGAAAGAGGAATTAGGATTTGTAATGAAAAAAATGGTTGTAAGAATGAGGGAGGGGTTGTTTTGGGTATGGCAGGATAGGGAGTGAGGGGTAGGGATTGGATTAGGGTTTGGGTAAGTAAGAATTCAAGGGTGAACGGTTGGGCCTGGATGTAGGTATTGGATTGGGCTTGGACGATATTGGGTAAGGGTATAAGGGAATTGGGTTTCGGGTTTGGCTGGATTATGGGTGAGGGATTATGGGTGAGAGCATGGAGGTTGGACTTGGGAAATAATAAGTAAGGAGATAAGAAATATTTATTTGGGCCTGATCGGATATGGACTACTGAAATGGGGGTTTGTGATTGGTTTGTGAAGTTGGGCTTCCAGTGTGGATTTCTGGCTTCTCTGATGGGTATGGGCCTGATTAGATTGTTGTATTTGGATGAGTTATGTTGGGTTGATTAAGTGTTGAATTGGGTCGGTCATTTGGGTCGGTTAATCAATTTTATAAATAGTTGCTATGTTGGAGTGTCTAGATGAAGACGTGTTCGTAGAAACGTCTCCTACTTTAGATCTTCGTCCAGTTAAAGATGCACGTTGTGAGCACATTGGTTTTTCATTTCATAGTCCACTTTCGACTGGAACAATTAGAACTTGAAATTGAGGCCAAATTTGCACACGTTCCATGTTCCGTTGTGTCTTCTTTATCATAAGATATATCGTTCCTATGTTAAACGTCAACACGAACCACTAACTTGAGTCAAAACCACTTTACTATGTTTGCAAATTGTGATTGTATGTAAAAAAAATTGACTTACGTATATTTGTGACTGGATTCTGGATGTAATATTATGTTATGAATTTTTATTTACGTTTCTATTTACGTTGTCACCTACGTGCGTTATTTTCTAATAATAATTTGATCTTCACATTTTACATTACCTTTATTTCTTACACAATATCCTGTTAAACCTCTATGTTAGGCAGTGGACATCTCGGAGTGTCGACAGAACAACCGCCATCAGATCGTCAAACTGTTCGTACTCCATTCGCAGATATTGGCAATGGTAACCACCCATGCTGCTTCAGATGTTTTCAAATTTGTATTCCTTACATAGGTAGACAGTGTAATGTTTTCACATATTAAAACATGTATGCACATTACGTACTATATTCAGTCATATGTGTAGAGTAATCCACATAGAGAAAGAGATATGCTCATTGATTTCTGAAACCAGAACGGTAAGAATTAATGGTCAATACACTTTTAATGAATTAATTTATACTTTTCATGTTGCCAGCTATGTTTTTAAGTGGAGAAGACATTGAACATAGATATATATTTCACAGAGTCTGTATATATAGACTTACATTTTATCAGTATGTCAGTGGAATGTTCATAAATTGATTACATGTTGTTCGCTTTGTAGATGGTGCGCGTACATGAGACGTCTACACCATCTTCTTCATCTAATACTGTTTCGGCCAATCACTTATTATGGTCTACACCATCTTCTTCATCTAATATAGTTGTTCTAACGACATCATCCACCATCACATTTCAACCAGTTGTGCTTTCGCCAGCCCAACAAATGGCAAAGTTGGTAATGGGTAGGAGGAAACTTTTGACTATGGAGAAGAGGAATGCATTGCGTTTAGGCAGATCTACTAACTCCGGTACTCTTCCATATCTCAACAGTGATGCAAAGTGCCTGTGTCTCTATGTCCTCCTGTTACTAATGTTTACATTTGACATGTTGTGACTCATGTAGATGGTTCACATCGTGCGGCCTCTACCCCATCTTCATCTAACATCGTTACACAAGGGCAAATGTCCTCTTCTAATTCAGTTGTCCAACAACAGTTGCCCACATTCACAGTTCAACCAGTTGTCCGTACGCCGGATCAAGAAATGGCCAAGGCAAAAAGGACTAAGCGTAAAGTTTTGAATGCACAAAAGAAAAGATCATCAGGTTCGCCAGTATTTTATATCCAACTGATAACTTATAGTCCTTCCAGCCAATATTCTTTGCCTAATACCATTAAAATATGGAGTCACAAATATTCATGAAATAGGCAAAAAATAGTGATACGAGGACCGGTAATTTTATACCCGGTATTGTCTATCTTTTCTTTGTTATCATTTTCGTTATTGGTTTGTGACAAATGTTTCGCAATTGTATACACATTCTACTTTAGGACAACGTTTGCCTGCAACACTTCACCCTGATTGCACAAGCGGCTTACATGATGATTTTGAGGCTGTTGAAGGTGGCACGTATGCGACTCCTACCACTCCAACAGAAGAACCTGAAATTGATAATGATTTTCAAGATCATCATTTTGAAGTTGGGTCAAGTAGTCATTGCACAACAATTACTGCAACTGTTGATGAAGGTTTGCATTCACTATGTGTTTTATTCTATTATCTTCGTGAATTATTTTTACATTACCAGTCATGTGTTAGTTGTGAAGAAGTATATACACATTTATAACATAGTGTACATACATACACCCACAACACACACACAGAGACACATGTCTTTAGTTAACTGTAAAATTGAGCACTTTTATACCTTCATAACATCCAGTGGCTGTAACTTACTGGGATATTGGAGACTCATACTACCAATGTGGAAAGTGCGGGGCACTAATGTGGTACGAAGAAAGGATTGGAAAGGATCGGGGGACGACAAATCCTAAATTCTCTCTATGTTGCTCAGATGGGAAAGTAACGTTGCCATATCTCAGTGATCCCCCACCGTTATTAAAGTCACATTTAAGCCGTGAGCATCGACTTAGCTCCACGTTCATAACGAATATTCGGGGGTACAATTGTGGTTACTCTTTCTCATCCACGGGTGGCATCATAGATAAAACAGTCAACCGCGGTCGTGGCCCATACACATTCAAGATGGGAGGTCAGAATACACACAGAATTGGTAGTTTGCTGCCTGCCGAGGAAGCAACTCCAAAATTTTGCCAGTTGTACATTTATGATACAGAGGACGAGGTGCACAATCGAATGAATGACTAAGGTAGGTAATTCTGCTTTATATTGCTATTACAACCTATTTTTTATGCATTATATGATGCTATTTTATTTGTTTGATATGATATTTAATCTATTTCGTTTCTCTTTTACTATTACTACATATCTTTTTTGTTTTGTTTCAATAGTGGCGGTGGGCGCAGTAGGCTGAATGAGGAGCTTATGTTGTTGCTAAAAGATATGATAGATGAATACAATCACCCAGCAAAGGCATTTCGAAAGGCCCAAGACAGACTTTCGTCAGATGTAGAAGGTGATGTTTGTATTAGACTAATTTCACGCAGATGCACAGATGGTAGAACATATAATCGTCCAACCGCTTCTGAAGTTGCCGCTTTGATTGAGGGTGACATAGGCCCGGAAATGGAGCAACGCGACATTATAGTTCAGAAAACATGTGGAGCACTACAGCGTATTTCTGAGCTACATCCAGCGTATCTTGCCCTTCAGTACCCGATTTTGTTGCCATACGGTGAAGATGGTTTTCGTCCAAACATACCACATAGTGAGTCATCTCTTGGTATTAGTCAAAGCTTAAAGCCACGCGATGAGCTAACCCTGCGTGAGTTCTTTGCCTTCCGGTTTCAAGAAAGGCCGGTGGAGATTGAGTATCCAACGTGGTCGCGCGCTTGCAATTTATTTCAGCAAATATGTGTCGACGGTTATATGATGGTTGAGTCTCAACGATTATCATTCCTGCGCTTCAATCAACAGTTACTTAGAGTTGATAAATACAAGAATATTGTCGATGCAGCCGATAACGGTAATGTTGACCCATCTTCCACTGGTGGCCGTTATGTTGTCCCAGCGTCTTTCACGTCTGGGGATGCTTTTATGCGGTCAAAATATCTAGATACTTTGGCTATTTGTAGGTGGTGTGGATAGCCAGACCTTTTCATCACGTTTACATGTAATCCTAATTGGCCAGAAATTTCACGGTTCTTATCAAGCAAGGGTCTTCGTTCGGAGGATCGTCCAGATATCCTGTCTCGCGTGTTTCATGTTAAACTCTATGAGTTAATCCATGACTTAAAAGTACGTGAAATTTTTGGGAGGACGAAGGCAGGTTAGTACCCTCATCAACTACTGTTATTATTGGTTGTGTTCTAACTACTTTGAAATTTTCAGTCTCACACTGTTAATTTTTTACCACAATTATGTGCAGTTGTGTACACAGTCGAATTTCAGAAGCGTGGTCTACCTCATGCACATATACTATTGTTCCTTCATAGAGACGACAAATTCCCAGAGGTGTCGAATGTCGACAGAATAATTTCCGCTGAGATTCCTGATGAAAAGGCAAATCCTATTTTGCACGCTGCTGTGTCAGAGTTAATGATTCATGGACCCTGTGGTGCAACAAATCCAAATTCTCCATGCATGTCAAAAGGAGTATGTATTCGAAAATTTACAAAGCCCTTCAATGAAAGGACAACAGTGGATAAGCATGGCTTTCCTATTTACCAAAGAAGGGACAATGGGTCTGTTATTTACAAAAATGGTGCGCCGATTGACAATCAATATGTTGTCCCTTATAATCCCGGCCTAATTGTAAGGTATTGGGCTCACATAAATGTGGAGTGGTGCAACCAAGCGAGGTCAATTAAATATCTCTTCAAGTATATTAATAAGGGGTCTGACCGTGTTACAATGCAATCGTCTTATACTCGGCCTAATGCGCGAAATCAGCTTGATGAGATCAAGAAGTTATATGATTGTAGATACATCTCTGCATGTGAGGCAGTCTGGAGGATTTATGCTTTTGACATCCACTACAGGACACCTGCTGTAGAGAAGTTGCAATTCCACCTCCCCGGAGAGCAAAGTGTGATCTTTGAAGACGATGAACCAATTGATGAAGTCCTTGAGCACCCAAGTGTTGGTATGTCAAAATTCCTGGATTGGCTACAATTAAACGAAAGAGATCCTGATGCACGTGATCTACTGATTTCTGAAATCCCACAAAAGTACGTTTGGGACAGAACGAACAGGAGGTGAAAACGTAGGCAGAGTGGAATTACAATTGGTCGGTTTCACCATGTACCTCCAAAATGCGGCGAATTATATTACATGAGGTCAATGTTAAACCATATTAGAGACCCCAGGTGTTATGAGGATATTCGAACGGTTAATGGTGTTGTGTACCAAACATTTCGGGAAGCGTGTTACGCGCTTGGATTGGTTGGGGATGACACCGAGTATATTGACGCCATTACGGAAGCACACTACTGGGAATCGGGTGTCTACCTTAGACATCTTTTCCATCACTGCTCTTATCTGATTCCATGTCAATGCCTCATATAGTTTGGGAGGAAACATGGCCTTTTCTATCCGATGATATTCTCCACAAGCAACGCAGTTTTTTGCACAACCCAGGTTAGTGTAATTATTAAGATTTGCTCCTTCAGTATTTGTTCCCATTTCATAGGACTGAATTTTGCTTTATTTTTAGATTTTATAACATGCAATTACATTTTCTAACTCATATTCAATTTAATGCACCGATACACCATTAAAGGCATTATTTAGATTTGATCATGCTTTCGACCTATACCTCAGATCTAAAGTTGTCAGACGACGAGATTCAAAACTTAGCACTGCTTGAAATCGAGGCATCATTGCGAAGGAATGGCAGTAGCCTAACTAGATTCGAGGGCATGCCTATCCCTGATGCGTCAATTGTTGCCTATCTGGGGAATACACTGGTACGAGATGAACTTGCGTACGATAGGGAGGCTCTGAAACGTGAATATGAATTGGCGTTGCCTATGATGACTACCGAACAACGATCGGTATTCCTTGAAATAAGTGACGCGGTTTCACCCAATCGAGGTGCTGTATTCTTCCTATCCGGTTATGGTGGGACAGGGAAGACATTCATTTGGCGTGCTTTATGTGCTGCATGAGTAGCAAGGGCCATATTGTTCTCCCTGTTACATCTAGTGGAATTGATGCTACATTGATTCCCGGTGGTAGGACGGCTCATTCCAGGTTCAACATTCCAATCAATATTGTTGAGACTTCGACGTGTTCTGAAATTAGGCCAGGTACGGACTTGACAGAGCTAATAATGAAGGCAAGTCTCATTATTTGGGATGAGACACCAATGACACATAGACATAGCTTTGAAGCTCTTGATCGTAGCTTGAAGGATGTGATGCGTGCTGTTAATCCAAGTAATGCCGACCTTCCTTTTGGTGGAAAAGTTGTGGTCTTTGAAGGAGACTTTAGGCAAATACTACCAGTTGTTTCTAGAGGTAGTAGGTTAGATATCGTGCATGCAACCCTATGTTCATCATATTTATGGTCATCATGCAAGGTTTGTTCTTTCGTATGTGCACATCTCTTTCTAAGGTTTCTTATTAAGTGTCCTTTGCATGTTATTTGGATAACGTACCTATATTTTTGTAATTTTTACCTCATGTTTTCTACCATAGTTACAAAACTATGTAGGTCCTCCATTGGACACAGAACATGCGCTTACAAGTTGGGAGTTGCCCTAATAACGCACGTGAGATACGCGAATTCTCTGACTGGATATTAAGAATTGGTGATGGGATAGAAGGTGGTTCCAATGACGGTGAGGTTGACGTCCACTTTCCAGAGGAAGTACTTATACATAATGTCGACGATCCTGTTGCAGCAATAGTGTCGTCCACGTATCCTGATCTTTCGAGACGCATGTGGGAGGCCGACTATTTCAACAGAGAGTTATTCTAGCTCCTACACATGAATTTGTGGAATTAGTAAACGACTATGTGTTATCTCTTATTGATGGCGAAGAGGCGGTATATATGAGTTCTGATGAGGTTTGCATGGATGAATCAACTTCACCTCACCCTGATCCCGACTCAATTGACTCACCTGCATTCCAACCTGACCTTCACTCAACCGAATTTCTGAATAGCATTAAGTGCTCCGGTGTGCCTAATCATGAACTCCGATTAAAGGTGGGTGCTATGGTCATGCTTATTAGGAACATTAACCAATTCCATGGCTTATGCAATGGAACACGGTTACAAGTTACTGACCTAGGAAAGAAGGTTATTCGATGTAACGTGCTAACAGGTAGCCACAAAGGTGATAAGGTGTACATCCCTCGATTTTCTCTATCTCCATCCGACTCAACCAAATTCCCAGTACGATTTGTAAGACGACAATTCCCTATCTCAGTATGCTTTGCCATGACAATTAATAAAAGTCAAGGACAGTCATTGACTCATGTAGGTCTCTACCCTCCGAAGCCTGTTTTTTCGCATGGTCAATTATATGTTGCTTTGTCAAGGGTCACTAGCAAGCGTGGATTGAAGATTCTTATTTTCGATAAAGAAAAGCGCACTTCTAACACTACTACAAATGTTGTATACCAAGAAGTTTTCCAATATTTATAACTTAGGTTGGTGTTTTATTTGCATAGATTTACATTTCCATGCATATTGATTGTATTTTCGCTACTTCAATGTCACATCGTTCTTAAATTACCTAAATCACAACTACATGAGTGTATATATTTATTTCCTCCGATTGCCTATTTTCTTCCTCTTTTCGTTTATCTTGATTTTGGCATTGCTACACTTTTAGCAAGCAGTAAACCGTGTTGTGTTGTCCATCTAATTGTAGAAAGAATTGTCGATCACGTAATTATTAAACACAACTACTTATATCAATCAATGTAATGATCTTTGTTAATGCCGACCGTGCAATGTTGCACGGGTCAAAACTAGTTTATTTTAATAGTACTTCGTATTATTTGTATACTTCTTAATTATGATGTTATATTTCAATTATTTAAACTAATATTCATCGCACGGACTTTCTATTTCAATAAATTTTTAAAATTCTTTTATAATTAAAAGATAAAAAATTAAATTGAATATTAGTTTATATTTTTAATTAAAATATCGAGTCATAGATCAAGATTTAAAGATCTGGACTCTTGACCTAAAAACGAGTTGGGCATGTCGGGTCAGGTTTTTTCTTATAGTAATGTTGAGTACTAATTAACTCGGGAGAACACAAATTTTGTCTCCTACGTGCAATTGTACAGAAGAGTAAGTTACTAAAAGTGCTAGATGATTTAAGGTAAAGATTAAAATTATATTCAAATAAAAGGATAATATATACGGCGTAATAATTAATTTCTCCTTCCATTTTTTTATTAACCTCATTTGGGTTTGGTACAAATTTTGTGAAAAAGGTAAGAAAAATTGGTGATATATATAGTGCACGTGATGAGAGAAAAATACTAATTAACAAATTTTATGAAGAAATGTGGCTAACTCAAAAAAAATCATAATGACATGTTTGGGAACTTGGATTTGGAATTGAATTCCGGATTTGAAATATTTCGAGCGTTTGAAAACCTTGGGATTTGGATTTGAATTTTTGATCAAATCCAACCTAGTTCAATTTTGGTTTTGTCAAATTCCTAGCATATGGGTAGTCATTTCAATTCCATCACTTGTCGTTTCTTTGTTTTTTTTGCATAATCTTTCGTAATATTTGTTTTTCTTTATTTATTTTTTACCGTATTTGAACATTTACATTTTTCTACTGAAAAATTTTAAAAAATAAAAATGGGTGACCTTGACCCGACTCCACCCGCCCGAAATCCAAATCCAAGGTACCCAAACACCATTTTGGATTTGGATTTAGATTTGAATTCTAGAAATTCAAATACAGGAATTGAATTCTTGATATTCAAATCAATTCCGAGTACCCTAACGCAACCTAAAAGAAAATGGGGCTAAATCAAAAAATGGAGGAAGTATATATCGAATTGCTAACAGGTTAAAATTAGACTTTTAACAAAATCGAGGCATATGAATAGATTGGCTGGAAGTGTGCTTTAGGCTCTGTATTCTCTTTTTTCCAACAAGTTGAACGGGTCGGGCCATGTCATGTCTCTAAATTAACAGGTAATTTAGGATTTGGGTAAAAAAACTGGGTTCATGACCCAAAAAACAATAGATTAGGTGGGACGAGTTTGCGGGTTAGGTCGAATTTAAAGCGAGATGGTTGCATACATGCAAATATATTAGATGTAGTAGAGTCAAATGGTTAGTGAGTAAAAGACATACATAAATGTAAGTTAATTTAATCCCTTGGATTGGGTGATTGGTATTGCATTCAATATATAGAGTTTATAGAGATTACAAGAATCATATCGATACAGCATATTCACAGAATAAGGCATCTAATCCTAATATTGAGGTAACAGTATAACTAACGTATATACAATCTACGGTAAACTAGGCAACAATATAATTACGATATCTTCGATATCTATTATGCCCCCACAGTCGGAGCGGGAGGAGGATGGACGCTCAGGCTGGTCCTGAACCGATCAAATAGGTACCGGGGTAGACCTTTCGTAAAAATATCGGCATATTGATATTCAGACGGAACATGTAAAACACGGACAAGCAAGGCCAACCCAAACTTTTTCGCGCACGAAATGAATATCGAGTTCAATGTGTTTAGTGCGCTGGTGTTGAACCGGATTATCAGAAAGATAGACAGCCGAAATATTGTCACAGTAGATAAGAGTAGCACGCCGCATTGGGAGATGTAGCTCGAGTAGGAGATTACGAAGCCAGCTAGTCTCGACAACTGCATTGGCAACGCCTCTGTACTCGGACTCGGTGGTGGAGCGAGAGACAATTGACTGTCGTTTGGACGACCATGAAATAAGGTTGTCCCCAAGGAATACACAATATCCGGATGTCGAGCGACGGGAATCAGGGCAACCGGCCCAGTCAGCGTCGGAGTAGGCAGTAAGATGAAATGACTTCGAGATGCCTATATGAAGACCATGATCAAGCGTACCTTTTACGTATCGAAGAACACGTTTAAGGAAGGCTAGATGTGGCTCTCGAGGGTCATGCATAAATAAACATACCTGATGTACTGCATACGAGATGTCAGGCCGAGTAAAAGTTAAGTATTGTAGGGCACCGACAAGACTACGATAAAGGGAGGCATCAGTCACAGCGGGGCCAGACGACGGACTCAATTTAGATCTGGGTCGCCATTGTCAGCAGCCGAAGTCGCCAAGGCTGTCGCCGGCGACGCGCCAGATCTGACGTTCTGGCGTTGTTGTTCCAATTGTAGCAATAAACTCAATGTTCGCAGATGAGTTGTCATGGTCTCACAGACATATTAATGTTGCTCACGGACGCAAGACTTGATATTTTGATGAATGTCATTTGTTTCACCCAGGTAACTAATGTTGACACTAGAACTGTCAAGTGTGCTGGGTCAAATACCGATCCCGTATCAGGTTATGGTCAAAATACGGGACATAAATAGTTTCGAACGCCTAATTTTTTACCGCTTTCTAAGTAAAAAAAATATTTTTGATGTTAATTTTTATTTTATTTTAATACTATTAGTAATATTTTCTTTAGATTATAATCAAGGGCGGATATTAAGAATATTGTAGACACCCACATTTTGACCGCTAGGCGTCTATAACAGTTTCCAAAGAAATACCCGATGGTGATCGGACGTAAACATGGCTTAATACACTCGATTTTCGGACTCGGAATCAATAGTTGTTGGCACGAGCTTTTAGCGGAGTAAAAATCTCACAAAACAGACCTCAAATCTAGGCCCGGTAGGTCGTTTCCAGTCAAATGAGACTAATTTGGGTCAAAACCGACACCAAGGGCAAAACCGTCTTTTAGCAACCGGGTCAAACCCCGGTCAAAGACATTTCCGAGACATAAAAATCTGTCACGCCACTTCAAAAATATGACTCGAAGTCAAATACTACACAAATATCAGCTACAAAGTAGGAATCCTTTCCTATCCAAAGTCGGAATCCTACTCCATCTAAACCCGGTGTTTCTTCCCATGCAAGTAACCTTTTCCTATCCAAAGACGGAATCCCACTTCATCTCAACCGGCCGTTTTCTTCCTTTGCAAGATATCAATATCCTATCCCAAGTCGGTATTTCATCCTATAAATACCTCACCCTTGCACACACAATTCCTGACATCAATTACAACATCAACACACATCATCAAAATTACAACCCGGAATTCTAGCAATACTAGGCATATTATATTCCGATCTTCCCTGGCCTCTAGAAATCCTATAGGATTCCCGACCATTCACAATCCGAAATTCTAGGCGATTTTAGGCAAACCATATACAAACCCGAGAGCAAAACTCGCCAAATCCCCTCCCTAACCATACACACCATAACTCATCTATATACATCTTAACGCTCCCGCGCCTAGGCCGCTACTAAGAGTCCGTTTTGGAGATAATCAAGCATGTAGGTTGAGGGTGTTAAAAATCCCGACTTCTCCCTTTTCTTCTCTTTCTCTCGTCCGTCCGTCTTTTTATACGGGTCGTCGTCACGTCTTTTCTTTTTTATTTTCTCGTTCCTAATATCGATATTATCGTACTATTTTCAATAAAGAGTCGTACCTAAGGATTCGATATCGACTCTATAGTCGAATATCGGATCCAAAGGAATCAATCATCAAATCATGTCAAGCATAATACCGTTGAAGCCGAGTAATTACGATATTACAACGTGGAGAAATTATCTCGTCTTAACAACATTCAAAACGATTTCCTAAACAACTTTTTTTTACTCCACTCTAAATATCCGATATTGATTCTATAATTAAGCATCGAATATTACGAGTATCAATATTTAAGTCGAGTATAAATTATGCTATATTTGTACGCGATTTAACAAAACTGTCGATTTTCTAAAAACAATCACGAGAACAGTCCGCCACGCGAGTCGCACGTGCCTCGTCCGAGTCGCGCCTTTCTCGCGCGGATCGCGTGGTTCCCTGAAAATCGTAACTTAAAAAAACTATTTCGTCTTAATTCTTCAAACATCCTTTTTTAATAAAACAGCGGGCTTTTCAGCATATTTCAGGTCTCGGTAAATATTTTCATGACCTCGGTCAACGCGTGCTTAATCCATCACGCGAATTATCTTTGCAAAATCATGCATGTCATCATATCTATATCTTTTATTCGATTTGCAAACCGTTACTAACTCGTTTGTTCATGTTGTTAGCAATTTATTTTCGTTGTTTCTTTTATTGTACTAAAAGAATCTCACATGCTAAAATACAACTTTGACGTTAACTTTAGCTGCACTAAATCGACATAGCAACCCATTCAATTATTCGCATGTTTAGTCAAAACAATGTTTGCATAACATTCATCTAATTACTAACGCGCGTATTTCAAAATCAAACGCTATCTTAGTAGAGGCCGCTAAGTGCGGGCGGTGTTGGGTGCTCTTTGTGAACTTCCCAACAAGTACCCTCACCTCTTACTCAGAACCGTGGTTTCCGGATGTCCGAAACCGTTGGCGCACGAGAGTCATTCAATACACGGTATCCGATAACGTCGGTATCGGTATCAAAATGCAAAGGGACGAACCTAATAAACTCTGACATCCGAATGGGCCATACTTTGTGCATGGCCCACTAAGATATAGAGTGGGTTCGAACGGGCCCGAACTCCCACAAAATTCGGTGGCGACTCCACTTCGATTTAAATTTTAATTCGATCCATTCTCATATGGAGATTCATTCGCCTCCCCAAACCCGCGCGTGGCCGCGTCGGGGTGGACCTATGTCATGTCCACACATGTCGATATGGATGAGAATTTTAGAGGGATCTGAAATCACAACTGAATTGTCACACGACCATGAATCTAGCTAGTATCTTTTTCTCTCTTTGGTTGGAACACTTGTATTATCATCCTCTTCTATACTTTTTATTTTATTTTAAATCGTGACTTGTTCATTATTAAATATATATGAGTGTGTACTCTGTAACTTTTTCCTTGTGGCTAAATTTCGAAGACGAGAATCTGTCAAGACTCGGAGTAACACCCACTTTGGGGAATGTGCCCTAAAAAAAAATTAAAGAACACCAGTCTACGGCATTGCTACCACAAAGCCCTGTCGTACGGAAACAGGCTCATTCTGAGGATTCGACCATGTTGCCACTCGCCTAGGCTACGGAATAGCGCAACTTAAGAGTCTTGTCATCTTAGGTGGCCCATCCCCTACCGAGTCACGGTCTAACCCTTAGAGAGTCCAAGTTGTATCTGCCAACTCGTCCGGTCACGTCCAGAGTCGAGTCTGTCGGTATATCTCCCTCTTCACCTAGGCATACAAGCCTAATCAGAGGATTCTAGGAGTCCGTGTCAGAATCTGATCAGGAATCAAGTTATCCCAAGCATTCCTTTTCCTTCATAATTCCGCCATTTTCAAAAAAAAATCGGTTTTTTTTTATTTTTCCGCCTCAAAAAAAAATTCGGTTTTTTTATTTTTCCGCCTCAAAAAAAATTCGGTTTTTTTAATTTTTCCGCCTAAAAAAAAATTTTTTTTCGGTTTTTTTATTTTTCCGCCTCAAAAAAAAATTCGGTTTTTTTTTATTTTTCCGCCTCAAAAAAAAAAAATTTCGGTTTTTTAATTTTTCCGCCTCAAAAAATTTTTTTCGGTTTTTTTATTTTTCCGCCTCAAAAAAAATTCGGTTTTTTTTTTAGTTTTTCCGCCAAAAAAAAAATAATAATAAAATCTCTTTCCAAAATTCAGTCAAAAATCATTTTTACTTCCCCAGCACGAGTCGATGTTTTATCTGTATGTTGCATGCAAAACAGACAGGTATCCCAAGACTCCCGGAGAATTCTCAAAGTTCTCAGTGAAAATTCAAGCAACATTTTCGCTAAGGAATCGGATGTATCAGTAAGCGGTACATCCGCAGCTTCTAATAGGAGCTCCCGCGCAATTTCAAAATGGAAATTGTCTGCAACCAGACAAATCCAAGACTTTTTTAGTAGAAAGTCCCCGCGCCATTATCAACATCTATCCAGGTATGATTTCTATCTTATGGCTGGCGAGCCCCACCTACACAAGTCTAATGGACTCTAAACGACCCGATCGGAAGTCTGCCAGGTCTTAATCCTCGATTGGCCTGGTAGCTACTCTGACTTTCGCCTTGTCCAAGCCTCAGTCAGAGTGGGGGCTCTGTAGACACCCACATTTTGACCGCCAGGTGTCTATAGTAGGTCCCACCAAACACCCGATGATGATAGGACGCAAACATGCTTTAATGGACTCGGATATGGGCTCGAAATCATGGACATTTGGTTTAGGCTTATTAAGGAGTACAAATCTCACAAAACGGACCTCAAATCCAGGCCCAGTAGGTCGTTTCGAGTCAAATAAGACTAATTTGGGTCGATTCCGACACCAGGGGTAAAACCGTCTTTTAGCGACCGAGTCAAACCCGGTCAAAGATATTTTTTCCCGAGTCACACGAGCTGGCCGTGACACTACACGGCTGATTTGGACTCAAACACCAAAAAATCAGCTTCAAATAATATTAAACAAATCCGTTTAGGGATAGGATTCGATCTTAAGTAGGAATTCTATCCGGAAACCGAATCAGAGATCGATCAAGCTCCCAGAACTCGGCTGAAACAGCCGAAATACTCCCGCCAGCCGAGTATCCTTGCCTTACTCACCAAGAAACGGGAAGTTTTATTTCCTCACGAACTCTCGTTTTCCTATCCAAACCGGTGTTTCTTGTCACACAAGCAAGACGACCGCAATTCCTATAAATAGGACCTTACGTCCGACCATTCAGAAAAAAAGACATGAAATATCAACACAATAATCCCGACACACAATAATTTTTCAGAACTCGTATCTAGAAAATAAGTCTCGAAATCCACGTCCGAAGGAATACCGAAATAGCAACCAAAAAACCGACGAATCCATCCCGTCCAATCCGGCCGATCCACGCCCCACATACACACACAAAAACGTCCCAAAAACCGACACCTTAACTCACCCACATCATCTCGACGCTCACGTGCCCAAGCCACCATCCGACGAGCCTTATTCCGAGTAAACAAAGCATGTAGGTTGAGGGTGTAAATCAAACCCGTCTTTTCTCCTTTCTCTCCCTAATCTCACGTTTTTTTTTCTTTTTATCCGTCGTTTTATTTATTTTTTTCGTCGATCGTCTAATTATTAATATGGGTCGTTCATCGCATCATATTTTTATTTATTTTCGATAGTAAAACTATTTTCAAATAACGTTCTTAAAATACGATACCGATTCTCTAATCGAATATCGTACCTACAAGAACTAAATTAAAATTTATTCTCGTCGATGCTAACAAAATCATTAACCTTTTTTTTTACAAAATTCGATGATTTTAAACGTGTAGAGAATTAACATGATTTTTCATTCAAAATTCTTTTTTTACGTTTTCGTTCAAAACAAACTTTTTTTAAACTTTTTCTAAAAACATTCTAACTATTTGATATTGATTTCATAATCAAATATCGAATACGACGAATATCGAAAATATAAATCGAGTATAAATTAATCCATATTTGTACGCGATTTATAAAAATTAACGACTTTTCGACAAATAAAAATTCGACGGGCTACCACGCGGGTCGCGCGACCCGCGCGGCAGCCGGTTCACGGCTCCCCTCCTTTTTTTATTTTCTTCGTTTTCTATTTTTAATTCTTTCTCGAACATCATATTAAAATGCGACTTTCGCGACATATTTCAATAAATTCTTTTTTCGACCTCGGTCAACACGTGCTAATCAATCACGTGTCATAAATCTTTTCCAAAATCATGCATATTATTTATTTACGTCTTTTTCGATTTATTCACCGTTACTAACTCGTTTTCTCGTGTTTGTAGCTTTTTATTTATTTTTATCGTTTTATTAGACTAAAACGAACTCACATGCTAAAATAACTTTGACGTTATTAGTTTAAACATGCATTAAACGACTTAGCAACCCACTTTATTTTTCTCACATGCTTAGGAAAATAATGTTTGCATATCATCCAACCGTCGAACTAACCCGTGTACACCAAAAACGAACGATATCTTAGTAAAGGCCGCTAAGTGCGGGCGGGGTTGGGTGTTCTTAGTGAACTTCCCAACACGTACCCTCACCCCTTACTCAGAACCGTGGTTTCCGGATGTCCGAGACCATTGGCAACGAGAGTCATTCAATATACGATTAACCGCCCAGTCGGCATCGGTATCGATATGCAAAGGGACGAGCCCAATAAACTCTGACATCGGAAATGGGCCGTATTTTGTATACGGCCCACTACGACATAGAGTGGGCTCGAACGGTTCCGAATAACCACAAAATTCGGTGGCGACTCCTACTTCGATTTAAATTTCAATTTGACCATCTCATATGGAGATTCATTCGCCTCCCCAAACCCGCGCGTGGCCGCGTCGGGGTGGACCTATGTCATGTCCACAATTTGGCGACTCCGCTGGGGATTAACTGATGAGTCACTTACCATCGGCATCCCTAGGGTGAGACTCGAAAAGAAATCGTTCGATTAGTAATGTACACGTTTTAGTTCAATGGGCCATGCATAACCCAATCTTTCCCGGGCCGGTTACTTGTGACCGACGTCCCACTATACCACGGTGCGTTCCTACTTGGACCCACTAAAGACATCGATGGTGGAACTCGTTTAGGTTTTGCGGCATGTCCTAAGACCCACTCGGCTTAGGGAGTCCGTCCTCAGTACGAGAAAGCCATCGTTGTTGGTATAGACCCTATTAGACCGACCGAGACTTAGACTAAGAGCATACATGGCGTCGTTATACTGTTTCCGTGACTACATGCTACTTGGTCCGTGTCTCATCCTTTTTTTCAAAAAACCGAGTTTTCAAAAAAAAAAAAACTTGCATCTTTTTCGAAAACTATCCATTTTTCAAACCCGGAAAGCTGCCGAATTTAGGACTTATGATTTTGACTCAAAATAGCCTATTTTTAGCCGGTATGCTGTTCAAACCTTTTCAAAAATTCAAAATCTCGGCCCGATAAACCTTTTTTCCGATTTTCAAAAAGATCGGGCCGTCCAACCCGACTTTGCTCGGTTTTCAAAATTCAAACCCTCTTCTTCTTAGGACTTCCCGTATTTAGCAGTGTCGGGTCTTGTCATAAGTAGTAAGAGTCCATAGCGTCGAAACTCCGTCGATCTTACATCACGGGTTTCCACCCCATCCCAAGTCCTTCCTTACTAGTCAAGGCACGGCCCACCTACGTAGGACAAACTCCTACAAAGGGAAGCCCACTTACACAATCGAGTCCAAAGTCTGGGGATTAGCTTACACGTAGGCCCTTTCTTCACACGGGACTAGGCCCATTCTGCCGAAATCCTAAAGAAAGCCCACCGTCCATGAGTCACCCGTCTAGGAGTCGATCTTCACCCCCACTCGGGGGCTACCCTTCAGTAGAGAGATCAATCACGGTTGCTCTAAGGGTCTTGTCTTACACGTGTTGTCTCACGTACCTCACTTTCGAGTCACTTAGATGTCACACCATTTGAGTCCTATCAAAGCCTTTAGTCTCACTCGGGGGCTGTCCTCCACCCGAGCAGTCAACCATGGTCACCCTAGGGAGTACCCCACGTTCATCCTACACCGACGTCCTTATGATGCCTTTTTCGAGTCGTACCTATACTACGAATACTCGAGTCACCTAGGGTTAGGTCACCACGGTTGGTCCGAGCACGCGACGCGGTCAAACACGGTCGCCCCATTTTCGGACTCATCCTTGTACAGCTCGAGTCTAATTCACGGTCGTTACTTTGTCTAGGTCAATGTCCGGGTTTCCCGATCCGAGGATTTTAGTCACCCCGGGCTATGTCTAGTTTGACTCCCTCTCTTGCATTTGCGCAAAACCGAGCTTAGGCAAGTTCTTAACATCCGTCATTTCTTCCGATCAGGGACCCTATAAACGAGATACTACCTAACCACGACAAAGTCCGCGCTATCGAGAAAGGGGACATCCAAGGAAGCATGCTTATGCTATCTTGCCCCATTAACAATATCTTCTCAAAAATCAATACCGCCCTAGATAACCTAAATGCCAGGGTGACAACCATCGAAGAAGACCTTGTAAGAACCCGATCCCGTCTAACACAGCTAGAGCGGGTAAGGCAGCCGATCACCCAACGGAGCCATTTGAAGGGTGAACATTCTTACGAAACTGTCCGATGCCCTCAAGATGGCAAGATCGAGAGAGGTAACCCTCAAGTCACCTCTCCGAAAATCAATAACCAGTCAGAGGTAAGGACATTTACCCACTTGGATATGTCCTACACCGTCGCTTTCCAAAGATTGGTTTCGAAGGGCCTAATATCACCTATAGGCCCAACAGTCGACCCACCTTTAGAAAAACGTTCCAAGGCATGGAATGCCGATCATTATTGCAAATTCCATAGAGGGAGGGGACACGATACAGAGCAGTGCTGGAAACTGAAACACCTCATCCAAGATTTCCTCGATGCCGGGAGGACTCCCGTTTTGGAAACATTATCACTTGCAAAGCCCCTCATGGACTACACAGGGCCCGGTGAGCAAAGCATCCAATCTACCTCCCATGCATCCAAGAGTCCGGATTTGATTTAAGTCCGAGTCTGAGTCCGAGTCTAGGATATATTATTTATTCCAAGGTCAGAGTCAGAGTCAATTGTATTCTGTCTTCTTTTTCAAAATTCAATAAAAACCAGCTTTCTATTTCTCATATATACTTTCCTTATGTGTTTCCGAGAACATGATGAACACCGTCATACACTGTGAGCACATGCACGTGACTATTACAGGCACATCTATAATGACTGCAGGAAATCGAGACCCGTGCTTTCCTTTACCTGTTCCATGTCTGACATAGAAAGCCAAAAAATTACCCGTAGCAGGAGCGGTATCGAATCCTATGACGAATCTAGGTAGTCTCCTAGTTTGGGTTCAAGACGGGAGGCAAGCCCATTTCCCAAAATAAACACTCATCCAATAAGACTAACCAATCCCTACCTTAGGTGTTAGTCTGACCGACAAAAAAAAAAAAACTGGACAAAAAAAATCAAAAGTCCAAGAGGAAAAGCAAAAGGCCAAAACAAAAAAGCTGGCCAGGATCAAAAAAAAGAATTATCAACATCCCTCGACCAGACACGGTCAACTCAAATAAAAAAACCCATGACCGGGGCTAAGAGGTCAGCCAAAAAAAAAAAATTCAAATACCCCTGACCGTGGCCAACGGTCAACTCAAGATCAAACTCATACCATCAAATAGGGGGGAAACAATCAAGCTGGTCAGCTAGCACCACATCTAGCCTTCCCACATTGCAACCCTCAAGACCTTCTCGAGACCAAGGCTAGAGACAGCCCAGAGTTTTGAGGATTCAAGCTCCATAGGATACCCTAACCATTAGGGCCAGACATGGAAACCAGATCCCGCATTATCAAACCTACCCCGATCGAAGTTCGAGTCATTATTACTCGACTTCCCCCTTTCCTACCACATTACAATACCTTACCCTCGAAGCCCTAGCTCCACAAAATCGAGCTCCAGATTTCGAATCACCAAAGCCACTTACTTCCTAGCACCACATTTCCAAGAACATCTAAACCAGTTACCAGCCCAAACACGGGAATTCAACTTGCAGTCGGCATAGAACATGCCCAAATAGTTCACACCACCTCTGGGGGCTACCCCGGAAAATGCTTACAGTCACAGGATCAACATCCTAACTATTCTAGCCCTTTGATCAAGACATCATTGGGAATGCACCTAGCTTACACCATTGCTATGGCTAGTTACACACAAAGCCCTAATAAACTAGGCACCATAATACATTTTTCAACACTGAACTACGGCTTAGTTTGATTTCACTACACGTGAATACGTAGGCAGCCTTTCAACAAAGGCACAACCACCCACACTGACACAAATTCAAAAAGCATCATCATTCCGGTCACGACACTGTCATGTTCTCAACAGCTAGCTTTGTTGTCCCGGGGGCTTCTCTTAGGCAGAAGTTCTCAATCCATTCACATAATCCAATATACCTTCAAAATCTAGCCTCCTTTCTTTAGTGAGTCCTAGTACTCGGCTCAGTCGAAGACGAGAATCTGTCAAGACTCGGAGTAACACCCACTTTGGGGAATGTGCCCTAAAAAAAAATTAAAGAACACCAGTCTACGGCATTGCTACCACAAAGCCCTGTCGTACGGAAACAGGCTCATTCTGAGGATTCGACCATGTTGCCACTCGCCTAGGCTACGGAATAGCGCAACTTAAGAGTCTTGTCATCTTAGGTGGCCCATCCCCTACCGAGTCACGGTCTAACCCTTAGAGAGTCCAAGTTGTATCTGCCAACTCGTCCGGTCACGTCCAGAGTCGAGTCTGTCGGTATATCTCCCTCTTCACCTAGGCATACAAGCCTAATCAGAGGATTCTAGGAGTCCGTGTCAGAATCTGATCAGGAATCAAGTTATCCCAAGCATTCCTTTTCCTTCATAATTCCGCCATTTTAAAAAAAAAATCGGTTTTTTTTTATTTTTCCGCCTCAAAAAAAAATTCGGTTTTTTTATTTTTCCGCCTCAAAAAAAATTCGGTTTTTTTAATTTTTCCGCCTCAAAAAAAATTTTTTTTCGGTTTTTTTATTTTTCCGCCTCAAAAAAAAATTCGGTTTTTTTTAATTTTTCCGCCTCAAAAAAAAAAAATTTCGGTTTTTTTTATTTTTCCGCCTCAAAAAAAAAATCGGTTTTTTTAATTTTTCCGCCTCAAAAAATTTTTTTCGGTTTTTTTATTTTTCCGCCTCAAAAAAAATTCGGTTTTTTTTTTAGTTTTTCCGCCAAAAAAAAAATAATAATAAAATCTCTTTCCAAAATTCAGTCAAAAATCATTTTTACTTCCCCAGCACGAGTCGATGTTTTATCTGTATGTTGCATGCAAAACAGACAGGTATCCCAAGACTCCCGGAGAATTCTCAAAGTTCTCAGTGAAAATTCAAGCAACATTTTCGCTAAGGAATCGGATGTATCAGTAAGCGGTACATCCGCAGCTTCTAATAGGAGCTCCCGCGCAATTTCAAAATGGAAATTGTCTGCAACCAGACAAATCCAAGACTTTTTTAGTAGAAAGTCCCCGCGCCATTATCAACATCTATCCAGGTATGATTTCTATCTTATGGCTGGCGAGCCCCACCTACGCAAGTCTAATGGACTCTAAACGACCCGATCGGAAGTCTGCCAGGTCTTAATCCTCGATTGGCCTGGTAGCTACTCTGACTTTCGCCTTGTCCAAGCCTCAGTCAGAGTGGGGGCTCTGTAGACACCCACATTTTGACCGCCAGGTGTCTATAGTAGGTCCCACCAAACACCCGATGATGATAGGACGCAAACATGCTTTAATGGACTCGGATATGGGCTCGAAATCATGGACATTTGGTTTAGGCTTATTAAGGAGTACAAATCTCACAAAACGGACCTCAAATCCAGGCCCAGTAGGTCGTTTCGAGTCAAATAAGACTAATTTGGGTCGATTCCGACACCAGGGGTAAAACCGTCTTTTAGCGACCGAGTCAAACCCGGTCAAAGATATTTTTTCCCGAGTCACACGAGCTGGCCGTGACACTACACGGCTGATTTGGACTCAAACACCAAAAAATCAGCTTCAAATAATATTAAACAAATCCGTTTAGGGATAGATTCGATCTTAAGTAGGAATTCTATCCGGAAACCGAATCAGAGATCGATCAAGCTCCCAAAACTCGGCTGAAACAGCCGAAATACTCCCGCCAGCCGAGTATCCTTGCCTTACTCACCAAGAAACGGGAAGTTTTATTTCCTCACGAACTCTCGTTTTCCTATCCAAACCGGTGTTTCTTGTCACACAAGCAAGACGACCGCAATTCCTATAAATAGGACCTTACGTCCGACCATTCAGAAAAAAAGACATGAAATATCAACACAATAATCCCGACACACAATAATTTTTCAGAACTCGTATCTAGAAAATAAGTCTCGAAATCCACGTCCGAAGGAATACCGAAATAGCAACCAAAAAACCGACGAATCCATCCCGTCCAATCCGGCCGATCCACGCCCCACATACACACACAAAAACGTCCCAAAAACCGACACCTTAACTCACCCACATCATCTCGACGATCACGTGCCCAAGCCACCATCCGACGAGCCTTATTCCGAGTAAACAAAGCATGTAGGTTGAGGGTGTAAATCAAACCCGTCTTTTCTCCTTTCTCTCCCTAATCTCACGTTTTTTTTTCTTTTTATCCGTCGTTTTATTTATTTTTTTCGTCGATCGTCTAATTATTAATATGGGTCGTTCATCGCATCATATTTTTATTTATTTTCGATAGTAAAACTATTTTCAAATAACGTTCTTAAAATACGATACCGATTCTCTAATCGAATATCGTACCTACAAGAACTAAATTAAAATTTATTCTCGTCGATGCTAACAAAATCATTAACCTTTTTTTTTACAAAATTCGATGATTTTAAACGTGTAGAGAATTAACATGATTATTCATTCAAAATTCTTTTTTTACGTTTTCGTTCAAAACAAACTTTTTTTAAACTTTTTCTAAAAACATTCTAACTATTTGATATTGATTTCATAATCAAATATCGAATACGACGAATATCGAAAATATAAATCGAGTATAAATTAATCCATATTTGTACGCGATTTATAAAAATTAACGACTTTTCGACAAATAAAAATTCGACGGGCTACCACGCGGGTCGCGCGACCCGCGCGGCAGCCGGTTCACGGCTCCCCTCCTTTTTTTATTTTCTTCGTTTTCTATTTTTAATTCTTTCTCGAACATCATATTAAAATGCGACTTTCGCGACATATTTCAATAAATTCTTTTTTCGACCTCGGTCAACACGTGCTAATCAATCACGTGTCATAAATCTTTTCCAAAATCATGCATATTATTTATTTACGTCTTTTTCGATTTATTCACCGTTACTAACTCGTTTTCTCGTGTTTGTAGCTTTTTATTTATTTTTATCGTTTTATTAGACTAAAACGAACTCACATGCTAAAATAACTTTGACGTTATTAGTTTAAACATGCATTAAACGACTTAGCAACCCACTTTATTTTTCTCACATGCTTAGGAAAATAATGTTTGCATATCATCCAACCGTCGAACTAACCCGTGTACACCAAAAACGAACGATATCTTAGTAAAGGCCGCTAAGTGCGGGCGGGGTTGGGTGTTCTTAGTGAACTTCCCAACACGTACCCTCACCCCTTACTCAGAACCGTGGTTTCCGGATGTCCGAGACCATTGGCAACGAGAGTCATTCAATATACGATTAACCGCCCAGTCGGCATCGGTATCGATATGCAAAGGGACGAGCCCAATAAACTCTGACATCGGAAATGGGCCGTATTTTGTATACGGCCCACTACGACATAGAGTGGGCTCGAACGGTTCCGAATAACCACAAAATTCGGTGGCGACTCCTACTTCGATTTAAATTTCAATTTGACCATCTCATATGGAGATTCATTCGCCTCCCCAAACCCGCGCGTGGCCGCGTCGGGGTGGACCTATGTCATGTCCACACTATGTCATGTCTACAAATATATTTTCTCTTTTAGTCTCTTGGATACAATTTTAAAAGTTGTATTTATCATTTTTTTTAAAAGTTCTTATATCTTCTAACTTAGAGCATATACAATAGAAAGGATTTACCCTCTTCTTATCACTCTCTTTCTTCTAAGAGGAGGTCCTCTCTGTTGTAAGATCTTCATTGTATATCCTCTTAGTAAGAGGAAGATGACTTCTTCTTCTAATTTTGGGGAATATCATTATTAGCCCTTGTGCCCAATAATTAACCATTAATATATTACATGTGGATTTTTATTTTTATTTATTAGCTTTTATAAAAATTGAATGATGATTAAAATAATAAAAAGTAATCTATAAGAGGATTCTCTCTATTGTAGGAAAAAAATTGAATAATAGAAGAGGAAGAGGATGTTGATAGTGAAAAATATAGTAGAAGAAAGAGGGTAGGAGGTGTCAAAAACATAGAGGTAGAGAGAAGAAATAAGAGGATATAAATCTCCTCTCTAATGTACATGGTTTTACCATTTTCATTCAACTTTCTAATATCTTCTCACTTTATTTATTTCCTTTTTTTTGTTCCTACTTTTTACTAAACTACCTTTATTAGTTTTTAATATTTACCATACTTACCACCTCATTTTAATAGCTATTATTCTACACTATTTTTTACACTCCACTTGTCTACTCACCTATTATTTTACATTATTTGAACCCAATCAAAAAACTTTGTGTCATTTTGATTCAACCATAAAAAAAAAAAGCAAAGTACTACTCCCTCCGTATTTTTTTTACATGGCGTTTTGCTTTTTCGACGTTAGTATTTGCCTTTAATTTTTATGTAAATATATTTGTCCAATATTTTTAAAAATTGTACCATAAAATTCCTTACGAAAAGAGTATGTATTTTTTTCTTATGATGTGAAAGATATTGAAAAGTGAAAATGACTTATAAAAAAAGAGTGGAAAAAAACTGATAGTTTAACGAGGAAAGGTGGCAATCGCTAAGGGTATCCTCATTGGTAAGACTTATGTGAGTCTTTAGAGAGTCTTGTCTCAAGACTCATGTGAGTCTTACCAATAATGTTGCAAAATCTTGAGGAAAGTCTTAAGATTATTGGTAGTCTTGACAAAGTCTTTAGATTATTAGTAGTCTTAAGAAGATTATTGGTAGTCTTGAGACTCATGTGAGGTCCACCAATATTGTACCAAAGTCTTAAGTTGAGTCTTGAATTTTAAAGACTCAACTTAAGACTTTTGTGGGGTCGTGACTTGTGACAAGCATTTTTCGGCATACGAGTTTGACGGAAGCGATAATTCACGATGAATACCTGAATTTCAAACTAGTATACTTCTAAATTACTCCTATGCTAGTCGGGATAGGTTCTTCGAGAATCATACACGACTTCGCAACCGATCAAGATATCAACAACTCCAACACGACTTGGTCGAACATATTTGGACTTGTTTCAGAAGAGACACTAGTTAGATGATATTTTCATTTTTAAATTAGTAATCTAATACGTAGTATTTTAAATTTTAATGATAGACTACTTATTAATTTGTCAGGTATGTTAGTATTTGTGGACATGACATAGGTCCACCCCGACGTGGCCATGCGCGGGTTTGGGGAGGCGAATGAATCTCCATATGAGATGGTCAAATTGAAATTTAAATCGAAGTAGGAGTCGCCACCGAATTTTGTGGTTATTCGGAACCATTCGAGCCCACTCTATGTCGTAGGGGGCCGTATACAAAATACGGCCCATTTACGATGTCAGAGTTTACTGGACTCGTCCCTTTGCATTTGATACCGATACCGACATTATCGGATATCGTGTATTGAATGACTCTCGTTGCCAATGGATTCGAACATCCGGAAACCATGGTTCTGAGTAAGGGGTGAGGGTACGTGTTGGGAAGTTCACTAAGAACACCCAACCCCGCCCGCACTTAGCGGCCTTTACTAAGATATCGTTCGGTTTTGGTGTACACGCGTTAGTTCGACGGTTGAATGATATGCAAACATTATTTTCCTAAGCATGTGAGAAAAATAAATAAATGGATTGCTAAGTCGTTTAATGCATGTTAAACTAATAACGTCAAAGTTATTTTAGCATGTGAAGTCGTTTTAGTCTAATAAAACGATAAAAACAAATAAATTGCTACAAACACGAGAAACCGAGTTAGTAACGTTTGAATAAATCGAATAAAGACGTAAATAAATAATATGCATGATTTGAAAAAGATTTAATGACACGTGATGGATTAACACGTGTTGACCAAGGTCGAAAAAAAGTATTTATCGAAATATATCGCGAAAGTCGCTTTTTATGTAAGATTCGAAAAGAATAAAAATAGAAAAGCGAGGAAACAAAAAAAAAGGACTCGGCGGATCAGGCCACCGCGCGACTCGCCTAGCGGTCTGTCCGGGTCTTTTATTTGTCGAAAAATCGTTAATTTTTATAAATCGCGTACAAATATGGATTAATTTATACTCGATTTATATTTTCGATATTCGTCGTATTTGATATTCGATTATGAAATCGATATCGAATAGTCGGAACGATTTTAGAAAAAGGTTTTGAAAAAAGTTTGTTTTGAACGAAAAGTAAAAAAAAAAAAAGAATTTTGAACGAAAAAGATGTTAATTCTCTCCGCGTATAAAATCGTCGAATTTTGTTTAAAAAAGATGTAACGATTTTATTAGCATCAACAAGAATTAATTAATTTAGTTCTTGTAGATACGATATTCGATTAGAGAATCGGTATCGTATTTTAAGAACGTTATATGAAAAATAGTTGTATAGTATCGATTATTAGAAATAAAAAATATGTGACGAACGACCCATATTAAAATACGAAACGACCAACGACACAACGAAAAAAAGAAGAAAAAGACGTGAGAAAGAGGGAGAGAAAAGGGAAGAGTCGGGTTTGATTTACACCCTCAACCTACATGCTTTATTTTCTCGGTATAAGGCTCGTCGGACGGTTGCTTAGGCACGGGAGCGTCGAGATAATGCGGATGAGTTAAGGTGTCGGTTTTTTGGACGTGTGAGGGGACGGGTTTCGGCCGGATGATGGGGTCGTTTCGTCGGTATTTCGAGGCTTCTTCGGGAATACGTCGGGATTTGCTTTGAACTATTTTTACTAGATATCGAGGATGCACGTATGTTAGATGTATGAATATATTTCGGTTCCTTTCAATGTTGAATGGAGGGTCCTATTTATAGGCGCAGAGGTTTAGGGGAGGTGTCTTGCTTGGATAACAAGAAACACCGGTTCGGATAGGAAACGTAGGAAGTCGAGAGGAATGTAAACTCCGTTGCTTGGTGGGGAAGCAAGCATCTCGGCTGGTTGGGGGGGTTTCGGCCGAGTATTTGGAGCTCGGTAGGTGTCTGATTCGGTTTCCGGATAGAATTCCTACTTGAGATCGAATTCTATCCTTAAACGGATTTGTTTAATATTTTTTGAAACTGATTTTTGTAGCAGTTGGAGGCCGAATCAGCCACGTAAGGTGTCACGGCTGACTCACGTGTCTCGGGAATATTTTTGACCGGGTTTTGACTCGGTCGCTAAAAGACGGTTTTACCCCTGGTGTCGGAATCGACCCAAATTAGTTTTATTTGACTCGAAACGACCTACTGGGCCTGGATTTGAGGTTGGTTTTGTAAGATATGTACTCCGTAATAAGCCTAAACCAAATGTCCATGATTTCGAGCCCATATCCGAGTCCATTAAAGCATGTTCGCATCCTATCATCATCGGGTGTTTGGTGGGACCTACTATAGACACTTGGCGGTCAAAATGTGGGTGTCTACAGAGCCCCACTCTGACTGAGGCTTGGACAAGGCGAAAGTCAGAGTAGCTACCAGGCCTAATCGAGGATTAAGACCTGGCAGACTTCCGATCGGGTCGTTTAAAGTCCATTAGACCTGCGTGAAGGGCCCGCCAGCCGTAAGATAGAAATCATACCTGGATTGATGTCAATAATGTCGCGGAGACTTTCTTCCAAAAAAGTCCTGGGTGTGTCTGTTTACAGACAATCCCATCATCGAATTGCGCGGGAGCTTGCCTTGGCAGCTATGGGTGTGTCCGTTTACAGCCACATCCCATCTTAGAATTACGCGGGAGCCTGCATTGGAGGCTACGGGTGTACCTGTTTACAGATACATCCAAAAAATGTCGCTTGTATCTTTCCAATGGAGAATTCCTCGGGAGCTGGGGTATCTGTCTGTAAATTGCATGTAATTTTCAGATAAAATACCGACTCACGCTGGGGAAGAAAAAGATTTTTTTGACTGATTGATTTTTTGGAGAAAGATTTTTTTTTTTTGAAAATATAGAAAATGCCGAAATTTTTTTTTTGAAAATTTTGGAAATGCCGAAATTTTTTGAATTTTTTGGAATTTAGAATGCTTGGGATGACTTGATTCCTAATCGGATTCTGACACAGACTGCTAAAATCTTCTGGTTAGGCCTGTATGCCTAGATGAAGTAGGGAACATCATAAAAATCCCTATTCCAGGGGTGAATAGGAGAGGGGATTCCTCTATTATAAATAGAGAGTTCTTGCCCTTAATCTTCTCATATTCCAACCCAAATATTTCTTCTATCTTAAAATCCCTTTAGACTTTTAAGACAAAATAAAATTTTCTGCTATGGGTATTGAACATTTGACCGCGATGCTTCATGCGTGGGCCCAGAATTTTCGAGACGAAGATAAAGTTCAGCTAACTCAGATGGGAATTGTGGCTTTGTTCCCGCTTCAGCGACTCAAGGTGGATGCACATTTCCTGGACGCTTGCTTATCCTTTTGGGATACTACCCACCATGTTTTTGCTTTTCCCCGGGGAGAAATATGTCCCCTTCCCGAAGAGATTGCAGCCGTAGGGGATTGGTGCCCAAACGCTCATCCTGCTATTCCTCCTTTTTACCCTGATCCAAGGAGGAGACTGAGAGATTTTCTTGGGTTGTCTCATGCTGAGACATCTCGTATGGTAAAGGGAAATTCTGTTTCCCTGTTTGACTTGGCTGATAAATTCATGGATCCAAATGGTGCCAGAATTTCTTCTACCCATAGGCGTAGAGCTTTTGCCTTTTGTATGTTGCATCGATACGCTTTCGAAGGTCGGATGGATGCTGGCTCATGTCTAGGTGAAATCAGGCTGATCAGCATAGTAGATCAGATGGAGGCAGGTTACAGCCCAGCCTGGCTGATAACTGGGGAGATCCTTATGGGCCTTGATGCTAGGAGACTTGACCCGGATCGGCAATTAACGGGCAGCATTCGTCTTTTGCAGGTATTTGACCCCTTTTTTTTTTTTAATTTCCGAATTTTAATTTTTTTTTGATTTTTCCGAATTTTTCAAATTTCCGAAAAAAAAATTTTTAATTCGATTATTTTTTTTTTTTGAAAATTTTGATTTTTTTTTCGGAATTTTTTTGATTTTTCAAAAGTTTTTTACTTTTCGAAAATTTTGCAGATCTGGTTATCCGAGCGCCTGTCGATTATAGAGCCCCCGGTGAACATATCCAGATATCGAAGCTGTCAAATTGGCTCACGGTCCCGACGGATAAGCTCGAGTCATCACATAAATCGAAAGTATTGGGATGAAGAGCTAAAATTCCATGCATGGTGGGCCCTTGATTAGCTGGAACGTGATCCGGTGGTTCCTCTCGAAGATGACGGGATTAGCTAAAAGAGATAAAGCCCGTTACCTGGTGATCTTGTCTTTGGATTGGACCGTCCATATTTACCCAGATCGTCTTCTAAGGCAGTTCGGTTCGTTCCAACAGATCCCCGAAACTGAAGCAATCGTTAGCGTTTCGCTCCAATTGACGGACGCTATGTGTGACACGTGGTTACAACGCTGGTTTACCCGTGTCATGTGGACTATACCTCGCCCTTGTCAAACCGTTTGGGTTTCTGAATCATATCGCAAGTGGGCTTCTGAAGAATCCGAAGAGGCCCGTAAAGCTTTGAAGACTGATGAGGCTTTTGACCTAGCCCGTAGAGAATCAGTAAAGGAGAATAGATGGTTCTTTGACGAAGAGGAAACTCCAACTACCCTTGTCCGGCCGGAGTCGGATTCTAAGTCAAAAACTAAGACTCGAGCTAAAGAGACCGGTGCTAGCGACTTGGAGAGAAGACTCGGACCAAAGCTAGCGGTCCGAGACAGACTTGGGCCACGGGACCGGTTACCCGAGAGGATAAAGGCCCGGCTAGGGCCGACCGAGGTGACCGGGAGTCAAGTTCGAAGAAACGAGCCCGGGTTAAGGAAATTCCCTTGGTAATTCGGGAGCGTTCACCTCCGCGTCAACGCCAGTGGACCGAAAAAGAGACTAAGGACAAGGGAAAGGGAAAAATGCCTTAGATTTTTTATTATTTGAATATTAGTACTATTTGTGTGTTTTTTTTTTGGATTTTTTTGTGATTGATTTTTTTTTTGAAATAAATAAAGGAAGTTTATTAAAAACCGTTCCTATTTTTTTTCGATTGCGGTGGTTTTCCCATTTTGAGGGGCTGCCTACGTATCCACAAATAGCGGAATCAAACCAAACGTAGTTCAGACTTAATTTGCAATTTCGAAATACATCAAGACTATTGGTTCAAGATGTTTATAACAGTAATAAGTAATTCTAACTTTTTGACTTGTCTTTAAAAGTTTATTTTGAAAAGATGTTTTTTTTTATAAACTTTTGCAAATGACATTGAGAGAAACGGGTTAAGGGTAATAACGTTTCAGCTGGTCCAGGTTAGTTGGGTTGAGAAACTCGTTCCCGTCCAGATCTGTTAACATTACCGCTCCGCCTGATAGAATCTTCTTTACCAAATAAGGTCCGGCTCAGTTAGGTTTGAACTTTCCCCTTGGGTCTACTGGTAATAAAGCTCGTACAGATTTGAGAACTAAATTTCCTTCTTTGATATTCCTGGGCCTTACCCTTTTGTTGAAGGCCCGTTGGATCCTTTTTTGATAGATCTGTATGTTTTTGAAAATCTGGCAATTATGGCAATGTCTGACGTAAAGCTGACAATCGGTTTCCATGCTGTTCCAGTAATATCCGAGTCTCATGATCTTTCGGACTAGCATCTGGGCGTTCATGTGAGGACCACACTCGCCGTCATGTACTTCGGCCATGACCTTCTCGGCGTTACCCTTATCGACACATAAAAGGAGAGCCCCCTGTGGTGTCTTCTTGTAAAGTTGTCCGTCATCGGTACGGACGAACTGGGTCGCTAGCCTACGTAAGGCCTTTTTGGCTCGATTGTCGGCCCCGGGAGGATACTCCCCGGTTGTCAGGTATTTTTGGATAGCCCTATACCACGGCTCGGGATCAGGTATCTCGATGTCTTCGATGTCGTGGATATATGCTGGCCCGGATCGCCTTTCGACACAGATTGGCATGTTGGTCATATGATCGGGAATGTTTAGTAAAGATGTCAGTTTTGAAAGTGCATCTGTGAACTGATTTTCTTCCCGAGGTAGAAAAATGTACTCTACCTTTTGGAATTGTTTTTCGAGATCCCTTACTCGTGCCTGGTAGGCCACGAGATTGGCATTTCGGGTTTTCCATTTTTGGAGCACTTGGTTAATGACCATAGATGAGTCGCCGTGTACTCGGAGGTTTGTGACCCCTAAATCGGCGGCGGCTTGTAGCCCATGGATACATGCTTCATACTCAGCAGCGTTATTGGTGACGTCAAAGTCCAATTTGATAGACACGGGAGTATGTTCCCCCCTGGCGAGATTAGAAGTATCCCGACTCCAAATCCTCGGAAGTTGGATGCTCCGTCGAAGTATAAATCCCACGTCTCGATGTCAGTATGGAAAATATCTTCATCGGGGAAGGACCAAGTGTCGGTGTGTCCTTCTTCGGTTACGGGACTGTCGACGAGAAATTCGGTTACTATTCGGCCTTTGATGGCTTTCAACGGTACGAACTTTAGATCGAATTCTGCCAGCATCAGGGTCCATCTCGATATCCTGCCGTTGAGAACGGGCTTTTCGAAAAGGTACTTGATCGGATCCATTCTAGACAGTACCTGTACCTCGTAGTTGAGCATGTAATGTCGGAGCTTTTTAGTGGCCCAGACCAAAGCTAAACACGTCTTTTCGAGCATGGTGTACTTACACTCGTACTCTAAGAACTTTTTGCTGATGTAGTATATAGCTCGTTCTTCGGAGTTGACCGTTTGAGCTAGCATAGCCCCCATGGTTGTCTCTGTCGTGGTTAAGTACAGTGACAAGGGTAAACCGAGTTGAGGTGGCATCAGGACCGGCGGTGAAGACAAGATTTCTTTGATTCTGTCAAAGGCTGCTTGACACTTGTCGTCCCATAGTAACCGTTCCCCTATTTTCAGCTTTTTGAAGATCGGTTCACACACCATGGTTAGCTTTGAAATGAACCTGCTGATGTATTGGACTTTTCCGAGAAACCCTCTTATCTCCTTTTCGGTCTTAGGAGGTTGCATCTCGGTGATGGCCTTGATTTTGGCTGGATCGACTTCGATACCACGTTGGCTAACGATATGACCCAGTAATTTGCCAGATGTTACCCCGAAACTGCATTTCTGAGGGTTTAACCTCATGTTGTATTTGCGTAATCGAGTGAAGAACTTTCTCAGGGCGGTGATGTGGCCGTCCCTGTCTTTGGATTTGACGATCATATCGTCCACGTAAACTTCCACTTCTTTATACATCATGTCATGTAATAAAGTTGTGGCGGTTCGTTGATAGGTGGCCCCGGCATTGATGAGACCAAACGGCATAACAGTATAGCAATAAGTACCCCAAGGTGTAATGAAGGTGGTCTTATCCATATCTTCCTCTGCCATCTTTATTTGATTGTACCCGGCATACCCGTCTATGAATGACAGAAGGGCATGGTCAGCTGTGTTATCCACCAGTATATCGATGTGTGGTAACGGGAAATCGTCTTTCGGACTCGCCTTGTTAAGATCCCGAAAGTCTACACAGACGCGTACCTTACCGTCTTTTTTAAGGACCGGTACGATGTTCGCAACCCAATCTGGATACTCGGAGACTCGTATGAACCCAGCCTTGAATTGCTTATCGACTTCCTCCTTGACCTTGAGGGACCATTCGGGCCTCATGCGTCGGAGTTTCTGTTTAACCGGCTTGAACCCTTCCCTGATCGGTATATGGTGCTCGGCTATTTCGCGGTCTATCCCCAGCATGTCCTTGTACGACCATGCGAAGACGTCTTTGAATTCTTGAAGGAGATTAATGAATTGTTGTTTCTCCCCGGGATCTAGAGATAACCCTATCTTAAGCATCTGAGGCTCTAAGGTTGTTCCCACGTTGATGGATTCGGTTTCTTCGATTACCGGATTGCGGGACTCCCTTTGCTCTAGCTGCTCGATCTGATGTGGAGGTAAGGATACCTGTTCGTCGGGTTTCTCAATATCATTGCACAGAAAATTTTGAAAATTTAGGAAATTTTGAAAATGAGACAAGTCGTAAGCAGAACGGTTGTTATTATTCATAAATTGAGAGAATAGCTCGAAAAGAGTTGCCATCTGATCACTAGTTAGTGGCGGGATAGGTATGGTGCCCGGGACAGACCCCGAAGTACCAGGAAAAGCTAAAGGGAGAGGGGGAGTTACAGGACTGACCCTAGCACCGGACTCACTAGACTCAATCTCAAACTCTGACTCGGACTCTGACTCAGACTCAGACTCAGATTCTGGCATTTCTCCTTCCCCTGTGATTAGCTTGAAAGTCCTTCCTTGACTGTCAGTCCACTTGTCCTCCAGGCTCTCGTTCCTGTCCCGGATCCAGCATCCGAGATCAGCTTGGATGGATCAAAGGTGCGGCTGCGAAGAATGAGACTGACGAGTTCTTCCTTCGATGTCGGGGCCGCGAGTTCCTCTCCAAAAAGTAGCCCTAGTGCGGGCTCAGCATTCTTAGCATTTTCGGATCGGCCGAGGGCGAAGATGTTGTCTGGTATGTAATTGCATACCTGGGCCAAGTGGGTCCCAGGGAGCGTGGTTGTGGGCCGATATAGGCCCGTTTGGATGGACTCGAATACCGGTGTGACGAAGATGACTTTGCCGGCTCCAGTTTGGCCCATATTTTCCGGGGTCAGGGTGTAACCCAGACCGGTTTGAATCCTCCCGTTATCTAGAACTTCGAGGATTTTTCCTGCGGGAAGATCGGGCCTTGATGTAGCCCCCGGTAGAAAGCCCAAACTTTGCAACATCCGGTCGATGCAAACCGTGAAGTAGGGTCGGAAAAGGTATTCTTCGATGGCCCCTATGAAATCGAACCCCCAAAGATTGGTGCGGCCCGAGATGTTGCAGTTAGCCACAGTCATAGGTGTGGCTTCTAGAGTGATGACAGTATCGTGCAAAGGTAGCTTGATCTTCCGATGTAGGGTGGAGGACACAGCCCTGGTCGCGTGGATCCAGGGTCTTCCTAAAAGAAGGTTAAAGGAAGAAGTCACATCGATCACTTGAAATTCCAGCTCCTTCTCTACCGGGCCCGTTATGATAGTGAGCTTCACAGCGCCGGCTACTGACTTTGGACTTCCGTCGAAAGCCTGAATGGTTTGAGCTGTAGGAATGTAGTCGGCCTCGGTGATACCGAGGGCTTTGGCGGTCCTCAAGGGGAGGACGTTGACTGCGGACCCGTCGTCGATTAGGGTCATGGGCAGATACTTTTCCCGGCAGATTAGCGTGATGTGGAGAGCCATGTTGTGGACTAGCCCAAATGATGGCAGATCAGCATTGGAGAAGGTGATGAGTGGGCCTTCTTCTTTAGCTTTCCCCTTTAGGTGGGGCAGAACCGTGGCTACCATTTCAGCTGGGGTAGCCGTAGAGTTGATCTTGACTTGGTCGAGGGCCTTAGTGAGTACCTCTCGATGTTCCTGAGAGCTAACTAGGAGTTGCCATATAGAGAGGTCAACTCGAGTCTTGCTCAGCTGCTTCACAAGAGCCTTTTCAGTAGTTGGCGGCTCTTCCGGGACGACCTCCGCTTTAGGTGGCGGCTCGGTGATGATGAGGGCATGACTGCTGGTCAAGGCCTTGGACTTAACCTTATGGATCTCCTCGGGCGTGATAGGGACGGCTTCTCCCTTAGTGAGATAGACGTCATCTTCATCGTCGCACCAGATCCCATTGATTTGCGGGATAAACGGGGAAATGAGATGTGAGCAGTCTATAACTTCCCCGGAGAAGATAGCGTGAGTGGCCAACGGGTTGTCTTTGTTGTTGGGCTTGCCTCCAGGTAAGGGGATTTCCCCGCTTTCGATGAGATCCTGGATAAGATGTTTTAGCTTCCAGCATTTCTCGGTATCATGTTCCTTGCCCTGATGGTACTGGCAGTAGGCTTTGACGTCGTAGAACTTGGAGCGGTGCTCGACCGGAAGCTCAGGTGTTGGGCCTATCGAGTTGATCAAGCCTTTTGATGAGAGCCTTTGTAAGGCATTCGCATAGGTGGTACCTATGTCGGTGAATACCCGGGGTGTGGTATTCTTCTTGGACGGGTTATCAAGTAGATTTACCTCGTCAAAAATGCTACGAGTAGCAGCGGCGGATGTGTGCTTGCTTGTCGATGAGCTGGCCCCTTGGTATCCTTTGGTGGAGCCCTTAGTGAGGCTTTCCAACCTTAGATCATCCTCGATTCTCGTCCCCATTTCGGTTAGGACCGCGAAGCTAGGTATGATGGCGTACCGGAGATGGATCCGGTAGGCGGGCAGGAGATTCACAAAGGCTTCAACTAGGACTTTTTCACTGGGCTTATCGACCAGTTTGACGCTTTCAGCCCTCCAGCGTTGAAGGTACTTCGTAAACCCTTCCTTTGGTTCCTGGGCCATTACTTCCAGGGTGCGCATCGTGGTCTGGATTTCTGTGTTGTCGGCGTAGTTCCGAGTAAATTCCGTTGCCACGTCATCCCAAGACTTGTATTTCTTGGAATCGAGCCTATAGAACCAGGCTTTCGGGTGCTTCTCGAGGGAGGAGGCAAACAAATGTTTGAACATGTTTGACTTAACCCCCTTAAGGGCCATAAATTCCTTGAAAGCCCGGATATGTAATACCGGGTCTTCAGTTTCGTCGAACATTGGGAGGCTTGTCAGGTTGAGATTGGCGGGCAATTCGTCGGTTAGATGTTCATAAGTCCGAGCATTCTCCGCATGAATCGAGTTGTGGGTCGATAAATGGACCTGCTCTTGTAGCTTGAGGACCGCGCTAGTCAATTCGGCTAATGGCCCTTGAGTTTCATCTCCACCCTTCGGCCTATCCTGTTCCATGGCGCTTACCCGGGTAACAATAGCGATTTGGTCTCCCCTCATTCGGTCAAGTTGTTCTTGGATCTTGGCCAGCGAGGCGTTCAGTTGATCAATAGAGTCCTTAGTCATGGTTCGGGTGTGAGGTGGCCTGTCTGTAAGAACACCGTGTAAACAGAATCGGACCCAGATCGAAGAGTGCATCCCGAGCAAGAAGAATAAACGACTAGACTCGGAAATAGGCTAAAAACCGACTCCTAGACGGGTGACTCATGGACGGTGGGCTTCCTTTAGGATTTTGGCAAAATGGGCCTAGTCCTGTGTGAAGAAAACCTACGTGTGAGCTATTCCCCAGACTTTGGACTCGATTGTGTAAGTGGGCTTCCCTTTGTAGGAGTTTGTCCTACGTAGGTGGGCCGTGCCTTGACAAATAAGGCGGACTGGGATGGGGTAGAAACCCGTGATATAAGATCGACGGAGTTTCGACGCTATGGACTCTTAACAACTTATGACAAGACCCGACACTGCTAAATACGGGAAGTCCTAAGAAGAAAGCTTTGAAAAGAGGATTTGGATTTGAAAACCGAGCAAAGTCGGATAGGATGGCCCGTTTTTTTTTTTGAAAATCGAAAAAAACAGTTATCGGGCCGAGATTTTGGATTTTTGAAAAGGTTTGAATAAAAAATCATAAGTCCTAAATTCGGTAGCTTTCCGGGTTTGAAAAATGGATAGTTTTCGAAAAAAGATGCAAGTTTTTTTGAAAACGACGGTTTTTGAAAAGACGAGACATGGATCATGTAGCACGTAGTCACGGAAACAGTATAATGACGCCATGTATGCTCTTAGTCTAAGTCTCGGTCGGTCGAATAGGGTCTATACCAACGACGATAGCTTTCTCGCAAATCAGGACGGTCTTCCTAAGCCGAGTTGGTCTTAGAACCTGCCGTAAAACCCATGCGAGTTCCGCCATCGAAGTCTTTAGTGGGTCCATTTAGGAACGCACCGCGGTATAGTGGGACGTCGGTCACAAGTAACAAGCCCGGGAAAGATTGGGTTATGCATGAACCATTGAACTAAAACGTGTACATTACTATTCGAACGATTTCTTTTCGAGTCTCACCCTACGGATGTCGATGGTAAGTGACTCATTAGTTGATCCCCAGCGGAGTCGCCAAATTGTGGACATGACATAGGTCCACCCCGACGCGGCCACGCGCGGGTTTGGGGAGGCGAATGAATCTCCATATGAGATGGTCAAATTGAAATTTAAATCGAAGTAGGAGTCGCCACCGAATTTTGTTGTTATTCGGAACCATTCGAGCCCACTGTATGTCGTAGTGGGCCGTATACAAAATACGGCCCATTTCCGATGTCAGAGTTTATTGGGCTCGTCCCTTTGCATTTGATACCGATACCGACATTATCGGATATCGTGTATTGAATGACTCTCGTTGCCAATGGATTCGGACATCCGGAAACCATGGTTCTGAGTAAGGGGTGAGGGTACGTGTTGGGAAGTTCACTAAGAACACCCAACCCCGCCCGCACTTAGCGGCCTTTACTAAGATATCGTTCGTTTTTGGTGTACACGCGTTAGTTCGACGGTTGAATGATATGCAAACATTATTTTCCTAAGCATGTGAGAAAAATAAATAAATGGGTTGCTAAGTTGTTTAATGCATGTTAAACTAATAACGTCAAAGTTATTTTAGCATGTGAAGTCGTTTTAGTCTAATAAAACGATAAAAACAAATAAATTGCTACAAACACGAGAAAACGAGTTAGTAACGTTTGAATAAATCGAATAAAGACGTAAATAAATAATATGCATGATTTGAAAAAGATTTAATGACACGTGATGGATTAACACGTGTTGACCAAGGTCGAAAAAAAGTATTTATCGAAATATGTCGCGAAAGTCGCTTTTTATGTAAGATTCGAAAAGAATAAAAATAGAAAAGCGAGGAAACAAAAAAAAGGACTCGGCGGATCAGGCCACCGCGCGAGTCGCCTGGCAGGCGCGCGACTCGCGTGGCGGTCTGTCCGGGTCTTTTATTTGTCGAAAAATCGTTAATTTTTATAAATCGCGTACAAATATGGATTAATTTATACTCGATTTATATTTTCGATATTCGTCGTATTCGATATTCGATTATGAAATCGATATCGAATAGTCGGAACGATTTTTGAAAAGGTTTTGAAAAAAGTTTGTTTTGAACGAAAAGTAAAAAAAAAAAAAAAGAATTTTGAACGAAAAAGATGTTAATTCTCTCCGCGTATAAAATCGTCGAATTTTGTTTAAAAAAGATGTAACGATTTTATTAGCATCAACGAGAATTAATTAATTTAGTTCTTGTAGATACGATATTCGATTAGAGAATCGGTATCGTATTTTAAGAACGTTATATGAAAAATAGTTTTATAGTATCGATTATTAGAAATAAAAAATATGTGACGAACGACTCATATTAAAATACGAAACGACCGATGACACAACGAAAAAAAGAAGAAAAAGACGTGAGAAAGAGGGAGAGAAAAGGGAAGAGTCGGGTTTGATTTACACCCTCAACCTACATGCTTTATTTTCTCGGTATAAGGCTCGTCGGACGGTGGCTTAGGCACGGGAGCGTCGAGATGATGCGGATGAGTTAAGGTGTCGGTTTTTTGGACGTGTGAGGGGACGGGTTTCGGCCGGATGATGGGGTCGTTTCGTCGGTATTTCGAGGCTTCTTCGGGAATACGTCGGGATTTGCTTTGAACTATTTTTACTAGATATCGAGGATGCACGTATGTTAGATGTATGAATATATTTCGGTTCCTTTCAATGTTGAATGGAGGGTCCTATTTATAGGCGCAGAGGTTTAGGGGAGGTGTCTTGCTTGGATAACAAGAAACACCGGTTCGGATAGGAAACGTAGGAAGTCGAGAGGAATGTAAACTCCGTTGCTTGGTGGGGAAGCAAGCATCTCGGCTTGTTGGGGGGGTTTTGGTCGAGTATTTGGAGCGCGGTCGGTGTCTGATTCGGTTTTCGGATAGAATTCCTACTTGAGATTGAATTCTATGCTTAAACGGATTTGTTTAATATTTTTTGAAACTGATTTTTGTAGCAGTTGGAGGCCGAATCAGCCACGTGAGGTGTCACGGCTGACTCACGTGTCTCGGGAATATTTTTGACCGGGTTTTGACTCGGTCGCTAAAAGACGGTTTTACCCCTGGTGTCGGAATCGACCCAAATTAGCCTTATTTGACTTGAAACGACCCACTGGGCCTGGATTTGAGGTTGATTTTGAAAGATATGTACTCCGTAATAAGCCTAAACCAAATGTCCATGATTTCGAACCCATATCCGAGTCCATTAAAGAATGTTCGCGTCCTATCATCATCGGGTGTTTGGTGGGACCTACTATAGACACCTGGCAGTCAAAATGTGGGTGTCTACAGTATTTTATATCATATGTCAACCTAAATCAATATAGCTAAGATCATGTACGAAAAAATAATTATTAAAAATATCGTAAATTAATATAAGTAAAGTATAATTAAAATATCATAAATTATTCGGATCAATAATATGAGCGAAACCCAAAAGATTGTCTATCCGTCTTTTTGTATATCACACAAAAATTAACAAAAATAAAATAAAACAAGTTAATTTGTTTTTAATAAAACAAAATAATAAAGTAATAATAATTTGTACCAAACAAGTAAATTGTAGTATTGTATAATCACAAATTAAACCAAGTTAATTAACTTTTTAACCAAAAAAGTGTAAGATGAGTCTGTGCAGAGTCTGACGGATAATGTGTCAAATCTGAAGTAAGTCTGAGATGAGTCTGAGGAATAAATAAATATTAAAAATGAGTGGAAAGCTGAGGTGATAGAATCTTAAACTTTGGTAAGTCTTACTATTGGAGACACATTAAGATGAAGACAAAAATATAGAAAGCTCAAGTTGTGCACCTCAATGCATGGGCCTCAAAGAGAACAAATATCTCATCTAAAATTCTAATCCATCCAAAATAATTGCTCTGTATTATCCACCCATGATAGTGAAATGGATCCAATCCTTCTCACGCAATGCCAAACACACAACAAATATTCTTCCCACGGTTAAATCGAGCAGCTCTGAATTCCATTCAGATGAAATGTTTTTTTATTTATTTATGGGTTTTTCTATAGGGTACCCCTCAACTATTGGCTTTTCCAAGTGATACCCCCGCCTTTTTCGAATTACATGGTGTACCCCTAAACTTTACTTATCACTCCATATCATACCCCTAAACTTTACTTATCACTCCATATCATAACCAAAGTGATAAGTGTATTACAATTATTTTTTTAAAATGAATAATTAACATATTAATCAATCCAATTTGATGCTACAAACCACCTCTTTTACTTTACCATTCACCAAGCCACCAAATGCCCATCAAAACGCATTCTGTTGTCGACCGACATCGACCTATCTCTCTCACTCTTTTAAATCCTTCAATCTCAACCCTTTCGTCACCCCCATGTCGTAGTGTGGTGGAAAGAATTTTTTCGAGTAAAGGATGCAAATTGAAGAAATATATCATGGTTGATGAAAGTAAAATAGGGACTAATCACTATTTATTTCATAAATTGAGAAATTTTCGTTGGAAAATTATAACTTTGGTTACAGTATAGACTAATTTACAAAGTTTAGGGGTACATCTCGTAATTCGAAAAAGATTGGGGTACCACTTGGAAAAGCCGATAGTTGAGGGGTACCCCATAGAAAAACCCTTTATTTATTTTCAATCGAAAAGAAAATAGGATTACATACTGTAGACACCCGCATTTTGACTGCCACGTGTCTATGGTAGTCTCCGAAAAACACCCGATGATGATTGGACGTCAACGTGACTTAGTATACTCGGATTTGGGCTCGGAATTCATAATATCCGACATGGACTTTTTAGCGGAGTAAAATCTCACAAAACAGACCTCAATTTCAGGCCCAGTGGGTCGTTCCGAGTCAAATGAGACTAATTTGGGCCAAAACCGACACCAAAAATTGTTCCCGTCTTTTGGCGACCGGGTCAAAACCCGGTCAAAGACGAAACCGTCTCATAAGTCAGCCAAGTTCAGATTGGCGCACAAATCAAAATTCAAAAAAGTAACCAAATCAACAAAGTCAAAACTTCCCTATTTTGGCTCAACCGTTTGACCCACTCGATCGAGTGGATTGACCCCACTCGATCGAGTGGAGCCTCTTTTACCCGGGTTTGGCCCGTTTGCGAAGGCACTCGATCGAGTGCACTAGGGCCACTCGATCGAGTGCCCCTATGTCGAGGGGTGAAGTCTATAAATACCGCTTCACCCCCCCCCCCCCCCCCATGCATTTCACTTTTTTTCATTCATTTTACCCTACAATTTCAGTCACCTTTTACCCTACTACAAGCCTACATACCTACACTACAAACCCTAAGCAAAACACAACAAAATCCGAGCCATTTATACCTCGGAAACCGACACAACATCCATACACACCCTAACTCACGTACATCCTCGATACTCCCAAGCTTTGTCGCTATTCACGAGTCCATTTCCGAGGTCTATACTAGCATGTATGTTGAGGGTGTCCTAAACCCTTTCTTTATCTCTTTTCTATATCGTTTTATGTACATTTTCGTATTATGATCGTAGTAACACCGACACTAACACTAACGTTTTTTTATACTTTTTTTTTGCATCTTTATTTTGTATTGTCATTTTTCTATTACTAACGTCATTAATAATACCGCGTATATATAAAACTAGTATCAAAATCGGTTTTAAAACGTTTAACTACGATGATCACTTTTGGTCCGTCTAATCCCTTTACGAGCAACGACGGAGGTGGAGCCCTTTCGAGGAGCCCCGCCCCAATGTACTCAAGGGCGTGACGAGATCGTGATCCGTCGTAGTTGAACGGATTTAATCCCCTTTCCACAATTGGTGCGAAACCCGTTGACACGAAAATCGACATCACGTAACCCGAAAGGGTTAGTCCCGATGTCGTGACGTAGAGGGATACATTTCGTCACCAATTCAAAATTTCCTAATCTAACGTAAACGTTTTCCTAAAATCCCGATGACGGTATTATATTCGTTCATACACGATTATAATACCGGAGGTCGAGCTAAGTACGAATCGCGCAATATTCGTATTTGGTTAGGCCGACTATCGATTTCAAGTCATAAAACCGAGCGAGCCACCTCTCGTACAGGGGGCACTCGATCGAGTGCCATAGGCCACTCGATCGAGTAGCACCCCAAAAAGTGGTCAGTAGCCACGCTAATGACACACTCGACCGAGTCAGTCAATGACTCGATCGAGTGGGTCTCATAACACGCAAACCCGAGGGCTTGGACACATATTTCGAGCCCCGTTTTTTATCGACTTTAGACCATTGCATGACCCTCCTCATTTTTTCAAAACCTTCACATCACGACACGTAGAACGACTTTGACCACTTTGACGTGATAAGTCGAGACAAGACTGCGGGACGTGAGATTAGGCTAGCAATATGCCACAGTCTCATATTCCCGTCCTTCGTTTAATATGCGACATAATGCGTATTTAATCGGGGTTAGTCCGTCTACATATTTTCGCGGTCTAGTTTACATACGGGTCCGTCCCTTTCATTATATCGCGTTATTTTTATTCCGTTTATTATTTTATTTACGTAATGTTGTATTGTGAATTCCGGGTTGTATTTCCGCCCGTGTAATTTGTACGTTATTTCTATTTATTTTCGAGCTTTGTTTATTTAATTGCTTTTACGCTTTATAAATGAACCTCGCATGCTAAATCACTTTGACGTGAATCAAGATGCATTAAATGACGTAGCAAATCAATAATTCACATGCTTAGCCCGAAAATGCTGTTTGCATATCATTTAATTATTTTACTAGCGCGCGTACACGAACACGAACGGTGTCTTAGTAGAGGCCGCCATGTGCGGGCGGGGTTGGGTGTCCTTAGTGGGCTTCCCAACACGTACCCTCACCCCTTACTCAGAACCTTTGGTTTCCGGATGCCCGAAACTCTTGGCGCACGAGAGTCATTCTTTACACGATTACCGGTATAGATGGTATCGGTATCGCAATGCAAAGGGACGAGCCCCATGAACTCTGAAATCGGAGTGGGCTTACTTTGTGTAAAGCCCATGACGACATAGAGTGGGCTCGTATGGTTCCGAATAACCACAAAATTCGGTGGCGACTCCATTTTGACTTAAATTTCGAACCCGAGAACAATCTTACCACGAGATTCATTCGCCTACCCAAACCCGCGCTTCGCCGCGTCGGGGTGGACCTACGTCATGTCCACAATTTGGCGACTCCGCTGGGGATACCTGATGTACCACATGTCATCGGGGTTCCTAGGGTGAGACTCGAAGAGAAATCGTTCGTCGATTAGTGTGCGCGCATTAGTTTAATGATTCATGCATAACCCATTTTTGCCCGGGCCGGTTACTTGTGACCGACGTCCCACTATACCGCGGTGCATTCCTACATGGGTGCGCTAAAAACATCGATGATGGAACTCGTCTCGGTTTTGCGGCATGTCCTAAGACCAACTCGGCTTAGGGAGTCCGTCCATCACATGAGAAAGCCATCGTTGTTGGTATAGACCCTATTTTGACCGACCGAGACTTAGCGTAAAGCATACATGAGCGTCGTTATGATGCTTGTTTGACTACGTGCTACTTGGTTTCCGTGTCATTTTTCAAAAACCGTCATTTCAAAATTGCATCTTTCCAAAAATACCCACCTTTTCGAAAAACTCGAAATACTGTCCATTTCGGGACCCGTCTTTCCAAAACACCCGATTTTGAAAAACCTGAAATGCTGCCCATTTCGGGACTCACCTTTTCAAAATACCCAATTTTCAAAACTCGGAATGCCGCCGAAATTTAGGATCAACGATTTGACTCAAAATATCCTTTTCTGTAGTCGGCATGCTGTCCGTTTTAATTCTCGAATTTCCACCCCCACCACCTTGATTTTCGGAATTTTCCTTTTCAAAATTCTAATCTCGGTTTTCGAAATTCCGTTTTCAGTTTTCAAAAACTCTCGGAAATTCGTTCATTTTTGCATTCAAACCTCAACTTTCAACTTTCCTAAAATAAACCTTCCTTGTTATAGGACCTACCGTCAATCCGTGTGTCGGGTCTTTGCATAGTATGTAGAGGGTTTATAGCGTCGAAACTCCGTCGATCTTATATCACGAGTTTCCCCCCTTTCCCGAGTCCGCCTTATTTGTCAAGGCACGACCAACCCGCGTAGGGCATACCCCTACAAAGGAAAGTCCTTCCATACACTCGAGTCAAAAGTCTGGGGAATAATCTCATGTGGACCTTCCTTCGAACGGGACTAGGCCCACAAAGCCGAAATCCTAAGGAAGTCATACCACCCACGAGTCATCCGTCTAGATGTCTTTCTCGAGTCTTTTCCACTCAGTCCTTTCTTTTTGGGTCGCTCGGGATGTGCTGTTTCCTTTGATTCCAAGACTGGGTTCGGTTTCTGATTACGTGGTGTTCTTACAGACAGGTCACCATCAACCAGACACACTCGCAGGATGGAAACTGCCTTAGCTGAACTGAAAACCTCCGTTGATGCCATGATCGAGAAGCAGGCCGACATTGATGCCCAACTGAATGAAATGAGGGCTGGGCAAGTTGCTATCGTCACTCGATTGGCTTCGGTGGAGCACAGGACTCCTACTACCGGAACTACCGGACCTTTAGCTGAACTGGTTAGCTCGGTCCGCCGACTGGAAGAACAAGTTCATTTAACTGGGAGTAACAACATTCACCGGGAAAACAGTCGGGAGTATAACCCGCTAAGTGACAAGCTGCCTGCAAACCTGAACCTCACCGGTTTGCCTATGTTCGAAGGGACTGAAGACCCGTTACTACATGTACGGGCCTTCAAGGAGTTCATGGCCATCAAAGGGGTGGACTCCACCATGTTCAAGAACCTCTTTGCTGCGTCTCTTGAAAAGCATCCTCGGGCCTGGTACTACAGGCTAGACCCGAAGAAATACCCTACATGGGATGATGTGGCCACCGAGTTCGCTCGGAATTATGCTGACAACACCGAGATCCAAACCACAATGAGATCTCTGGAGGTTATGGCCCAAGAGCCGAAAGAAGGTTTTACCAAATACCTTCAACGCTGGAGAGCCGAGAGCGTGAAACTGGTCGATAAGCCCAGTGAGAAGACTTTGGTGGAGGCTTTTGTCAAGAACCTCCTCCCATCTTACCGGGTTCACCTCCGATATGCTGTCATACCCAATTTCACCACCCTTACTGAAATGGGTATGAGGATCGAAGATGATCTGAGTCTGGAAGGCCTCACTAAGGCCGCTGCTAAGGGTTACCAAGGGGCTTCTTCCTCCACAACCAAGCCTCAAGCTGCAACCCGCAGCATTTTCGACGTGGTTAATCTACTAGATGCCCCGTCCAAGAGGAACACCCCACCTCGGGTTTTCACTGATATAGGCACGACCTATACTTATGCCTTACAAAGGCTATCCTCAAAAGGCCTAATCCAACCGATAGGCCCAACTCCTGAAGTTCCGGTCGAGCGACGCTCCAAGAACTACAATGCTCAAGCCTATTGCCAATACCACCGGGGTAATGGGCATGATACCGAGAAGTGTTGGAAGCTGAAGCACTTGATTCAGGACCTAATCGAAAGCGGTAAAATCCCGCTACCTGGAGATAAGCCTAGCAACAAGGAGAACCCTTTCAGCTCCCACGCCATCTTTACCGGGGAGGTGATTGACAGTTCTCACCTTATCTCTCCACTTATCCCGCAAGTGAACGGGATCTGGTTCGATGACGAAGATGATGTCTATCTCGCAAAAGGGGAAGCTGTCCCCATCACCGCCGAGGAGATTCGAAAGACTAAATCTCGAGTCTTAACCAGTAACCACCTTGGTCGTCCCTATCAAGCCACTAGCTCTAGGGACACCTCTATCCCGACAACCATCATTACGGAAGTCGCCTCTGAAGAGCCAACTGCTGAAACGGCTCTTGTGAAACAATTGAAGAAAACCCGAGTTGACCTCACTATATGGCAACTCCTGGTTAGTTCTCAAGAACATCGAGAAGCACTTACAAAGGCTCTCGATCAAATTATAGTCGACTCTTTGGTTACCCCTGCTGAGATGGTAGCCACGGTCCTGCCCCACCTAAAGGGCAAGGCTAAGGAAGAAGGACCGGTAATCATTTTCTCCGAAGCCGACCTACCACCATTTGGGGCCACCCATAATCTGGCCCTCTACATTACGGTGGTCTGCCGAGGAAAATACCTTCCCATGACCCTAGTTGATGACGGGTCTGCTGTGAACGTCCTTCCCTTGAGGACCGCAAAAGCCCTCGGTATTACCGAGGCTGGCTATGTCCCGACTGCTCAGACCATCCAAGCCTTTAATGGGAGCCCAAAGTCGGTAGCTGGGGCCGTGAAACTGACCATCATAACCGGCCCAATAGAAAAGGAGCTCGAGTTCCAGGTGATCGATGTCACCTCATCCTTCAACTTGCTCCTAGGAAGGCCTTGGATCCACGCGGTCAAGGCGGTGTCCTCCACCCTCCACCGAAAGATCAAGATGCCTCTGCTTAACGATGTCATCACTTTAGAGGCAACACCAATGACTGTGGCTAGCTGTAACGCCACGGGTCGCACGGACCTCTGGGGGTTCGATTTTGTGGGGATGATCGAGGAAGAGTACCTCTTTAGGCCTTACTTCACTACGAGTATCGACATGATGCTCCAAAACCTAGGATACTTTCCGGGGGCTACTTCTCGACCCGATCTTCCAGCTGGGAAGATCATCGAGGTTCTCAAAGACGAAGAATCTCACTTTGGTCTCGGTTATGCCATCACCCCCGACAATGTTGTCCGAGCAGGGATCGAAAAGGCCTGCAACATCCTTAAGGGTATCTACTTGAGCCCTTATAGCCCACGGTTGGCTGACTACTTTGTCACACCGGTGTTCGGGGCTATCCAGGTTGGTCTATACCAACCCAGTGCTATGCAGCTCGGGACCCACTTGGCCCGGGACTGCAACTACATCCCGGATGACGTGTTCGCCCTCATCCAATCCAACGGAGCTGAAGATGCTGAGCCCGCTCTAGGGCTACTATTTGGGGAAGACATCATAGCCCCAACTCCAAAGGAAGACCTGGTCAACCTGATCCTCCGCAGCAACAGGTTTGACCCGACCAAGCTGATCTCAGATGTTGGTTCCGAGACAGGAAACAGGGCCTGGAGGAAGACTGTCAAGTGGACTGACAGTCAGGGAAGAATTTACAAGCTGGTCACCGGAGAGGGAGACATGCCTGAGTCTGAGTCCGAGTCTGAGTCGGAGTCTGAGTCAGAGTCTGAGGTCGAGTCTAGGGAAGTCGGTGCTAGAGTCACTCCTGTAACCCCTCTCCCTTTTATTATTCCTGCTGCTGGCACTTCGGGGTCTGTCCCGAATGCCCTACCTATCCCGCCACTGACCAATGATCAGATGGCTGCTCTCTTTGAGCTGTTTTCCAAGTTTTCAATCAATAATAACAACCGTTCTGCTTACGACTTGTCTCTTTCAAATTCTGCTTTTAAAAATGTTTTATGCTATGACATTGAGAAACCAGACGAACAGGTACCCTTACCTCCGCATCTGATCGAGCAACTAGAGCAAAGGGAGTCCCGGAACCCGGTGATCGAAGAAACCGAGTCCATAAATGTGGGAACAACCTTAGAGCCTCAAACACTTAAGATAGGGTTATCCTTAAGTCCCGAGGAGAAACAACAGTTCATAAGCCTCCTCCAAGAGTTCAAAGATGTCTTCGCATGGTCCTACAAGGACATGCCGGGGATAGACCGGGAAATAGCCGAGCACCACATACCAATCAAAGATGGGTGCAAGCCGGTCAAACAGAAGCTTCGTCGGATGAGGCCCGAATGGTCTCTCAAAGTAAAAGAAGAAGTCGATAAACAGTTCAAAGCCGGCTTCATACAAGTGTCCGAGTATCCGGAATGGGTGGCAAACATCGTGCCGGTTCCTAAAAAGGACGGTAAGGTGCGGGTATGTGTAGATTTTCAGGATCTTAACAAGGCGAGTCCGAAAGATGATTTTCCGTTACCACACATCGATATACTGGTGGATAACACGGCCGATCATGCCCTTCTATCATTCATGGACGGGTATGCCGGGTATAATCAAATCAAGATGGCGGAAGAAGACATGAGTAAGACTACCTTCACCACACCTTGGGGTACTTACTGCTATACCGTCATGCCTTTCGGTCTCATTAATGTCGGGGCCACATATCAAAGGACTGCTACCACTTTATTACACGACATGATGCATAAAGAGGTAGAAGTTTATGTAGACGACATGATCGTCAAATCCAAAGAGCGGGACGGTCACATCACCGCCCTAAGAAAGTTCTTCACCCGATTGCGCAAATACAACATGAGGTTAAACCCTCAAAAGTGCAGTTTCGGAGTAACATCAGGCAAATTACTGGGTCATATCGTTAGCCAACGAGGTATCGAAGTCGACCCAGCTAAAATCAAAGCCATTACCGAGATGCAACCTCCCAAAACCGAAAAAGAAATAAGGGGATTTCTCGGGAAAGTCCAGTACATCAGTCGGTTCATTTCCAAGTTAACCATGGTGTGTGAACCAATTTTCAAGAAACTGAAAGTGGGAGAACGGGTACTATGGGATGACAAGTGCCAAACTGCTTTCGACAAGATCAAGGAAATTCTGTCTGCACCGCCAGTCTTAATGCCACCTCAACCCGGTTTGCCTCTGTCGTTATACCTAACGACGACCGAGACAGCCATGGGGGCTATGTTGGCTCAGACAGTTGACTCCAAAGAAAGAGCCATTTACTACATCAGCAAGAAGTTTTTAGAGTATGAGTGCAAATATACCATACTCGAAAAGATGTGTTTGGCTCTAGTCTGGGCCACCAAGAAACTCCGACATTATATGCTCAGTTACGAGGTCCATGTGCTATCCAAGATGGACCCGATCAAATACATCTTCGAGAAGCCCGTTCTCAACGGCCGAATCTCTAGATGGACTCTAATGCTGGCAGAGTTCGACTTAAAGTTTGTACCGTTAAAGGCTATTAAAGGTCGAGTAGTAGCTGAATTTCTCGCCGATAGCCCGATAACCGAGGAAGGATACACCGACACTTGGTCCTTCCCAGATGAAGATATTTTCCATACTGATACTGAAACTTGGGATTTATACTTCGATGGTGCATCTAATTTTCGAGGGTTCGGAGTTGGGATCCTCCTAATTTCACCGAAAGGGGAACATACTCCCGTCTCCATCAAACTGGACTTTGATGTTACCAATAATGCAGCGGAGTACGAAGCATGCATTTACGGGCTACAAGCCGCCGCCAATCTGGGGATTACAAATCTCCGGGTACATGGTGATTCATCCTTGGTCATTAACCAAGCACTTCAAAAATGGAAGACTCGAAATGCTAATCTCGTGGCCTACCAGGCACGAGTAAGGGATCTCGAGAAACAATTCCAAAAGGTAGAGTACATATACTTGCCTCGGGAAGAAAATCAGTTTGCAGATGCACTCTCAAAATTAGCATCTTTACTGAACACTCCCAACCATGTGACCAGTATGCCAATTTGCGTCGAAAGACGGTCTGAGCCAGCGTACATTTACGACATCGAAGACATTGAGTTAACTGATCCCGAACCATGGTACCAAGCTGTGTTCAAATACCTGACAAACGGAGAATATCCTCCCGGGATGGAAGGTCGAGCCAAGAAAGCCTTACGGAGGCTGGCCACCCAGTTCATCCGCACTGACGACGGACAACTGTATAAAAAGACGGCACAGGGGGCTCTTCTCCTCTGTGTTGACAAGTATAAGGCTGAAAAGGTTATGGCCGAAGTACATGACGGTGAAAATGGCCCACATATGAATGCCCACATGCTGGTCCGGAAAATCATGAGGCTCGGTTATTATTGGAACACCATGGAAGCCGATTGCCGGTCGTATGTCAAACATTGTCATAACTGTCAAATCTTTGGCAATGTGCAACATATGCCGTCATCACTACTCTATACCATGACATCACCATGGCCATTCTCAACGTGGGGTATCGACATAATCGGGAAAATAAATCCCTCGGGTACCGGTGGGCATTGCTTTATTTTGGTAGCTATCGACTATTTCACCAAATGGGTCGAAGCTGAATCATATCGCATTCTCACCGCCAAGCATGTCGCCAAGTTCATTCAAAACAAGATAATATGTCGATATGGGATCCCCTCTGAATTTATCAGTGATCACGGGACTCATTTTCAAGCCGAGACTGCGGCCCTGCTGACCAAATATAAAATCCAAAGGCATACTTCCTTGCCTTACCGTCCCCAAACAAATGGAGCAGTAGAGGCGGCTAATAAAACAATTGTCACCATACTCAAAAAGATGGCTGATAATTACCGGGACTGGCCCGACAAAATACCTTTTGCCCTATGGGGATATCGAACGTCAATTCGCACCGCAACCGGGGCGACACCATATTACCTAACCTACGGGATGGAGGCAGTCCAACCAGTCGAGCTGGAGGTACCGTCCCTCAAAATTCTGCTAGAAAGTCAAGTACCCGAAGCTGACTGGGTTCGAGCACGATATGACTCACTGGTTCTACTAGACGAACGACGGTCTCGTGCCCTCAATAATATCCAAATCTACCAGAAGAGGATCCAACGGGCCTTCAACAAGAGAGTAAGGCCCAGACACATTAAGGAGGGCGACCTAGTCCTTAAGTCTATTCGGGCTCTACTACCGGTTGACCCAAGGGGAAAATTCAAACCCAATTGGGCTGGGCCATATCTGGTGAAGAAGATCCTATCGGGGGGAGCAGTAATGCTGACGGACCTGGATGGGAACGAGTTTGTCAACCCAACCAACCTGGACCAGCTGAAGCGCTACTACCCTTAGCCATTTCTCAATGTCATTAGCAAATTTTATCAAAATCATTTTTTTACAAAAAACAAGTCAATGAGCTAGAATTACTTATTCTACTGTCATAAACATCTTGAACCAATAGTCTTGGTGTAATTCGAGATTGCAAATTTCCTATGCCTGAACTACGTTTGGTTTGATTCTGCTAATCGCGGATACGTAGGCAGCCCCTCAAAAGGGTACAACCAATGCAATCAAGAAAAGACAGGAGCGGTTTAATAATAAACTTCTTTTATTAATTCAAAAAAAAAAAATCCCGATGAACTCGGAAAATTACAAAATGCAGGAATCAAAAAAAAATATACATAAAAAAGGGCACACAAATAATAATAATAATAATAATACTTAAATAATAATAAATCTAAGGACTCGGCATTTAGGGCATCTTGCCCTTCCCCTTGTCCTTGGCATCCCTGGTCGTCCACTGACGACGACGCGGAGGGGAGCGTTCCCGAATCACCACGGGAACTTCTCTAGCTCGGGCTCGAGTGTTTGAGCCCGACTCCCCTGTCATATCAATAGGCCCAAGACGGGCCCTAACGGGCTCAGGGAGCCGGTCACGCGGACCAAGTCGGTCCCGGACCGCCAACCTCGGCCCAAGTCGTCATTCCAGGTCGGTCTGCCCTCGAGTGCTGCTAGAACCGACTTCCTTAGATCGAGTCTTAGTTTGTGACTTAAGATCCGATTCTCCCCGGACTGTGGTCTCAGGAATGTGTTCCTCGGTGAAGAAATCCCTGTTGTCCTTCGCCGACTCACGCTGAACCAATTCGATGGCCTCATCAACCTTCAAGGCCTTTCGAGCTTCCTCGGACTCTTCAGAAGTCCACTTCTGATAAGCCCGTGACACCCAAGCGGATTGACAAGGGCTAGATATCGTCCATGTGGGACGAGTGAACCATCGTTGCAACCAAGTGTCGCACATAGCGTCCGTCAATTGGAGCGGGACGCTGATAATGGCTTCAGTCTCAGGGATGCGCTGAGACGAACCGAACTGCCTTAGGAGGCGGTCCGGATAAATGTGAACTGTCCAGTCTAAGGACAAGATCGTCAGGTATCGGGCTTGGTCCCTCTTAGCCAGTCCGGTCAATTTTGAAAGGAACCACCAAGCGACGGTCTACCTGATCAAGGGACCTCCGTGGAATACCAGTTCTTCGTCCCAGTAAGCTCGGGTTATTTGATGGTACGAGCTTATCTTTCGCCTCCTTGAGCTGATTTGACTACTCCGATAATTGGGAATGCTCGGAGAAGTCTCTATGATTGACAGCCGTTCCGACAACCATATCTGAAAAGTATACACAAGCTTCGTAAGTCATTGGATGGTCCGCTACAACCCACTCGATCGAGTACAGCAGCTGACTCGATCGAGTAAGCCTGTCAAAAACAGGCAGTAGCCCGGTATGAGTGTCACTCGATCGAGTGACAGGTCCACTCGATCGAGTGACTTACGAAAATCAGGAAATTCGCGTGGAGCGTGAAAAAAAAAAAAATCGAAAAAAAATCGAGGTACATACCTGCAGGAAACGAGTACTCCCCATCAACCGTCGGGTCGGGTCGAGCCGTCTAGCATCCAGACCCGCGATGATCTCCCCAGTGGCTAGCCAAGCAGGGCTATGACCAGTCTCCATCTGGTCAACCACTCCGATTAGCCTAATTTGACCCATGCATGAGTCAAGTTTCATCAACCCTTCGAAGACATAGCAGTGCAGCATGCAAAAGGCGAATGCCCTACGCCTATGAGCAGGGGTGGCCCTTACACCTCGAGGGTTCATAAACTTATCGGCCAAATCAAATAGGGAAACGTTATCTCCCTGCACCATTCGGTTTGTCTCAGCATGAGACAAACCCAAAAATTCCCTCAAACGCCTCCTTGGATCCGGGTAGAACGGAGGAATAGCGGGCTGAATAGCAAGACCCCAGCCGCCTATGGCCGCAATCTCCTCGGGCAAAGGACACATTTCGCCCCTTGGGAATGCAAACACGTGATGGGTGGTGTCCCAAAACGACAGACAGGCATCCAGAAAATGCGAGTCAACTATCAGACGCTGCAAAGGGAATAAATTGACTATCCCCATCTGAGTCAGCCGGACCTTCTCCTCGTCCCGAAAGTATTGGGACCAGGCGAGAAGCATAGCCGTCAAATGGTCGATACCCATAGCGGAGATTTCTAACTTTCTTGAAAGTCTAAAAGATTTTGAGAAGGAAAAGAAGAATTTGAGTTGAGATGCAGAAACTGAAGCAGGGATCCCCATATTTATAATGGGAAAACCTAACAGAAAACCTAACTACCCTGCCTCCTCAGCAAGCTGGGCCCTATGCGCGCGCAGGCCTGATTTCAAACTTGAACCCAGAACAGGAATCAAGCTGTCCCGAGCTTTCCTAAGAGTCTCCCATTCTTTTTTGTGATAAAACTTCTTCGCGATAAACATTCTTTTCAAAATTTTGTCCTTTCAAAAAAAAATTCAATCTTTTTTCCCCCCAGCGAGAGTCAACATTTTACCTACATGTTACATGCAAGTTGTTATGTGTCAGCATACAGGTACACCCCAGACTTCAGAAGCAAGTCCCCGCGAAACTATTTAATTTCCCCAACGGAGTTAGCTTTTCCCCGGTGTGCTACATCCAAAGTGCGATGTGTCGGCATACGGGTACACCTACTCCCCAAAAGAGGCAAGCTTTACTCCCCACGGAGCATCATCATCAGCTCAAGTACGACTCAAGGCTTCAGAAACAAGCCCGTACAACTCACATACTTCCCCAGCGGAACGCCCGAGGCGGCATTTATCCCGAAACAACACGGGATGGGCCCACGCATAGGCGCGCCCAGGACTTATGCTACAAGTCTGACTCCCCGCGAAGCTATAATCATCAGGACAGGTATGACCCTCTGCTTATGGCTGGCGAGCCCTTCACGCGAGTCCACTGGACTATAAACGACCCGACCGGAAGTCTACCAGGTCTTAGCAGGCTTGGTAGCTACTCTGACTTTCGCCTTGTCCAAGCCTCAGTCAGAGTGGGGGCTCTGTAGACACCCGCATTTTGACTTCCACGTGTCTATGGTAGTCTCCGAAAAACACCCGATGATGATTGGACGTCAACGTGACTTAGTATACTCGGATTTGGGCTCGGAATTCATAATATCCGACATGGACTTTTTAGCGGAGTAAAATCTCACAAAACAGACCTCAATTTCAGGCCCAGTGGGTCGTTCCGAGTCAAATGAGACTAATTTGGGCCAAAAACGACACCAAAAATAGTTCCCGTCTTTTGGCGACCGGGTCAAAACCCGGTCAAAGACGAAACCGTCTCATAAGTCAGCCAAGTTCAGATTGGCGCACAAATCAAAATTCAAAAAAGTAACCAAATCAACAAAGTCAAAACTTCCCTATTTTGGCTCAATCGTTTGACCCACTCGATTGAGTGGATTGACCCCACTCGATCGAGTGGAGCCTCTTTTACCCGGGTTTGGCCCGTTTGCGAAGGCACTCGATCGAGTGCACTAGGGCCACTCGATCGAGTGCCCCTATGTCGAGGGGTGAAGTCTATAAATACCGCTTCACCCCCCCCCCCATGCATTTAACTTTTTTTCATTCATTTTACCCTACAATTTCAGTCACCTTTTACCCTACTACAAGCCTACATACCTACACTACAAACCCTAAGCAAAACACAACAAAATCCGAGCCATTTATACCTCGGAAACCGACACAACATCCATACACACCCTAACTCACGTACATCCTCGATACTCCCAAGCTTTGTCGCTATTCACGAGTCCATTTCCGAGGTCTATACTATCATGTATGTTGAGGGTGTCCTAAACCCTTTCTCTATCTCTTTTCTATATCGTTTTATGTACATTTTCGTATTATGATCGTAGTAACACCGACACTAACACTAACGTTTTTTTATACTTTTTTTTTGCATCTTTATTTTGTATTGTCATTTTTCTATTACTAACGTCATTAATAATACCGCGTATATATAAAACTAGTATCAAAATCGGTTTTAAAACGTTTAACTACGATGATCACTTTTGTCCGTCTAATCCCTTTACGAGCAACGACGGAGGTGGAGCCCTTTCGAGGAGCCCCGCCCCAATGTACTCAAGGGCGTGACGAGATCGTGATCCGTCGTAGTTGAACGGATTTAATCCCCTTTCCACAATTGGTGCGAAACCCGTTGACACGAAAATCGACATCACGTAACCCGAAAGGGTTAGTCCCGATGTCGTGACGTAGAGGGATACATTTCGTCACCAATTCAAAATTTCCTAATCTAACGTAAACGTTTTCCTAAAATCCCGATGACGGTATTATATTCGTTCATACACGATTATAATACCGGAGGTCGAGCTAAGTACGAATCGCGCAATATTCGTATTTGGTTAGGTCGACTATCGATTTCAGGTCATAAAACCGAGCGAGCCACCTCTCGTACAGGGGGCACTCGATCGAGTGCCATAGGCCACTCGATCGAGTAACACCCCAAAAAGTGGTCAGTAGCCACGCTAATGACACACTCGACCGAGTCAGTCAATGACTCGATCGAGTGGGTCTCATAACACGCAAACCCGAGGGCTTGGACACATATTTCGAGCCCCGTTCTTTATCGACTTTAGACCATTGCATGACCCTCCTCATTTTTTCAAAACCTTCACATCACGACACGTAGAACGACTTTGACCACTTTGACGTGATAAGTCGGGACAAGACTGCGGGACGTGAGATTAGGCTAGCAATATGCCACAGTCTCATATTCCCGTCCTTCGTTTAATATGCGACATAATGCGTATTTAATCGGGGTTAGTCCGTCTACATATTTTCGCGGTCTAGTTTACATACGGGTCCGTCCCTTTCATTATATCGCGTTATTTTTATTCCGTTTATTATTTTATTTACGTAATGTTGTATTGTGAATTCCGGGTTGTATTTCCGCCCGTGTAATTTGTACGTTATTTCTATTTATTTTCGAGCTTTGTTTATTTAATTGCTTTTACGCTTTATAAATGAACCTCACATGCTAAATCACTTTGACGTGAATCAAGATGCATTAAATGACGTAGCAAATCAATAATTCACATGCTTAGCCCGAAAATGCTGTTTGCATATCATTTAATTATTTTACTAGCGCGCGTACACGAACACGAACGGTGTCTTAGTAGAGGCCGCCATGTGCGGGCGGGGTTGGGTGTCCTTAGTGGGCTTCCCAACACGTACCCTCACCCCTTACTCAGAACCTTTGGTTTCCGGATGCCCGAAACCCTTGGCGCACGAGAGTCATTCTTTACACGATTACCGGTATAGATGGTATCAGTATCGCAATGCAAAGGGACGAGCCCCATGAACTCTGAAATCGGAGTGGGCTTACTTTGTGTAAAGCCCATGACGACATAGAGTGGGCTCGTATGGTTCCGAATAACCACAAAATTCGGTGGCGACTCCATTTTGACTTAAATTTCGAACCCGAGAACAATCTTACCACGAGATTCATTCGCCTACCCAAACCCGCGCTTCGCCGCATCGGGGTGGACCTACGTCATGTCCACACATACGTTTGCGTTTCGAGAGTACATATAAAATTAAATTCGGATAATTTACCTCCATCCAATTCCAAGATAAGTCCAATCGTTATTTTAATTTATTTTGAATTATTAAGATCAATTCATCAATATGTTTAAAAAAAAGGGTTATTTAACAATAATAATACCAATTATAGGGCATCTTTCCAAAATAATATCAATTTTAATAAATCTGAGAATAATACGTATTATTGGAGTAGTTAAACAAGAATAGTATAGGTTACCTGTAGAACCCTTCCACCTTTCTTTTTCACCTTTAATTTTATTTAACGACAATAATACCAAATATAGAGCGTCTTCCAAAAATGATTCCAATTTTAATAAATCAGAGAATAATACGTATTTTTGGAGTAATTAAACCAGAGTAGTATAGATGACCAGTTAGCGGTAGAACCTGTTCACCTTCCTTTTTCGCCTTTCATTTATTTCATATTACTTCACTCCTTTTCACTTACTCAGCGTATGGGGCATTAAACGTCATTCATGTCATCAGTCTTCCTCTTTCTTCAAGTCTTCACCCTTACCAAATCTAGCTAACAACACAATCCTACACCAAAATCAATGCGTTAACCTAAACAAAACGTATAGAATTTTTTAAAAAAACTTAAGAAGGATGAAGGGTAATGGAGAGAAAGAATGAAGGAGAAAAGTAAGGAGGAATAGACCTGACAAAACTGACCCGACCCGACACCCGAATTGAAGACTTGATTTTGACCCGTAATTCGAATTGGTCCGAGCTAACTCGAAACTGACCCGACTATTATTATAGAAAACGTGTCGATATCCCTAAAAAAGATGAAAAAAACAAACCCGAGAATGACTCGAACCCGAAATTATCCGACCCGACCCGAAGTCAACCCGATTATTATAACACGAAAGTGACCCGAGCCGAAACTGACCCGACACGGTTCACCCGTTATCCAGGTCTAAGTAGGAGAAGGAAAGATAAGTAGCAGGTTAAATATTAATTAGGTGACCTGATATAGCAGGTTATAAAGTCACTTATACTACTTTTGTTTAACTACTCCAATAATACGTATTATTCTCAGATTTATTGAAATTGGTATTATTTGGGGAAGACGTCCTATAATTGGTATTATTGTCGTTAAATAACCATAAAAAAACTATTGTATAAAGTATTCCTACTAAACTAAACTAGGAAAAAACATCTAAACAAACTTGTAATTAGCGGTTAAGACAACTCAGGGCAAGTGCAACATCAAGCTAAAACGGAGTAACTTAATACTATCCTGTATAAGCTTGAGCACTTTTAAGTATAACCCCACTCAACGGTTAAATTACAATATTTTATCTTAAATGAATTCACATCTCAATAAATTTCCCGCTCATATTTTTTAATACTTCCTCTAACTCTTTTATAACTTCTCACTTCATTATTCTATTCTCACCTACGTACCAAAAAAAATTATTTTATTTCCACCTAAATGAATATAGAGTGGAAAATTATTAGGAGATCGGAGGAATTAGAATAATTTGAAAATATATATTTTGAAAATATATCATTGGTTGAAAATTATTGTGTGTCAAGTTGAGCTAGTAGCTTCATTCAACTAGTAGTAGTTTGAACTAAGTTTGTCCAAAAGAGAAAACAATAGCTGGACAATTAACTTGTAATTTTTGTTAGAGTTTTTTGTCAAAAGGCACCTAACATTTAAGTCTTTTGTAAATAAGGCACCTATAATTATTTTTTTTGCCCAAAAGCACCTTAAATTTACGTTTCTTTGTCTAAAGGCACCTAACCCCAACTTCCGTCAAAAAAACGTTAACTTTGACGGTTCTCATCCCTTAATCATCTTTCCTCCTCCCTTAATCAACCCTTATACCTTAATCAACCCCAATTAGCCCTCTTTTCCTTAATCAAATCATCATTCCTCTCATCATTTGCATACATTTTGTGCTCAATCAATCTTCATTGCTTAAATCAAATCCATTTAGTTTTCATTCAATTGGTAAGCTCTCAATTATGATTCTTTATCCTTTAAATAAATTAATTACTTAAGTCATCAACAACAAATTAAAATTTTGAGTTCAAATTTTGATTTTATGTTATTTGGTTTGTGTGTTAGTCTAATTCTATTAGACTATAATCTCAATTTTTGTTTTAGTAACCCTAATTATTAATTGTTGTTGATCACTTCATTTTTTTGTTTTAGACTTTTAGCAACCATTTGCAAAAGTGAAAAAAAACAAATGATGGGTTTAATTAAGGAGAGACTAAAAGGAGATTTCGGGGCTAAGCTTTTGGGAGAAAACATGGAATATTGTGGCCTTGTGAGAAAATAATAAAGGATAATGTAAAGGAAGGGGATGAAGGAGTTGATTGAGTTTTGATTAAGAAATGAGAGAAGATGATTAAGGGATCCGCCATCAAACTTAACGTTTTTTTGACGGAAATTGAGATTTGGTGTCTTTAGACAAACAAATGTAAATTTAAGGTGCTTTTGGGCAAAAAAATAAACTTAAGGTGCCTTATTTACAGAAGACATAAATGTTAGGTGCCTTTTGACAAAAAAACTCTTTTTGTTAATTATGAACAAGTTACCATGCCAAACAGTTGCACTTACTTGGTTTGGATCAAGTACAATGGTTTGCCTTGGTAACTTGCTCGTAAATATGAATTTGCATGCTATTAGCTCAACACCTAGACCATTGTTCCATCCACTTTGGACTAACTTAGTTCAAGGTAGTAGCTAAATCGAGCTACGTACTATCTTAACTTGTGTAGGGTAACAACCTTAAAGTCAAGGATCTGTTACAAGAATTAATCGAAAATATAAAAATAGAGTGATAACAATTATACCTTATTGACAATATTGAAGAACATATTAATAAGAAAAATAAGAAGTATAATAATCCAAAAGTATATATATAATTTTCCACAGACAGAATAAAGCAACCAAATGTGATGTCTCCATTGTTATCCACACAGGTACAGAACTGCGATGTACGGAGTATATGCTAAGCTAGTATACGGATTTTGTGAGACGATCTCACAAAATTCTCTCTCCAATAATATATGAGTCAATACTCGAAATTGTATGATTTGGTTCATCATATAAAACATTCTTATGTTGGAAAGCTAGGTTACCAACTTAACCTAGAATTAAGTTATTTTAATAATTCTAATTACCATAATTAGATTATACAATAAGTCTAATTACCAAAACTAGATTATTATTATAACTCTAATTACCATAAACCGACAACGCAGCTAAGTCGTATTACTACTGACCCGATATGCTAATAATATCTCGTACATATTGTGTGTGACCAAATGGGCCCACTTAAGACTACTAGACATATAACTTATTTACATGTCAATCCGGCATCGACCTTGCTAGCAAGACATATCGGATTCATAGACTTAAGCAAGTTACTCCGTATAAAACAGTGGACATAATTCGTTCAGCTTGGTCCACCAAAATTTTAACCAATGATATATTTTCTTGTGGGGCTTATGCATCCAACTTTTTATATATAACTAGATTAAAGCTCGTGCGCTGCACGGGTTAATGGGTTTAATTACATTGATGAGATATATTCGTTAAATAAGAAACTTAAGCAATCTATATCATTATAATAAATAAGATGATCACGTGATATTAGTAATCAAACTTAATTTCAGCTAAGTTTATATTTATGATATAATATTCCATTACCTCATCATAATTTTTCAATGTGGTATAATTTACTTAATTAAGTTTATATTTTTAAGAGCTATTTTTAAGACTTAAAAGAGTTTGTTTTTATATCTAAGTTAAAGGATAGACGATTACTTTGTATTTATATAATCGAATTTGATCATCTTATTGGAGTATATGTTTTTGATGAATAATTATTCTTATTTATATAATAAAAAAATTCACCTTATTATAATTTTTCGATGTGGGATAATTTACTTAAGTTTTTAAGTTTAGGTATAGTCTAATTCTGAACTTTTATTTATAGAGGAATAAGGACTCTTATTTGTAATAAACAAAAACTTGTATGAGACCGTCTCACGGTAATTTATCGTGAGACCTCTCATATAAGAGGTGGTTACAAAATTTGTAACCATCCCCTAGGTGAGAGGTCTCACGATAAAATTACCCTGAGACGGTCTCATAGGAGAGTTACTATTTATAATATATAGAATTTCAACTTTAACTATATAGTCTTAGTCTTAGGAACTGTTGTTTAAGTCTCAAAAGATTGTTGGTTACGTAGAATTCTATCACCTTTGTTACTTTTATTTATAATAGAACTCCATCGTATTATTATAGTCTCAAAAGTTTTTTAAAACTCAAAAGAGAGGGACTATAATTTTTCGATGTGCGATACTTTACTTAAATATATAGTCTAACAAATAATTAGTCTTATTTATAATGTAGAATCCATCATCTTATTATAATTTGTCGATGTGGGATAATTTAACTAAAATTTGTAGTCTTATTTATAATATAGAACCATCACCGTACCTTATTTTGATTGTTTCGATGTGGGATAATTTTAAATTTTTAGTCTTATTAAGACCTTTTTTATACTCAAAATATTGTTGGTTATTCTTATTTAGTAGAAATTCATAATACTTAAAGTTGATTGTAGTTGATGTCTAAGGAAGAATTATTATTACTCTGATTTACAATAAAATTTCATCACCTTGTTATAATTTTTTACTTAAGTGTATAGTCTTAAGAAATTTTTTAAAACTCAAAAGATTTTTGCTTGATGAAACTTTATAATTTTTCGAATGTGGGATAGTTTTATTTAAGTTTATGGTCTTAATATATTTTTAAGACTCATTAGATTTTTGGTTAATATCTAAGAGCACAGAATTATCTTATTTATAATATATAAAGTTTCATCACCTTATTATACTTTTTCGATGTGAGATTATTTTTACTTACGTTTGCAGTCTTATTAAGAGATTTTTTAAGACGTAAAATTTTTTTTTGATTGATATTTAAGAACACATGATTAGTCATCACCTCGTAATATTTTTTCGATGTGAGATAATTACTTAAGCTTATAGTCTTAAGATCTCTTTTTGACATTACTCTTGATTATAATATAAAAGTTCATCACATCACTATAATTTTTCAATGTGGGATGATTTTAAGTTTGTAGTCTTATATATTAAAAGCTTTTTTAATACTCAAAAGTTTTTTTGTCGATACTTAAAACCGAATGATTACTCTTGTTTATAATATAAAGTTTCATCACCTTATTATAATTTTAACTTTTCAATGTGGGATAATTTATTTAAGTTTATAGTGTTAAGAGCTCTTTTTAAAATTAAAAAAAAAATACATCATACATTACTCTTGATTATAATACGAAGTATAGAATTTCATCATCTCACTATAATTTTTCAATGTGGAATGATTTAAAGTTTGGAGTCTTTTATATTAAAAGCTTTTTTAAGACTCAAAAGTTGTTTTGTCGATATTTAAAACCGAATGATTACTATTATTTATAATATAAAATTTCATTACTCCATCATAATTTTTCGATGTGGGATAATTTAAAAGTTTTTCTTGGTCGATATTTAAAATCGAATGATTATTATGTAGGATAATTACTAAGGTTTATAATCTTAAAAACTCATTTTGAGATTCAAAAGACTTTTGGTAGATATCAAAGAACAAATGATTACTCATATTTATAATATAGAATTTCATCATCATATTATAATTTGTCGATGTGGGATAGTTTTACAACTGTGATATTATATAATATATTCATCACATATTGTGAAACAAATAATATGAAATTTATACTCTAATGAAAGCATTTTTTTACCACAAATCTAAATATTTCATTTTTATAATTTATTTTACGATAATGTTTTTAAAAAATGAACTCTAAAGGTTTTCACCTTAGAATTGTAAAATATCACATTAATATAGTAGATTAAATATATATTGTAATAATCAAAAGATTCTCTAATTGATTTTTCAGTCACTTATGATACTTTCCTAATTTGAGTTTTGATGAAACGCACCAATGAGATCGCTCGAAAAAAGCCTAATATATATATATATATATATAATGATTTTATTATTATTAAATTCTATTAAGTTTGTGAGTCTGTTTAAGCTATAAGATTGTTGCTTTAGTCATTGTGTGATGTTGTAGCTTAGAAGTTATGTAGCTTGGAAACATGAGGTAACAAATTCAAGCTAAAAGCTTATAGCTTACCATTACACTTGCTCTTATTTTCTGAGTACTCAAATAATTTAGCTATAAGGTCAGTATAACATGGTTTTGAAAGGTGTACAAAATGAGTAAGAATCCTTTCCTTTTTCCATTACCTCTAATAGGGTTAGTATCATACACTATTTTCGAGGCCATTGCTGTTCTGACAGCCCGCTCTTGGGCTTTGAATCGAAAGCATTTTCACCTCAGCATTGCCAGTGATTGTCTGACGCTTATCGAAGCTCTGGCTATGCCGGCCCGTCAAAGGAACAACCTCAGACGCATCCTGGACGACATTTTGGAATTAACTACTTTCTTCCACTGCCTTTCTTTTAAGTTTATTCCTAGAATCTTTAATAAATGTGCACATGGACTAGCCATAAATACGCGAAAACATTGTTAACTCTCGATTTTCCAGCTGACAAAAAAAAATAAAAAATAAAAATAAAGTGAAGTCATCATCCACCTTACTTTCAATAGCAAGCATTAAATTTTTCGAGAATACTGGATAATCTAATCTGTTAAAATGAGATAGAGAGAAGGTAAGGAGATGATTCAAGTTGGTGCAAAATATGTTACTTCATCAGTGTCGTTCATATGCTTACTCTTTATAAAAATATTCCCTACCAATGGTTTCAAAAGAATAGTTTTACATTTTCAGCGGATAATATAAAAGGTAAATAAATTACAGAAATAAATAAAGTACAAAATTTGACCATAACTTATCCAAGTTCAACTCAATTCTTAGAAATTTATTTGAGTGTTATACTCAAACTTGATAAAATCAATAGGGGTGGAAATCAAATTATTAGTCATGTCGATTTCATGTTGGCTCAAGTTGGGCTAGATCATTCGGGTTTGGGTTACATTAGATTTAGGTCGTATATGATCCACATATCTTTTTGGGTTCTGAGGTTGATACTATGTCGGGTAAGTTGATGTACTCCCCCTGTTCATTATTTTTTGCCTCATTTCATCGATATTTGAGAGGATTATATTATGGGATTTTCTATGTGGTACCCCTGAACTTTTTACTTTTCTACCTTATACCCCTGTACCTTTTACATGTACACATGGTACCCTTGTACTTTACTAAAACTTTCTTTGGTACCCCTAAACTTAATTATTATCTTTATTGGTACACAATTTTTTTTTCCGTCATGTTTTGGCAACAAATTACCTTTTTATACTCAAGATTAAAAGTTAAACGTCATCTAACATACCTAATTAACCGATAATAACTTAAACTAACAATTTTGTACGTGTTTGCAGTTTATACTCCAAATCTAAACGAATTATATTTTTGACGTTATATTGTCAAATCAAATGATAACAATTCAATTAAGCTCAATTACTTGTTAATTATCTAAGTTAAATGATATTGAAGTCTTGATCCTAAGCTAAAAACATCATCTAACGACAAAACTTGATGGAAAAAAAATTTCGGGGCGTTAGTTAAATTAATAATAAAATTTAAGGGTACCATGTATAGACATAGAAAAGGTTGGGGTACCATGTAGAAAAGTGAAAAACATAGGGGTACCGCGTAGAAAATACCTTATATTATTTTAAAGAAATGGGGCAAAAAGATAGTGAAAGGAGGGAGTACTTGATTAGGTTGGGCTAGATTTTGATATGGTTACTATTGACGAGTCTCATTATTGTGTCTTTTTTTTTTTGAGAACCCGAAAACGGGATTACAACTGAGCATAAGCCTCATCTTCTAACCTATTCGCTATTGACTCGGGCAGATTATTAGACCACCAAGAATAGCCATCACGTCCTTGAAACCATCTTCCTAACGAATGTGCTATCTCGTTGCATTGCCTAGGAATCCTCGACCAAGTGACTGCCTCGAACTTGTGCTTGAAAGCTTGTAATTCATCAATCAGAAAATGGAAACAGCTGCGCCCTGTATCACCTCGCCTCAAACCATCGACAAGCTCCTTACAATCGGACTCCATAATAACTCGCTTGTGCCCCCTCCCGTAAGCCTCCTTCATTCCTTCCAAAAGAGCTTCAGCCTCTGCCTCCCTGATCTCCCTGCTTCCGCGCATTCCCGCACTCCCACCCCACACAAACTCACCTTCAGACCCACGGCAAACAAAACCCCCACCCACCCCATTCGACCACACACTCGCATCACAATTGATTTTCACCGTACCTGCACATGGCTTAGTCCAAACAGGCTGCTGCTCCGCCACTTCCTGCCCTACACTCTCCTGTACCCCCTTCCTCTGTTCCCTCACTACTTCATCCTCCCTCAAAATATCCTCCGTCCACTGAATAGCTCGATTGCAGTTCACTTCAAGCCCCTCAAAAACCCATTTGTTCCTTGCCTCCCACATTGCCCAACAACCCGTCATAAACCTCCCTCGCTCCTCTTCCTCCAACTCCCTCCACACATCCTCCACCCACTCCCTCACCCTCTCATGCCCATTTTCCTTCTTAATATCCACACCCAACCCATCCCATACCCCTCCCCCCACCCACACCCCTTCACAAGGTGGAGACAAGTCTCCTCCTCACAATAACAAATTGGGCAAGCAGCATCACCAGCCTTCAATCTCCGGTTGATATTATAATTAGTTGGGAGCGCTTCAGAACAGAGTTGCCAGAAGAAACACTTAACTCAGGGTAGAATCAGAGCTTGCCATATACTGCTCCATAACCGTTTTTCATTTGTCAGGTCCGACGTACCATGCTCAACCAAACCCATCCCCGTAATCAGACGATATGCCGATTTAACAGAGTAAGAGCCTGTTTTCTCCGGTTCCCACATCCAAATATCATCCGTGTGTGTACTGCTCAGCCTAATACGTAGTATAACGTCATGCTCATCTTCCATGAAAAAACTACGTACCTTAGTCTCGTTCCAACTTCGGCCATCACAATTCAGAAACTCCCACACTTGCATATTAGGATTATCAGTAGCTCGAGGAGAGAAGGCTAGTCTCGATTTCAAGCCCGGAATCCAGGGGTCGTCCCAAACACTAGTGCTCAGACCATTCCCAATTCTCTTCCTCAAACCCTTCTTAAGAACCTCTTTTGCCTCCCAGATGCTCCTCCACGTGTAGCTCGGATTATGTCCTACAGAAGACTGTAAGAATGACCCTCCATTATAGTATTTAGCCCGGAATAACCTTGCTACGAAACTTCCCGGATTAATAGTGAGCTGCCAAGCCTGCTTTCCAAGTAAGGCCATGTTAAAACAGTGAACATCGCGGAAACCGAGACCCCCAAGCGATTTAGGTTTACAGAGTTTGTGCCACGCTATCCAAGCCATCTTCCTACCACCATTCTTCGATCCCCACCAGAATCTCGACACCATCGAACGGAGCTCCTCACAAAAGTTAATGGGTAATTTGAAAATACTCATAGCATAGGTGGATATAGATTGGGCCACGACCTTTATCATTACCTCTCTACCCGCTTTAGATGGAAAGGTCCCTCTCCACCCTTGAAATTTCTTATTCAATTTGTCCCTAATCATGGATTTAAGCGCCCTTTTCGACTGCCCCAATACCATAGGAAGACCAAGGTAAGATCCTGGATTACTAACCTCTCGAACACCAAGTTCGTTCGCAATGCTTGCCTTAAGACTTTGACTCGTACTATGACTGAATGACGCGGTCGTTTTATCGAAATTCACCAACTGCATGGAAGCCCTCTCATACTCCTCAAGAACAGCTCTCACCTTCCGTGCCTCCAATATATTCGCCCGACAAAAGAAGAGACTGTCGTCCGCGAATAGTAGATGCGAGATAATCGGGGCATCGCGCGCTACCTTAATGCATCGAATAGATTTCGCCTCAATCTCCCTTCTCATCAAACTGTAAAGCACCTCAGCACACAAGATAAATAGTTAAGGTGATAACGGGTCCCCCTGCCTTATCCCTCGACTTGGGCGGAACTCATTCCCAGGCTGTCCATTTAAGAGAACCTGGAACGAGACCAACCTAACACAGAGCATGACACGATCGATCCACCCAACATCAAAACCCATACGCACTAAGACTCGCTCGAGAAAATTCCATTCCACTCGATCGTAGGCCTTAGCCATGTTTAACTTAAGCGCCAAGTGTCCCTCCCCTCTCCGAGTATTTTTCATATGATGAAAAGCTTTAAACGCAACCAATATATTGTCAGAGATCGCTCGACCCGGGGTAAAAGCGCTTTGGTTTTCAGACACAATATCACTTAAGAGGACCTGCAATCTGTTAGCCAAAACTTTAGATACAAGCTTGTAAATAACATTACATAAGCTAATAGGACGGAATTCAGACATACAACTCAGATTCTTCTTCTTAGGTATGAGAGCGATATATGTCTTGTTGATATCTTCCGGCATAGACGCTCCTCGTAAGACCGACAAGACAGTATTTACCACCTCCTTCCCAACCACCTGTCAATAGGTTTGGTAGAAAAGACCGTTCATCCCATCAGGAACCGGAGCTTTCAACGGGTGAATCTGCTCCAGGGCAATTTGCACCTCCTCTTCAGTGTAATCCGCACGGAGCCCAGTGTTCATTCGAGACGTGACTCTCCCTTCGACCCCGTTCAGCGTCTCCTCAAACTCCCCTGGTTGGCCCGTGATAAGTGTAGTTTGTAGTGCCTATTTCGTAGTGTTTTGGTCCTATTTTCCTTGTGGAATCGCTCCTTGGGAGCGATTTATGGGTTACTTATGCTTCCTTTAGCTCGTTTCAGGTTCCCTAGACCATTCATGAAGAATTGGAACGATTCCGACTCGTTTCATACACTTTTGGAGCCAACGAAGAGAAGGAACGATCACTCGATGCCTTGGATTCGACCCCGAGACCTTGGGACCCAATCCCGAGCCTCTTAGGCTCGATCCCGAGACTCGAGAGTCAGTGAGAAGCCCATGAGAACCAAGGAGGGACCAAAAAGATCATATTGGAGGCCTACAAGGTCCTTCCCGGGCGGGATAGTGGCCTTCCCGACCGGGAAGGAGTGCACAAAACCAACAGCTCCTGTCTTGAGCCCGTCCCGGCCGAGAAGGACTCGTCTCGGGCGGGACCATCTCGTCCCGAGCGAGACCATCTCGTCCCGGGCGGGATGAGTGAGCTGCAACTCCGCCTTGTTTTCTTTCTTCTCCTTTCCACTTGTAACCCTATATATACTCTTCCCTTGTTTTGTTAAGCTTATGTTAGACATTATCCCTAAAACCCTAGACTACTTTAGGTTAGATTAGATTAGATTAGTGTAGATTAGTCCTTAATTAGTCGTTAATCTAGTGATTACTCTTGTATTATTGGATCTCTTGAAGAATCTATCAAGCTTGACAACCTTGGTGGAATTGTTTGGGTTTTCTTATATGCAAGTGTTCCTCTTTTCCTTTCCTTTGTAGCTTGGTATAATCTTCTCATCTTTTTTACTCTTAATCCTTTATTATTCATCAAGTTCTCATCTTTTGTTCATAGTTCATTGTTTGCACTAGTTTGTTTATGTTTGTTTTGTTGTTTGAGTTGGTTCTTCTTGTTTATGTTAGTTTTTCCTTTAGAAATGTTTGAGTAGTACTCTTGCTAGGGTTAGTAGGGTGATTTGGGTGTTTATTGGGTGATTAAGGGTTTGTTGGAGATGTTGGTGGAAGATTTGGGTTTCCTCTTGGTTTGATGCATGGTACATGTTTGTTGAAATGCTTGAATGACTAGTAGATGCATATGCTTGTTTTTCTTGCCTTTTCTCTTGTGGGTGATAGTTTGCTTGTGGGTTTGGTTCCCTCACTACGTAGCGAGAGCCCGGTGAGGACGACCCCTAGATCGGTCTACGTAGCGAGAGCCCGGATGCGACGTAAGCCACTATAGCGCGCTAGTAACCCCGTTTGTCATGTGTATCGCCAAGGTGGGTTTTAGGTGGAACCTCTAGGTCGGTCTACGTAGCGAGAGCCCGGACCTCACCTAGATTACCCTACTACTCCCTTCACTCTAGTTCTTCCTCGACCATTCCATTACCCCTTTGACCCCGACCTAATCCTAGCCCGTTTTCCTTGTTTGTTTCTCCGTTACCTTAGTCATAGTCTAGTTTTCTCCCCTTCTTATCATTGTTTAGTTTAGCTTAGCTCGTTGACTTAGTCTCGTTTTTAGGTGACCTTAGTCTAGACGCCTCTTACCGTCCCCGTGGATTCGACCCGACTTACCCTAGCTACCCACTAGGATTAGCCGGTTTATTTATTGATCGGTTGGGACGTGACAAATCCCTCCCATCAATTTGGCGCCGTTGCCGGGGACGGTGCTAGTTTGGACTTTGTTTTCCTATTTGCTTGACTTAGTCTTTGTGTTTGTGTTTTTCTTTTTTCTTTTTGTTACCTTGCTTCTTGTGTGTGTGAAGTTTATTTCTCTCTTGTCTAGTGCCCAAAAAGCACTAGACTTCTCACGTTTGTTCCTAGTCTACAGTTGGTGCTTAGAGGTGGTGACTATCTTCTTCTTGCAACTTAGAGCCGCTTAAACGGACGGTTGCTAGGATGAGTGGTTTCCAACCGGGTATGAGCTACGATTTTCGAGTGAGCATGGGGTTTGATCTAAACTCCCCACACATGGAAGCCGATATGAGCTACCCCTCTTCTTCCTTGAACCAAAGCTATGACATGACGTCCCCCTACCATAATCAAGCTTCTTGGGGTAATCAAGACGGGTATGATCCTCAAGGTTATGAAAACGGCTACCAACAAGTGAATGACTATCAATCCTACAACCATGGTGACTACTACTCGAGTTATCAATGTGAACCCACCATGTACACTCAAGATTCACCTTATGAAAGCCAATACTCCCAATACCCACCATATTGCCCTCCACCCCAACCACAATATGAACCCCATGACCCAGAATACTACCAATCACCCCAACCTTGCTACCAACAATATGATGCCCCACCCCTTGGGCATTATCAAGATTATCAAGGAACTTTACAAGACCCCAATGACCACCAAATGCCGAGCTTGGAGTTTCATCAATTGATGCTTCAAATGCAACAAGAAATGGCCATCCAATCGCAAAAGAATAATGAACTCTTGGCCGAAATCCTTAGGGAAAAGAAGAAATCTAAAGCCAAATTGAATGCCTTAACGGCTCAAACCCTAATGCTCTTAACTCGATCTTCACAACTTGATGAGGGATGTTCATTTGGGGAAGGGGAACAACCCAATGACGAGGCCGTTAATGAATTCCCTATTAGGAGCGAGACTTGCTTTGAAGAACCTCAATCGTCTAGCCAAAAGGAGACGAATGAGGATATGGCTCTTGGTGAAGGCATACGTGGTGAGGAATTGGAGGAGGATAGTGAGTTGGATGGGTTGGTGGAATTTGTGAGGATGTTGGGTGAGATTGTTAGCCTCGAGTTGCCCTTGTGCGATAATTTGGACAAGCATCAAGAGCCCCTTGCTAGTACACCGAGAGATGGTTTGGAAGAGATTGAAACCGCCGGTAGAAGTTTCGATTCTCTCCTCCAAGATGATGTGGGGTCGAGTGATGAAGATGGGGAACCACAACTTGAGGCAAGTGTGGGGGTGTGCAACGAGGAAGTGAGGTTAAAGCCGCTCTTTGTGCCTCGATTCTTGGAGATGAAGCTTGCTCGTGAATGGAGACAATGCTTAGGGAGGAAGAGGTCAGTAAAGCTCGTAGGATGGATAGACCCCGGAGACGATTTGAAAGATGATTTTGGGTCTTGGGATTCCTACTTCTTGCCTCCTCCTTGGAGGCCGTGGAGGTTGGCTAGGCTCGAGCGCTTCTTGGGCCTTCATTATGATGTCGGTAGCGCGTTCGACTTGCTCCTCCATGCCCTTGAGGGCTACGGTTGAAGAAGAGTCCACCATCCTAGGTTTGACAGAGTTCCTAAAGAACCGTCATGTTGTATATTCCCCTCTCCTCTTCTTTAGAGTACTTGTGCTTGTATTTGTGATTTTTGTTTCTAGGACTCTTTTGTTTTGTGATATTCTTGTCATTTGGATTTTTGATGAGCGATGTGAGGGAGCGAATTTGATGTGTATATGAGCTTTGTTTGATAGGTGAAGTGCATGTGATTCCTAGAAAAGAATGGTCGATGATGGAGTTTGGTTTGCGAGCGAGGAAGTCGGTTTTTGAAGCTTATGATAAGCTTTTGGGTTTGAAGAAGGCCAAGAAGACTCATCCCGACCGGGAAGAGGGCTTCCCGACCGGGAAGGATGAGTAATCCCGACCGGGAAGGAGCCATCCCGATCGGGATGAAGGTGTCAAAAATCGGACTCACTGGAGTGCATTCCCGACCGGGACGAGAGCTTCCCGATCGGAACCATCTATCCCGATTGGGATGGTCCCCTTTCTCCCTTTTGAGCCTTTTCTTAGGCGTTTGACTCCACCCATCCATTATACCCCCTCCCAGCCTCCCTACTCCTCCTTACTCCTATCATATGACCCGTACACCTCACCTTGCACCGAATTCCACATCAAATCCCACCCCCTCGCACCATTACTACCTCTACCATGTGTTTTATCAAGTTTGACGCGGGAGAACAACGAAGAAGACAAGCTTTGTGCCAATATTGATCTATGAGACGAGGGAGCGAGTGAGTTACTAGCCGATTGGTTTTTGTAACTATCCTTACTTTTCCGTCTTTTATTGCTTGTTTTTCTCTTGTTTGCCCATCTCCCCTTGAGTCATGGTATCTTGGTGGCCTTCGAGGCCTCGGTAGTTGTTGCTCCCGACTCTCGATGATGTGACTACATCGAGAGTCATTTCAAAAATCCAAATTTTACAAGATTTTCACTTTTTTTTTTTTTGAGGATTTAGTCGGATTTAGGCGGAATCCGGGCTAGGTGACTTGATTACACCTAGCCCTCCCCTCCCATTTCCTTTTATTTCCTTCTTTTTATTTTCTTCCCCCTTCCATATCTTTTTCTCGTCTCGGCCCATGGTGACTTGACTACATCCCGGCCAGACACCTTCTACCATTTCTTCACTTTATTTTTGACTTTTAGTTTTATTTTCGTAGTTTCTCTTTCTTTCTTTTGTCTCTCCGCACCCTATGATCGAGCATGAGGACATGGCTCGATTTAAGTGTGGGGGAGCGATATTCTAGTATAGCTTAGTTTATTTTCTTAGTTTTTTCGAAAAATCTTCAAAAACCCTAAAAATATGAAAAAAATTCACAAAAATCAAAAAGATTTTCTTTTGTGTCTTTTCCTTTTGTGTGTCATTGTTTCGTATATTTGTTTTGTGTGCGTGTTTTGCCTCCCTTTCCCTTATAGGTTGCTTTAATCGCCGTTAACTTTGGAAGGCTTTCAAGACTCCCGGTAACATCTTATCCCTTTTTCTTCTTTATCTCTTGCGGAGTTTGGAGGAGATTGTGATGTTGTGTGCTCGGGTGGAGCTTTGTAAAGTTGTGGTTGATTTGGTGGCTTGTTTGAAAGATCGGGGTGGTGTTTGTGTTGTGTATGTGTTCATTTTGTGTTGTTTTGTTTTGTTGCTTTTGCTTCTTTTTCTTTCGTTTTCGTTGAGTCTTTGTTTTGTGTGTGTAGTTGTGTCTTGTGCGTAAATGGTTTTCGAAAACCCGGTTTAGAGGCTAGTGTGCGAGTGTTTATTTTCCCTTCCTAGTAATGTAAATCTGACAGGGGTTAGTCGTATCCCTAATCAAAAGTACCCTAAGGTCACTAACTAATGTAGATAGCGAAGTCAGGGGTCGAACCACAAGGAGATGAGAATTCAATTATTTATCCTAAGAATTAGATTCTAGATTATGGGTCACTGTTTTTCTTGGGTTTTGTAACTAAGACAAGACAATAATAAGATAAAGGTCTAGGATCGTAGGTTCACTATGAATATTATTCGGGGTCAAGGAATTAGCTAATTAATCATTAATCGAACTACCTAAGGTGCAAGTCCGGTCGGTACAATACAACCTTTAGATCTAAACTTAACCTGCGGTCGCTAGCATTAAGTTAGTCTACCGGCCTAATCAGTTCTTAACCCGGTCGGTGAAAAGCCTTAATTGCTATGCTAATTAATTGAATTATGCATCAGACAATCAATCAGATTTAAGACGATAAACAAGCGATAGTTCATGCGATTAACAATTAATCAATTAATTATAATCCCTCCTAATATGCATAGATCCCCTTAACCCTAGATGAGAAATTAGCTACGCATAATAAAAGTAATCAGACAAGAAAGAAAGAAATTGAATCTAAACATATCAAAATGAATTAACAATCAATTGAAGGAAATAACAATACTAGAACAATAAATAAAGATGAATTGAAAGAGAATTGAAATTCAATACCGAATGATGAAGGAAATTGTAAAGATCTCTAGGTAGGCTAACTAAACTATGAAAACTGAATAATGAAAAGTGTGTAAAAGAAGGTAACAGAAAAGGTAAAGATGTCTCAAACAAGAGTCAGACAACTGATATATAAAGAGTATCAGTTGGACTCAAAAGCAGACCCAAAACTCTAAGTCGAAATAGGAATGACGCGCGGCCCAAACTTGATGCACTCGATCGAGTGCCTGATGGCACTCTATCGAGTGACACCCAAACATATAGGCAGAGAGCTTCACGAAGTAGCACTCAATCGAGTGCAGTAGGACACTCGATCGAGTAGCGCTGTAGGTCACAGCATCGCGCACTCGACTTCAAACGGCTGTCATTTCTTTGTTACTTATTCAAATCGGAAGTGCGATATACCGTTGGAAAGCTAAGAGAAAGAGATTTCCAACGCCACTAAAATCATTCTGATTGGAGTTGTAGAACGAAAGTTATGGACGTTTGAAGTTGACCCTTATGTAGGCGATCATTATCTCATCTCGTTTTGTGTCTTTTCCTTCTTCTGTCTTTGTTTCTTCGTGTATTCCGCATCTTCTTCCTTCGTTTCCGTGCTTAGATGCGAATTCTTCAATTATCTATTCCGTAATGCTCTGATTAGCTCCAAATGCATCAAAATCTACAAAATACACACAAATACAGAAGTATCGACATTCAAAGTATATATTGCATCATTATTAACGAGTTAAGCACAAAACCCGAGATAAAACTAACAATTAGGGGATGAAAATATGTATATAAATAACACTCATCAAACTCCCCCAAACCGAACATTTGCTTGTCCTCAAGCAAACCACACATATAAATACAAGAGAGGACAAGTGATGTGAAGCACGACTAAGAGCAAGCTTGCAATCATTCTACTAAAAATCGGCTCAAGTCGGTTAGAAAACACGCAATGCCAAAAATATAACTAAATCAATAATCATGCCTTAAATGAACAATTGTTTACCAACCTTTCAATCTTGCAAGACCATCAATGTCGGACATCCTCGCGGTTATCGCTCAACACTCATAAGAACGGGTGAGTATATAAACGTGAAGATAAGAAAGAAAAGGAACACTCACTCGAGTTATGAAACATGCATGCAATCGAACATGAAATCAATTTCTCCAATCAAATACGTGTTCCACCAATCAGGACCATAGTACATGCCAAGGACTTACAAAGGGTGGCTTAATGGGTAAGGGAAGAAAATGGATTGTGCCTAAGCACGTATGAGAATGTGGAGCTAAAACCGGGCCCAGTCGCAGCTACACAATAAAAACTATCCATTAAAAACCACAACGAATAACATCGAACCACCAACTAGAGATATAAATTCAAAATTAGGTGTAAGAGGGAATTTCTTTCATCCTCACAATTAATCTCTAGTTTCAATCTTTTCGACCATTCCCCGAAATTTTGCAAGAAGCATATTTTTCATATTTTTTTTCTTTTTTTTTTCTTTTTTTTTTCTTTTCTTCATTCTTTTCTTTCATGCTTCTATTTTTTTTTCAAATTTTGAATAAGGGGAAGGCGATTACAAAGGCGCATCGACGATCTTACACACTAAAGTCCAAAAGATGTAAAAATCTCGAAATATGACCGAATAGTGATGTAATTCCAATTAAGTTCACTGCGACTGTCCCAACAGGGTAGGCTATTCTGGATTGTGGCTAATTAATATAGGCAATGAAAACCGGCTTACAACAGTTGAAATGGGCTAAACAAAGAAAACTGACCTAAATGTACAAGGTAGTAAAAATGGGTCAATTTGGCCATGTGGAGCTCATCAAAAACAGAAATGCATTTCCTCATGTACCTCCTCCTCAAACCAAACACGTATTCAATATCAAGAGACGGACGTCATATTTATGCAAATTGATGTTACACATTCCATTAGGAGAAACCACTCAATTCCTAATTATAATGAGACCAGTTATGGATGTTACTGGCCTAGGAAGCTCTAAATCCTCATAATTTTGTGGCTTGCCGACAAGTGGTCAAATCTACTCATTTGGCAATTAAACGTTCAAATATGCATTCATATCAAAATAGTCTTATCTCAAGGCAAAACGTATTTTCAGACACAAATTAAGCTGAAAATTAGGAGAAATCATGTTAAGAGCATTATCATCATTGTCGTTTTGCACGCTTCTACATCAGACACACACAAAAACACAAAAAATTAAAATATTTTTGGATTTTTCTGATTTTTCAATTTTTTTTAGATTTTTAGAATTTTTTGAAAACGGTAAAACACACGACAAAAAATAAAACACACCAAAGCACACAAACTCTCCCCCAAACCTAAATGTCACAGTGTCCTCAATGTGACTGTACAACAGGTAAAATCAGGAAATCCACAGTCAATCCTAAGGACAACGTAACCTAGGGGAAGACAAAAATCTAAGAAATCGAATAAAAAAAATATAAATATAAAATATAAAAAAAGGAAGGAAACTACCGTATACACAACATAGCTCCTCCAAACCAGCTATAAGGTGGGGGTTCGTCTTTTTGATCAGTAGTCCACAGATGACTATGATCAAAACAGCTTAAGGCTCTCAAGAGTCGATCAAACATCTGCGCATGTGTTACACAAAAGCATAAGTAGCACCAAGATATAAAGAAGACAAACAGACACAAAGTCAATGATCGTCTTAGCCTATCAGACGAGCTAGACCAATCCTCAGCATGGTGATCATAGTGCATAAGAAGAGTAAGAATGCCATTAGGCGGCTCGTAAGACAAGACGTAGACACCAAATATCTCAAATTCGACCCACGGCTTATCATCGGGTATAAATTGCATAAAAGAAGAGTTAGAACTCTCAAGACCACTCAAAGGATCAATCTTACCGATCTCCGTGAAAGAATTATCACAATCCTCCCCACTAATCATAAGCTCAAACAAAGGCTCAAGAGAAATGTAATCAAGACAATCAATAGGTGGAAGTGATTCGTCCTCAATAAAAGGAAAAAATTCGAATTTCTCTAAAATGGGTTTCTCAAAGAAATCATTGTCAATATCCCATCTATCTACACTTTTTTCACTCAAAGAATCAATAAAATGTGTATTCTTCCCTTCGCTTTGATTTTTCCGCTCAATCTCAAGATCCTCTCTTTTATTCAATTCTGTCTCCAAAACCTCATAATTGACATCAAATGACACCCTCTCAAAATCACACAAATCAAAATCCTTCATGTTATCCTCAATTAAAAGAGCATCATTTAGAGCATCCAAACACACATTTTTCTCAAAAAACACACATTCCAGCTCACAGTCATCCACGAGGGTTCGGTGATCTTGAATAGATTGAACATTATACCCATCATCATCATCATCAATTATGTTCACAAGAGATGGGAATGATTCACTTACCTGGAGGTTCTTTACTGCTTCCATAGGCGTACTCGGTTGACTTTGTTGCTTTTGGCTTACTAATTGGGCAATTTGATTGTTCAAGATTTCATAATGATCTAGCAATTGGCCTATTTGAGTATCTTGCTTTTGTCGAGCTTGCATGAATTGTAGCAATAAAGCCTCGATTTCCGCCTTGTCATTATTCCGCCTCAACTCTAATTCAGCACTATTACGGGCTAAATATTTAAGGATTTCCAATCGTTCCTCGTAAGAGATATAATTAAACATCCCTCCGCAATTTTCCTCAATTCTAGCCCGTGACTCATCATCAACACCATTATATATCATATGACACATATCCCGTATATCAACATTAAAGCCATTTTGAATAATGAAAGACTCAAGTCTATCCCAATAATTATGTAGTGACTCATGTTTGAATTGTGGGAAGTAAAAATTAGTCATAATGGTGAATGATAAAAAAAAATTATATACAAAAAATAACCTAGAACCTAAAAAAAATAAACAACTAAATAACACCGTCTCCCCGGCAACGGCGCCAAAATTTGACAGGGGTTAGTCGTATCCCTAATCAAAAGTACCCTAAGGTCACTAACTAATGTAGATAGCGAAGTCAGGGGTCGAACCACAAGGAGATGAGAATTCAATTATTTATCCTAAGAATTAGATTCTAGATTATGGGTCACTGTTTTTCTTGGGTTTTGTAACTAAGACAAGACAATAATAAGATAAAGGTCTAGGATCGTAGGTTCACTATGAATATTATTCGGGGTCAGGGAATTAGCTAATTAATCATTAATCGAACTACCTAAGGTGCAAGTCCGGTCGGTACAATACAACCTTTAGATCTAAACTTAACCTGCGGTCGCTAGCATTAAGTCAGTCTACCCGAATTATCGCGGCCTAATCAGTTCTTAACCCGGTCGGTGAAAAGCCTTAATTGCTATGCTAATTAATTGAATTATGCATCAGACAATCAATCAGATTTAAGACGATAAACAAGCGATAGTTCATGCGATTAACAATTAATCAATTAATTATAATCCCTCCTAATATGCATAGATCCCCTTAACCCTAGATGAGAAATTAGCTACGCGTAATAAAAGTAATCAGACAAGAAAGAAAGAAATTGAATCTAAACATATCAAAATGAATTAACAATCAATTGAAGGAAATAACAATACTAGAACAATAAATAAAGATGAATTGAAAGAGAATTGAAATTCAATACCGAATGATGAAGGAAATTGTAAAGATCTCTAGGTAGGCTAACTAAACTATGAAAACTGAATAATGAAAAGTGTGTAAAAGAAGGTAACAGAAAAGGTAAAGATGTCTCAAACAAGAGTCAGACAACTGATATATAAAGAGTATCAGTTGGACTCAAAAGCAGACCCAAAACTCTAAGTCGAAATAGGAATGACGCGCGGCCCAAACTGGATGCACTCGATCGAGTGCCTGATGGCACTCTATCGAGTGACACCCAAACATATAGGCAGAGAGCTTCACGAAGTAGCACTCGATCGAGTGCAGTAGTACACTCGATCGAGTAGCGCTGTAGGTCACAGCATCGCGCACTCGACTTCAAACGGCTGCCATTTCTTTGTTACTTATTCAAATCGGAAGTGAGATATACCGTTGGAAAGCTAAGAGAAAGGGCTTTCCAACGCCACTACAATCATTCTGATTGGAGTTGTAGAACGAAAGTTATGGTCGTTTGAAGTTGACCCTTGTGTAGGCGATCATTATCTCATCTCGTTTTGTGTCTTTTCCTTCTTCTGTCTTTGTTTCTTCGTGTATTCCGCATCTTCTTCCTTTGTTTCCGTGCTTAGATGCGAATTCTTCAATTATCTATTCCGTAATGCTCTGATTAGCTCGAAATGCATCCAAATCTACAAAATACTCACAAATACAGAAGTATCGACATTCAAAGTATATATTGCATCATTATTAACGAGTTAAGCACAAAACCCGAGATAAAACTAACAATTAGGGGATGAAAATATGTATATAAATAACACTCATCAAAATCGAGTCTTGGACTTTAGCCTAGTAGAATGACCCTAAATCAATGATTTCGTTGGTCCTTTACCTTGAGTCCACCTAGCTTACTAGGGATTTACTACGAGATTTGCACTTTTGACCATTATGACCACCCACGGTGTGAAAAGGCCTTGGTTACCGAGTCTCGTCCCTTAGGTGACCGTGTTTAGGATTGTTTGATTAGTCCAAGTTCGCCACTTTTTGTGGGTTAGAAGGGAAGGGCCCGTCCCGACTTACCCATTCATCTACCTCCTACACATAATACCCACACAAATAAAATGCAATTTGTTGAATTCTCCCTTTCTTGTTACGCAAAGAAATGCCGAATAGCCAAATCTTGCCAAAAAGGGCAAAGAAAAGAAAAAGAAAGAAAAATGAAAGAAAGAAAAAAAATGAAGAAAAAAAAAGGCACAAAAGCCAAAAAGAAAATAGAAAAGAAGAAAAAGAATGGCATGGCAAAACAAAGCAAAAATGCAAAAGAAAAGAGAAAATGCCAAAAGAAAATCCGATTCACAAAAATAGAAACCTCACATCTCAAAATAAGCCTTTTTCCGACTTTTGCCGTGAAGAGCCTACCAAAGGACCGAGTCCCGAGGAAGGATGATAGCGGCATTAGTCGGTCTTCCCTCATTTTGCATGTTTTCCACCTTTTTACTTGGACTAGTTAGGCGGTTTTGGGCACGGGACGACCCTCTTGGCTCACGCTAAAGGGGGCGGGGTCTCACTTACCTGCAGTGTCGACTAACACCGTGGTTCTTCACTTCACACTCCGCCGATCGTCCCGTAGTACGTTTTTAGAAAGTTAGGAGGACCTAGGTAAGTTACCAACGTTTTTGTTGCTTTATCGTCATACTATTAGGGTTTAGTTCACCTTGGTTTGCATTGCTAGCTTGGGAACGTTGTCACTTGCCTTGAGTCCTAAACCGGTGTTTCATTCACCGCTTTTGGAGGGAAGCGGTATTTGTTTTCCTTTAGGTGCAACCTTGTGTTTGTTTGTTTGTTTGTGTGCTTATTTGTTTTTGTGTTTTGTGTCCGGTTGCATCCACGATTTTGTCGCAAGACCCCACTTGCCTTGCGGAGTGCACTTGTCCTCTAAGTGTACTCGCGTGAGTTGAAAGGGCGTAGGGTGCGCTAATACCCACTCGGCTAGTTTAGTAGATAGTATGTGCTTACTCGAGGGCGAGTAAGGGTTAAGTGTGGGGGAGTTGATAAGTGTAGTTTGTAGTGCCTATTTCGTAGTGTTTTGGTCCTATTTTCCTTTTGGAATCGCTCCTTGAGAGCGATTTATGGGTTACTTATGCTTCCTTTAGCTCGTTTCAGGTTCCCTAGACCATTCATGAAGAATTGGAACGATTCCGACTCGTTTCATACACTTTTGGAGCCAACGAAGAGAAGGAACGATCACTCAATGCCTTGGATTCAACCCCGAGACCTTGGGACCCAATCCCGAGCCTCTTAGACTCGATCCCGAGACTCGAGAGTCGGTGAGAAGCCCATGAGAACCAAGGAGGGACCAAAAAGATCATATTGGAGGCCTACAAGGTCCTTCCCGGGCGGGATAGTGGCCTTCCCGACCGGGAAGGAGTGCACAAAACCAACAGCTCCTGTCTTGAGCCCGTCCCGGCCGAGAAGGACTCGTCTCGGGCGGGACCATCTCGTCCCGGGCGAGACCATCTCGTCCCGGGCGGGATGAGTGAGCTGCAGCTCCGCCTTGTTTTCTTTCTTCTCCTTTCCACTTGTAACCCTATATATACTCTTCCCTTGTTTTGTTAAGCTTATGTTAGACATTATCCATAAAACCCTAGACTACTTTAGGTTATATTAGATTAGATTAGTGTAGATTAGTCCTTAATTAGTCGTTAATCTAGTGATTACTCTTGTATTATTGGATCTCTTGAAGAATCTATCAAGCTTGACAACCTTGGTGGAATTGTTTGGGTTTTCTTATATGCAAGTGTTCCTCTTTTCCTTTCCTTTGTAGTTTGGTATAATCTTCTCATCCTTTTTACTCTTAATCCTTTATTATTCATCAAGTTCTCATCTTTTGTTCATAGTTCATTGTTTGCACTAGTTTGTTTATGTTTGTTTTGTTGTTTGAGTTGGTTCTTCTTGTTTATGTTAGTTTTTCCTTTAGAAATGTTTGAGTAGTACTCTTGCTAGGGTTAGTAGGGTGCTTTGGGTGTTTATTGGGTGATTAAGGGTTTGTTGGAGATGTTGGTGGAAGATTTGGGTTTTCTCTTGGTTTGATGCATGGTACATGTTTGTTGAAATGCTTGAATGACTAGTAGATGCATATGCTTGTTTTTCTTGCCTTTTCTCTTGTGGGTGATAGTTTGCTTGTGGGTTTGGTTCCCTCACTACGTAGCGAGAGCCCGGTGAGGACGACCCCTAGATCGGTCTATGTAGCGAGAGCCCGGATGCGACCTAGGCCACTATAGCGCGCTAGTAACCCCGTTTGTCATGTGTATCGCCAAGGTGGGTTTTAGGTGGAACCTCTAGGTCGGTCTACGTAGCGAGAGCCCGGACCTCACCTAGATTACCCTACTACTCCCTTCACTCTAGTTCTTCCTCGACCATTCCATTACCCCTTTGACCCCGACCTAATCCTAGCCCGTTTTCCTTGTTTGTTTCTCCGTTACCTTAGTCATAGTCTAGTTTTCTCCCCTTCTTATCATTGTTTAGTTTAGCTTAGCTCGTTGACTTAGTCTCGTTTTTAGGTGACCTTAGTCTAGACGCCTCTTACCGTCCCCGTGGATTCGACCCGACTTACCCTAGCTACCCACTAGGATTAGCCGGTTTATTTATTGATCGGTTGGGACGTGACAAATCCCTCCCATCAGCCCGTACTAAAAAGATTACTGAAATAACCCTCTGCGACCCAAGCTAGCTGCGCTTCTCCTTCTTTTCTCACCCCATCTTGATCAATCAGGAAATCAATTTGATTCCTTTTTTGCCTAGCCGACGCCTCCTGTGGAAAAAGGCCGCGTTCTTGTCACCCTCCTTCAACCACAATGCTCGAGACCTTTGTCGCCAAAACATTTCTTCTTGTTTCATAAGGTTCGGAATATCCTTGACCAGGCGTTTCCTCTCGCTCACATTCTCCTTCGTTCGCTCATACGCTTCAATCTGGGCAAGCCGTTGTCTCTTCCTCCGCATGTCACGTAGCAGTTTGCCAATATTGACCCCTTTCCATTTCATAAGCGCCTCCCCACAAGTCCGAAGCCGGTTTAAAATGCCTGGTTCTCCACGTTCCCACGCCTCCTTTATAGTTTCCTCACATCCCTCCTCCCCCACCCAGACTTGTTCGAACCGAAACAGCTTGACTTTACCGGCCCTTCTTATCTTCCTCTCCAGCTCGACCTTAATTGGGGCGTGGTCCGACCATTCCCGCGTTAAGTGAAGTAGCTTAGCAGTCGGAAATAACTCGAACCAAGCGTCGTTCCCCATAGCTCTATCAATACGACTTTGTCTATTTGCTCCCTCACTTTGGCCATTATCGAAAGTGTATTCGTACCCCTCAAAATCTATATCCCTCAGGTTACACTCCTCTATAGCCTCCCGAAAATTATCCATTTGCCATTGAGCTCGAACTCCCCCCTTCATTTCCGTAGCATGCAAAATCTCATTATAGTCCCCCATACATATCCACTGGCCATCATAATCCTCACCCAAAATCCTAAGAAGTTGCCAAGAAAGATACCTCTCATTCACAGCTGGCCATCCATAGAAGCCCGTGAACCGCCATTCCTTGTCTCCAATACTAACCATGAAATCAATATGATGCAAGGATGAGGATCTAAAAGCGACTTGTATCCCCATCCTCCAAAGAAAAGCAAGACCCCCCGACCGACCCGCACTATCCACCTCTACGCTTTCGTAGTCGTCAAAACGCCCCCTAATCCTCCCAAATTCCATACTGCTAAGTTTTGTCTTGCAAAGGAAAACTATAGCAGGGGCCTCCTTCCATAAAAGGTTAAAAAGACCGCCTACTGCAGCGGGGTTGCCCAGCCCCCTGCAGTTAAGGCTCAAAAGACTCATAATGCCCGGCAGGGCTGAGTCTTCTCAACCTCCGCCTCAGGTGAACCTACACCCATGGTAATTTTCACTCTCTTCCCATCCTCAGCTTCCTCATCCATATCCTCTGACCGCTCCCTCTTTTGCGTTTGACTTCCACTCCCTCCCATATTATCATGTCCCTCTCTGGCCCTCCGTTTCCATTTGCCCCCTGTACTCACCCCTGTATTCTTCCCCAATTGGGTTGTCAAAACATGTTCCCCTACACTTGGAGACTTATCAATGGTACTTCCTCGTGATAACTCTTCTTCCACCTCCATATCCTAATTGACTGTACTCCCCGGATCCACCACCCCACTGCCCACTTCTACGTCGTACCCCTTATTCTCCCCAGTTATAACATTCAGATTGACCCCTATGTTCACTTCATCTTCTTTTCCGTGATCCTCAACCCTCTCTCGCCCTCCTGTAATCGCCTTTGTGATACTCCCTGTAGTAGTTCTTTTCTGCCCCTTGCTTCGCACTACTAAAGCTTGTAGCGTATCAATAAGTTTTGTGATAGCCTCTTCCTCCCTTTCACGATGTTCTCTATCCATAATAGGCTGCGAATTCCTCCCCCTCCCATCCTTAGTACCTTGCTCAGTCCTAGTTGGCCTCCACGGTGAAGCTCTTAGATCCTCCCCGAATGGTAGCTCCTCTTCCTCAAACGGTCCCTCCTCACACTCCTTAACCCCATGCCCCAGGACCCCACAGCCATAACAAAAGATGGGTAACTTTTCATACTTCACCGGGTAGCTTACTAGGTGACCACGTTGCATGCGAATGTCAATACTTTTATGTAGTGGTCTCCTGATGTCATGCAAAATCCGAACCCTAATCGCCCTATCCAAACTGAGATGCGATGAGTCATTTATCCCAAGGAAGACTCCCAGCCTATTGCCAATTTGACGCAAGTTCTCCTCCTTATCCCTACCTTTGAACGGAAGGTCATAAACCCTAGCCCAAAAAGGAACGTGAAATAGGGGTGTATCCGTTAGTTTTCCTTCATCAATTGGATCATTAAAACACCAAATATGTTTGTCAAAATGCCATGGTTGGCCTTCAACAACTCTCGCTTTGTCCCCCTCCGTCTCAAATTCAAAAGCAAAGATATGTTCTTTCACGTCGAGAATACTAGCAGTGAGATTACCTTTTGTCGACCATAATCTTGTCATTGTGTCAATGGCTGCTCGAGTATTGATCGCCTTCGTAGTCCAAATTTTCCCCAACAACACAAAACTGTCCTTCTTCCTGTCATCATTATCACCCTCGTTCCACACCAAATCTTCCTCCTCACCAACCTTCTGTTTGCCCTTATCGCGCGATGAACTCATGATATCCTTGTCTTCGTATCGTCTAAGCGTGTCGTAAAACTATGATCCTACGTACCTGATAATTGGTACGTAGAAAGCGCCGCGATCGAAAGCGGAGAAGAGCCAGGAAAACCCTAGAAAATTCTCCCACAGAAACCCTAGAGAGACTTTTTTTTATGTGTCTTTTGTTTTAGTAAACGTTGTTTGACAAAACAAGCTGAAACCTGAAAAATTAGCCGAAAGTTGTTAAACTAACGGGAAAATAGTTGGAAATTAGAACTTGATAAGCTAGCTGAAATCATTAATTTTTTCTTTTGACAAAATGACTGAAAAGTTAGTTGATAGAGACATTTATGTAATACTCGTAATTGAATGGATAAAAATGAAATGAAAAAACTTATCAGGTAAGTAATTTTTTATTTGAGGTAACTTATTTGTAAGAATAAGTTGTAGGGTTACAACCCTTAAACCCAAGGACCTGTTACGGGTATTAATCGAAAAGACAAAAGAAGAGGGATAACAATTATACCTTATTTGCAGCAGAACAGCGTATTAATCAGAAATATAATAAACCCAGAAATATATATAATCTCCACGGACAGAATAAATAATCTCCACGGACAGAATAAATAATTCCCACAGACAGAATAAAGCACCCCAAACGTGATGCCTCCTTTGGTATCCACACGGGTACGGAACTGCGACGTATATGCTAGTATAAAGGTACGTGAGACCGTCTCACCGCTTCTCTCTATATCTCTCTTATAACTCTTTATAAGACGAATATACTATGAGTCAATACTCTTTATTCCATATTTCGGTTCATCATATGAACCCTCCTTATATAGAAGATGAGAAGGTGGAATTAGATTATTACAATAACTCTAATTATCATAATTAGATTATTAGTACAACTCTAATTACCATACACAACAAGGCAGCTGAGTCCGTATTACTACTGACCTAATATATATTTAATATATCGATATATATTAATAATATCTCGTACATATTGTGTGTGACCCAATGGGCCCACTTAAGACTACCAGACACGTAACTCATTACATGTCAATCCGACATCGACCTCTAGCAAGGCATATCGGATACATAGACTTAAGCGGGTTAATCCGTAGGACAGTGGACATAACTCCTTCATAAGTTACTTGGTCAAACACTCGCAACAATGTTAAATGTCGTGCCAAAAAATGCCTTATTTTTCATTAAGTCAAATATACTACGTACTTCGTAAGCTAAGTATTACATAGTCTTCATTCGGATCAATATTAAGTTTAACAATACTCGTATATAGGTTTGTCAATCTTATCGAGTCGACATCAAGTTTGGTTCATATGGAGCGGGCCAGGTTTGGATTTGGGTCACCGATTATGAGGTAGGAGATCCCTGACGAATGAGGCTGCATCGATATTAAATTGTTATTCCCTCCCTCCCACTTATATAATAATCAAACTTTCATATGAGGTATGTTTCAATTTTATCGTGAGGAATATAATAATCAAATGAAAACATCTCCATGGGACGAAGGATTCTGTTATTTTTTTTCGAACCGGAACCGCCGCGGTTTAAACCTGGTCCCCCCTCCTCTTTATTTTTTTATTTTTCATATCGTAAATCGAAACTGAACCGGATTTTATAACGCGGTTCTTAAATATTAGGGTTATCCTTGTTATAAACCGTTTTTTGAACCAGTTTCACTAATATTTCAGAAACTCAAAAAAGTGGGAGGGATTTCTATATCGAATTTTTTTTTTTCATTTAAAAATGTAAATTAGTTCAAAATCGGGTAACCGATTTTCCACCAAGTTTTTCAACCAAAATTTCGGATTTTTTGAATCTATTTTCGATTTGGTTTTGGTTTTGGTTTTGGTTTTTAAAATCGGTTTGGATGTTCGTTTCCTCACCCCTAGGCCCTAGGAAAAAAAAGGAATGATGAAGCATATTCGAACAGTGTGGGCTCATTGAATCAATCCCCTAATTATATCCTTGGCACAAATTCTCCTCCATCGGACTGACTGACTGACTGACTACTAAAGCGCCATCTTCCCCTCATCACTCATCTTATTTAAACACTACCGCTCTTCCTTCCTCTTTTCGCTTCACTTCCCTTGGCCATAGCTTTTCCCTTTTACCAGGTACTCTACTTACTTTCACCTGATTCGTCTCTGATTACGGACTAGTATTTTGTCCAATTATTTTAGCTTTCATTCCTACACCAATATTTTCCTTTATAATGGAATCAGCTACTCCTTGGTTACGCACACTTTTTCATCTTATTATTCATCTTTCACTTCATTTTGATTCTTGTGATTGTTTTTGCTTTTTTTTTTTTTTTGTTATGAATCTTTTTCATAGTTTGTTCAGTTCTGGATTTGAGAGCGTTTCTGAAACTTTTGTTACTGGGATTTTGTCTTGGAAAAGCGTTTCGTAAAAGTATAGGTTTCTTATGTTATTTTGAAGAGGAAGCTCCAATTTATGATGATGCTTCAGGTGATTTGTGAGACGGAAGTCGGCGTGACATGCCGTATTTAGTGCGAGAAAATCTGTTTATAGGAGACATTAATGATGCCGCCAAAATCCTTGAGAAAGGGAGTTCGGAGATCACCCACATACTGTCAGCTGTAAGCTCTGCCTCCATATCATTCTTCACAGAATGGCGTGCTTCCCTGGATATTCCTGCCAAGGAAATCCAGAGAGTGTTCGCTGCAGATTTGGATGCCCCTGGTGATGATTGTTGGTCCAAGACTGCGCTCTCCCCGGATAAGCTTGTGTATAACTTGGAGTATGCTGGGAAAGAGTTGAAGATGGTGAGGATGGCTGTGGCTTTGAAAGATACTGAGAATGAGAATTTGTTGGATTACTTGGAGGTCTGTTTGGATTTTATTGACCAGAGTCGGAAACAAGGGTGTGTTTTGGTGCACTGTTTTGCCGGCGTGTCTAGGAGGTAAGGATATAGAATTTTCGACTTTTGTTGCTTGATTGTTGGCTTTTACAGTGTTTGCTGAACATATTTATCATTTTAGATGATCATTGTCACCACGTTAAACTCAGAAGTAACTACTGATAGAGTTTTTCATATTAATCTCATTGGTAAATACTCCTGTATCTTTTCAAGCGAACATGAGGTTATTGTGATGAACTTCACTCTTCACCGACTGTTGGATTAAGCTTATGATTTCTTGAGAAGATTGACATAAGGAGATGATAAAAACTACTGTGATTGATTGGCAAAGAAATAAGACAAGCGGTAATAGTATTCCCTTACATCTTATATTCCCTGTCGATGAATAGATTTCCTAGGATCTTTTGCACGCGGTTGTTTATGATTTTGTACATTGCCAACATTATGTTGACAACTGCCTGCAGGACATTGTCGTGCAAGCTTGTTGTATCAATTTCACATGGTGTTGATTTTGGCTGTTCGGAAATAGTATACCAGATTGTTCTGGACTGCTTTATAACCCTTTTTTAGGTTTCTGTTTTTTCGAGGTCTCTTCTCATAAAGGTCCTACCTTTCTTTCTATGCCTTTGTTGCAGTGCAGCAATCGTTACAGCGTACCTAATGAGATCTGAACAACTATCTCTAGAAGGTGTGTGTATGTGGAAAATTATGCTTATATTTTTTTACCACCTTCTCATAAAACTGGTTGTATGCTCTGTGACACAATACGCAGATGCGCTTGAATTGTTGCGCCAATGTTCTGAGTCTATTTCACCAAATGACAATTTTTTGGAGCAGGTGAGATAAGGGTCTCCTTATGATTTTATGTTATGAAGTGCATTAAAATTTATATTTTTTTTTAGTAATTTATTGATACTAGGACTTTATTTGTTTCCTGCTGTAGTTGAAAATGTTTGAGGAGATGGGTTTTAAAGTTGATCATGGAAGCTCTAAATACAAGCGTTTCCGTTTAAAAATGCTGGGTGCGTTCTATTTCTCTGCATTCCACATAGTAATCGGTTTGATGTCTCAGATTTGTTTTAGCTGTCCTGAATTCTTTTTACGCGATTTATTCTATCATTTCTAAATAGAGGGATCAGGGGCTGGTTGTTATGATGTTAACATCCTCTGGCTGTTGATATGCTGGCTTTTATTTGTTATGTCGCAATGACTTTTAGTTGTTATTTGTTGCTATGAAACTGGCCTATTGACATTGTTATATCAACATCAACAACCTGGTGGCGTTTTTCGACCTAGCATGGTTGCAGGCTTTACTGATTTCCTTTTTTTATTTAGAGGAAATTTCCAATAAGAAAATTTACTTGTATGCGATAGTACATTTATATATCGACAATCTTGGAAGAGCATACTACGACATATAATTTAATCCAATTCTTCTATGAAAGGAGAAACGAGTATGAGAGAGATTCAAAATGGACTCTCATATAACGTAAAGTAATTGATTTAGAGGGTAAAAGGGATTCATCCCGTAAATGTATGTGCCCATATGTGGCTATGGTTAAGTTATTAGTTATTAATGCTTTGATGTATGCATAGTTGAACATCAGGTAAGAGGATTTTACTAAGGCCTACAATCTTAAAGAGCCATTTCTAATGTTAGGTAATTCTTATAACCGAGGCGAGAGACTAGACAGTTCTAAGTTTGGAGTGGATCCTGGGTTGCCTCAGGAAATTGTCTCTAAGAAGCCAGAAACATCTCTTCATGGTAATGTAAATTCTAATGTTGCATACCGCTGCAAGAAATGCAGAAGAGTTGTCGCCGTGCAAGAAAATATTGTGGATCACATTCCAGGTGAAGGCATGACAGCCTTTCAATGGCACAAGAGAAATGGCGGAAATTCCTTCAACAAATCTGATGATTTCGGTTGTTCTTCAATCTTTGTCGAGCCGCTTAAGTGGATGAAAACAGGTATTTCAAATTTTCTATCTTCATACTTGATTTTCTCTTCTCTCTACCACGTTAATAAAGGGAAATAAGTTCTTAATGTCTGTTACGGAGAGCAACTGGGAGTGTGCACGTGAACGACTCGTTCACTTTGCTTTCAAGTATTCTAGAGAACCATTAGTCTAGTTGAAAATACACGTAAATTATACACGATAATTTTGTTTTTTGATTGGTAAAATTAAGGAAGTTCGGTTCTTTTTACTTCAAATGCCATTTTTATATGAATTCTGGGTTTTATTGTTTGTGGGATGTTCTTGTTGTTTTGATTGGCGTGTTGATGAAGTTTTTTTTTTTTTTTTTTTTGCTTCAATTGATGGTTTACTGCATTAAAATGCTGATTTGTTTTTATTTTTTTTTTTATTTTTGTTTTTCTGAATTCTGGGTTTACATTACGTAATTGTAGAGTATTTGATAATTAGCTCAATACTCTTGCCACTGTTTTGGGAAGGTTTGTTCTTCAAATAATTTTGATTTATGCAATTATTTTGAGTTCTTTTGTCATTTAGATTTTGGGATTTCTTTAATTTGATTTGGGATGTTCATAATTTGTATGGTGATTATAATGATGTTGGTGATTGATTTTTTTGTTTATTTTGTGGTAAATTTTGCGTTTCGATGTATAAACGTAAGGGTATTTTTGTCGTTACAACGTTTATTTACTTAATGAGTTGGGAATTAAGTTAAAATATACCTAGCAATGTAGTGTTAGGTTGTAAAAAAACAAAATACATGGTGGTAATTTATAAATTACCGTTAATACGTGGTAGTAATTGTTGATTTACAAAATACCTCACTAAACCATTCACGGCTAATTAAACACAGCACCTAGCCAATAATTATTGCATCATCAATAGAAACTGCAGTCATGAATTTCCACAGACATTAGCTTCAATGTGGTTATTAAGGTGGAAGGAAGAGCAAATGAATAGGAGAAGAGTGAAAGAATAAAATACAACTAGACAATGTCGTGTATCCTTTGTTCCATTAGTCAAGACAGTTATTTGACCTTGTTTTTTGTTGGAAATCCTGGTTTGGTGCCTGAAGACAAATAAATGGAAATGCAGGATGGTTTTGGTCAAAAAAATAATAATTCTAGGTGTCAATGTATCATATTGCCTTTGGATGAAAAATCTTGTGCTCACTAATTCTAGGTGTCATATTGCCTCTTGACGAAAAAAATCCGCAAACACAGAAATAACCTTCCTCCAATTCATATTGTTTTTTTGAAGTTTTATTTCAATATTTAGGAGTATCAAAGTAAACTAGTGGCATTTGGATTATGCAGTGGAAGAAGGAGGTATTGAGGGGAAGCTATCATGTGCTCACTGTGATGCTCGCTTGGGGTATTTCAATTGGTCAGGCAGCCAATGCAACTGTGGGAGTTGGATCACCCCTGCATTCCAGCTGCATAAGAGTCGCATGGATCTCAGCACCGTCTAGATCTAGCAAAACTTACCCGGCCCTAATGATCCATCCAGAAACCGAATTGAGCTGATGCAAAGCAAACTGAAGCCGTGACAGGATTATGGTCTTACTAGTCAGATCAAGCTTACCCCAGCCTCCATTGTCCCTGATCAGAGGAAAACGCAGCAAATTCGTGTGGTTGATGTACTCTTTCAGCTTATACATTGTTTCTTCTTTATACGTTCCACAATGCTACGACTGTTAACCAGAAAACAAGATGCAAGAATGTATTTTTGACCAGTAATATCATGATTCTATTTGAACTTTATTTGTTTCTCAAGCAACTTTTGTACAAGGCAATCTCATAGTGCTACCAATCTTGAATCTTGATACTCAATTAGGAACTTTAGGTTTTTACAAACGAGTCTTACAGCGATTATGTTTTCTTTCAGCATTCTTTTGAAACGAGGATCATGTATTGTATATAAATAAAAGAGCAAATTAATAATTACTCCCTTCAAAGTTGTTCTTATTAAAATTTTCTCCCTTTTAAATTTTTTTTATTATTTAACCGGCAAAAAGATACAAAAGTTCAAAATTTACTTGCAATTGTACACTCCGGCGAAATTGAATTTTTTACCCTTTTTTTGCCTTTTAATACCCAAACTACCCATCCCCTTTATATGCTAATTGAAATCCCATTAATTTATCCAAAGACATATAATCTTCAATCTCATCCCACACCAACTAAAACCGATTCTTCCATACCTCATCCCACATCATCTTCCGTCTTGTTAATTCTTCCAAATTAAGCTTGTTTCACGAATTTGGGTTTGGAAATGGGAATGAAGAGAGTGAAGGGGAAAGAGGTTCAGTGAGGTGATGATAGGCTGAGGGGCGGTTTGGTCAAGTTATTAATGAATTGGCCGGATTTTACCAATGCAAGCAAATTTTGAACTTTTGTATCTTTTGGGCTGTTAAATAATAAAAAAAAAATCATAAGGGAGTAAATTTTAAAAATCGCAACTTTGAAGGGAGTAATTTTTAATTTGCTCTAAATAAAACAACTGATATATTATTCTATAGCAACTAGTGCAACACCCCTGAAACATCCAGATTATTTGCTTTTATATTAAATACATGATCATTGAATGATTGATTTGTAACTAAACCCTGCTAATGAATAGAAAAATAAGAAATACTCCCTCCGTTTCAATGATTTCTTCCACCTTAAAAGTGACACATTTCTTAAGAAAAACAATAAAATAAGTAAGAGTAGAGAAAGAGAAAGAGTAAAGTAAGTGGATCCCCTAGGTAAGAGAGAAGTGTGATAGAAAAAAAAAAGTGGAAGAAATCAAAGAAATGGATGAAAAAGGAAATGTGGAAGATATCAATGAAACAGAGGGAGTATTCCAAATTGATTTACCGTCACGGACCAACTATTTATAAGACCACAAATAGTAAGAAGTTAAATGACCAAACAAATGATCGAATAAGACCTTAATTACTTCACAAATTTATTGAGAGATCACTTTTCAGTAGCACTATGTGTTACTCGTACCTGTTTTTAGTATTAAATGTCTCTCTAAATAACAAATTTATTTTGTACCTATTTTTATAATAAACATGCCTTTTTATCTTTGTATACTTTTTTATGTTAAGCGCACTTATTTTTATTAGATTTGGTACCACTATTATTACCATTGTCAACATTCAACATGAACTCTTTATATCATCTGATTTTCTGAAAAAACTTTCTCTCTCTAATAGTAGTCAGAGAAAGATCTTTCTTTTTCCTTAATCAGGAAGAAAGCTCACGCTAATCAGATTAAGTTCATCAGTGGGGTTAAGTTTATTAAACCAAATTTCTTGTAGTGGATTACAGGAATCAATTTATCTATCTCCACCGGATTAATTGTGCCTAGTCACAAGTGTCCAACTTTTCAATCAGAAGTTTAAGCATCATCCTAGGTTATAGGGTTGTCAGATTGTGCATGCAATAATCATTGCTACTTTCTAAGGCTGATTGGGTGTTCTGAAGACGAAAAGGCGGAACTTTTTCTCCACCTATGGAGTTTGTTACATGCTCTGCAAGTTCGATCTTCTAAAATCTTTTGAGTGCTTTTCCTTCGCCCAGTTACTACTCCTTAGTATTTAAATACCAGGATGGATCAACATTCGTATTCAAACAATCATCGATCTTCAACACAACAACAACAAAGGAGACTTTTTTTACAAAAAAATTAAAGAAAAAAAATTAGAATCAACAGACTAGAGGCCATGAATGGAGATATTTATAATTTAGTCAATGGGGATGTTGAAAGAAGAAAGATATATCAAAATGGTGACATTGCTAATAGAGTTATTCACATTTCATCGTCGTCTAGTGGAAGAAGTACTTCTAGAAACAGTACAAGAGGTTCAAGTTCTGATGAGGAAAGAGGATTTAGAGTGGGCAGAATGCCTAATGGAAAATTCCACCAACCTCATAATAATAGAGAAGACGAAGATATGGGAGTGTTCGAGGATGATCAGGAGCCTCAAGCGTTTAACATTCCTGAGAGACCACCAACTCCAGGGTTAAAAGAAGAGTATGGGCAGGAATGGAGGCTCCCGCTCGCAAATGCTATCCTTACTCTTAATCCTGAGATTATTAGGGAATATGTTGATCTTTATAGTAAATGTGTCTTGGGTTTTATGGTAGACTATAAGGTTTTCGATGCATTTGATATTAATCAGGCTATTGATGCTAAATGGACTACAAGAAGTATTATTGCTGTTTTCAAAATGGATGATATTTTCATTATTTACGTGATGATGAAAGGGATAAACAATATATCATCTACAGAAGTGTAGCATCTTTGTATGGGGTTTAATGGTTTTCAGAGACTGAGAGAGGGAGATGGTACCTCGTACGACACGCTTTCCTATGGCGAATGTCTGGGTAAGGTAATGGGTATACCTTTTGAATTTATCAACACGGAAGTAGGAAATGTTGCGGGAAGAATTTTAGGGCAGCACTTTTGGGTGCAGCCTAGTGGAATTATTCCAGAGAATGATATTATTCGTATTCGTGTTACAATCTTACTAGATGAACCTTTGATTCCCAAGTTCTTCTTAGCTTGTGATTCTGTGAAGATAGAATGCTTATATGGATTCAATTAAGTATGAGGAAATCTTCAAATATTGTGTAAGATGTGGTAAGATTGGTCATAAATCTACCAGGTGTATGTGCTGCAACACCTCGACAAGTTTCTTCTAGAATCGATTTTGTTCTACGGAGAGCTGTACGTCAGAGATTCGTAATATTTAAAGCTGAAACGAATCATGCAATGTTCAATCTCGACATGAGAGCAACACCAACACAAGCGCAACATCGAGGGTTAATTTTCTTCAAGGAAATCTGGGGGCTTTTCAGGAAGTTCTTATTGAGGACAGAATGGTTAATTTTGATATTGGAACTACGGAAGAGGTCGGGTAAGAGCAGGTATGAGATTTACCCCTAACAACCTTTCTTTTGCAGGAACTATGTTGTACCCGGTTAATGGAAGAAAAAGACAGAGGAATGGACAAGGAAACGACGGAAATTAATACTATAATAGGATGGAGGTAGATAACGAAAATCTAAATGACAGAAGAAATAACTTTCAGCCAATGGGAGACATTGCAAGAAGAATTACCTTGGAGGGACCACATGGAATGGGGGGTGTTATGGGTGACCCAAATCACGTGCCCCATGGGTTGCACTATGAAGATCCGTATTTCCAGGCTATATACAGCTGAGGCAGCAGGTCAGAGAGGAGCAACAGCAGAGGGCAAACATGGAGGTTGAAATTAACAGATAGTAGAGATCAGGGAGGTTGAAGAGAACAACATGGAGGTTAGAAACATGAGTAATGTTATTGATGAACTGGAAGGTATGGAAGATGTAGAGGAAGGTTATGACAGAGATGTAATTGAGTTGAAAGAAATTTTGGGGGATTCTCCTTTTGAATCTGGGGAGCAATTGGCTCTCCTCTCTCATAATACTTTTGTCCAATCTACTTTCCAATTAGGAAATTCCCAGGCTGGAGGATTATTTTCTCAATTTCTGAGAGGCGAGTCGAGCAGAGTTAGAGCGAAGGAGGATGAAAATCAAGATTATTCAAGAGTTAGGTAGGAAGAGAAAAGCTTACTCCGAACCAGGCTGGGGAAGGGGTTTTGATTTTGAAGTGGAAGCTTTAGATCTTTATTTGTCTGATGGTAATTCAGTGTCACCAAAAAGGAGATGCAGGAGAAGTGAAGTTGAAGGGGACCAATTTATTCAAATGAACTGGGGACCAGAAATAAATACAAAAGCAACAGAAGATCAGTTGAACATCGGCTTTGCGGAGATTGGGCCTTACCAATCACCTCCCATTGAATGAATGGGTTATGTTGGAATTATAGGGGCATTTAGAATCCGCTCAACCCTACAATTCCGAAAGTTAGTGCGATCCTATCTAATTATAGTAGCTTTGATTTTATTTTTTTTAAGTGAAACTAAATCTAAATGTAGTGTAGTAGCAAGCTACTGTAGACCTTTTGGATTCACTAATTTCGATGGGGTAGATGCTATTGGCCTAAGTGGAGGCCTTTATGTGGGTTGGAAGGCGGCAACGAGTTTCTCGTGCATTTTCTAAAGCCCCAACTTTATTATTTTGTTATCAAATCTAATTAGTGGATTTCCTTATTATATTGTTTTAGTCTATGGAGAATCGAAGGTAGCTTTACGAGAAGCAGTTTGGAATTTGTTGGGTGATTGGATTGATTACTTCAGCTATCCTTTTATTATGATTTGAGATTTCAATCAAGTTGATACATTAGAAGATAAGATGAGTAAATACAGAAGAAGTATACCAGGTATGGATCCGTTCAATCTTTGGAAATTGGATCATGAAATCATTGATATTCCATTCAAAGGACCAAAGTTTACATGGTGCAATAATAGAATTGGAGAAGAAAGAGTTTATGAAAGACTAGATAAGGCTTATGCCTCAAAATCTTGGCAACATCTTTTCCCAGAATCTGGAGTTGTTCACCTCCCTATTCAAATATTTGATCATGCTCCTATTATTTTAAAATTGATCTCGTTCATGACAAAAACAAGAGACCGTATAATTTGGAAAATTGGAGTCTTAATATGGAAGAGGGAATAATGATAGTTAAAAAATGCTGGAATAAGGACTCTACTGGGTAAAAAGGGTACAAGGTAATGAGAAAACTGGCACCGGTTAGAAAACATCTGATGAGTTGGGCACTCGACAAGAAGAGTGGGGAAGGAGCTGGAATGAGTTCGATGAAGTCCTTACAAACAATTTACAGAATATTTTTAATGGGGATTCAGAGGCTACTTATGACATAAACAATAACAGACTTAAGGAATTCGCGAAGGCTTCATCTGTTTATTGGAGGCAAAGAGCAAAGATTAAATGGGCCAAAGAAGGGGATGTGTGTACGAAGTATTTCTTCAATTGTGTTAAAGGAAGGCGAAACCGTAATTATATTCTAAGCATCAAATGTCGGGATAACTCATGGACACAAGATGTGGTTATTGTGCGTAATACTTTCAGAGAGTACTTCAAGTCTATTTTCCGACATAATGTGCAAAGACAGGAGTTTGACAGTTACTACCAGAAGAATTACGATTTCTTTGAATCGGTGAAGAATATGATATATGAGGAGGATAAGGATTAATTATCAAAGAAATTTACAACAAAAGAAGTCAGGACAACAATGTTTTAGCTGGGAGATAATAAATCACCTGGACCTGATGGCATCCCCGCAGAATTTTATAAAAAATGCTAGAGCTTTATAAAGGGTGATATCACAGAAGCAGTGTGCGCCTGTCTGAATTCTGGATTTGTGCTGAAGAAAATGAACCAAACATTCATTACTTTAATCCCGAAGCAAAATTGTCCTGAGAAGGTTGAGCATTACAGACTCATCAACCTTTGTAATGTGATTATGAAGATTATTATGAAATGTATAGCAAATCGCATGAAAGAGCTGATGCCAAAAATAAAAGAGGAATTTCAAAATGCCTTTGTGCCTGGAAGATCCATACATGACAATACCTTAATTGCGGACGAATGTCTGCATAAACTAAATAGACATAAGACAGGTAGGATTGGGGAGATCGCTTTCAAAGCAGACATGAGTAAAGCTTACGAAAGAATAAATTGGAATTTTCTACATAGTGCATTATAGAATTTTGGATTCCCAGATCACTTTTGTTACATATGCGGTTTTGATAAATGGAGCCCCATTAGATTTTTTCAAGCCAAATTGTGGATTAAGACAAGGTGATTGTGGACATGACATAGGTCCACCCCGACGCGGTCACGCGCGGGTTTGGGGAGGCGAATGAATCTCCATATGAGAATGGATCGAATTGAAATTTAGGTCGAAGTGGAGTGGCCACCGAACTTTGTGGGAGTTCGGGCCCGTTCGAACCCACTCTATGTCGTAGTGGGCCATGCACAAAGTATGGCCCATTTCCGATGTCAGAGTTTATTGGGCTCATCCCTTTGCATTTGATACCGATACCGACATTATCGGATATCGTGTATTGAATGACTCTCGTGCGCCAACGGTTTCGGGCATCCGGAAACCGAGGTTCTGAGAAAGGGGTGAGGGTACGTGTTGGGAAGCCCACAAAGGACACCCAACCCCGCCCGCACTAGCGGCCTCTACTAAGATCTCGAATGACTCTCTAATACGCGCATTAGTTGAACGGGAAAATGATATGCAAAGATTATTTTCCCTAAGCATATGAGGAATTGAAAAGGGTTTCTACGTCGATTTAATGCAATTAATTCTACGTCGAAGTTGAATTTTAGCATGCGGGTTCATTTTAGTAAAATAAAATAAACAAGCAAGATTGACAAAAGAAACAACAAACTGTTAGTAACGATATAACGAATAATAACGGTTTGTGCAAATATTGAATTGTATAGAATGATGTAAATGTGTTAATGCATGGTTTTGAAAAGATGTTTCACGTGATTAATTAGGCACGTGTTGACCTAAGTCACAAAAAAACGGTTAACGAGACTCGAATGCTATTGTAGGACTCACGGTTTAACGTGATAAAGGACCACTTGACCGAGTCATTGAGGGACTCAACCGAGTGGGTCCTTAAAAAGTATTTTGTCCCGGATTTCGTGACCCTACTCGACCGAGTTATTGACCAACTCGGCCGAATACGTCGCCACTCGATCGAGTCATTGCGAGACTCGACCGAGTGGAGGTCGGAAAAAGTATTCTACTCGATTTTTGTGATGTCACTCGATCGAGTGGCCGAGGCACTCGGTCGAGTGGCACCTGTACGAACCAGGTTCGCTTGCAATTTTATCATTGATTTCGAAATTACTTTGGATTTTTAATAATTCGATGATTCTACCAAATCGGACATAAATATTGTACAACTTATGCTCGACTCGGACTTTATGAATCATTGATTTTGTCGAATCGGACGTAAATATTGCTGAATTTATACCCGATTTTAATTTTGAATACTCGTTGTATCCCATATTCGATTATTGAATCGATATGGAATACTAGAGTGAAAATAAAAATAAATTAATTTTAGTCGTCTTAAATTAACTATCGCGATATGAGAAAATCACGTTAATTAATTTATGTGACTAGATCGCTAGATTCGACATCCAATTATGGAGTTGGTATCGAATCTAATGGATCGACACCTTGCTTTGAATTAAAAGACTTGATTCCTTCGGCTTCTCCGGCATCGGAATAAATCCCTAGGGATTGTGATGTCGGATCCGCGTCAACGGGTTTCGACCCTTATTAAATAGAATGCTTGTTTTTGAAAACCGATGTAAATATGAATCCTGAATAATGATGCAAACGAAAATAAACGATTTATTGTTTAGGTTAACTTGTTTCAATAATCAAGCAATTGGGGTGTCGGAATAAGCGACCGGCAACGCTGTGTGCGGTACACTTGTATATTCGGGTTTCCTTATTCCGACATCCCTCATACTCGACACAAATCGACAAGTATTTTAATGTTTTAATACTAACGATACTATCGATATTATGGCACGATAAAGAAATAAAAAGACACAAAAAACGAAGAGAAAGAGGAAGATGACGAGAGGAAGAGAAAGAAGGAAAGAAAGGGGTTTTGGCACCCTCAACCTACATGTTCTTGTCTCGGATCGGACTCGTAATCGCGGCTTTAACACGGGAGTTTCGAGGTTTATGGAGGTCGAGTTATGGTGGTTAGGGTTTCGATTCGTAAAGCTAGGTTTAGGGTTTGCTAGTGTAGTGCTAGGGTTTGAATTAGGGTTGTAATAATTGATTAGGGTTCAAAAGTTGTGAAATTGAGTGTGCATGGGGTTGCTTATATAGGCAAAGGCAAGGGCACCCGGTTAGGGTTACTCGACCGAGTAGCCAGCTGACTCGATCGAGTGACCCGTCATGCCTGCAGTCGGGCTTGAATATGGGCCCACTCGATCGAGTGGGTGGGGCACTCGATCGAGTGGCCCAGCTGGGTCGCGTGGGTCCATTGCTTTGGACCGTGACTTGGGTTTTTGATGGGTTTGTGTTTGACTTAGACTTTTTGTGAATAGCTTTTTTGTATGTCTCGGAAACGACTTTGACCGGGATTGACCCAATTGCTAAAAGTCGGTTTTATTTCCGGTGTCGGTTTTGACCCAAATTAGTCTTGATTGACTGGAAACGGTCCATTGGGCCTGGATTTGAGGTTGATTTTGTGAGATTTGTACTCCGTAAGTGCATTAGCCAGCAACTAATGGTTTTGAGCCCATAACCGAGCGCGTAGAAACACGTTAGCGTCTGATCATCATCCGGTGTTTTTTGGAAACTGCCCTAGACACCTGGCAGTCAAAATGCGGGTGTCTACAAAGCCCCCACTCTGACTGAGGCTTGGACATGGCGAAAGTCAGAGTAGCTACCAAGTCAATTAAGACCTGGTAGACTTCCGATCGGGTCGTTTATAGTCCGTTAGACTCGCGTGAAGGGCTCGCCAGCCATAAGACAGAAGTCATACCTGAGCTTGATGATAGTACCTCCGTGGGGAATTTGGACTTGTCGCGTAAGTCATGGGTGCGCCTGTGTGTAGGCCCATCCCGTGAAAATTCCGTTGGGGAGATTTAGAGGGTTGCATGTCCCTGTTTGAGTCGTACCTGTATAAGTCACACAAAATGCATGCAACACGTAGGTAGCAAAATGACTGGTGCTGGGGAAAATGATTTTTTTAATTTTTGAAGGCTTGAATTTTTCGAAATTTTTGAAATTCCTTGAAATTTTTGAAGTTTTGAAGTTTTTTGAAATTTGAAAAATTTTGAAAGAAATTGACTCCTAAAGAAATCAGGAAAGTTCGGGATGAATATTTCCGTGCTAGTATCGGGACTAGGCTTGTGGGTTGATTCCGTTTAGAATTAGGAAACTTTTCCTAATTAGTGATATGGAAAGAGGTTTTGCAAGGCTAATGCTATATATAGCCTTCCCTTGCCCTTGATTTCCTTCACAATTTCATCACAAATCATCCCTTCTTAAAAGAAAGTCTCTTTATTTCCCCTTAAGGCAAAAGAAAGTCTCTTTATTTCTCTTAAGAAATTTAGCCATGGGAGTTGATAGGTTGATCGTGATGCTGCAGGAGTTGTCCCGAAGCTTTAGGGACACAGATAGGGTGGCTCTTAACCAGATGGGTATTTCCCAGTTGTACCCGTTCCGTCAGATGTTGGTTGATCGTTATTTCTTGGATGCATGCTTATCTTATTGGGATGACATATATCATGTCTTTGCCTTTCCTCGGGGCGAAGTCTGCCCTTTACCTGAGACGATCGCAGCTGTGGGAGGGTGGAACCCGATACTTCGTCCAGCCGTCCCGTATTCAGTCTACGACCCAAGGAGGAAGCTGCGGGAAATTTTAGGGCTCTCCCATAACGAGGTATCCCGAATGGCTGGAGATGACAACACAGTTTCCCTAATTGATCTGGTTGAGAAATTCATGAACCCGCATGATGTCCGGGTCAGACCGATTCATAGCCGTAGGGCTTTCTCTTTCTGTATGCTCCATGTTTATGCTTTTGAAGGTCACATGGATTTATTATCATGCATGGGAAACATCTGTCTCATGACCGTGGTGGATTTAATGGAGACGGAGCACAGCCCGACTTGGCTGATTACAGGCGAAATAATCCAAGGCTTGGACAATCGCAAGAGGGACTCGTCCGTTCGTCTCACCGAAAGCACCCGTTTGCTGCAAGTATGTCGGATTTTTATTTTTCTCGATTCCTTGATTTTTTATTATTTTTTTTTTCGAGATTTTGACTGCTGCAGTGGGCACTCGATCGAGTCACCCTGGCACTCGATCGAGTGCCTTCGTAAAGCCCCCTGTTCGCTCCCAGGGATGCCCACTCGATCGAGTCGTCCTGGCACTCGATCGAGTGTCATCAGGCGGACGCCAGTTTCGTCTCGGGATCTAATGTTTTTGTTTCTTTTTCAGATTTGGCTTTATGAGAGGCTATCAGTGATAGATCCTCCCCTTGACGCCGGCAACTACCGTCATAACCAGGTGATGACGAGGAGACGGGCTATCGATTTTTCTCGTCAGATTACTCAGAAGTATTGGGACGAGGTGCTATCGATCCATGGTGGTCGGCTAATTCGATGGGTCGTGTCGTGGTGGCCCATCTACGTTTGGACCGGCTTGGACCCGAGGGACAGAGCCCGTTACCAAGTAATCTTATCTTTTAGGCAAACAGTTCACCTCTACCCGGATCGCATACTAAGGCAGTACGGACGGGCTCAACGGATACCAGAAATCGAAGCAGTTGTGAGTGACCCTACCCAACTGACCGATGTGATGTGTGATACCTGGATGCAGAGATGGTACACTCGGCATACTTGGCCTATTTTCAAATCTCGCCACTCGATCTGGGTTTCAGACTCTTATATCAAGTGGACGAAAGCAGGTGATGCTAAAGCCCGAGCTGCTCTGAAGGTTGACGAAGCTTTTGACTTGCTGCGGAGGGAGCAGGCTAAAGACAATAGGGACTTCTTTGAGGAAGAAAACATCCCGGCTGCTATGGTGCGACTAAGGTCAAGTCAGAAGAAGAAGACTAAGACTCAAACCGAAGGGTCTAGCTCTAAAGGTGCTTGGGGGAAGGTGAGCCCCCGGACTGACTTGGAGAGGAGACTGGGCCCAAGATTAGCCGTGCAGGACCGACTTGGCCCACGGGACAGACTGCCCGAACACGTACGGGCTCGACTCGGACCGAAGACCGTTATAGAAGACCCGTCGTCAAAGAAACGGGTTCGAGCCAAAGAGGTTCCCCTCGTGATTAGGGAACGCTTTTCCCCGCCCCGGCGACCTCGGGCTTCTCGTGACCCAAAGGACAAGGGGAAGGGCAAGATGCCCGGCTATTAGTCTCCTTTGTTTTATTATTTGAATATTAATACTATTTTTGTGGTGTGATTTTTGTGTGGGTACGCCGATTTAGGCGTTTTTTTTTTTTTTTTTTTGTAATTCCCGAGTTTATCGAGATTTAATAAAAGACATATTATTTGAATACCGTTCCCGTCTTTTCGTTATTGCAGTGGTTGTACCCTTTTGAGGGGTTGCCTACATATCCACAATCAGCGGAATCAAACCAAACGTAGTTCAAAATTTGATTTGATTGATTTTTTTTTTTTTGCAATTTTCGAAATACATCAAGATTATAAATTCAAGATGTGCGACGGTAGAATAATTAATTCTAACTTATTGACTTGTCTATAATTTTGAAAATTTATAAAAAGACAGATTTTTATAAATTTTGCAAATGACATTGAGATAGGGTTTATGGGTAATAGCGCTTCAGCTGGTCTAAGTTGGTCGGGTTGACGAACTCATTCCCGTCCAGGATCTGTCAGCATCACCGCTCCTCCTGTTAGGACCTTCTTGACTAAGTATGGCCCAGCCCAATTGGGTTTAAATTTTCCTCTTGGGTCAACCGGTAGTAAGGCACGAACCGATTTCTGGACCAAATCCCCTTCTTTAATGTTCCTGGGCCTAACCCTTTTGTTGAAAGCCCGTTGGATTCTCTTTTGATATACTTGAATATTATTGAGGGCCCTGCATCGCCGTTCGTCTAAAAGAACTAGCGAATTGTATCGGGCTTGGACCCAATCCGCTTCAGGTACTTGGCTTTCAAGTAAAATCCTGAGGGATGGCACCTCTAGCTCGACCGGTTGGACTGCCTCCATTCCATATGTCAAATAATATGGAGTTGCTCCGGTCGCGGTGTGAATTGAAGTTCGATACCCCCATAAGGCAAAGGGTATTTTGTCGGGCAAATCCCGGTAATTCTCAGCCATCTTTTTAAGTATGGTGACAATTGTTTTATTGGCCGCTTCTACCGCTCCATTTGTTTGGGGTCGGTAGGGTGAAGATGTATGCCTCTGAATTTTGTATTTCGCCAGCAATGCATCGGTTTCATCTTGAAAGTGGGTCCCGTGATCACTGATAAATTCGTGAGGGATCCCATATCGACATATGATCTTATTTTGGATGAATTTGGCCACGTGCTTGGCGTTCAAGACACGGTATGACTCAGCTTTGACCCATTTGGTGAAGTAGTCGATGGCCACTAAAATGAAGCAATGACCTCCCGTCCCGGAAGGATGCACCTTCCCAATTATGTCAATACCCCATGTCGAAAATGGCCATGGAGATGTCATGGTATATAATAGGGAAGATGGCATATGCTGTACATTGCCAAAGATCTGACAGTTATGGCAGTGTTTGACATATAACTGGCAGTCTGTTTCCATGGTGTTACAGTAATACCCGAGCCTCATGATTTTACGGGATAGCATATGGGCGTTCATATGCGGGCCGTTTTCACCGTCGTGGACCTCGGCCATGACCTTTTCGGCCTGTATTTTGTCGATACACAGGAGGAGAGCCCCTTGTGCCGTCTTTTTGTATAATTGCCCATCGTCTGTACGGACAAATTGGGTCGCCAATCTTCGCAAGGCCTTCTTGGCCCGGTTTTCAGTTCCCGGGGGATATTCTCCCGTTGACAAATAGGTTAAGACGGCTTGATACCAAGGTTCTGGGTCAGTTATCTTGATATCTTGAATGGCATGAATGTAGGCCGGCTCGGACCGTCTTTCAACACAGATTGGCATGCTGGTAAGATGGCCCGGTATATTTAGCAAGGATGCTAATTTGGAAACTGCATCTGCAAATTGATTTTCTTCCCGAGGCAGGTAGATATACTCTACCTTCTGGAATTGTTTCTCTAGAACCCTTACCCGTGCTTGGTAAGCCACGAGATTGGCGTTCCGAGTTTTCCATTTTTGGAGCGCTTGATTGATGACCAGTGATGAATCGCCGTGGACCCGGAGGTTTGTTACCCCTAAATCAGCGGCGGCTTGCAACCCGCGAATGCATGCTTCGTATGCGGCTGCGTTGTTGGTCACGTCGAAGTCTAACTTGATGGATAAGGGAGTGTGTTCCCCTCGGGGTGAGATTAACAGAATTCCGACCCCAAATCCTCGGAAGTTGGATGCTCCATCAAAATACAAATCCCATGTTTCAGTGTCGGTATGGAATATGTCTTCGTCAAGGAAAGCCCAAGTATCGGTGTGGCCTTCTTTAGATATCGGGCTATCGGCGAGGAATTCGGCTACCACCCAGCCCTTGATGGCTTTCAATGGTACAAACTTGAGGTCGAACTCAGATAGCATTAAAGTCCATCTAGACATCCTGCCATTGAGGATGGGCTTCTCGAATAAGTACTTGATAGGATCCATTTTGGATAACACATGTACCTCGTGACTGAGCATGTAATGTCGGAGCTTTTTAGTGGCCCAAACCAATGATAGACACGTCTTCTCGAGCATCGTACACTTGCATTCGTATTCGAGGAACTTTATACTGATGTAGTAAATGGCCCATTCTTCTGATTCAACTGTCTGGGCCAGCATAGCCCCCATGGCAGTCTCGGTCGTTGTTAGGTATAACGACAAAGGCAAATCGGGTTGAGGTGGCATTAATACCGGCGGAGCAGACAGAATCTCCTTGATTTTATCGAAAGCTGCTTGACATTTGTCGTCCTATAGCACCCGTTCCCCGATCTTCAGTTTCTTGAAAATGGGCTCACATACCATGGTTAGCTTTGAAATGAAGCGGCTGATGTATTGGACTTTCCCGAGAAACCCCTTTATTTCATTTTCGGTCTTGGGTGGTTGCATCTCGGTGATGGGTTTGATTTTAGCGGGGTCGACCTCGATGCCGCGTTGGCTAACGATATGGCCCAGTAATTTGCCCGACGTTACCCCGAAACTGCATTTTTGAGGGTTCAGTCTCATATTGTATTTGCGTAGCCGGGTGAAGAACTTTCTTAGGGCCGAAATGTGCCCGCTTCGGTCCTTGGATTTGACGATCATGTCGTCCACATAGACCTCCACTTCCTTATGCATCATGTCATGGAGCAAAGTAGTGGCGGTCCGTTGATAAGTGGCCCCGGCGTTGATAAGCCCAAATGGCATGACGGTGTAACAGTAAGTCCCCCATGGTGTAATGAAGGTGGTCTTACCCATATCCTCTTCTGCCATTTTAATCTGATTGTATCCGGCATACCCGTCCATGAATGATAGAAGGGCATGATCGGCCGTATTATCCACCAATATGTCGATATGTGGTAACGGAAAATCGTCTTTTGGACTGGCCTTGTTTAGGTCCCGAAAGTCCACGCATACCCGCACCTTGCCGTCCTTCTTGGGTACCGGCACGATGTTTGCAACCCAGTCTGGATATTCAGACACTTGTATAAAACCCGCTTTGAATTGTTTGTCTACCTCTTCTTTGACTTTGAGAGACCATTCGGGCTTCATCCTTCGAAGTTTCTGCTTTACCGGCCTGCACCCATCTTTGATGGGTATTCGGTGCTTGGCTATTTCCCGGTCTATACCCGGCATGTCCTTGTAGGACCATGCGAAGACATCTTTAAATTCTTGGAGGAGGTCTGTGAATTGTTTTCTCTCCTCGGGATCTAAAGATAGGCCCAACTTAAGCATCTAGGGCTCTAAAGCGGTTCCCACATTGATGGACTCAGTTTCTTCGATTACCGGATATCGGGATTCCCTTTGTTCGAGCTGCTCGACTAGATGCGGAGGTAGAGGTACCTGTTCGTCGGGTTTCTCAATGTCATTACACGTAAAATTTTTGAAATTGAGAAAGTTTAGGAAATGAGACAAGTCGTAAGCAGAACGGTTTTCGATATTATTATTAATAGTAAATTTGGAAAATAGCATAGGTCCCCAGCGGAGTCAGTTAATCCCCAGCGGAGTCGAATTATTATAAGACAAGTCACGCATCAGTTAATCCCCAGCGGAGTCGCCAAATTGTGGACATGACATAGGTCCACCCCGACGCGGCCACGCGCAGGTTTGGGGAGGCGAATGAATCTCCATATGAGAATGGATCGAATTGAAATTTAGGTCGAAGTGGAGTGGCCACCGAACTTTGTGGGAGTTCGGGCCCGTTCGAACCCACTCTATGTCGTAGTGGGCCATGCACAAAGTATGGCCCATTTCCGATGTCAGAGTTTATTGGGCTCATCCCTTTGCATTTGATACCGATACCGACATTATCGGATATCGTGTATTGAATGACTCTCGTGCGCCAACGGTTTCGGGCATCCGGAAACCGAGGTTCTGAGAAAGGGGTGAGGGTACGTGTTGGGAAGCCCACAAAAGACACCCAACCCCGCCCGCACTAGCGGCCTCTACTAAGATCTCGAATGACTCTCTAATACGCGCGTTAGTTGAACGGGAAAATGATATGCAAAGATTATTTTCCCTAAGCATATGAGGAATTGAAAAGGGTTTCTACGTCGATTTAATGCAATTAATTCTACGTCGAAGTTGAATTTTAGCATGTGGGTTCATTTTAGTAAAATAAAATAAACAAGCAAGATTGACAAAAGAAACAACAAACTGTTAGTAACGATATAACGAATAATAACGGTTTGTGCAAATATTGAATTGTATAGAATGATGCAAATGTGTTGATGCATGGTTTTGAAAAGATGTTTCACGTGATTAATTAGGCACGTGTTGACCTAAGTCACAAAAAAACGGTTAACGAGACTCGAATGCTATTGTAGGACTCACGGTTTAACGTGATAAAGGACCACTCGACCGAGTCATTGAGGGACTCAACCGAGTGGGTCCTTAAAAAGTATTCTGTCCCGGATTTCGTGACCCTACTCGACCGAGTTATTGACCAACTCGGCCGAATACGTCGCCACTCGATCGAGTCATTGCGAGACTCGATCGAGTGGAGGTCGGAAAAAGTATTCTGCTCGATTTTTGTGATGTCACTCGATCGAGTGGCCGAGGCACTTGGTCGAGTGGCACCTGTACGAACCAGGTTCGCTTGCAATTTTATCATTGATTTCGAAATTACTTTGGATTTTTAATAATTCGATGATTCTACCAAATCGGACATAAATATTGTACAACTTATGCTCGACTCGGACTTTATGAATCATTGATTTTGTCGAATCAGACGTAAATATTGCTGAATTTATACCCGATTCTAATTTTGAATACTCGTTGTATCCCATATTCGATTATTGAATCGATATGGAACACTAGAGTGAAAATAAAAATAAATTAATTTTAGTCGTCTTAAATTAACTATCGCGAGCAAATCGCGTTAATTAATTTATGTGACTAGATCGCTAGATTCGACATCCAATTATGGAATTGGTATCGAATCTAATGGATCGACACCTTGCTTTGAATTAAAAGACTTGATTCCCTCGGCTTCTCCGACATCGGAATAAATCCCTAGGGATTGTGATGTCGGATCCGCGTCAACGGGTTTCGACCCTTATTAAATAGAATGCTTGTTTTTGAAAACCGATGTAAATATGAACCCTGAATAATGATGCAAACGAAAATAAACGATTTATTGTTTAGGTTAACTTGTTTCAATAATCAAGCAATTGGGGTGTCGGAATAAGCGACCGGCAACGCTGTGTGCGGTACACTTGTATATTCGGGTTTCCTTATTCCGACATCCCTCATACTCGACACAAATCGACAAGTATTTTAATGTTTTAATACTAACGATACTATCGATATTATGGCACGATAAAGAAATAAAAAAGACACAAAAAACGAAGAGAAAGAGGAAGATGACGAGAGGAAGAGAAAGAAGGAAAGAAAGGGGTTTTGGCACCCTCAACCTACATGTTCTTGTCTCGGATCGGACTCGTAATCGCGGCTTTAACACGGGAGTTTCGAGGTTTATGGAGGTCGAGTTATGGTGGTTAGGGTTTCGATTCCTAAAGCTAGGTTTAGGGTTTGCTAGTGTAGTGCTAGGGTTTGAATTAGGGTTGTAATAATATGTGTTGATTAGGGTTCAAAAGTTGTGAAATTGAGTGTGCATGGGGTTGCTTATATAGGCAAAGGCAAGGGCACCCGGTTAGGGTTACTCGACCGAGTAGCCAGCTGACTCGGTCGAGTGTCCCGTTATGCCTGCAGTCGGGCTTGAATATGGACCAACTCGATCGAGTGGGTGGGGCACTCGATCGAGTGGCCCAGCTGGGTCGCGCTGGTTCATTGCTTTGGACCGTGACTTAGGTTTTTGATGGGTTTGTATTTGACTTGGACTTTTTGTGAATAGCTTTTTTGTATGTCTCGGAAACGACTTTGACCGGGGTTAAGATGAAGGGATATCCTATCCCAAAAATTAAGATGCCCTCTGTTAAGTTCGACAGCACGACTGACCCAGAGGATCACTTGGCGGCGTACGAGAGTCATATGGGCATGTATGACGCCGACGACACGGTTTGGTGCAAAATTTTTCCAACTACCCTGGTAGGTCTAGCCCAGGGTTGGTTTAGAGATTTGCCGCAAGAATCAATCTGTTTCTTCATCGAGTTGGCTGAGGCTTTCCTTGACCAGTATGCGGGAAACAAGAGGCGATGTCTTACTCGGTTCGACCTAATGACCCTCAGGCAGAAGAAGGGTGAGTCTGTCAGGGAATACCTGAAGAGGTTTGACTTGTCCTTCTAACAAGTCAAAGAGATAGACGATGCGACAGGGACGTACGCACTGACTAACTCCCTGCTCCCCGAAGAGATGAAGAACCAGCTGATCAGGGCCCAGCCGGAGACTCTGGCCAAGGCCAGGAAAATCGCAAAAGGATTTATGCTGCAAGAAGAGTTCCACAGCCTGCCGGATACCCCAGCAGGCCCTACCAGGCAGCAGGGGGACCGCAGGGTGGACGCGGCAGAAATGAATCCGGAAAACAGAGAGCCGAAGAAGGGGATACCCCTAAGAAAGAACGTGCAGTCTACCAGCCTAGGTTCGACAGCTACACAGCCCTCAACAAATCCAGGGCAGAGATTTTCGAACTGGAAAAGGAGACTACCAAGTGGAATCGCCCGAGCAAACCACGCAGCCCAAAGGGGGACCCCAAGAAGTTCTGTACCTTCCATGATTGCGTAGGCCACACCACTAAGGAGTGCCGCCACCTGAAGGATGAAATCGAAAAACTAATCAGGAATGGCTGGCTAGCCAACTACGCAGCAAGGAATAAAACACAGAAGGAGACACTAGAAAAACCTGAAGGCTCGGCGCAGAACCGCCTGATAATCCATGTGATATCAGGGGATGTAGAGGGCCAGACCAGCAGAAGAAGTCATAAGAGACATATTCGTGAGCTGAAAAACCAAATCTGCTACGCTGAAAGGGCGGGAAGCCCAAGGGGCATGACGCTGAGCATCACCCCTGAGGATCCAGGGCGAGTGGTGTATCCCCATAGTGATCCCCTGGTACTATCCTTGGAAATCAGTAACCACATTGTGAGGAGATGCATGGTGGATACCGGCGCATACACGAACCTGCTATACAAAGACGTCTTCGATAAAATGGGCCTAGAGAAGAGGCACCTACTACCTGCCCCTGGATCACTGTATGGGTTCAGCGGGGCAGGTATACTGCCCATGGGAATCATAGACCTGCCTGTAACATTTGGGGAGAGGGCCTCTGCCAGAAATATCAGGGCGTCGTTCGTTGTAGTTGATGCAAGGTCTACGTACAATGCCCTGATTGGCAGGGCCACCCTGGATGAGATTGAAGCAGCCATATCAATCAGGGCTCTCACCATAGCCTATGTTACAGATTTTGGCCTTGAAGGTAAAGTGCATAGAGACCAGGAGTCGGCTAGGCAGTGCTACTCCGTGGCCCTGCAAACCCACGAAAGTGAAAGAAAAGGAAAGAGAAAAGCTGACAGTTCCCCCAGCAGGGAAGGCGAGATCCCAGTCGGTGATCAGGCATCCAACCACCTGGAACCTGGGGGAGAGAGCATGCTGGTGGACCTAGAACTAGGGAGACAGGTCCTCATAGGGGCTGACCTGGAAGAGTCCTACCAGGCTGAACTGATCAAGTTACTAAAGGATAACAAGGATGTATTCGCTTACTCGGCAGACGAGATGCCAGGGGTTGATCCAGCATGTATCGTTCACAGGCTGAACGTAAACGCGGATGCCCGCCCTGTAAAGCAGAAAAAGCGAAATATGTCCGCAGAGAAGGACGTGGCGATTAAAGAAGAAATTGAAAAACTTCTGAAGGCAGACTTTATTGAGGTTTGCGACTACCCGGAATGGTTAGCAAATGTGGTTATGGTTAAGAAATCATCAGGCGCATGGAGAATGTGCGTAGACTTTACAAACCTTAACAAGGCCTGCCCGAAAGACTGCTACCCACTCCCCAGGATTGACCAACTGGTAGACGCTACCAGTGGATATTCTATGCTGAGCTTCCTGGACGCCTTCTCAGGATATCATCAAGTGTACTTATGGCAGCCGGACAGGGTGAAATGTGCCTTCATCACCAGCTCAGGCACCTACATGTACAAAATAATGCCGTTTGGGCTTAAAAATGCATGGGCCACATACCAGCGCCTGGTCGACACGGTTTTTGAGAGTCAAAAAGGCAGAAACCTAGAAGCTTATGTCGACGACGCTATTGTGAAAAGCAAAGGAAACAATGAACACTTGGCAGACCTACAGGAGACCTTCTCCTCCCTGCGCGCCTACAAGATGAAACTCAATCCAAAGAAATGTACGTTCGGGGTTCGCTCTGGCAAGTTCTTGGGTTTTCTGGTCAGCTCTCGAGGGATAGACGCTAACCTTGAGAAAGTTCAGGCTATTCTGGACCTTCCTGAACCCAGAACCATAAGGGACATTCAACGTCTGACAGGCCGCATGGCCGCCCTGGCACGCTTCATTGCCAGGTCAGCAGACAAGTCGACTCCATTCTTCAAAGTATTAAAGGACAACAAGCAGTTTAAGTGGGAGGATGAGCAAAGAGAAGCCTTTGAACAGTTGAAGGAACATCTGAGGAAGCTCCCCACCCTGGCGAGACCAATAGCAGGGGAAAAACTCTTCCTCTACATTGCTGTAACCAATGTGACAGTAAGTGCAGTCATCCTAAGAGAAGAGGCAGGCGCACAACACCCTATATACTTTATAAGTCATGCCCTGGGGGCAGCAGAAAAGAACTATCCTATGGTCGAAAAAGCAGCCTACGCAGTTATCATAGCAGCCAGGAAGTTAAGGCCATACTTCGATGCACACCCTGTCGTGGTGTTGACAGATCAACCCTTAGAAAAAGTACTGGAGAAGTTCGAGAAATCAGGCAGGCTGCTAAAATGGGCCATCGAGCTGAGTGGGCTAGAGATAACATACCAGTCTAGAACAGCTATCAAAGCGCAGGCTCTGGCCGACTTCTTAGCAGAATGCTCCCACTCTGAGGAGGATAGCCCGCCTGCCGACGAGTGGGTGGTGTACACCGATGGGTCTTCCACAGCTAATGGTGCAGGGGTCGGAGTCATGCTAACCAGCCCAGAGGGGGCTGACTTCGAGCACGCACTCAGATTTGTTTTCTCAGCATCAAACAACGAGGCCGAGTACGAGGCAGTACTCGCAGGCGTTAATCTAGCCAAACCTGCAGGCGCAGAAAGGATTGTCCTGGCGACAGACTCCCAACTCATCGCCAACCAAATTAATGGAGAATATGAAGCCAGGGATCAGACGATGGCCGCATACCTGGAAAAGGTAAAGAGAGAGTTGTCAGGCCTCAAGTCGTACGAAGTCAGGCAGATCCCCCGGTCCCAGAACAACCGAGCAGATGCCCTGTCAAAGCTGGCTAGTTCCAGCCTGCAAGATATACGGAGGTCAGTTTGGGTAGACGTCATCCAAGAAAAATCCACCACCCCCTGCCAAACAGTTGGTGTTGTAGAAGAAACAGGGCCTGAGGATTGGATGACCCCCCTCATCCGATTCAAAAAATACGGAGTTTTACCACCTGACCCAATGCAAAAGAGAAAGATGCCGGCAAGAGCTGCATGGTTTATATTAATCGGAGAAGATTTGTACAAAAAATCATTCTCGTCCCCCCTGCTCAAATGTCTGGGGGCAGAGCAGGCGGCGGAGGTATTAGATGACATCCATTCAGGAATATGTGGTCATCACATAGGAGGAAAGTCATTGGCGCACAAGGCCTTAAGGGCGGGATACTACTGGCCGACCCTACTGGCCGACGCAAAAGACTTAACTCAGAAATGCAGGAAATGTCAACTCTTTGCCCCATCTATCCACGCCCCTGCCCAGGAACTCAGACCAATCCTATCCCCCATCCCCTTCGCTCAGTGGGGGATGGACATACTAGGTCCTTTTGCAGTGGCGGTCGGGGGCAGAAAATTCTTGATTGTGGCAATAGACTACTTCACCAAATGGGTAGAGGCTGAGGCAGTGCCTAACATCACTGAGCCTGCAGTCAGGAAGGTGATATGGAGGAATATCATCACCAGATTCGGCCTACCGAAGATGTTAGTATTTGATCATGGAAGGCAATTTGATAACGACCCTCTGAGGATCTGGTTGGAAGGCCATGGCGTTGCAGTTGCCTACTCTGCCGTCTGCCACCCTCAAACCAACGGACAGGCAGAGGCAGCCAACAAACAAATCCTGAACGGTCTCAAAAAGATGGTAGATGACCTAAAAGGCAGATGGGCCGACGAGCTACCCAGTATACTTTGGTCAATCAGGACCACCCGAAAAGAGTCCACAGGTCAGACCCCGTTCGGCCTGGTATACGGGGCAGAGGCTCTGCTACCCATCGAAGCCAGAATTCCCACCATACGTTCCCTGCAATATGACCGGACAGAGAATGAAGTGGCAATGACCGAGGCTCTAGACCTGGTCAGCGAGGTAAGGGGGGAGGCCAATGTTAACATCGCCGCCTACCAGCAACGAATGAGGAAAGCATACAACAAAAGGGTACATAAGAGAAGCTTCCAGATAGGCGACCTGGTTCTAAGAAAAACGCAGGCTGTGGGAAAATCAGGAGAGCACAACAAACTAAGTGCCAACTGGGAAGGTCCATACCAAGTGACTCGAATTTTAGGGCCAGGCACATACAGAATCGCCAATCTTGAAGGCCAAGAGTTGAGTGCGCACTGGAATGCCGACACCTTGAAAAAGTACTATGTCTAGCAAAATTTTAAGTAAATTTCGTTTTCAGAGAGACTGGCGGGGAACGGTCAAGAATGTTGACGGCTCCGACAACACTTATGTTAAGATTTTTACCAAAGAAATGAAAAGAACTTCGAATCCATACTCATTGTCTGTTCAAACTCGCATTTTCACACACAATCGAGCAGGGGGCAATAGGGGGAGGCCCCCCTGTTGCCAGAATCAAGGAAAATGAACCCCCCAACAAAAATCCCCCTCCCTGCCTCTGGGCAGGCAGGGGGCAGGCCCCCTGGACTTTGATCAAAAGCCAGGGTTAGGCCCGGCCCCGCGAGCCGAGTGAACAAGGACTGGGGGCAGGCCCCCCAACCTTGTATAAAAAACGCAAAAGCCTCCCTCCCTGCCTCCGGGCAGGCAGGGGGCAGGCCCCCTGGACTTTGATCAAGAGCCAGGGTCAAGCCCGGCCCCACGTGCCGAGTGAACAAGGACTGGGGGCAGGCCCCCCCAACCTTGTTTAAAAAACGCAAAAGCCTCCCTCCCTACCTCCGGGCAGGCAGGTGGTCGCCTCCCAATCGGATCGGTCGTTTTAGCGAAGGACGGGGGATCAAACGATATTTATAGACTCGGAATTATCACAAAAACAAACAAGTAATCGTGGTAAGTCGAGGTCGGTCCACAGGGAACGGTGTGTGTTTATGAAGCTTAAGGTGTCGTGTTCGATGTCTTAGAAGTGGGGTTTTGTAGAGGTCGAGTCTATACTAGAGGGATTAGTACGATGATGGTTTAGAGGTGATCAATTTAGGAAAGGCGTTAGGGAGAAGTCGGGATTCGGTACTTGGGGTCTAAGAAGGTCGGGATCGAGTTTTTGTCACAATATCGATAAAATCACCTAAAAACCCGCTTTCGCGGTGAATGAGGGTAAGTTCCTAGTCATGGTAATTTCTACCCCGAGTTTCCCCATATTGATAGAAATTAGTCAAGGTCGGTCTAGTTGGCCGGACTAAAACAACAATGACATGACACCATAAATAAGATAAACCAACATGCAAGCAACCCACCAACATCCCTATATTCAAATAAACCAAGCCCTCGTCCCTAAACTCCCCAACAAAAAATCTACTCACACATCATTATGGAAATCATCACAACATGCATATTAATTAGATTTAAACAAGATGATGATGAGAAAATATCACAAAAACTAAATAGAGATTAGAGAGTGGAAGAGAATTGTACCAACTATGTGGATCTATAAGAAATAAGAAGATATCATAGATAAAGATTGAATCTTTGATGAATAAAATGGAGAACTTGTCACTAATCCTCCAATAAAACCCAACAAATCTTCAAACAAAACTTGGATAATCTTCTACAAACTTGAGATCTAAACAATTGTTGATGAGAATTGTGTAGATCTACTACTAATTACTTTATAAACTACTAGGAATTTTGTAGGATTTTTACTACTACTACTACTAATTGATGGTGTAATAAGATGGTGGAAGGGTGTAATGTCTTCCCTCCTTAGCACAATGGAGAGGTGAGTTTAGGCAATGAATTAGGGTAACATATATATAGTAATCTCTTAATGGATCCTTAACCTAAAGCCCAAATCCATCTTCATGCTCCATTAGTGAGACAATCTCCCTTTGCATCTCCATGGGGTGAAACTTCGCCCTGCGGACTCATCAGTAATTCCCATCGGATGAAATTTTCGCCTGGTGAGATTTTCTTCTTTTTTTGCGTTTTCGGCACGTCTTCACCATCGGGCGAAATTTCACCCGGTGGGCGAAATTTCGCCCGGTCAGTTTCGCCCGGTGGGTAAGCTCGGAAAATCTTCAGGAGGCAATTTTTACCGTCGGGTGAAATTTCGCCCGGTGGTGTCTCACCGGGTGAAATTTCGCCCGGTCATTTTTTCTGGCCTCGAGTCTTGTCTCATTCTTCGTTTGTTCGATCGGATGGCTTTAAACTTTAAGTTGTGTGCTTTGCTCTTTGGACGGTTTTCCCTTCTCTTGTGCTCGTGGAAGCTCAATCGTGATTTTTGTAGCAAAACCTATCAAAATTGATAGAAAAACTACCAAAAACACGTAAAACGCACAAGAGGGACGCTAATGCGAGAAGTACACAAAATATGGCGATAATCGCACTCAAAACTCGCAAAACGAGGGAAAAACGGGTCTAAATGGAGGGAAAAACGGTCTAGATTTAGCACACAACAATTCCCCCACACTAAACCGTTGCTCATCCTCGAGCAAAGACCCAAAATGAAATTACAAACTACTACTACTAGCTAGACTATGCTAAGCCGATACGGGGCAATTAACGGGCCCGCTCCGTCCCTTCAACTCACATCGAAAAAATTATGAGGTAAAGTACTCCCATGCAATGCAAGTTGGGGCTTGCTCAAAATGGAGGATGCGACTAAACACACAAAAACACATAACATGAAAGAATAGACGCATCCAAAGCAAAAATAAAACACCGAATCCCTCATCGAGACGGCGGGAAAAGACACCGATTACTTACCTAAAACGACAATAGACTTCCAAGATAAATCACCCACGTAAACAAGGACCAAAGCCTAATACTATGACAATTAAGCAATATAGATGTTGATAACTTAGCCAGGTCCTTCTAATCTTCTAAAGGGGTACTACGGAGCGTATAACGAAGTGGAAAAAGTGAACCATGGATTCGTTCGACACTGTAGGTAAGTGCAGTCCCGCTCTCTTCGGCTAAGCCAAGAGGGTCGTTCCAAAACTCGAATTTCCTAAATTAGCCCAAATAAAAAGGTGGAGTGTTTACAATTATTGGGATGGATCAACTCATCACCGCCATCTTCCGACCTTGGGACTCGGTCCTCTAGTTGGCACTTCACGATGATGAATCGATCAAAGGGTTTTTTTTTTTTTTTTTGAAGGAGACACTTTTGATAATTTGATTTTTCATTTGAAGCTCCTTTTCTTCTCCTTTGTTTTCTTGTTTTTCATATTTTGTGCCCTTTTTCTCTTGCTTTGGTTTGCCCTTTTTTGGCTCTTTGATGTGGTTCGTAACCAAGCTTTGGAGGTTATATTTGTAAACTTATTGTGATGATGTATAGGTGGAGGAAAAAATAGGCAATCGAGAACGCGCGCCATTCCGGATAACCCACAAAAGATGGAAAAGATTTGGACTAAAGGTGCAATGGTCATTCGAGCAAGGTCACCTAGAAAACGGGATGCGGGAACCAAGGCCTAACTCCTCCATGGGTGGTCAAGGTGGTCAAATGCAAACCCCGAAGTAAACCTCTAGTAGAAAAGGTGGACTCAAAGCTAAAGGATCAACAAATTCATTGCCTAAGAGTCATTCTACTAGACTAAGGTCCAAAATCTACGATGGGTTGTTTATAATGGAATGTAAACTCTTGTAATAAGTTTGTAATCGGGTTTTCGAAAAGTTTTAGTCCTAGACACACTATACAAAAGCAAAACAAAACAAAACATACGAAAAGGAAAAACAAATAAAAGAAAACACAAGTAAAGTCATGAACTCCATACTCCATCAACATTCAAGCACAATCAACCACAACACCCAAATGCTCAACTTCAAGAGCCTCCAATAGCAACAACCTAACTCCTCTACAAAGTTAAAGAAGAAAGAAGGAAGGAAGTAACCAAGCGGGTGCTTTCTTAATCTCTTTAATTCGCGCTATTAAGGTGGTGATTACCTGTAAGAGTAGAGAACAAGACCATACACGGGACACGAAACATAACAAGAAACAAGAAGGAAAAAGAAAAAGAAAATGTTTTTGATTTTTCGAATTTTTCAAATTTTTATGGATTTTTGAAAAGATTTTTAAAAAATAAAAGATAGTAGACTCCTCCCCCACACTAAAACTGTACATTGTCCTCAATGTACAAGTCGGGAAGAACGAAAAAGATGGAAAAGAAAATTAAGAAAAATCTTTTTGGATTTTTATGATTTTTTTTCAAATGTTTTTGGATTTTTCAAAAATTTTGAATGTTTTTGTGTTTTTCGAAAATTTGCGAAGAAGAAAATGAAAAGAAAATAAAGAAAACGATAAGATAGTGGCGGGCCTAGGTGCAATCACATCACCTAGACCCTAGCCAAGTGGCTAAGAAAATGAAAATGAAAGAAAATAAAATGAAAGGGTGAAAAATTGGGCGTAGGTGTAGTCACGTCACCTAGCTCGGATTAAGAAAAATTGAGAAAAATTTGATTTAAAAATTTGGATTTTTCAAAAGGGTCAATGGCGTAATCACATCGCCAAGAGACCGGGAGCAATACCAAGGCCGCGACGGCCACAAAAATCATTTGATGGAACGGTGGGACAACTTGCAATTTTGTTCGAGATAAAATGATCACAATGATTATAATGATGGGACGGGGAATAAGGAACAACATTAGTTCACATGCAATTGAAAATGATTAAGACTCACCGACATAAACCACACATATATACCCATAACACAAATAAACCAAATTATCTACCGACTCTTGTAGGGGGGTCTAGTCCGAATAATCGTTTGACGCAAAGGAGGCCGTGGGAGTTCCGTCACCGGCATACTCCCAAACTCCTACATCCACCGAGTTGTTCAGTCGGAATTCACAGGGACCTGGAGGTAGGTCCCAATTGTGACGGTTATAAATATTGGTTCGGTTTTTGCAGGGGACAATTAAGGCATGGTCATGGCTAAGAGAAACGAGGCGGTGGTCAGGCACATTAAATATCCAAGTAGGGAAATAAGCCTCGTTAAGCCAGACACGGGGGTCCTGTGGTTTAAGATGGTCGGTCGAATAACCCAAATTTCTTGCTATTACGGTCACAAGACCACCACAGTCGACAGAGGGGCGTTGGTCAATGATAATTTGATGAAAGTGTAACGCCACGACAATAGGTAGGTCAAGGGGATAAGGGTTACCGAGTAAAGAGTCACATATCAATTGTAAGACACACACATTAAGGTTAATGATATTTTCGGTAGATGGCAAAAGACAGTGGGAAAGGAATTCAGCGAAATAACGAATGGCTGGGTTACGGATTTCAGCGGTAAAATTAGAATTGGGTTCGAAATCACGTTGACCCGGCGCTATGCGCCTCCACAAGTCTCTCCTAGTCGCACTACTTTGCGAATCACTTAGGGGTCTACTTAGTCCGGTACCCGATGAGGGCAACCCTAGAGCTAAGCTAAAGTCGGAAATATTTAAACAGTGATTTCTACCAAACAAATTAAATTTGAACTCCTTAGGTGTGGTCGGGTTATCGATTGTAAAACTACCTAGAAACTCACAAGTCAAGTCTTTGTTTGTGACGGGCACAAAACCAAGGAGTTTACTAATACCAATTCTAGACGATAACTCTATAATATCGTTCTTAATTCCTAGAATTTTCATTGTGAATGGACAAGGCCATCTCGTACTCTGAAAGTCTTTTTCAAAGAAGGTACGAGCAAGGGGTGAATTTGGACACGGTAAAAGTTTAGGCCTAGCGGACTTACTAGAAGATGAATGCTTAGAAAGATTAGAAGTCGAGGCCATACCTTGTTTACGCGCGGCTCTTTGGGCTCTTGTCTCCATAGTAAGAATTTGCAATAATAGTCCCGAAACTTTTGCTTCTCCTTTCTTCAAAAACACAAAATAAATATTCACCCAAGTATGGAATGGAGTTATGAATGGAGGTTGAATATGGTATATGGAAGGTAGTGTAATGATTTTGTGATGGGTGAAAGGGTGAAATGATGAGTGAGGTGAAAAAGGTGGTATAAATAAGGGTGTTTGAGGAGGAAAAGTAAAAGTTTTAAAGTTGGTGGTAAAAATTTAGTGTAAAAATATTTGGAGGGAAGGTTATGTTGAGTTAAATTGTTGGAGGGAAAGTGAAAATGTAGTGAGTAAAAGGTGTAGGTGATTGGCCAAGTCACACCGCCGGGTGAAATTTCACCTGGTCGGGCACCATCGGGTGAAATTTCACCCGACGACATTTCGTCGTGAAATCAATTTTGCCGTCTTTTTCCACCGGGTGAAATTTCACCCGGTCAAAATCTCACCGGGCGAAATTTCGCCCGGTGGTAACTTCTTCGATTTCGGCAATTCTGGCAACTTTTCCGTAGGGCGAAGTTTCGCCCGGCGGTCTTCATGCTGCGTTTTTCCGCCTTGCCATTTCATGTCTCTTCAATAGTCACCTAGAGATTCAAATATATGACTCGGCTCACATTACATAATCAATAATTCCCACAAACATGCTTGTGGTCTTCGATTTGAGCTCCATAACTTCTCCAAAAGCTTGATCTTCATCCAAATTTACGCTCTAATGCAAAATCCAATTTCAATCAATCTTCTCAAGCTAAAAAAACTAATAAACTCAAAGAAATATGATACATATATACAAGGTGGTTGTTGAGGATACCACCAAACCTACATCAATTTCGAGAGGGGGTCAAACAACGCTCCCCGATGGGAGCTCACCAAACTTCATAGTAGCAAAGGTCTCACGAATATGACCGGGATGATAAATCTTCAAACGTTGCCCATTAACCATAAACTTCCCGATTTCCGGGCAGATATCTCTATCGATCCATATGGTTGCACTCCGGTCACTTCAAATGGACCCGACCATTTTGATTTCAACTTACCGGGGAAGAGCTTAAAGCGAGAGTTGAAGAGTAATACCTTATCACCAACGAAGAAGTCCTTACGTAGAATTCGAGAATCGTGCCATTGGCGAGTTCTTTCTTTGTAGATCTTCGAGTTTTCGTAGGCTTCAAGTCTTAGTTCTTCCAATTCTTGTAGTTGGAGAAGGCGATTATTCCCTACAACACTCTCGTCGAAGTTTAGCTCTTTGATTGCCCATTTGGCTTTGTGTTCTAGTTCCACCGGTAAATGACAAGCTTTACCATACACAAGACGATAAGGAGTGGTTCCAATCGGCGCTTTGTAAGCCGTCCTCAATGCCCAAAGGGCGTCATTTAATTTCAATGACCAATCCTTTCGGTGTGTATTTACAACTTTCTCTAAAATTCCCTTGATTTGACGGTTGGAGATCTCGGCTTGCCCATTTGATTGAGGGTGGTATGCTAAGGACATCTTGTGGGTGATACCGTACTTCCTAAGAAGGTGTTCAAAGGTATCTTTCCTAAAATGAGAGCCTCCATCACTAATTATGGCTCTAGGCATACCGAATCTTGGGAAAATTACGTTCTTGAAAAGCTTGATTACAACCTTGGAGTCACTGGTGGGGGAAGCTACGGCATCGATCCATTTTGAGACATAATCAACCGCGACTAGAATGTACTTGTTACCAAAAGAGGATGTGAACGGACCCATGAAATCAATGCCTCAAACATCGAACAATTCAATCTCCAAGATAGGTTGAAGGGGCATCTCATTTCTTCTTGTTATATTGCCACTTCGTTGGCATGCATCGCATGTGAGAATGAAAGCTCGAATGTCTTTGAACATGGAAGGCCACCAAAACCCGCTTTGGAGAACCTTGGCAATTGTCTTTTGATTGGCCAAGTGTCCACCATAAGATGTCGAGTGAAGGTGCTTCACAATATTATATCCTTCTTCGGCCGTGACACATCGTCGGTAAATTCCATCCACGCATCGGCGAAATAAATAAGGCTCGTCCCAGTAATAGCGTCGGGCTTCATAACGTAGTTTCTTCCTCTCTTGCTTGGAATAATCGTCCGGAATAAATTGAGATACTAAGAAATTGACGATATCGGCATACCAAGGTGTAATATTTTTAACGGCCATCAAGGCCTCATCTCTCATAGCTTCATTGATGGGGATACCATCTTCTTCATTGCTCTATTTACTTACCGTTAGTCTATTTAGATGATCCGCTACCAAGTTCTCCGATCCGGCTTTGTCTTTAATCTCAATGTCGAATTCTTGCAAAAGGAGCACCCATCGAAAGAGTCGGGACTTTGTCTCCTTTTTGGACATTATATAACGAATCACCGTATGATCGGTGTGAATAATGACTTTGGAGCCGGTAACATAATTTCGAAATTTTTCCATGGCATAGACAACGGCAAGCATCTCTTTTTCGGTTGTGGTGTACCTCGATTGGGCTTCATCTAGGGTATTGCTTGCATAATAAATCACATGTAGCTTCTTATCAACCCGTTGACCTAGAACGGCACCAACGGCAAAATCGGATGCGTCGCACATGATCTCAAATGGAAGATTCCAATCGGGAGCTTTGATAATCGGTGTGGTAGTGAGAGCGGTCTTTATCCTACAAAAGGCCTCAAGACAAGAGTCATCAAAAACAAAAGGTGCATCTTTCATAAGCAAAGAACTCAAAGGCTTAGCAATCTTAGAAAAGTCTTTAATAAATCGTCTATAAAAACCGGCGTGACCTAGAAAACTCCTCACCCCTTTGACATTTGTAGGTGGTGGCAAGTTCTCAATCACGGAGACTTTCGCCTTATCGACTTCAACTCCTCTTTTAGAAACAATATGACCTAGGACAACACCTTGTTCAACCATAAAATGACACTTTTCCCAATTTAAAACAAGTCTATACTCTTCACATCGAGCTAACACTTGATCAAGATTATCAAGACAAGAATCAAAAGATGTACCATGGACACTAAAATCATCCATAAAAACTTCCATGGATTTTTCAATAAAATCGGAGAAAATAGCCATCATACATCTTTGAAACGTTCCCGGCGCATTGCACAATCCAAATGACATCCTTCTATAAGCATAGGTGCCATAGGGACAAGTAAAAGTGGTCTTCTCTTGGTCATCGGGATGAATAGGTATTTGAAGAAATCCGGAATGACCATCGAGGAAACAAAAATAAGAATGATGCGCCAATCTCTCAAGCATTTGATCGATAAAGGGAAGGGGGAAATGATCTTTTATGGTGGCCATGTTCAATTTTCGATAGTCTATACACATGCACCAACCGGTAATAGTCCTAGTAGAAATTGACTCACCCTTTTCTCCTTTAACAACCATCATTCCTCCTTTTTTCGGCACAACTTGTACGGGGCTAACCCATTTACTTCCGGTTATTGGGTATATAATGTTAGCCTCATACAACTTGAGGACTTCCTTCATGACAACCTCTTTCATGGTAGGGTTCAACCTACGTTGACCCTCTACCGAAGGACGGTGGTCATCATCAAGAATGATCCTATTCATGAAAACGTTTGGGCTTATGCCTTGGAGGTCGGCAATGCTATACCCGATGGCCTTTTTGTGCTTTCTCAAAACAATTAAAATTTTTTCCAATTGAGGTCCATCAAGGGTAGCATTGACGATAACGGGATAATTAGTTCCTTCAAGAAAAGCATATTTGAGGGAAGAGGGGAGTGGTTTAACTTCAAGATTAGGAGGAGAAGATACCATACTCTTACCCACCGGTAGTGGTTCTACCTTTTCATCATGCAAACATTCTTCTTCAAGAGGTGGAGAGTCAAATGGTTCATCTTCTTGCTTATCATCATCTATCAAGCTATACTCAACCAAACTATCAATAACTTCAATGGAATTCATTTGTTCAATCATTGGTTGTTTAAGAGCTTGAGAAAGGGAAAACTCTACGGACTCGTTCCCTATGTTAAATGACAACTTTCCATTCTTAACATCAACTATAGTTCCACCGGTAGCCATAAAAGGTCGACCTAAGATAATGGGGGTAATAGTGTCTTCGGGCATATCCATGACAACAAAGTCGGAGGGGATGAAGAACTTACCAACTTGAACGGGTACATCCTCAAGTATCCCAAGTGGGTACTTGACGGACCTATCCGCAAGTTGAATCGACATGCTAGTGGGTCTCATCTCCCCCACACTAAGTCTCTTAGCAATTGAATAGGGTAATAAACTAACACTAGCCCCTAGGTCGCATAAAGCTTGATTAACAACGACATTTCCTACCCGACAAGGGATGGAAAAGCTACCGGGATCATCTAGTTTCTTTGGCATTTCGTTCATAAGAATGGCACTACAATGACCCGTGAGAGAGACACATTCTTTGTCCTCTATTGTTCTCTTTTTAGTCAAGACATCTTTCAAAAACTTAGAATAGAGGGGCATTTGAGAAATTACCTCGGTGAAAGGTAAAGCTACCTCTACTTTCTTCAACATATCCACGAAACGACTAAATTGAGCATTCTCTTTGTGTGGCTTAGCTCGCTCGGGAAAAGGCAATGGAGGGACAAAAGTGGGAGGCGGTGGAACATTGGATTCTTCTTCTTCTTCGGCTAATCGCTCTGCCTCTTTTCTTTTGGCTTCTTCGGCTTCCATTTTCTCTTTCTTCTTTCTTTGTTCTTTTAGTTCATTCTCCGCATTTTGGAGGATATCAGACTCCGCTTGTATTCCCCGGTTTTGTTTGGGGGAAGAGGGAGATGATTCTTGTGGTGCACTTGGTTGATTAACCTTAGATGGGGTAGTCTTGGTGTTCAAGTTCAAATTCTTATATGGGTCCTCAAGTTCTTTACCACCTCTCAAAATTACGGCATTTTCTTGATGTGAAGGATCTCTTGTGTTTTGGGGTTGACCGGGCAAACCATGGGGTGGATGAATTGGTGCGGCTAAGGCTTTTGTTGCTTCTTGTGATTCCCAAACTTTTAGCCTTGCCTTGGTATCTTGATGTTCATTCCATAGTTGGCCAACGGTTCTTTGCAAATCATTATAGTTCTCCCATGAGGGTCCTCCTTGACCAAATTGAGAATTGCTTGATTGGCCATAAGGTTGAGAGGGTTGATTGAATGATTGTTGATTGTAACCTTGGTTACCATGAGAACTTCCTTGGAACCCTTGATTGTATCCATGATTAAAGTGACTACCATGTTGATTTTGGTAATTGTTGTAGTTGTTAGGAACATGGAGGTTGCTACCTTGTTGATTGAAGTTGCTCCTTTGATGAGGAGGCATATATGGGGGCATCTTTGGAGTAGACCTGCTCAAATGCGGGCTCGGGCCGGACACGGGCCGGGCTAAAAGATAAAAAGTTGCCCTTTAACATCAAAGCGGGCGGGTCGGGCCTAACTAACGGGCCTAGATTACTTGCCCTTACCCGCCCGTTTATGCAAAATCGGGCGGCCCGCGGGCTATCGGGCCAATTATTGAGTGAATGAAAAAACTATCAAACATCAAAGATAGGCGGTAATTACGTAAATATTTAAAAAAATTACAACATAGTTGAATTGTTTGTTACATATCAAAATACAAGAAAAAAAAAAGTATTTGATAAATGAACAAAAATTGGTGATAATATCATACTATTAATAGATTATTATGATAATTTGAGAATAGCGAGAGTTGCCTAATTTTTTTTGAGAATTCAAAGGTATTTTCGCTATATCATACCATTATCAAGTGTATATGTCTTGATTAGAGCATAGATTAATTATTTTCTTTTGTATTATAATGAATATACATTTTTCATTTCCTATATAATCATAAGTTGTAGAATGTATATAATATTTTAGCGGGCCGGGCGGGTTGGCCCGTTTCAAAATATTAGTGTCCATGCCCGGCCCGTTTGTTGTATCGGGCTGGGCTTGTCCGGCCCATTTAACAATTCGGGCCGAGATTCCCTGTCCAAACCCGCTAAAATTTCGGGCCGGACGGGTCGGGCTATTCGGACGGTACGGCCCATGATCAGCTCTACTTTGGAGGTCCTTGGTTAAAAGGCCTTTGTTGACTTTGATTGAATGGCCTCATTTGACTCCCTTGGACGCGCGGCATCGGGTTTTGAACATTTTGATTTCCATAAGAGAAATTAGGATGAAACCTTGTGCCGGCGTTGTAAGTATTAGAAAAAGGATCAAATTGAGGTCTTTGCCCATATACTTGTATAGCTTGAACTTCATTTGGCTCTTCAACATAGACTTCTTCATTAGGAATGCAAGAGCTAGAGTCGTGGCCATGATTGCCACAATGATCACATTGAACTTCCCATGTTAATAACTTTGGAGGAGATGGTTGCCTTGGAGGAATACTCCCTTGAATTTGGTAAATACCTCTAGGAGTGGGCTTAGAATTCATGGCATCCATTCTCCTTTTCAATTCTTCAAGTTCCGTTTGGAGTTTCAATTCATTAGAACTCGTAGATGAGTTCACTTCAATTTTCTTTCTAGAATCCCTCGATTGACCCATTCTTGAATCACTCCTTGCCATCTTCTCAATAAGATTCTTAGATGCCTCATCGGTGAGAGAAGAGAAATCTCCTCCGGCGGCCGAATTGAGGTTTTCCTTGGTTCTTGACGAAAGGGTGTTATAAAATGTTTGGGTAGTTAGCCAATCGGGTATTCCATGATGTGGACATTTGCGCAACAAGTCTCTAAATCTTTCCCAAGCCTCACTTAGGCTTTCAAATTCATCTTGCTTGAACGTTTGTATCTCCATGCGGTATTGGTTAGTCTTTGACGGCGAAAAATATTTCTCCAAGAAGGCATTAGATAGTTGAGCCCATGTTGTAAAAGTATTAGCGGGATGGCCTTGAAGCCATCTACGAGCTCCATCTCTTAGGGTCTTCGGAAATAATAAGCGATGCAATTGGCATGAAGTTAACCCATTGAGACGTGCTCCTACTAATTTTTCTTGAGCATCTTCTTGAGAAAAGCTGTGAAATGTGTCTTGTTGGACCGCATTGGTCAAAGAAGCTTTCAATTCGTAGTTCTCGGGAATTTCTCAGAAATCGATGGGAGAAGTTGTTTCTTCATGTGTGAGTTGAGAATGCGAACCTAGAGTCGCCATTGGTTGGATTGGTGGTGATGGTGGATTTGGATTTGGTGGTTTTGGAGAATTTGGAGAATTTGGAGGGGATGGAATTGGTGGTGGTTTTTTCGGTGATGGTGATGGTGGTGGTGAATTTTGTGAAGTAGAAGGTGTAGAAGGTGAATGTGGAAGGATGGGATTAAGGTTAGGAGGTGATAATGAAGGATGTGGAATGATGGTGGTTGAGTTATTTCCTCGAAAATGCAATGCTCTAAAAGTCCTTTCCGGTTCCGGATCAAACCACAAGGGCGATGACGTGTTTCTGGGCATAAAACTCAATTAAACGGTGAGACTCCTAGCACCTCGCGGTACTAGGGAAAAGAGAGAAGAGAAAAGAATCAAACACAACAATTACTCGTCGTTCCCCGGCAACGGCGCCATTTTGGTCGCCTCCCAATCGGATCGGTCGTTTTAGCGAAGGACGGGGGATCAAACGATATTTATAGACTCGGAATTATCACAAAAACAAACAAGTAATCGTGGTAAGTCGAGGTCGGTCCACAGGGAACGGTGTGTGTTTATGAAGCTTAAGGTGTCGTGTTCGATGTCTTAGAAGGGGAGTTTTGTAGAGGTCGAGTCTATACTAGAGGGATTAGTACGATGATGGTTTAGAGGTGATCAATTTAGGAAAGGCGTTAGGGAGAACTCGGGATTCGGTACTTGGGGTCTAAGAAGGTCGGGATCGAGTTTTTGTCACAATATCGATAAACTCACCTAAAAACCCGCTTTCGCGGTGAATGAGGGTATGTAAGTTCCTAGTCATGGTAATTTCTACCCCGAGTTTCCCCATATTGATAGAAATTAGTCAAGGTCGGTCTAGTTGGCCGGACTAAAACAACAATGACATGACACCATAAATAAGATAAACCAACATGCAAGCAACCCACCAACATCCCTATATTCAAATAAACCAAGCACTCATCCCTAAACTCCCCAACAAGAAATCTACTCACACATCATTATGGAAATCATCACAACATGCATATTAATTAGATTTAAACAAGATGATGATGAGAAAATATCACAAAAACTAAATAGAGATTAGAGAGTGGAAGAGAATTGTACCAACTATGTGGATCTATAAGAAATAAGAAGATATCATAGATAAAGATTGAATCTTTGATGAATAAAATGGAGAACTTGTCACTAATCCTCCAATAAAACCCAACAAATCTTCAAACAAAACTTGGATAATCTTCTACAAACTTGAGATCTAAACAATTGTTGATGAGAATTGTGTAGATCTACTACTAATTACTTTATAAACTACTAGGAATTTTGTAGGATTTTTACTACTACTACTACTAATTGATGGTGTAATAAGATGGTGGAAGGGTGTAATGTCTTCCCTCCTTAGCACAATGGAGAGGTGAGTTTAGGTAATGAATTAGGGTAACATATATATAGTAATCTCTTAATGGATCCTTAACCTAAAGCCCAAATCCATCTTCATGCTCCATTAGTGAGACAATCTCCCTTTGCATCTCCATGGGGTGAAACTTCGCCCTGCGGACTCATCAGTAATTCCCATCGGGTGAAATTTTCGCCCGGTGAGATTTTCTTCTTTTTTTGCGTTTTCGGCACGTCTTCACCATCGGGCGAAATTTCACCCGGTGGGCGAAATTTCGCCCGGTCAGTTTCGCCCAGTGGGTAAGCTCGGAAAATCTTCGGGAGGCAATTTTTACCGTCGGGTGAAATTTCGTCCGGTCATTTTTTCTGGCCTCGAGTCTTGTCTCATTCTTCGTTTGTTCGATCGGATGGCTTTAAACTTTAAGTTGTGTGCTTTGCTCTTTGGACGGTTTTCCCTTCTCTTGTGCTCATGGAAGCTCAATCGTGATTTTTGTAGCAAAACCTATCAAAATTGATAGAAAAACTACCAAAAACACGTAAAACGCACAAGAGGGACGCTAATGCGAGAAGTACACAAAATATGGCGATAATCGCACTCAAAACGCGCAAAACGAGGGAAAACGGGTCTAAATGGAGGGAAAAACGGTCTAAATTTAGCACACAACAGCAGGGGGCAGGCCCCCTGGACTTTGATCAAAAGCCAAGGTCAGGCCCGGCCCCACGTGCCGAGTGAACAAGGACTGGGGGCAGGCCCCCCAACCTTGTATAAAAAACGCAAAAGCCTCCCTCCCTGCCTCTGGGCAGGCAGGGGGCAGGCCCCCTGGACTTTGATCAAGAAACCAGGGTCAGGCCAGGCTTCACAAGCCAGAAATGAACAAGGACAGGGGGCAATCCCCCCAACCTTGCAAAAAAGAGCAGACCCTCCCCCTGCCTCTAAACAGGCAGGGGGCAGGCCATATCCTAAGGGAGCCAAAACGAACAGAAATGGGGAAAGGATATTCATAAGCAGATTCATGAAAAAGTAACATTGTTTAAAAATACCAAAACAAAGATCCAAAGAAACCAAAATATTACAGACGAGCTGGCCACACCAGTACTCAGCACAAAAGTTAGAATTGTCATCAGAAAAACCTAAGCATTAGGAGCATCCTGGCTGGGACCAGCAGCCTCTTTAGCCGATCTACTCACCCGGGCCTCATCCTTGGCAGCATAGAGAGCCTGAAAGGCCTCCACATCAAAATCAGGGAACATCTCCTTGATGGCCTCCATAACCACCACCAGGGAGGAGTTAGCACCATTTTCAAAGCTCTTCTCCACCTCAGTCTCAGCCTCCTGGATTATCTCATCCTTCTGCCACCCCTCCGTCTTCGCCGCCAAATCACCACGGACCGTCTGGAGGTCTGATTCGGCCTGGGAAAGACGCTCCCCCAAGTCAGCAGCTTTCCTCTTGGCATGCTCCAACTCAGCCAACGCCTTCCTGGCTTGCTCTAGCTCCACAACAGCCTGCTTGGACTTTGTCAGCTCCTCTTCCAGGCGAGAAATCTCCCCAACAGCCCTCTCACCCTGAGATTTCCAGCGGGTCGCCTGATCCTTAGCCTCCTCCAGCTCGCTCTCCTTTTTCGCCAGCTGATCCTTCAGGCTGGCGATCAGCGTAACGTCTCTCTCAACTGTGGCCAAGCGGTCAGAGGGAGGGGAGACTACCAGTTCTTCATCACTGAGGCGGCTGAGGGCCGCCAGCTCGACAGAGGCCTGAATAACCCGGGAGGTGCGCTGAATATACTGGGTCACTTGGTTGGTGGCAGAAGTCACTGTCTTGATGAGATGGTCCGCCAAGACAGCCCCTGAATCAGAAAGCAGGGCAGAAACATCCAGGCTATCGCCAGCAGTGTAGTGAAACTCAGTATTCTCCTCTGAAAAGAGGGTGCCTGAGACGTCACGTGCAGGACGCTTCGGGTCAGGGGTGTCCGCCTCTAGATCCACCACATTCTCAGCATTTGAGGGCTCCCTATTTCTTTTCCTAACCAACTCCTGTGGGGTGCTCTCCCCAGTCCCTTCAGAGTTAGCAGGCTCCGGCCCCAAGGGGGTATGAGTTCCTGTAATGGATCCTCCTCGTTGGCCGGCTGGAGAGGGGGTGGCCTCAGGTACGGCTGCGGCTTCCACACCTGAGGAAGGGGGAGCCGCCGACTTCGCAGGCGTGAGTCTAGGAGGGGTGGGAAGCCTCGCCCTGTTAACTGAGAGGCCCTTCAAATGCTTCATCAAATTCTTCTCGCCCTTCTTAAAATTGGGAGGGAGAGAAGGCCGGCTCTGGGTAATGACAAGCTCTTCGTTTAAACCCAGGCACTTCACCTCCTTCCTCGTCCAGGTGCGGGTGGCAAGGTCTGCAGGGTAAAAGAAAGAACAGTTAGAAAACACTCAAAAGAGGACAAAGGGGGCTGAAGAAAAGCCGATGACACCCCTGAACTACCTCTATCCAGGCCAGGGTTCAAACCCACCCGGGTCAAAAACCTATCAGTTGCGATAAGTTCTGCATGGGGAAGCCAGAAACTAGGGCCATAAACGCCTGATTTGTCCGTATGGGCCGCAAACTTCTTCACCAAATCCTCATCCTTGTCGCTCAGCTTCACCTCGAGGGCTTTTCCCCCAACACCAGGATGGTACTCCTGGCGAGTCTCCAGCCTAGTATGGACATGGTTCCTGAAATGCCGAGGGATCCTCCACCCTGTAGCACTATGCACGTACAAGAAGTTGTTCTTCCAATCCCTCAGGCTATCCATGGCTGGCCACACCAGGGTATGACCCTTCTGCCTCTGGATAGACCAGTACCCAGGGGAACCCTCACTCCCGGAAGGGACCATGTGCAAACCCGCCATAAATCTCAGGGCGTCAATGGAAGGCTCGGTATAATGAAACAAGCAGGTCCAGGCGTATGATATCAGGGACCTAACCGCCATGGCGGTCAATTGAGCAATGGCCGCGTTCATCCGCCTGAAGGCCTCTTCCAGAAAAGGGTGTAGGGGGAAACGAAGGCCAAATTCTAAGCACTTGTGATAGACGGCTATGCAGCCATCAGGGGGGGCGCACACAGTATCTTTTTCCCCAGGAACAATAATTGTGTACCCCTCCTCAAAGTTGTAAAATCGCTCAATCGCGGCGGCGGCATTTTTTGCCAGGATCAATTCCCGGTTCTTTGGCTCAGGGTAAGTCCCCAGGGGAACGTGATATTTGGTTTTGTCCAGGTAATATGTCTTACCCCTTTCTCGGGGAATGAGGGGGCCGGAGGTCCTAGAAGGATCGATCTCCAACGCCTCGTCGTCCGAGTCAACGACGTCATAAGGGGCGGGGTCAGGCGAGTTGCCACCACCACTATCCCCCGAACACTCTTCCTCGACTATTTTGGGGCCAGCCCCCTGGAAGAAGAAGCAACATTTTCCCTACTCTCCCCTCCGTCCCTCGCCCTCTCAGCTGACGAGTCGATAAACGATAAAATACGGGCACGGGTTCTAGACATAGTAACCTAAGATGAAAGAAGAGCAAGAAATCGAAAGAAAGAGAGCAAGAGCTTGGGATTAGAAATCTAACCTAAGGTTGACTGCTGATTGGGCGAAAACTTGAGAAGAAAAGCCCAAGAAAGTTTCCCAGAAATATGAAGGTACGAGAGAGGGCTCGAATTTTCTCTCAAAGATTTGCAGAAAAAGAAAAAAGAGTTTGGAAAAAGAAGTATGAATGCCGGGTTGCTTTTATAGAGGGGGAGGCAGACGAAGAGTCGCCAACCCTAAGAAACCCGCCCAAGGGCTACTTTCCACGTGTCGTGTTCTCAAAAGTCAACCCCTTGTGGCTTCCCAAGGATAGCCTCGAGAAGACAAAAGGGTGTCAGAGGATTAATCGCCCGACGTCACCCCTTCATTCAAAAAATAAATAAATAAATACCACGCATAAACAAACTGCCTGATTTTTCATTAATTATAAGAAAACCCGAAAAACGGGCAAGTTACACCCCATACACGGCAGACAGAAAGTACAAAAGGAGCCTAAACTTCTGGCTCATTGCACCTGCATCCTGCGAGCAGGCCTAGTCATCGTCTAAATCCGGGGAATGATCCCCAGAGTTATCCTGACCTCCTATGTCAGACCCCCAATCCCAGTCACTGGAGTCCTTGAAGGGGTCGTCTGGAAGCCCATCCTCGTCCCTGCTAGGAGAGTAGCCCATGCCTGCGCTATCCCCAGAGTCTTGGCTGCTGATGTCCCAGTCCCTTCCATAAGGGACTGTCTGATTGTCATCACAAGAGCCACAACCCACTCTCCTCGCCAGAGGAGAAGAGGGGCCTGACTCCGAAGAAGAATTCATCTCAGGACAGCTGGGGTCAAATTGTTCTGGATGCAGCCAAGGAAAGCACTCGTGGCATCCCCTGTCGTAACAGCCCCTGCCTTGGAGGCAATGCTTGAACCGGGAGCCAACTGAAGGCGAGGACTTGATAGGACGTTTGCCTGCCCTGACGGAAACCCTCCTAGCGTTCTGGCGAGGGCAGGGGCGCGGATGTCGACTTCGACGCAGGGCCAGAAAGGCTGCCCTGGCATACCTTAGCCTCCAGAACCCCTTGAAGAGGAAGCTAACAGTACGAATTCCGATCCATTGTGAATAACTGTCTTCTTAACCCAAGACATGGTTCTTTGAAAAACGATAAGCAGAAGGAAAGTGAAGATGTGATAGCAAAATGGTAGGAAAGGCCGCAATTTATACAAAAAGGGAGGCCAAGGCATTAAATGGCACTCCAACCACCTTAGCAGAGGGCACATCCAATCAGTAAACCAGCACGCTGCCCAAAAATCCACTGAGTGTAAGGAATAATCATGACCAAAAGACATCCCAACTCTTTGCATGCCCAATGCAGTTAAGCCTCCTCCCTCGGGAATGCGCAAACGCATTAAATGCAAAAGTGAAGCCAACAAGTCAACCTCCCACCATCTGAACCAAGAGTTCACCTGCTAAGGGGAAGCCTTGCTTCCCTCCAGCCGGTGAGGGCCAATTGATGGGAGTCGGAAACCTGCGCCAGGTCGCCCGCCTAGCAGGCCCCATAACGACCCGACCCGAGGGATCAAAGAGTCTGCCCAGCAGGCTGTCAGGATAAGCCAACAGGAAATTCCCCAATGGTGTGTTTGGGAACTCGGATTTGGATTTAAAATCCGGATTTGAAATATTTTAGGCGTTTGGCAATCTTGGGATTTGGATTTGAAATTGAGACCAAATCCAACCTAGTTGAAATTTGGCTATCTCAAACTCCTAGGATATGGGTAGTCATTTCAATTCCGTCAATTATCGTTTTTTTATTTTTGCGCATAATCTTGTTAAAATACTTTTTTTTTTTTGTTTTTTTTCTGTTTTTGAAAATTTACGCATTTCTGATGAAAAAATTTCAAAAATAAAAATAAAAATTGGTGACCTTGACTCGACTCCACCCGCCCGAATTCCAATTCCAAGGGTACCCAAACACCATTTTGGATTTGGATTTGGATTTGAAATCTAGAATTTCAAATACAAGAATTGAAATCATGAAATTTAAATCAATTCCGAGTATCCAAACGCAACCCAAGGGGATAGCTTCAGGTAGGCCGCCTGCCAAGCAGGGCAATGTGGCCCGTCAAGCAGGGCCTTCAAAAGGCCCCCTGCTCGCCTGTCTCCAGGAGACCTCTCCCCCAAGCAGGGCAGGGGTTACTGGGGGCCCCTCCGTCATTTCGCCTAAGGTAAAAGAGAATGGGTGGACAAGACGGATCCACGTGTCGCTTTGCCATCCACCCATTCTCCCGCTCTCTTTCCCTCTCTTCCTCTCTCTCTTGTGGGAAGGTATAAATACCCACTCATTTCCCACTTGAGAGGGGTTGGACTTTCTCTCTCTAGACTCTCATTTCTAAAAACGCCACCTAGCTCCTCACGAACTAGGTTCATCAAGGCATTTCACAGACTGACTTAGGCATCGGAGAGGGTTCCCTCGGACAACCTCCGAGGCCCTGTGCGTTCACTGTGCAGGGAGCAGGCTCACTTCGCCAGGGAGGTCTGATCATCGAAGTGGGAGAAAGGAGAGACTAAAGGAAATCGGACGAGCACTCATCAAGCAACATATCGAACATACGACCCGAATCCGAAGTCGGGTTAATTGTTTCCGTACCGGAACAAGTCTTATTTGACTGGAAACGGTCCACTCGGCCTGGATTTGAGGTTGATTTTGTGAGATTTGTACTCCGTAAAGTGCATTACCCAGCAACTAATGGTTTTGAGCCCATATCCGAGCGCGTAGAAACACGTTAGCGTCCGATCATCATCGTGTGTTTTTTGGAAACTGCCATAGACACCTGACAGTCAAAATACGGGTATCTACAGTGATCCGTTATCACCATATCTATTTGTCATATGTACATAAGTTCTATCCAGAAATCTAGTCAATAGTGGAAAGAATAAGGAAGTTATTGGTATGAAGGTGGCTAAGGCAACACCAGCTATTTCGCACTTATTTTTTGCTGATGAGTATCTATTCTTCTTGAAAGTTCGTCGGGATAATATTGAAAACTTTGATAAATTTTTAAATAATTACTGTGCACTATCAGGACGTACAAGAGATCAACAAAGAGAAGTCAGCTATGGTGTTTAGTCCCAACTACAACATTGGAATAGTTAGGGATTGTTTGAAATTATTTCAAATCAAACCATGCGACAAGTTGGGAAAGTATTTAGGAATAACAGATATAAGCAACACGGGATCCAGAGGTATATCACAAAGAATTTGCGAACAAATTATTAAGAGAATCGGATCATTTGAATGGTTATTTATGTCTCCCGCTGGAAGATTGACTCTAATTCATTCGGTTCTTGCTAACCTATCAAGTTTCTTTCTATCGGTGTTCTTTATTCCGATAAGTGTGGCTAAGAAAGTTAACACTCTCTTAGCTCATTTTTGGTGGGCTGGCAATAAATTGGGTCGAACATTACATTGGAGATCTATTAAATTTCTTAGCTTACCTAAGCATTTGGGAGGACTGGGAATTAGAAGCATTGCTTTCACAAATAAAGCTTTACTAGCAAAAAATGCTTGGAGAATTATTCAGAAAAAAGAGCTCCTAATTAGCAAAATATTTACAGGGAAGTATGGCAATATCAGAAACTATGAAGAACTACAGGCCTGTAAAAAGAAAGGCTACAAGTCTAGAAGGAGCATGGACATTATAAAAGGTAGAGATCTATTAGAAGAAGGAATGGGTAGGAAAGTTAGATTGGGGGATGGTTATGAGAATGATAGTATAAATATTTATCATCATAAATGGGTTAACAGGTGTGTTCCGTTATCAAAATAGGAGTTAATTTGGACGACCCAATTCTTGGAGCATGAAATTGGAAGATTTCGTATCTAGTTAGCAGAAAAAAGCAATGGAATAAGACTAAACTGGAGTCGATTTTTTCCGATGACTGGTGTAGGAAAATCATGGTTATTCCATTACTCCATAGCTCAGGGGAAAGTAATTGCTTTTGGATAAAAACAAGCTCAGGCAACTATAGTGTTAAAAGTTGATACAATGTTATGCTCCAGAATGACCCGAAAACTTATAAGTGCTTTTAGAGAATGAGGAGTACAATTACCAAAATGCCTGAATTTTTCAGTAAAATTTTGTGGAAGATTCCGAGTCCCGCTTCATATGGAAAATTTTCATTTGGAAGTTAATGACTGACTCACTTCCAATAGGTGCGGAAAGGGAGAAGAGACAAATAACAGGGTCTCACCATTGTGTGCTCTGTTACAGGGATGGAGATAGCAATTTCACGCCTATTACAGAAACCCTAACACACCTGTTTCGTGACTCCTAGACCAGTAAATTGCTTTGGAATCACACTCGATTTCGAAATTTACTGGAAAATGTAGGAAGTTCAAATTTTAAGGATTGGTTGATGAAGCATATTAGGGAATTCTACAAGAAAAACGATGAAGGGTTTGATATTTTCAACTTCATTAACATTATCTACAACATCTGGCTTTTCGGGAATGATGTCATTTTCAATAACCCAAATAATCTTTTCCCGGGACTATGTAATCGATATCTTTCATCAATCAACATTTTGACTGATATTTGGGAAGTTCTTAGAGAAAAGAATATTTCTGGGAATAATTCGGTGAACAACCGATTTCCTCTTTCAGAGAAGGAAAATCTAAGATTGGGTATCAAAAATTCGGATGCAGTATGGACGATTTCACCGAGACAACAAAATTGTCAATGTTCTACTATTATCATTAATGTCGACGCAGGTTGGATACCTAATGGGAACGCGTTTGCTGGTTGGATCATCGCTAGTGAAGGACATGCAGTATACGAGAAGATCTGGAAGTATGCATTTTCTGGCAGAATCTCCATTACAAGCAGAAGCTATAGCTGCAATCACAGCACTTAGATGGGCTTTGTCAGCTGGTTATTTCCGTATCACTTTGGAAATGGATTGCCTACAACTAGTTTGACAGTTGGTCGAAGTGCAGGACAGACATCATTGCATCCGAGATATCATTTCTGATTTTCAAGTTGTGTCTGCTTATTTTCATTGTGTAGCTATCAAATTTATACCCCGAAACCTTAATAGTAGTGCAAACGCTTTAGCTACCAAAGCACTGCGCAAAGTATATGGTGGGATTGATTTCTGTTGGCAAAAATAAAATAAAAAAACATGAACTCATAGGCACCCTAGACTATATAGCCTTGTGTTGGGACTCTGTATGTGCTCATAAGTCTAATTAGGGCTGAACAAATTATCTGACTATCCGAATCAGATTCGTATTCGATCTGAAAATTGGATATTCGATCCGATAGATGATTTTGGATCGGATATCCGATCCGAAAATTTCGGATATCGAATCGGATTCGGATATCCAAAATAATTTTGTCGGATATCCGATCCAACCCGAACAATGAGTTATTTTTGTAAATTCTTATATTGGGTTGGTGTATTCTAATGCAAGTAGGTTATAATCTAATTCATTTTAGGTTAAACCTTTGTGACATTTTTGTATTTCCTTATAAAATATGAGTAGAATAGTATACTCCGTATAATACTAGATTAATTGAGATTAGGATTTTTCTAGTTGAATTGAACTTCATTTAGAATTTTATTTGACCAAAAATCCCAACCAAATCGGATACCGGATATTTTGGATATCCGGTCCGAAATATTTGGATACCAAAAAACGGATATCCGAGTGACTCGGATCGGATATCAGATATTAAAATTTCCGGATTTTTGGATCGAATATCCGATCCAAAATCTGATTCGGATCGGATATCCGATCCATGCTCTGCCATAAGTCTAATTACCATCTACGAGTACTACGTATATTGCAACTACTCGAGGGTTGGATCATCAACTCTAGGTTTGAAGGGTGCAGCTTTAAAAGATGAGATTAAACTAGAACTTTTACGGACACACAAAAGATGGTTTTTGAGTTTCAACATGTACGATTGTACGCCACTAAAGTTAACGGAATCAACGTACAAATGAACAGATATTAAACGGGTAGATAAAGTCTCATGTGAAGTCTGCAGATAAAGCTTTAGAGTCCTAAACCCACAGTGCGGCCATCCCGTCGTCTGAGTCCAGCAGTGTATTGCTTCTCCAAATCGACTTGCAGTTTCTCCGCATCTTGGCTGCTTGCCGGTTTTGGTATCACCTTCACTTCCCCCTTTACACCCTACAATTGGCCATATGTACCAAGGCAACCTCAGAGTCTGGAAAATGTGTTAGTAAAATATACTAGTATAAAAAACAAAAAAGAAAAATGAATCAACTAATGATAAAATTGTTTGAATAAATACTACTTTGCCTACATAATTTTCAAAAGGAAAATGTCGATTAAGCCAACATATTGCAAAGTACTAACAGATAATTACCATGAGTTTGTTGAACTTCTCTTGTCGTTCAGGATCTGAAAACATAGCTGAATCCCAACGGTGGCTAGGCTGTATATCAGAGAAATGGAAATTTAAGTATCAAACTACAATGAATGGGAAAGAAGCTAGCAGGGACTATGTCATTGGTCAACAATGGAGATCATCATTTTACAACAATGGGGGATATTAAATTACAAAAATCCAAATGTGGAAGATTTAATAGATTAAAAAACCCCTTATTGTTGACCCTTGAGTGCCCTTGTTACCCTTCTCCCCCTTGCCACCATCAATCTTTATATCTTCCCACCTGACATTACTACAATTCAAATATTCCAGATCTCACAATCGTGCCTCGAACATTATGAACGTCTTTTCTCTCAGAGCGATGTTAACAATTAAACTACCAATCAAGATTGGCAGCGTTTGGCTACGGTGCTGCATATCGTATCGTCAATGTTTGTTGAAAGGATAGAGTTTGGCTATGGTTTCCTTGTTCGCCATTGGCAATGGCACCCTACAAACTTACTAGGGCAGAGTGGATCAAACGAGGGTGAAGGTGGAGATGAAACAGCAAGGTGAATGGACGTACAAAATATTAAAGGTAGAAGCGCGCTGCACGTAAAGAAAATTGTGGGGGCAAATTTGCTCGTTTTAAAAAAATTATGGGGCTACAGCCTACATACAACAAAGCCTGGTAGCAATTTGCTACTTCCCTCAATTTATATGCCTGGTAAAGGCAAGCATGTTTTTTAATGCTAAGTCGCAACTTCAAAACACAAGGCACTGAATAAAAAAAACATTACAAAAATAAAGATAAGAAAAACCAAAATAAGGGAGGGTAGAGATCAAGTACCTCTTCTGTAGTGGTGGCTTTTTTGCTTCCCCATAAGAGCTTCTTCTTCTGATCAGCGGTCATCAATCCAGTACCAGTGAGGTTCTTATTAACTGCATATACCACCCCAAACATACATGGAACCCAAGTTAATCCTACATATGAGAGTGCAAAAATGTGGGGCGAAATTCAAGGATTAGCAATAAAAATGTTATAATCAATCAGTCACTTTCTTTGAAACTCATATCCAAACCCTCACTGCAGATGGGCTGAAGTGAATCTATCCCCACCAAAGAAAGGATTTCAAGAGGCAGAGGATCAATATCCAAGATTATTATTATTTTGCTAAATTTAGGATCTACCAAACTCGTATCACTTGAGTACCTAGCTTTATTCCATCATAATCCAGAAGCAACGAATAATGAATATTTGGCTCCATTGGAAATAGAAATAAAGCTTTGTTCATCTACATAAAGCAAAAAGTCCCTTTATCATCTGTTACCTTCCACCATAGATATCTCCTTTACTCAATTCACCCGTTGCACGTATTATTAAGGCAATGGTGGACAGAGTTATAGATGTGTAAGCTAAATGAAAAATTAGGTAGTTACCTAATTCGGCAGCTTTCATAGCAGCAACTTTGGCAGCATCCGTACCGGCGACAGAGTCCGAACCATTAAAAGCAGCTTGATCAGGGATAAGTTTAGAGTCAGACAACAGACGTCTCATTCAACATGATACCAATTATGACGACAATGACATTTAAGAAAGAAAAGCATCAAATCAAAAAGTAAAGAAACAAAATCAGACTATCCACCTTTGTTCATCTCAGTGTCTTCAGAGCTGAATAGCTTTGGTCTTTTAACGGCAATGTCTTCATTCACAAGAGCATGTTCAGCTTTTTTTCCAGGTATCTTCGGTCCATCTCCATGACTATCCATGCGATCATTTTTCAAGTTTTGGTCACATTTTGAAGTATCCACATCCTTCACATCATCAGATTCCCATTTTGATTTAAAATCACTTCGTTGCATCACAGAATCGGAAGCTGTATGGTCACTTCTAACATCTCTAGAATTCTTATACTCCCTCTTATCATCTCGGTGATCTTTATCACTAACATGTCTATCACGATCGTTGTACCTACTACCACGCCTCCCATCATACCCAGTTCTATCGGAAGAAGGCTCTTTATCTTTGTATTTCTTGACTGCAACATCAGACTGATCTCGTGAATGCCTATCTACATCTCTGTAGCGGTCTCTTGACCTATTATAATCGTTTTCACGGTCTCTCAAGCCAGAATGAGTGACAACTCTTGAATCTCGGCCAGTTCGATATGATGGTTTTGCATGACTCCTGTCATCTTCATCAACGTGCCTATTACCTCTTGAAGAGTGTCTATAGGAGTCACTGCGTCCACCATGTTGGCTCCCACTAGATAGCCTGTCATCCACTCTATCATCATTCCTCTCATAATCAGATGCTTTAGAATTTCTTCTAGATCTATAATCATGCTTTGAAATCCCTGAAGAAAACAGGCAGCGGGAACTTCAGCTTTGAAGCATGCGTACTCCAAAATGCAAACAAAAAAGTAAATCAGAGATACGCTCGTGAGAACCGAATGAAAAAGATAACGTATGATAGTTTGAGAGCTTGATCGATTTCTCCCCTATACATAGGCACCTTTCACAAGGTATTACATGAAATTTTTAACAAATAAATTAATGTAGAGGGGAAAAACCAACATTAGCAAGTTTAATTTTAACTAAGATAGTGGCAGATAGACATTAACGCAGAAACTACTATAGCATATATGCAATAATGGCATGGGCATGTAAGTTTGAGCTAAAGAGTGAAGAAACAAAGAACATATATGAAAGACCTACAATAAGATGAAATCGTACACAGTACATAGTAGAAATCATAAAATTCTAGCAGGTGGAGAGAAATGAATTAACAGCCGCGAGTGATTTCAGATCACCAGAACTTCTTAGAAGTAAAGAACCAGTTCGATCAGTTAAACATCTAATTACAGCTTCCATTTTACAAATATCAGCAAATAGAAAACAGTCAGGTACACATTGCAGTAAAGGGAAGGCTAACCATCTTCATCAGACACTCCATCTATAGGGGAATGACGCCTATACTTGCGATGAGTTGTCTCATTTGTGGGCTTGCGAAATTGAGCTTTCTGTTCGTTGTCATCTTCATTGTGAGAGGGTGCATCAGAATCCATAGTGCAGTGCTAGGGAATGTTGATCAATCAATTGACCTGCAGAATTAATTGTTGGTGATGACACACTGATTCTGTAACATATAAAGGAAATAAGTGAAACTGATAACAAATATGGGCTAACGAGTACTAATTGCGTCACCTAGATAAACCTTCAAACATCACCCCAATGACTCTAAAGAGAACCGTATCGAGAATCATCAACAACAAAAACTTACAATCTTAAAAGCGCACACAGAACCATGTTGCTTTAAACTTATAAATTCAAAAGCCATCATTGAGTCTTTAAACTGGAAAGAATCGCCTAATAGAATCCTAAACCGCTAAGATAACTCATTAGAGACAACTCGTATTAAACTAACACAATCACCATCAAATTGCACCCGAGCTACCAAAATAATTTCAACATGTACCAGCATAAACAACAGTATCTCATTCTGATGATCAAACAGTTGAAACAACTGAGCTAAAGAGAAAAGAAGACCCACAACACAATCCGTGAATTTAAGGTAACCCGTCACACCTAATGTAATTGACATGAAACCTAGCACTTTCTCCAGAACACTATCACAAAGGAGGTTTTCTCTAAACGATTCATGTTATATGAACGTCAATTCCATTATTTCTGTCTCATCCTCCAGTAACTACGACAAGAATTAAAACTACTACTACCACCACACCACCTAGTCCAAAATCTGGAGGTCATGACATACGCAACCTTACACCGTCAACTCGTACAAAATCTGGCAAAGCGGAGATCGTTGAAGGTCTAGATATAGACAACCTCGCAGAAGCTAGTATCACAGCGTATGGCATGGATTAATCCCAACGATAAGTGAATTATTCCAAATTATGAAGAGAAAAAAAAGGTGTAAGCAGTACCTTAATCGAACACTAACAGAATTAATAGACCTAAATTTGCAAACAATCAAGCCTAAGATGACTTGTGTTTGTGCAATAACTAAGTAAACCCTAAAAAAACGAGTAATTATTCACGAAAACCCTAAGTTGATTGAATCGTAATTGAAAGAAAATGGAGAAGAGCGTGTAGAGTGTACCGAAAATTGAGGGTTCGCTGAAGCTCGTCGTTTACTCTTACCACTACCAATCCTGTTGATTGATGATTATTGCAAGTCCCATTAGCGTACGAGTCATTTGGGTAAAAAAAAAGAAGTTAATTGGGTAGGCCCGTAGATCGTTTCGATTTGCAGCCATAGACGAGCTTATAGCTGACAAAAGCCGATCCGACTCGAGAAATCGATGCAAATTACCCGAAACCCGATCTTTTGATCAACCAAAACCGATCCGACTCGACCAAAAGACTAACCGATAACCGATACAACCGAAATACTATGAACCGAATCCGATTTGGCCCTCTTGTAGAAACACCGAGATACAACAATATCGAAAATACAATAGTTACAATTACAAAACTATTACAAATTACAACGAGAAAAATACAACGAGAACCGAAAATAAAGTTGCTTGGATATCTATGTAGAAACGTGAACATAATCACTTTCCTTCAACAATAATCGACCTTATAGTGTCCCAGGTTACACGATTTTCTTGTGGGATATGACTACAAGAACATACTCTTATTCTGACATTAGAATTTTGAGCAATTACTATGGAGAATGAAAAATTATGTCAACAAAGAAGAAGAGAAAAGAATAGAGAAAGTCTCTGTAAGGTTTTCTTGACATCCATTTGATGGATCACTAGACTATTAATTGTCGCTAGAGCAATCAACAACCTAATAGTGGAGAGTTTCGCAGCCGGAGAATAGGTATCGAAGCAATCAATACCTTTCTTTTGCCTAAACCCTTGGATGACCAACCGGGTATTATATCTGTCGATTGTCCCATCGACTTTTTTCTTTCTTTTGAAGATCCATTTGTAACCCAAAGATTTGCAACCACGTGGAAGATCTGTGAGGATCCACATGTGTGCTATTTCCCATAATGGAATACACTCAATATTGATGGCTTTAAAAAAATAAGACATCTTGAGACTCCATAGCCTCCTTATATGTCCTAGGACCCTTATCCACATTGTAGCAATATGAATATTGCAATCCCACCTCATCTCTTGTCCCTTCCACCTTCCATCAAATAGTTTTGGAAATCGGGTCCAAAAGACTTTTATTTCCTAGCCCTTGTACTTCACCGAAGCACAATAGACTCATCTTGAGATAACACATTATCCGTCATCTCCACTCCAATATTTGTAGGAATAATATCATTTGGCCTTTGCATTGATGTAAATCGAGACTCATCAAAGATGATGTCTCTTGACTCAATGACGGTATGAACCGACACAGAATCGATCATTCAATTCATTAACCCTTGGAATGAATAGCATATCCAATAATGAAAGATACAATCAGTGCACCTTTCACCTAAGGTTTTAATCTCACTATCGCTCTACAACCCCAAACTCCTAAATAATTCAAGTTTTGTTTTCTTTGATTCCATAATTGATATGGAGTTATAGTATTCCGTTTATTTGGAATCCTATTACGAGTTTAAATAGTTAAATTCGGATATTGACTCGTAAAATTAATTTAAGATCTAATATTGATTACTTTTAATTTAATTTTGCCCTAAATTGACCAATTACTATTCTCAATTTCTTTGTTGACGATGAGACTAATATGATTAGTCAAGACTCGATTGAAATTGAGAACATAAAATTATTAGAATTTATTGTTGATGATGAGTCCTAATAAGATTAGGACAAGACCCATTTTAATTATGGTGGAGACGGAACGAAACAAGGTCAACCCGGTCGACACGAGTGTGACCCGGTCGGAACGGGTGTGACTCGATTGGCACGAGTATTACTCGGTGGGTATGGGTGTGTCCCGGTTGGAACGGGATGACCCGTATGCACAAGTTTGACCAAGACGACACAATATTTACTCGGACGATATGGTGTCGGGACAGGCAGGGACGAAGCCAGGATTTAATTTCGCATAGGGCCGAACTTTTCCGTTGATTGTTCATTTGACGCATTTGTCGATGTTTCACCAATTTTTCTTTTGAAGAGTTCAGTAATCGTAGGTGTCTTTCCCATTATGAACTACATAAAATAAAATTGACATTATTATTCGTTAATATAGTATTATATTATTTTTTCGATTATTTGTTTACTTTTATATTACTCCGTATCTGTGAGTTGTATTTTAATCAAAATAAACAAATAACTGAGATGGAAAGACCGAGAGAGTACGTATTTATACTCTATTACTCTGCACTCCGACAGTCCGGCACTCCGACAAGCGACCGTCCGTCACGATCACGTCCACCAAAACTCCAGTCTCCAGACTCCAACAGGCCGCCGATTTGGGACTCCGATTTTTTTATTGTTGATTTGTTATTCGTCGGGTAACTCGGGATCTTTATTTTTTTCCAGAAAGTCTTTATTTTTTTTGTAATTTGGTTACCAATTTATCCCAAATCAGTGTTTAAGTTCATTATATACCCATTTATTCCTAAAACTTAGGGATGATATTGAATTTTTTTGGGGAAAAAATATAAATTTTTAGGAAGCTGTATAAGTAATTGCTGTGTTTTGGAATTTGTTTCCATAATTACTGATGTTATAACGGAAGAGAAAGACAAACAAATAAGAACGTAAAATCGAGAGACAGACAGATTTACGTGGTTCACTAACAACCTGTTAGCTACCTCCACGGGCAGAAGGACGGGATAGTTTTATTAATTTTGAGGAGAGGTTACAGATTTCAGACTGATATCATAATTTCTAGGGTAGAGGTATGAGAGTTTATATACTACTCTCAACCTAAACAGAAACCCTAAACAGATTAGGAAACCCTATACAATAAGGAAACTTGGTCAGATACTGAGATATTGATTAGGAAACTCTAATCAATCAGATATTAATTAGAAAACTTTCCTAATTAAACCGATTCAGTTCAGAAACCAAGTCGAGATCCAAAAAGACAATTGCTAGGCACTTATTTCCTAACAATCTCCACCTTGACTCGAATTGTCTCTCAATCAGATCAGACAGATGCACTCCAACGAATGCCAGATCAGATTACCAGATGCACTCCAAAGAATGCCAGATCAGATGTATCAGAAATCTTCTCAATCAGACAGATGTACCAGATGCACTCCAACGAATGCCAGATGTACCAGAAATAAAACTCCTCTCCCCCTCCTGCCTCAGATATTGCCCAACAAAGGGCAATCTTCCCCGAGATCTCGACTGTCTTTTTCACCCAAGACACAGGTGTTGCATTTTTCACCCAAGGCACGGGTCTTGCCTTTTTCACCTCAGGCACGGGTCCTGCCTTTTTAACCCAAGGCACGGATCCTGCCTTTTTAACCCAAGGCACGGGTCCTGCCTTTTTTCACCCAAGGCACGGGTCTTGCCTTTTTTCACCCAAGGCACGGGTCTGACAGACCTATCCTTTCATCTTCATGACCATACCTGTTCCGAAGCTTGATTGACCGCTCACGGACCAAACTCTGCTGCTTCTGAACTGGTAATGAAGAAACTGATAGTTCAGATTCAGATTCAGATTCGGACTGTAGTGGTTGATCTTCAGATTTTGCTTCACTCTCACCAAGAGTTACTTGCTGCTCCACCTGTTTATCAGTACTACCACTACTACTTCCTTCCTCCGATTTCAGTGATGATATCCTCAGAAAAACTGTACTCTCCTCCACAACGGCCATCTTAGCGGTGACTGTGTCGTCTTTCTTCACGAATGGCGCCCACCGTCTCTGTTGTTTTAACAACGCCCGCATCTTGATCTGCCACAGACTAAAACTATTCCTCCCATCAAAACTCTCAATTTTAACGCTCATCCGAGACATCTTTCTCACAGATCAAATTAACCTGAACCTCAGAAGCGGAAGCGGAACAACCTGAAGCTCTGATACCAGTTTGTTATAACGGAAGAGAAAGACAAACAAATAAGAACGTAAAATCGAGAGACAGACAGATTTACGTGGTTCACTAATAACCTGCTAGCTACCTCCACGGGCAGAAGGACGGGATAGTTTTATTAATTTTGAGGAGAGGTTACAGATTTCAGACTGATATCATAATTTCTAGGGTAGAGGTATGAGAGTTTATATACTACTCTCAACCTAAACAGAAACTCTAAACAGATTAGAAAACTCTATACAATAAGGAAACTTGGTCAGATACTCAGATATTGATTAGGAAACTCTAATCAATCAGATATAAATTAGAAAACTTTCCTAATTAAACCGATTCAGTTCAGAAACCAATTCGAGATCCAAAAAGACAATTGCTAGACACTTATTTCCTAACAACTGATTTGTGGTTATCATTTATCAAAATAGAGTAATTAGTGTCTTCGTGAAGATTTTAAAAAAAAAAAAAAAAATTGAACCTACTCTAATTTTTTTTCCTGAAAAAGACCTCGGGCCATGGCCATGGTGGCCTACTAGTAGCTTCGTCCCTGGGGACAGGTGACGCTTTTAAGAAAAATCGTTTTCTTGCGTTTGTGTGTTGATACTGAATCAAACATGGATTATATTTTATTTTTTCGAATCAATGAAAAATTAGTTTTCTAAATTGGTAAATAATGTTATGCATTGTAATTATCATATTATCATAAATAGATCGGAAAAAGAGTTTCTCGAGTCTTATTTGATTTTGATGAATTGTTCATCTATATGACAATTATAAGTTGCAGATCGATTGATCGAGTTTTGTATATCCATTCAATTTTTCCGGGTGGAAAATTGTTCCTCGTAGTTGGAAAAATGAAAGATATTGGTGAAATTATTCAAACCAAATAGCAATTATGAATTGTAATATGATTATGAATCAAAATATGGGATCTTTTAACTTGTTTTAATTTATGCGCAAATCACTAATAACAATTGAATAATTATGTCATACGATGCATAAAATTTATTGTTTAGACTTGTGACTTGTGTGCTTAGAACTAATAGGTCGCCTTGTAAGTTGACCTAGCAGCATGTTTAGGACTCATAATGCATTTAATCCCTCGCACAAATATTAAGTATTGTCTTTCCAGAATTGACCTACAACAATTTCATACCATTGGTTGAAGTGACTGCCTAAGCGGTGCTTTGCCGATGTGTGTGGACTGAGTAGGTGGGTAACGATTACCCACAGGTTTAGTCTGGTTTGCTTAACATTGCTATCAAGTCGGACTTGGGCTTTGAGGCAAATAGTTGGTGTCATATGATGACTAATTCCGACGAACCAAGAATTACATATTGATGTAATTGACAATGTTGTTGTCTACCTTTACTTTTGGAGCTTGAGCAGTGAGCCCAAGTTCACTTGAGCGACAAAAAGTTTAGGATCTTGGAATATTATGCGAACTTGAGGGTAGTTTGCATGATTTTATCTTAAAATTGTTTATGATTATTAATATTAATTATCGTTTTACTTTGCATATACATATAGTTGTAATTTAGTTACCGTTATCACATTTATTAAAGATGAGTTTGAATTGTTCAACTTCGTCAATTGGTATCTTGAGAATTGTTCTCAAAATTAGAGATACGGATTTTGTCCTTGTGAAGGATAATTCCGATAGATTATTACCAATGCTAATGTACAGTATGAACTGTATAATTAGAGTCATGAAGATGACTATAAGTACCAAAATCAATTGTTTCAATAAAAGGGAACAGTTCCTATTAAGTGAGAAAAAATATTGAAGATGATCTAATTAATCCATATGTCATACGATGACGTGATTATATTGATAATCAGGAAATTTTGGATGCTTCTTTATAAAGAATTAGGAATTGAAATCGTTTCAATTAGTCCTAAGTTTAGGTCACTTTATTATGAATAAACATGTGACTTAATAAAGTTTCTCACCTTTTAGCATGAGATGTTAAAAGACGATTGAACATTGTATCAAGAAGGCAAATAATACTTCATTAAGAAAATTGCTTGAGATAATGATTAATGAATCTAAGACGTTGGTTAAAGTAAGGGAAGCACAATCGTTGTCATACCCAAACTTGTTGCCAAATTTAGATTAGGTACGATTTTATTAGTCATTAATGTAATGACAAATATATATGACATTGGTAGATAGTTTCTAAAATGTCTAGAAAATCTGCAAATCAATTATTGAAGTATGACTTCTGGTGTATGTTACTAAAGTAATTGTTACTTTCATTCTACTGTTTTGGTATAAGATACCAAATGCAACTATTACATTGTGGATGTGATGGCTCAAAGAGGGTGGAATAATGGTATATAAGTGAAGTGTTTTATGATGAAATGGACAAAACGTTGTTGTTTCATATATAAAAGGAAAATCACTTAATTTTACCATAAAGCTGAATACTGGAATTGAATAATTGTTATTCTTGTACTAGTCATAAGCAAGAATATTGATTCTGTTTCATGTATGGTCATGAAAAGTTTTAATAAAAGTAGAACAATTGTTGCTCTATACCTTGCAAGAATATGAGGTACAATAAGGCTAACATGATTGTTGGACTCTACATTCCTAGTAGTGAATGCTTTTATTTATAACATAATAACCAAAAGGTTCAAGTCCCTCGACTCAAGTTTTACCTATTATGGCATTGTCCTTAATCCATGAGACAAGAAACATAAGAATAAGTTTCATAATGATGAAATTATAAACCTTATTGATAAGGATCAACTGAGGTAAATGGATCTTGTTTAGATGGATAAATGACATTACAAGTGACTCCTATTAATTGTAGTGGGAGGGTACTTAGACTTGTTAGATCACACATATACAGATACCTGTGGGTTTAACTAGTGATGTTGCAAAAATGGTAACACGTATTGTTTTGTTCAGTTGATGAAATTTGAAACTGAATGCTCTGAATTGTTCAAGGAAATTCAGATGAAAGTACAAGATCAACTTGATATGTTGGTGCGAATCGTTCGATATGATTGAAACAGGGAGGAATTGAACTAAAAGATTGTGATCATGTTAGAAGTAGTGAAAAATGTTTCAAACTACATCGAACCATATTTGATATGATTTGGTCTATGATGAGTCATATGCAGATGTTATTGACGCTTTAGAAAGTTATGCATTATAAAAGTCTTTGTACAAATGTTGATGAGATTGTCCATGTAAGTCGGAGAATAGACACCATATGAGATATGGATTGAAAATGTTCTTAAAAGTCTTTTCTTATTTATCAAGTTTTAAAGTTTAGAGAAAATTGTTTTCTAGAACTTAGACTCAATTATGACATGTGGTTTATTAGAGATATTATGTTAATTCTACAAACCATCAAAAGAACAAAATTGTTTTGTTGCATGGAGTGGTATGTTTCTTTTAAAAATATGTGATTTCTAATAGAAACAGTGGGAGTAGAATCGACCTTGAATTGTTCAAGATTAACAGGAATTCTCTACAACTGTTGAAGAGGATATTGATGCATCCATGAAAAGTCATGATCATCTTAGCTGTAAAATATTACCCTACATAGGTTTGACCTATGGTGAAACAATAATGGGCAAAGACTCCAAAAGTCACATAAAATCTAATAGATACTATATACCATAACTACCAAGTATAGACTTTGGTTAAATGAGTCTTATAGTGAAGAATAGTCTTCAATATAAAGTCGATGTAGATTGATATAGAGTATCTATGAAGCATAGTTGGTAGTTAAGGATTGATCTCATAGTAATGACTATGGAAAAACCCTTTTTACAACACTATTATGCTTACGTCTATTAGGATTGACTTATCATTTTAAATATCATCACTCATTATGATGAGTTTTGGACATATATGTGTGAAATACATCTCTTGAAAGAGATGCAATACGATGTGTGTGCGATCATGCGTGCAATTTATATATGATTATTCCGTCTTTTACGCACGCATTTCCATGCATATCGAGTAGCATTATCTACTATTTTCCCCCGAATTTGATACTTTGTGGTCTTGTTGCATCTTATGTAGGGAATGGACCCGTGGACGCGTAAACAAGGCAAAACTCGTGCTTAAAGATGAAATCTTTTGCGAAATAAAAAAGAAGAATGATCGTTCTCAAACGGGTCAGATTAAAACGTGAATATCTTGAGTTCTAAAACTCCAATTGAGCTGATTCCAGTTGCGTTAAAAACCTCTTTCTCTTAGATTTCCAATGATATACTCGCGCCCGATTTGAAGAAGTAACGAATAAATGGAAAGCATTTGAAGTTGAGCGCGCAGTGCTGAGAACGGGTAAAGATAGTCGAACGACTATCCATAATAGCCGACCGACTATTCTCGAGACTGGACGAAGACTAAGACTTTCCTAATTTGATGTTTAGTCTTAATAAGACTTTTGGGCTTTTGTTTTAGCTTAGTATGTATTTAAGAAAGTATTAGACAGAATTCTACAACCTCTTAAAACCTCTTCTTTTATGTTTCTAATTCTCTCTAGACTTTTCTTTAGACTACCCTCTTTAGATTTCTCTTTACCCTCAACTTTTAGATATAAATTTATGAATTCTTTTCTACTCTTCCTTTAAACTCGGTAATCTAATTCTTTCTTTGTTCTTTCTTATTCTCTTTGTTCTTAATTCTTTCTCTCTTAATCTTATTAATTCTTTTATTCTTAATTTCTCTTTAGATCTATTCGCTATGCTTAATTTATTTATCATCTTTATTATTGTTGTCTTAAATTCTTCCATGAGTAGCTAATTTCCCTTGCTAGGATTTAGGGGATCCATGAATTGAATATGGTTGTTAAGTAGATTATAGATCCGTCAACGATATTGCGTCTGAGTTGTTAATTGTAGCATTTAATTGAGATTGATTGATTAATTCGACGTAATTGATTAATTGAATTGGTGAACTCGAACCTAAGATCGGAAGCCTGGTGAGAAGTAGACCTGCTACAACACATTAGTTTGCCCTAATAAGATCGGAAGCCGTTAGAAGCATTCTAGGGTGAATAGCAGACCGGAAGGACCTTTTCACTACCCCTTAGACCAATATCTGTGATAGACCTGTGACCCAGACTGTGACCGTAGGAAATTCATGGTGAACCGACAATCCTAGTTTTCTCTCTATATTTATTCACCCTTATTCATCTTGTTTATTTTTATTATTCTTCTTTTTACTTCTCTTCCTTCGCTACTTTTAGATTAGTTAAACAACTCATAAAAACCCCCGATTTGGTTACTTAGATAAACTTTAATTGCGAGCAGAATTTATTTGTCTCCTTGTGGATACGATCCTGACTTCCCTAGCTATATTTTTAGTTAGACCTAAGTTGGTTATCTTTGATATGTGTACGATTAGCTTATCACATTTTGGCGCCGTTGCCGGGGAGACGGTATTTTTCTACTTGTTTATTTTGGTTTGTCTTTTCTCCTAGGGAACTTCGATTCCTTGAGACTGTTTTCATAATTTTTTTCCCTTAGTTTTTTTTAACCTTTTTTTTTATTATTACTACTATTTTATTTTTATTTTTTATTTTATTTTATTTTTATTTTTTATTTTTAAATTTTACTTTTATTTTATTTTATTTATTTCTAGATTTTATTTTTCTAATTTTTTTTAGTTTTATTTCTTTCTTCTTCTCCCCGTCTTAGTGTTTTTTTTATATCTTTGATTTTCTCACCATGCCTACTCTAGCTGACCATAATACACCAAAACCTGAGTTGTTTGCTTCACCTATTAACCTCGGGAATTTAGAGGGTATAGACTTCTATGTTGACCCAGGATTTATTGATTTAGTGGAGCAGAATACATTTCATGGATTTGAGAGTGAGGATGTATATGACCTTCTGAAGAATTTTGTGGATTATTGTTGTTTGGTGAGGAGGGGTGATTTACCCATCAAGACAATATTTCTCATGCTATTTTCTTTTTTTCTTAAAGGCAAAGCTCGAAAATGGTTACACTTACACCCTCCTAACACCTTCTCCTCTTGGGAACCACTATCTCTAGCCTTTCTTAGAAATTACTTCCCTCCTGCTAAAACCGCCAAGTTTAGAAAAGACATTCTTAACTTTAAACAGGGCGAGTCTGAGAGTTTGAGTGATTCATGGAGTAGGTTTAAGAGCTTATTGAGAGCATGTCCCCATCATGGCATTCCACTTTGGCTTACTACATTAACCTTCTTTGACAACTTGCTTCCTTATCATAGAGATTTGATACTTATTGCATGTAATGATTTGGAAGCGAAAGAAACTCATGTTTTGATTGAAATAATAGCTAGTGGGCATGACCATCGGGAACTTGGGAGAGGACCACAACCTAGAGATAAACCACATGTTTCTTCTTTGTTGAGTGAAGGGATTGATTCTTACTCGCTTGGTGATGTGTCTGATGCTCATGTTTGTCATGTTTCTTCTCCCCTTGACAGTGTGAATGTTATGCATGATATTCCATCTTCCCTACACTTTGTGAACATTATTGATGAAGATGATGATGAGTATAGTGTTCAATCTCAATTTGTTCCCCCAACTTCTTTGATTGCTAATTTGATGCATGATGATGATTTGCACATCTTAGATACATGTGAACCACCTTATTCTTCTTTGGAGCAACTTTCACACTCTTTAGTCAAATCTTCTTCTCATTTTGTGAATATTGATGTGGCAAACAATGATTGTGAGATGGAAAGTATTATATTTGAGGATGCTTTGACTGATGTTCTTTCCGAGGATAATATTGAGGATTTTGATTCATGTGAATTCGAGAGTGTGACATTTGATGTCAATTTTGAGGTTTTAGAAAGAGAGTTGAACAATAGAGAAGCCCATGAGCATGAGAGAAAAGTTCAAACGGACGAGAGTCGGAAAGAGAATGCACTTTTGAATGATACTTTGAGTGAAGAGAGTTTCAGCATTGAGGATACTTGGGATTGCGAATCTGATTTCTTTGAAAAACCTATTTTAGAGAAATTTGACTTTTCCCATTGTTTTGAAGAAGGATCTTTTTCACCCATTGATTATCTTGATCTTGATTCCCTTACGTACACCTTTGCTTGAGCCTATGATTATGGATGAGAATTGTAAGACTCTTTTAGAAGAGGTTGTTTTGGCTCTTGGTTTATCGTTTGATGGTCGTCTTCTTAAGAACACCGAAGATAGCGATCATAAGAACTCTTTCGAAGAAGGTGAAAAATGGAAGGTTGGTGCTTTGAGTAGTTTTGAGTTATTTGACTCTCCTCTTGTGCAATTTGAGTCAAATGATAAGACTTGGGATAATTTTCAAATATTTAGTATGTATGTCTTTTCTCAAAAATTGCTCATTAATCTTCATACTTATCATGTTTACTATTGGTCATGTTTGTTGATGTTGATTTCCTATGACCACTTAGCTGATGATTGGTCTAGCTTGTTTGACAAGCTAATGCGGTCGTTGACTAGTTTTTTAGGTGATTCATTAGGTTGCTGAGATATGTTCTATATTATTTTCTTTGCTTGTCTTGTGTGTGTGTGTGTGTTTGTTCTTTTGTGTGTAGGTACCGCTTTTGTGAGCTCCAAGGATGACGGAGGTGACGGGGACGGTGACGGTGACGTTTCCGATTATGAAGAGAATGCTTCAATGCAGTTTGGGGAAGTCAACTTTCTATATATCTTGTAAGTAGTCTCATTTTTTTTTCCTTTCACACTTTCATCGTCTTACATATCTTTCCCCATATTTTTTTTATGCCTCTTATTATTTGCTGTATACAATGAGGGCATTGTGTGATTTGGTTTGGGGAGGGTATGCATCTGTTGTTTTCTCCATTTGCATCTGCATATTTCTTGCATTTCCGTTAGCAAAAAAAAAAAATCACAAAAATACGTTTTTGCATTAGTCGAGTCTTAGTTGAGTCGGAATGGTAATATAACAATGATGATATTGCTTTTATGTCTTCATTTAGTTGCTTATGCTCGTGCGCCGTTATAGTTTTTGTATATAATTATATGTGGCATTCTTGCATCTTTGGTTAACTTTATTGAACGAATAAACTTGACTCATTGTTGGCAAACTACTCAGATTTGTAAGGAATTAGAGCCTTAAACTGATGACATTCATGATCAGTTTCATTTAGGTTGAGAGTAGTACTCCTTAGTCCTTATGAGACATGTAACATCAAACTGCATAAGCATGACATTCGTCTCTTAGGTACCTGTATGTTTTTGACTCGTGGTTTTGATATGTGCGAAAAAGACAAATCCTTTCTTTTAATTAATTCCCGTGAGCCTCACATAGTCAAATTGACCTGTTTGACCCGTTTATCAACTACATGCCATATATTGCCTACCCTAGTCAAGCTAGTAGATGAATTAGACGGAGTTGTTTTTTTCGGGTTAATTTTGGTACCATGATATTGGAAAAGAAAAAGGGAATTGAGAAAAAAAATGAAAAGAAAAAATCAATGAAAGAAAAAAAATTGATTGTAAAAAAAAACGGAAAGAAGAAAAAAAAATGATGAAGTGAAGCTAGAAGAAGAATGTGTTTTTGCTATGAGAAAAGAATTGATCTCTCTAATTTCATGGTTATTAGTGGGAAGCGGTTTTGATAAGGCGCTTGTTGCTATGCCTAATTTCTTCGACTGGAGTTTGGTGAGAACGGAATGTTTACTATTGATGGGTGTAAGGAATACTAGCTTGGCTTTTATCTCCTCATATCCATATCGTTTTGTCCCTTCTTACCCGATCAGCCTCACTTTATACCTTATGTAAGTCCTTGGCACGTGTTTTTTCCCGATAAGAATGCGTATGTACGGTTATTAGAGATTAATTTCATCACTACTACAATTATAGGCTTAAGGAACGCCCCTAATAGAACACTTGCACGCGGAACCGTTTTCTATAAACTCTGAAAAGTTGGCGCCCTTCGTGGCACTATAAATAGCACGGGTTAATGAGGAAACCGTTCTATTATTTTAACTACGAGCACGGTTAGTCAATAAAACCGTTCTATTAAGATACCAACCATTCTTATTAGATACCACAACCTGTTCAATTTACTTTTGGTAATCTCTTATTCACTAATCATCTTCATCTCCCCTAATTCATCAACACGACTTTCAAAACCTAACCACGCACACACGAAACCTCCACCGCCCACCTCCGCTCGCAATTTCAAACCTTTCCTCACACGTTCGCCTTTCGTTTGTTCGCTCGCCTCTCCATTTTACTTCAGTTGCACTTCAATTGCTTTATTTTCAGGTAATTATTCCCTTTTATTCAAATTTTACTTCGATTTCTTGTTATTTAGTTGATCCATTATATATTATTCAATATTGATTGTAATTTCTGGTTTATATCATCAATCAGATACAATTTTAACTTTGAATTCACTTTCATCAATCAATTTGGGGAAAACTGTTAGTTTTAGTTCTATTATCATATGAAGCAGTTGAAATTACTGAGTTTTAGTTTACTTTTACTCAATTTGATTCAATTTCTGCTTTAGTTATGTATTTGGTATGCATAATTGATTGAATTTAGTGTTTTGATTGATCTTTGTCTATATTGGGTTGTTGGATGGATTTGAGGTAGCTGGTTTCTGAGTGTGCAGGTCATAAAAGGGCACTAGAATATTTTTTTGCCATTCTTGGAAGGGGAAGGAAGGTCAGGGCCAGGTCGGATTCTTCTTATACTGGGCAATCTAAGGAAATACAGGTACTTTTGGAGTTCAATTATTTGAAATCTACTTCGGAATTTTGCATTATATAGGTATGAAAATGTAACTTGCTCTTCTAGATGCCTTTTTGTGGTATTCTTCTGCCATTCGAACTTTGTATAAGCCGACCATTTCTTGCAGTCAGCCGTACGACCTTCCATGGCGCTAACTCAACAAGAGGCGTTCACAGTGATGGAGGAAAAAAGCAAGGAACTTCTCGCGAAATAAGTTGCGTTTGATTTAAATATGTGGTACTGATAATACCCGAGACAACGTAGGTCAATCGGATCTAGGAAATCATTGAGAAACAGCTTCTCATTTGATTATCGAAATTTTACCTTTTTGATGTCTCCCTTTTGCTATATGACTAACATATTTTATGGTTTAGGTGCTTGGAACATGAGAAGGCCGAGGAAGAGCTCACTTACCGGGTATGCCCAGAATTTACCCCGTTTTTAACTTGTACTTGTTAAAAAAACATAAAAAATAAAATATGAAACTAACATGTAATTCTGATAATGTTGAAGAGGGGGAAGAAATATTTGCAGATAAGTTTCAAAAGGTTTATTCATCTGTCTTAGTATAAGAAGGAGCTCATGATCATGATGGTATGGTAGAGATTTCGTTCACTACTACAATTTTGGTCTAAGAAGACTCCTGTTAAAGGATGTGTATTGCTGGACCCGTGCATTATGTTAGCTAACTAACAAATAGTTCAGACACTTATTCGAACCGTCTTGAGGAACCGTGCTGTCATTATCTACTTATTATTGCATATTACTTCAGGGAGCGTTATTTTGTACTCCCTCGTATCTATATGTCCGTCCATTTTGTTTAATATATATTAGGAGTATTATATTTAAAGTGGGCGAGCATATAGATACGGAGGGAGTAGTTTGTTCTAGGTGTTCCTCATATGCATTCTTTTGTTTGAGAGCATATAAGTTGTTTCATTAGAGGCTTTAAATGATACAATTTGCAAAATTTAATGGCCCGATTGAACAATAACATGTTTGTAGGAGTTTCTCTAGTGCAATCAAGATATGGAACTAGTGAAAGAGAAGACGTCTTAAAGGGTGTTCCTCAAATATGGAGCTTTGTTAGGGTGTGTCGAACTGACTACTATCCAACACTGATTGCGAACAAATGGATTGCACTGGAGGTGAGTATATCTCTCATGATTTTGAGACAAGTTCAGTAGCGTGAGTACCCTATTTATAGGACTATATTTGCCTATCATTGCTGATCAATACACTTCTCATAAATTATGCCAGAGCCTTGTATTATAATCAACACTGCTCAGTTGATCTAATTCTAGTACCATGTATCAGGTACAATCTGATGGCTAATAAAGTGTCGCTGCTGGTAGTGATGGCTTGCAGGAATGACCCTCATTCCTCTTTTAAGTGAAACAACTGGTGAGCGGTTTTACTAATGTCGTGTAATGTCATATTGTGTGTAATAATCTTTTTGATTTTTCTTTCTTCTGTAAGATTCTACCAGTTATGATGTACAATGAATAAGGATCAGAGAGGTAATGACTAATCAGCTCATATGAATTTAATGTTGAATGAGTTTTAACCAAATCAGCCACTTAGCATGGAATAATAAAACAAAAACTTTGTTCTTGGTTGGGTCACTGACATACTTACAAGGGTGTTGATGTCCACTGGATTAATAGTTTTTCTGTAAAGGAGCACCACAAGAGAGAAGCCTGGTCCTAAGACGGAGGACGGTGGCGAGGATGATGAGGATGGTAAAGATGATCAGGATGACGATGACGAGGATTTCTCAGGAGAAGGTGGAGATGAATAGATGATGGTGGAGATCGTGAGGAAGGTTCTCAAGCCAATGACAACGAGGGAAGCGACGCTGACGATGATGACGAGGATGAGCAAGAAGATGAGTAGCCCTCGTTTAAGAAGAGGAAGTGAAGTGTATGTTTTGTAGTATGGAATGTAGTAGGATTTGTATTATGAAAAATCAATTATTTTAAAAAAAAAATACATTTCAAACAGAACGGTTCCATCTATAAACTGTTCTCTTTGTTAATCCCAAAATAATTTCTTTATGTCACTGATATAGCACGTTTTATACTTGAAATCGTCCTCTTTGTTTATCATTGAAAAGAACGGGTTGACCGAATTTCACCCGTCCTATTTGATAAAATAGAACGCCTCGCTAGAGGACGGTTCCCCACCCTTTTGAGAACGGTTAAGACCCGTCTTCTTTTGATGAATTTGTAGTAGTGCATGTTAGATTGCATGCATGTTCTTGTAGGTCGCAGTTTAGGTGAGTGCTTTGTCTTTCCGTTTTTACATAAACTCACAATATCACCCGTTTTGTGTGATGAGCGATCCGCGAGAGTTCGACATACATAGACGAGTCTTGTAAGGTTGAAAGTTCAGTATTGTTGTCATTGATCAAGCTTGTTGTATGTGATTGTTTACATTGACTTTAATCATTGTGCATTGGTTTGGGTAACTTTGGAACATATTTCGCTATGAGTTATATGCATTCCATTAGGATGTTTTTCATTGTCTTGTGCTTGCTTGGGACAAGCAAGGGTTCGGTTTGGGGAGGTTTGATGCGTGCAATTTATATATGATTATTCCGTCTTTTACGCACGCATTTCCATGCATATCGAGTAGCATTATCTACTATATTCCCCCGAATTTGATACATTGTGGTCTTGTTGCATCTTATGTAAGGAATGGACCCGTGGACGCATAAACAAGGCAAAACTCGTGCTTAAAGATGAAATATTATGCGAAATAAGAAAGAAGAATGATCGTTCTCAAACGGGTCAAATTAAAACGTGAATATCTTGAGTTATAAAACTCCAATTGAGCTGATTCTAGTTGCGTTGGAAATCTCTTTCTCTTAGCTTTCCAATGGTATATTACACGCCCGGTTTGAAGGAGTAACGAATAAATGGCAAGCGTTTGAAATTGAGCGCGCAGTTCTGAGAACGGGTAAAGATAGTCGAACGACTATCCATAATAGCTGACCGACTATTCTCGAGACTGGACGAAGACCGAGACTTTCCTAATTTGATGTTTAGTCTTAATAAGATTTTTGGGCTTTTGTTTTAGCTTAGTATGTATTTAAGAAACTATTAGACTAGAATTCTACAACCTCTTAAAACCTCTTCTTTTATGTTTCTAATTCTCTCTAGACTTTTCTTTAGACTACCCTCTTTAGATTTCTCTTCACCCTCAACTTTTAGATATAGATTTATGAATTCTTTTCTACTCTTCCTTTAAACTCGGTAATCTAATTCTTTCTTTGTTCTTTCTTATTCTCTTTGTTCTTAATTCTTTCTCTCTTAATCTTATTAATTCTTTTATTCTTAATTTCTCTTTAGATTTATTCGCTATGCTTAATTTATTTATCATCTTTATTATTGTTGTCTTAAATTCTTCCATGAGTAGCTAATTTCCCTTGCTAGGATTTAGGGGATCCATGAATTGAATATGGTTGTTAATTAGATTATAGATCCGTCAACGATATTGCGTCTGAGTTGTTAATTGTAGCATTTAATTGAGATTGATTGATTAAGTCGACGTAATTGATTAATTGAATTGGTGAACTCGAACCTAAGATCGGAAGCCTGGTGAGAGTTAGACCTGCTACAACACATTAGTTTGCCCTAATAAGATCGGAAGCCGTTAGAAGCATTCTAGGGTGAATAGCGGACCGGAAAGACCTTTTCACTACCCCTTAGACCAATATCTGTGATAGACCTGTGACCCAGACTGTGACCGTAGGAAATTCATGGTGAACCGACAATCCTAGTTTTCTCTCTATATTTATTCACCCTTATTCATCTTGTTTATTTTTGTTATTCTTCTTTTTACTTCTCTTCCTTCGCTACTTTTAGATTAGTTAAACAACTCATAAAAACCCCCGATTTGGTTACTTAGATAAACTTTAATTGCGAGTAGAATTTATTTGTCTCCTTGTGGATACGATCCTGACTTCCCTAGCTATATTTTTAGTTAGACCTAAGTTGGTTATCTTTGATAGGTGTACGATTAGCTTATCATGCGACTCAATCATCGTATAAATTTCATATTATCAAAATTGCTAGACAAATATGAATGATCCAATTTGATTGGAGCAGGTATTATGGAGTATTAACTTCGTTCTTAATGTGGTAATTCAAAGATGATTATTTTCCTTTGAGACGAAGAGAGACAGAGTGTGTACAAGAGGCTAGTGGGAGTGCATTTATCGTTATAATTTGGTATGTAAGTGACATACTTCTCTAACTAAACAACATTTGATTGCTTTAATCTGTGAGACTTTGCAAGAAATGTGTTTATTATGTGCTCGTGTGACGAGTAGATACTAATCTGGTGAGTGTCACTAGAAGGCTATCTAAGAATGGTTCCTTTGCACTTAAGAAGCAAAAAGGGGAATTATTTAAGAGATGTGCATGATGTGATAAGCGAATTATTGTAAACAAGTTACAACGATTCATATTTCCAAATAGACAAAGATGACGTGAGATTGTAATCTCAGTAAATTTTGTTTTGGATGAGAAGTTGTGTGTTGGAACGGTTCCAAATGACAACTTTGTGACTAGTATTATAACTAAGGTTAGTGTTCATTGCTTTTGAAGCATAAAGACGTTTGATTACGAATCAAGCACACACTTAACTTTAAAGTTTATGAAGCAATTTGTTGCTTATGAAACTAACAGTTTGCCTTAATCAACAGAAGGTAGATTGATCATATGCTTGTAAATAACCGATACAAATATTGTATGTCCCTAAACCTCCTCTACATAAAGATCATATTGTTATGATTGGTATAAGACGCATGAGCGAGTGGTCTTAGTACTTTTAGAGGTGTTTGGTTTAGTGGGAGTTATTTCAAAAATTGATATATGCATGACATATTGTTAGTTGGTTAATGCAACCGAGTTTTGTCCCTAAATAATTTACATTGATGAAATAGATCACTAAGTACGTGACTTAGTCTTGGAACTCTAGTTGGATAATGTAATTATTTTGTCTCTAGTCAGGGTATTATGCTGAGACATTTGTACATGACTAGTGTGTGAGATGATTGATGACTAAGTTCCTTGAGTCATAGGTATTGAGATACTAAATCAGGCACATGGGTGTATGTTAAGAACATGCATTAGACAGACCCGCCAAAAAGGATTTTACTAAGATTTCGCTTAGTGTCAGTAAAGTTCTTTGCAAGTTATGAACTTGTACGATCTTTAGACCTGAGTCTTTGACTATTCTGTACATGTGATGGGTATGCTTTGATACTATTCCTCGTCAGCTGTGAAAGGGGGCTATGGATGGTTATTGGGCATGCATGGATCGTGTGATAGGATGTGGTTAGACAAGAGGGGATTTGCTCTTCCTTTATTGAAGGGAATTTATTGTTTCTTGGCCACTCGAAGAGTTTGACTTGTGCAAATGCGTGACCACGCTTAGATAGGATGATTGTCATCTATCTGCTCTTTTAACAAGTCAACTCAAAGATTCGAGTAAAAGATTGAGACATGTGAGGATGACACTTCTTCTTACCTCATTCTCAATTGGAGACAATAGTAGCAAAGAGACTTAACGCCGTTCTTGAGAGGACATGTACAAGTGGGAGACTGAAGAAGTTATGTCCACTGTCGTACGGATTAACCCGCTTAAGTCTATGTATCCGATATGCCTTGCTAGAGGTCGATGTCGGATTGACATGTAAATGAGTTACGTGTCTGGTAGTCTTAAGTGGGCCCATTGGGTCACACATAATGTGTACGGGATATTATTAATATATATCGATATATTAAATATATTGGGTCAGTAGTAATACGGACCCAGCTACGTTATCAGGTTATGGTAATTAGAGTTTTACTAATAATCTAATTATGGTAATTAGCATTATAATAATAACCTAATGCTACCTTCTCATATCCTATATAAGGAGGCTCATATGATGAACCACTATATGGAATTAAGAGTATTGACTCATAATATATTCGTCTTGTAAAGAGTTATAAGAGAGATATAGAGAGAAGTTGTGAGACGGTCTCACGTACCTTTATACTAGCATATACGACGCAGTTCTGTACCCGTGTGGATACCAAAGGAGGCATCACGTTTGGGGTGCTTTATTCTGTCTGTGGGAATTATTTATTTTGTCCGTAGGAATTATTTATTCTGTCCGTGGAGATTATATATGTCTGGGTTTATTATACTTCTTATTAATACGCTGTTCCGCTACAAATAAGGTATAATTGTTATCCCTCTACTTTTGTCTTTTCAGTTAATACTCGTAACAGGTCCTTGGGTTTAAGGGTTGTAACCCTACATATACCACATGATTCGAAAAGGATGAATCATAAAATTCACCACCTCTATCGGTATGCATCTTCTTAATCTTAAAAGACAATAGAAGCTCAACTTCACTTTTATAGATATTAAACATATCCATTGTTGGGTTGTTGATGATGACTAGCCTATTTAATTTGTGTTTTCCCGGTTCAAATTTTTCAGGTTATGATCAATCAAGAATTAGTCGATGAATGTTGAGAACGATTGAATGAAGATCAAGACAAGTCACCCAAAGAATCGAGAATGAAATAGAGTGTCAAAATGTAAAGATAAGAACTTTTGACACTTTTAGTTAGTTCAAGTAACTAGCCAACCAAACTGTTTGTAACAGTCTGGTTGACTGTTACTTCTATTCGACATGCTTCATCTAAAAGAAAAGATTTCAAACCTTAAAGTTTTATTCTTTCAAATATTTTCAAAAGTGACTTTGGAGTTTGTTGTGTTATGCAAGCAACTGATTTTATGTCATCAAAACACTTTCCCAAATAATCCCCAATAAGGTTGGAATACTTTTTACCAAACACCAAAGGAGAGGCTTCTCTCTCTTCCAAAGAGTTCATCTCAAAAAGTGTGTTTGACTTGTTTGTGCCTGTCGCAACCGTGAACCCTTTCACTCCTACACATTTGGTAAAGGTCTTAGTTGCTTTCTTTGTTCCCCTTCCTCAAGATTGCCTTCCTTATGCATCATTGATAAAAGCTACAACTTTTTTGTGTATTCCAAAAAGTGTTGACTTCTTAAGAAGCTTCAATCTTCCCTTTGCTCCACTATATAAGGAGATGTTTACCACACACAATACTTAAGACTTTTCAGCCAAAATCTCTCTTTGCAAATTGTCAATTTTAAGTTTCAAAAGCTAAGAAAACTCTTTGCAAATTTTTTTAAAGTCTTCAAAAGTCACAGTCGAATGAACTGCTACATCTTGTCATAAGTGCTCTTATATCTAACTTGGTTAGATTGTAATATTGTAACTTATTTTTAAGTTATTTAGAGTCGTGACCGGAGTAGGTCATTGGAGAGTTAGAAGACGGAGTAGTCTTCCAAACTCGAGAGTCGTAACCGGAGTAGGTTATGGGGTTCTTATTGTAAGGGTTTAAGTTGTCGGAGTAGATTACTTAACAATTATTAATAAGAAAAGCATTGGACGTAGGCCTTTAGAGTGTTGGCCGAACCAATTCAAAAATGCAAATGTATTCATTTTTTTGTCTTTACTTCCGTTGCACACAAAGTAGAACACATGTCGTTTAGCTTCGCTCTTATTTGTTCGTGGATCAATATTAGTTTTAGTTGTTTTTTTCAAAGTAATTGTAACAGTCGATATACTGTAACATTTCTCTGTAACATCACCTTTGGTTAAGTGAAATAGAGGCAGTCAGACCACAGTCTACCATACTGTAACTTTTGCTCTGTGGCTTAATCCCTCGCCAAGGCAAAATTCTTACGGTCAGACTGACTGTTACATTTACTAGTTCTTTCTTCTTCAAGCTTTTAATTGTCCACGTAGTCTAACTCACTTTAATTAATAAAGTCAGAGTTAAAATTTTTAAAGGTACCTAATTCACCCCCTCCCCCTCTTAGGTACTTAAGATCCATAAACTCTTTAATTGGTATCAGAGCCTAGTACTCTTCGAAAGGCTAACCACCCTAGAGTTTGATCCTACAATATGGATTCTTCACAACACTCCAAGATCCCGGTGTTTACCGGTGAGAATTTTGGATGGTGGAAACTTAAAATGGAACACTATATCAAGAGTACTGACTATCAATGTTGGAAAATTATAAAAGATGGACCTATAGAGATTAATGTTGTCGATACCACGATCAGAAAAGTCACAACCAAAGATGAGTCTAAATATGATGAAAATGACTTTAAAATTGTTGAGAAAAATTCCAAAGCCATGTCTATCCTCCAAGGATGTGTAGGAGAGGAGGAAGTGAGTCGTATAAGTGGATATCCTACGGCTAAGGAGATTTGGGACTCCCTTGAGCTTGCTTATGAGGGTACGTCTCAAGTCAAAAAGCACCGTATTGACCTTCTCATGCAACAATATGAGATGTTTCACATGTCAATGGACGAATCCATAAATAGCTTGTAGAGTCGGTTTTCTTGCATCATTAATGAACTTAAGAGTCTAGGAAGAGATTTCGAGTCGGAAGACATCATTCGAAAAATTCTTCGTAGTCTTACCGACAAATGGCAACCCAAGGTCATCGCCATAGAGGAAGCCAAAGACTTATCCAAATTGACCCTTCATGAACTAATGGGGTGACTAATGGCTCACGAACTAAACCGCGTGAAGCGTTCTAGTGACAACGCCAAGGGAAAGGGTCTTGCTCTAAAGTCCACCTCAAGTGATGAGGAAGAGGACGAAGAGGATGGGTTTACCATGTTTACAAAGAACCTAGTCGGGTTGGTAAATGGTCAAGGAAATCGTAAGTTCAACAACAACTCTTACAAAAAACATTTTCCTAAAAAATGACCTAACTCAACTATAGGATGCTTTAAGTGTGGTGATAAAAATCACCAAATTAAGGAATGTCCTAAATGGGATGACATTAGGTCTAGGGAAAAACGTGACAAGGCTAAAAAGAAATATAAACACAAAGTCATGTCGGCTATTTGGGGTATCCCAGATTGCAAGGAAGAGGAAACCATAGAAGAGGAGTTAGAAGCTAAAATGTGTCTCACCAAAAATAATAACTTCAAAATTGAACACCTTAGGTGTCTCATGGCTAATCCCGATGATTCCGACTCCGACTCCGATAATGAGGGCTTGGTGAGAGGCCGCCGCTATTGGTACCTAGACAGTGGATGCTCTCGTCACATGACGGGAGACAAGAGCCAATTTCTCTCACTTGAAGCATATAATGGTGGCACGGTAACCTTTGGAGACAACAAGAAAGGTGAAGTTATAGGTCTTGGTAAGGTTGGTAAGTCTTCATCGGTTTGTGTCGACAATGTGCGGCTTATCAAAGGTTTGAAGCATAATCTCTTAAGCATTTCTCAATTATGTGATCGTGGTAATGTGGTAGAATTTAGTGCTAATTTTTGTCGTATAATTGATGCCGCTTCCCATGAAGTTGTTCTTGAAGGTAGAAGAGTTAAAGATGTGTACCTAACCGACTTGAACACTTTAAATGGTCAAACTATGTCTTGCATGAGTGTAATGAAAAATGACCCTTGGTTATGGCATAAAAGATTTGGGCATGTTAGCACTAAAACACTTAATACTCTTAAGAGACTTGATCTAGTAGATGGTTTCCCTAACATGAAGTTTGAGTTTGATAAAGTATGTGAACAATGTGCTAAATGCAAACATGTTAGAAGCTCCTTTAAATCCAAAAAGATTGTAAGTACGACTCGACCTCTACAATTATTGCATATTGACTTGTGTGGTCCTATGAGAGTTAGGAGTAGAGGTGGTAGTCGATATGTTTGTGTGATTGTTGATGATTACTCTAGATTTGTGTGGACTTTATTCTTAAGTTCCAAAGATGAAGCATTTGATGAATTTCTTATTTGATTAAAAAGGATTCAAAACAAACTTGACCTAAAATTAGTGTCTATTAGAACCGATCATGGAACCAAATTTGAAAACTCGTCTTTTGGTGCTTATTGTGATGAAAATGGAGTAGATCATAACATTTCGGCCCCTAGAACCCCTCAACAAAATGGTGTTGTTGAAGGAATGAATAGAACCCTTGAGAGCATGACTAGAAAAATGCTTTTATGTAGTAAGTTGCCTAGGAGTTTTTGGGCCGAAGCCGTTAACACCGCTTGCTACATTCATAATCGAGTCATGATAAGAAGCATATATAATCAACAAAACACCATATGAGTTGCTACGTGGAAGAAAAACTAACATTTCCTACTTTAGGTGCTTTGGGAGCAAATGCTTTGTGCACAATAATGGTAAAAATAATCTAGGAAAATTTGACCCACGTAGTGATGAGGCCGTGTTCTTGGGCTATTCTAGTCATAGTAAGGCTTATAAAGTTTATAATAAGAGAACTATGACTATGGAAGAAAGTGTGCATGTCATTTTTGATGAATCTAGTCTTCTTGAACAGGTACAAAATGATGAAGAAGACGATGATTTTGAAATTGGACTCGTTCAAAATGCAGGCACACTTCAAGAAGGAGAAAATGGTGCAGCTGCTGGGTTACAGTTTGATAGACCGTTACTTTCTGACGAGGGCACAAGTTCAGGGGGAACAAGCAACCCTCCTGATACTGACCCTTCACGTACCATCCAAGCAACTTCGAAAGGAAAGGGACCAGCAGAGTCCACTGAATCTGGTGCGGAGTTACTTTCCAGCCATGAAGTTACAATCAAGGAGGAAAATGAAGCTTTCACTCCAAGGAAATGGAAGCATCAAAGCTCACATCCTCTCTCAAATCTGACCAGTGACTTAAGATCCGAAGTTAGGACAAGATCATCCTTCAACAAATACTATGCATGCAATGCCTTTGTCTCTCAAATTGAACCATCAAATATCACGGTCGCCTTGATCTAATGAAATCGGAGTTTGAGATGAGCATGATGGGTGAACTTGGATTCTTTCTTGGACTTCAAATCAAGCAATCGAAAGAAGGAATTATGGTTCACCAACAAAAGTACATAAAGAAAATGCTAAAGAAATTCGGGATGACCAATGCCAAGCCTTTCTCTACACCCATGGTATCTTCATCCAAAATGGATAAAGACGATAGTGGTAAGAACATTAGCGATTCGGTGTATAGAGGTATGATTGGCTCGTTTCTCTACTTAACCGCTAGTAGGCCCAATATACTATTTAGTGTTTGTTTATGTGCTCGGTTCCAAGAAAATTCGAAAGAATCTCACTTCAAGGCCATTAAAAGAATTCTTCGGTATTTGGTTGGAACACAAGTACTCTACTTATGGTACCCCTCACATAGTCCTTTTGATCGATGCGGATTATGCGGGATGCACAGTCGATAGGAAGAGTACATCCGGTGTTGCCACCTTCTTGGGTCCGTGTCTCATCTCTTGGGGCTCTAAGAAGCAAAACACGGTTGCCCTATCAACGACCGAAAGTGAGTACATTAATGCCGCTCATTGTTGTTCTCAAGTCTTGTGGGTGCGTCAACAACTTGTAGAAAACGGTATGTTTTTCGACTCTATTCCCATTACGTGTGATAACACTAGTGCGATTAACATTTCCAAAAATTCGATTCAACATTCAAAAACTAAGCACATAGACATCTGTCATCATTTTCTTAGAGATCATGTAGAAAAAGGTCATATTAGCTTCTTTTTTGCAATACCGAAGACCAAATAGCCAATATATTTACTAAAGCGCTAACAAGAGACCAATTTGAGAAATTTTGACTTGAACTTGGTTTGATTAATTGTTCGACCTAATTCCGTGTGCTTACTTGCTTCCTCGTATGATTGGTTAGAAGAGTCGCATTCCCTTATTCTAGTGGTATCATATATTCTTAAGTAGTGTGATTTGTATGTGTTCTGTTAATATTTGTGTTCATGTGTGTTATGGTATTATTTGTTACGGACCAAGAGTTTCCCTCACAACTTAAATTGTTTCCCTTCATTAAATCTTCTCCCTCTTCCTGTATATATTTTTCCAACAAATCAAATCCCTTCCTACTTTCTTTTTACCCACTACACCCCATTACCTATAAATTAAATCCTCTACCCTCACCTTTGTTGTTTTACGTGTCCCTTATTTTTTTTACCCACAAATTAAAACCTACTCTCACCCTATCCCCTATAAAGCCTATCTCCTAGTCTTACCCTCTTTAATCATCCTCCCTTCCCAATGTCTGTTACCTTCCCCCTTTTTTTCATTGTTCTCTTCACTTTTCCAATCTCATCTTTATCATCACCATCACCTCGCATCATGTGACTCCTCCATTTGAATTTCCTACCTCATTCAAGTTATTAGTTTGAATTAAAAAAAAAGAAAAAAAAACGAAAAGAAAAGAAAAGAAAAAAAGAAACGCAAGTTATTTCTTGCTCCTGAATTTCCTGTACATTCATTACTCATCTTACTCTCCTTCCCTTACTCTCTTTTCTTTCCTTCTTCTCTCTAACAATGGTGAAAACCTCCCTCAATACCCCTCTTCATGTCACTCCTCTTGCCACCATGGTAGAAATCGCCACGACCCCTTCTCCAAACTCCAAAACTGCTGCATCCATGGCCTCCAAAGATAACATTCCCATCTCAAATCTCAAAAATAAAAAATCCAAAAAACCCTCCAAAAGCTCTAACGCAAAAGAACTCGAGACCCAACCTGATACGGCCATTGAAGTTTCGGCTAGAGATAAGTCACCAGTTCCGAAGGTTCGAAAGCGCACGAGAGGGCAAAAGGCTCAATTTCCTCCTGTTGAGGAACCCGAAGTTGTGTCAGAAAAACGAACTCCTTCCCCTTCTAGCATAATACGAGATGTACTGCATGATATTGATGGGTCTGAAAAAACTGTCTCAAACAAAAGGGCAAGGTCTACGGAGTCTCACCACTCCGAGTCTAGGTCAACATATTGTTTCTGAACCGGTTCCTACGAAGGAGGCTCCAAAATCGAAAGAAAAAGCGTCTTTTATTGGGTAAGTTGATTCGGTGGAATTAGCCCCCAAGTGGGATAAAGAGTCGGTTTTAAAGAAACTTGGTAAGCTTCAACTTTCTACTACTGTTCTTCAAAAATGCAAAACCATACTCAAACCTGACACAATCCGGACATCACGAGTATTTCCTCCCGACTGGTATGATTCTTCTCCTGCCTTTCATTCTATTCGTGAGGCCATAGAAGCACAAGAGTGGGTCGACCTTCTAAATATGCAAGAACCCGTCTTTATTTGTGAGATAATTCAATTTTTTGCCACCCTAAAAGTGATCCCTGTTGGAAACCTAAGTGCCAAAATCAATGGAAAATCCTTGACCATCTCCTGCACAGAATTTGCTGAAATATTGAGAATTCCTCAAGAAGGGTTTGATGTACTACCTTCTACAAACTGGGTCACTGTACAGGGTGTTCTTTCTAGCGAAATTACCCCGACCCTTGACCCGAAATTCGAGCCTCTAAGTCCTCTAGAAGCCCACCAATCAACTTAGGCTCCCTCACAGAATTCTCTTTAACTTGTTGGGTCGAATCTTAATGCCTAAACACAAACCGTCAAATGATAGGGGAAAATCATTGCTCAGCAGTACCTACTCTACCATATTGTCAAACACAAACCCGTTAACCTTGATGGGAAGGATTTTGCCGTCAATCTTACCAACAAATAAAACCAACTAATCCTAACTAGGTAGCTAGGGCAAGTCGGGTCGATCCACGGAGACGGTAAAGATGCGTCTAGACTAAGGTTCACCTAAGGACTAGACTATGTCAACAAAGCTAAACAACTAGGATAATGAAGGGAAAAAAAAATATGACTATGAATGAACTAGGTATAACATGAACTAAATGAAACAACTAAAGCTAAATGAAACAACGAACTAGAGGAACAATGGCTAAGAAGATGAAGAAATCAAATAAGGAAAGAGTAGGGTTAGGTCGGGTTCATAGGTACAATCGGATAGTTGGGTAATCGAGGGTGTAGGTTTCACCTAGTCACTAAGGTAGGTCCGCACTCTCACGTCAAAGAAAAACCCGAAAACTCATGTAAGATGCTACCCAAAACAAGAGGATTCAATCACCAATCAATCATACAATGAGAAGGAGGAAACAAGCAAGAGTAGCATTTGAAACTACCATCCTAACAACTATTTCATCAAACACATGGTATGCATAACAAGTGACTAGCAACAAAGATTCAACCTTTACCCACAATCAACCCTAATCACCCATAATCAACACATAATTCCCCTACTAACCCCACAAGAATCTACTCACACATATTCAAACCAAGACTAACACAAACTAGAGAAACAAACATGATAACAAAAGAAACATTCATTATGGAGATTGAACAAAGAGGAACAATAAACAATAGATAAATATGGAAACTTGATTAACTATGAAAGATTAAGAGAAAAGAGAGAAGAAAGATTATACCAACTAGAGGATGAATGAAAAAGATGAATACTTGCATAAAAGAATACCCAAACATCCACCAATGTTGTCAAGATTGGTAGATTCTTCAAGAATTCCAATATTACAAGAGTAACTAACTAAGATTAAACTAAGATTAAGAAAAAAAAAGAGAAACTAAGCTAATCTACACTAATGTCTATCTAGGGTTTTGTCTAAGGTATAATCCTTAAAACAATACAAGAGGGGGGTATATATAGGGTTGTAAGAATAAGGGGAGTGAAGTGTCAAAGCGTGAGGAGAAACCGGGGGCTCACGGTCATGATGAGGGGGCTCACGGCCATGAGGCACCCCCGTCATGGCCATGATGGTCATGGGTCACGGCCATGACGCCCTAAATCTTCTTCATTCCTCTCGTCTCTTCTTCACCGCTTGCTACATGGTCATGTAGCCTCCCGGGATGATTTCTTCTTGCTTTTCCTCGGCTCTAAGGAAGTCTCGTGACTCGGAATAGGCACTTATGACGTAGAAATTGACTCCAAAAGTCGCGTTCTTGCCATAGGAACCTCGAAACACAAGATAACTCAAGAGAAGACATTAGTAGCCCAAAAACCGCTTCTAAAAGCGATTAAACTAAGGAAAAACAAGTAAAGCAAGAAGGAAAGACGATATAAATCTAGCATATCAAACCTACCCAAGCTTCTAATGATCCGTTTTACCCAAATGGCAACCAAGATTAAGAACCGAACCGCGAGTACACAACTCAGTTACCCTTATTGTATGTGGCTGTCCTCTATCTTGAAATTCAAGGGAGTTCTTTTGACCACTTCCGTGGGTGCTCTTCATATGTTCGATTTTATGAACCTCGGTGAACCTTAAGAGGATGCATCTTGCCGTGGCTAAAAATAAGCTTGTAACGCTTTGTCTTGCTACCAAGAGTGCCGGGGTCGAAACGGGTAAGGTGGGTATAACGGGTGAAGAAGTGTCTGCTACTTTACATCGGATATTTCCGGGTTAAAGGAATGGATGGAAAGCAGTTTAAAGTCTGGATGGAACAGGAACTTCGTCCGATTAGGGATGCGTTGGCGGAAATTCAAACGGATGTGAATGTGCTCACCTCCCTTCATGTGAAGGCGGGTGATGATGATGACGATCTTTGATTCCTATTCCTCTTTTAATCCTTCTGTTAAACATAAAAAACCTATATTAATCTCTTTTTTTTTTATCATGTTCTCCTTTTGAACTCCTTGGTTTGTAACTATGATACTATTTGTAACAGTCCATGTGACTGTTACCCCTTGAACCTATCTTAACCTTGATCTTAATGATCTCATGCTTATTTTGTTATGATATGGCTGTGTCCGGGGTTTGCATTCATGATTCTTTGATGATGCCAAGAGGGGGGGAAAGGTAAAGCATTCGTAGTTAGTCGTCTCTTAATCCTTCCTTGCTAATTGTGTCTAAGTAAATATGTTAGTTAATCGGTTTAGGTATTGCTTGCTTAAACTTCCTTTTCTATGTGATATCTAAAATCGTGATGATTATGATCGACTAACTTGTTGAAGGGGAACTTCGAAACACTTATTTTTTATTGGGTTTGTCATCATCAAAGGGGGAATTTGTTAAGTTGTTGATGATGACTAGCCTATTTAATTTTTGTTTTCCTAGTTCAAATTTTTCAGGTTAAGATCAATCAAGAATTAGTCGATGAATGTTGAGAACGATTGAATGAAGATCAAGACAAGTCACCCAAAGAATCGAGAATGAAATAGAGTGTCACAATGTAAAGATAAGAAATTTTGACACTTGTAGTTAGTTCAAGTAACTAGCCAACCAAACTGTTTGTAACAGTCTGGTTGACTGCTACTTCTATTCAACATGCTTCATCTAAAAGAAAAGATTTTAAACCTTTAAGTTTTATTCTTTCAAATATTTTCAAAAGTGACTTTGGAGTTTGTTGTGGTATGCAAGCAACTGTGTTTGTATCATCAAAACACTTTCCCAAATAATCCCCAATAAGGTTGGAATTCTTTTTACCAAACACAAAAAGAGAGGCTTCTCTCTCTTCCGAAGAGTTCACCTAAAAAAGTGTGTTTGGCTTGTTTGTGCCTGTCCCAACCGCGAACCCTTTCACTCCTACACATTTGGTAAAGGTCTTAGCTGCTTTCTTTGTTCCCCTTCCTCAAGATTGCCTTCCTTATGCATCATTGATAAAAGCTACAACCTTTTTGTGTATTCCAAAAAGTGTTGACTTCTTAAGAATCTTCAATATTCCCTTTGCTCCACTATATAAGGAGATGTTTACCACACACAATACTTAAGACTTTTCAGCCAAAATCTCTCTTTGCAAATTGTCAATTTTAAATTTCAAAAGCTAAGAAAACTCTTTGCAAAATATTTTAAAGTCTTCAAAAGTCACAGTCGAATGAACTGCTACATCTTGTCATAAGTGCTCTTATATCTAACTTGGTTAGATTGTAACATTGTTACTTATTTTTAAGTTATTTAGAGTCGTGACCGGAGTAGGTCATTGGAGATTTAGGAGACGGGGTAGTTTTCCAAACTCGAGAGTCGTAACCGGAGTAGGTTATGGGGTTCTTATTGTAAGGGTTTAAGTTGTCGGAGTAGATTACTTAACAATTATTAATAAGAAAAGCATTGGACGTAGGCCTTTAGAGTGTTGGCCGAACCAATTCAGAAACGCAAATGTATTCATGTTTTTCTCTTTACTTTCGTTGCACACAAAGTAGAACACATGTCGTTTAGCTTAGCTCTTATTTGTTCGTAGATCAATATTAGTTTTAGTTGTGTTTTCAAAGTAATTGTAACAGTCGATATACTGTAACATTTCTCTGTAACATCACCTTTGGTTAAGAGAAATAGAGGCAGTCAGACCACAGTCTACCATACTGTAAATTTTGCTCTGTGGCTTAATCCCTCGCCAAGGCAAAATTGTTACGGTCAGACTGACTGTTACATTTACTAGTTCTTTCTTCTTCAAGCTTTTAGTTGTCCACGTAGTCTAACTCACTTTAATGAATAAAGTCGGAGTTAAAAATTTTAAAGCTACCTAATTCACCCCCTCCCCCTCTTAGGTACTTAGGATCCATAAACTCTTCAACCATTATTGCCTCATCTTTAGTGTGCAATAAAAATACATAACAAAAATGAGTACAATCATCTATAAAAGTTACTACACATATTTTACGGCCCAAAGACGGTGTAGCATACAAATCACATAGGTTACTAAGAAATAGTTCTAAAGCCGTAGTCGATCTTTCAACACTAGGGAATGGTTGTCTAACAATTTTAGTCAACATGCAAGTGTTCCACTTATTCATATTATTCATGTCAACAGATGGAATGAACTCATTTTTAGACATTAACATCATTCTTTTAAAAAGAACATGACTTAATCAAGCATGCCACAAAACCAATGTATTTAACATCACCACAAACCATAGCACGATCAACATCATCATGATTCAAATTTAATATAAACATACCGTTGCATAAATAACCAAAGCTAATAAACAATTCATACTTACATAATACAAATTATCACTTTCAAACACTAACTTGAAACCATTTTTCGAAAGCAAAATACCAGATACCAAATTCTTTCTAATACAAGGTACATCCATACATGCAATACATGCTTTAAAGTAATACACTTTTCGGAAATAAACTTTAACACCACGGTTCCTACACCAACAATGGTAGCATTAATTTGACTCGTTTCCAATATAAGATGGACCCATCTTTCACCGGTTTTTAATCTTCAAACCATCGACGGTCTCTTTACACATGCTTGGTAGCATCCGAGTCAATTGTAAGACCTAGGGGTGTTCACCGGTCCAAACCCGGACCGGACCGGACCGAACTCTCTTAAGACCGGACCGGACCGGACCGTAAAAATGCACTAAATTTGATATTTTTTAAAGTGTGGACCGGACCGGAGACCGGTCACCAACTTTTTTGCGATCCGGAGACCGGACCGGTACGTGCCCCGGTTTGGACCGACCCGGACCTTACGGTCCGGTCCGGTCCGGTTTGCCGGTCCGGGTGAATTTTTGAACACCCCTAGTAAGACCCGAAACCCAACGATAATGGAGAAACAAAAGGAACTTATCGAGACGGAACCCAGAAAAGCAGTGTCGTGGTAAGGTAGCCACTGACTTGAAAAATATATCGGCACGACACGGTGGTTATCAACCTACAACGCCGGTACTTCCTCAAGGTTAATACTTCAGCTCTCGAACCCAACCACTCAAGTACGAGAACTTGGAACGATCAGAAATAGACCCAGGAAAACAGAGAGCATGAAGAGAGTATATGAGAGGAAATTAGAAGTATGAGAGAAGGGAGAAGAGTGTGATTTCTATGTGTTGAAACAGTACAAAAAACACTGGAAGATGCGGCAGAACTTTTGTGGTGGACCCAACTTCCGACATAGACTTCGTCTTTGCATCGGATGCGCGGCGACTATTCCGATGCAACCCGTTTCTGGCGGAACTCACATCCGTCAAGAGACATTGGCGCCTAGGAAAACAATCTGGCGCCAATGATTCCGTCGAATTAGCCGCCGCAAATCCAACGCAAAGATGAAGTTTGCGTCGGAAAATCCGATGCACAACATTTTAACATGACGCATGTTCTAAAGGAATTCATTTTAACATGACGTAGGGCTAATGTCGTACCGCTACTGTCGTTATTGCCCTTGTAATTGTTGCCTTGTGTTGTCCTTGAATTTGCGGCCATTGTTGTACCGTTGGGAGGTCCGAGTTGAGGGTGGGGTAGTATTGTACGATGTTGTGTTTGAAACGGGGGCTGATAGGTTGGTAAAATGTAGGGCACGTTGTACAGGAGAGGAGTGTCGCCTTTGTTATCGTTAAGGTTACGTGTGCCTTTTTTTGTATTCTTATTATTATTTCTGTAGTGGAGTGTAGTTCTGATTATTATAATAATAATAATAATAATAATAATAATAATAATAATAATAATAATAATAATAATAATAATAATCATAATCATAATTTAACAATAACTATAGCATGTAGTGGGTAGATATTAATAGTAAGAACACGTACATGTTGGTTAGTGTATATGTAATACTGAGTAGTAATTTCTATTCTAAGAATAATAACAGGTCGATGTAGTCTAATTAGAATGCTATCGGCTTTATTTTATACATTAAATACGTCACTATCGATATTAATTTATGTATATAATATTTTGTTAGGTTCAGAATTTGTAGAAATTTCGTGGTGAATTGTACTAATGACGTGGTGGTGACCTGCTGACTAGGTAAGGTTATCCCTACTCAGTTTACGTTGTATGTATGCATCTTGTGTGATATGTAATGGTATAATGGTGATATTGAGATTGCGGCTATGTCCCTATTGAAAATGGTTGTGTGCCTATTGAGAGAAGCTAGCGAGGCCCGGTTGATCTCGGGACCTTCCCTGATGTTTCCTCCTAGGAGAGCCTAGGAGGGGTGTGCACACTCGGACTGACGGGGCGTGACTGTGGTCGCGATAGTGATGATAAGGATGATGATGTTGATGATGATGTTTGTGACGTGGATTATACTAATATTGTTTAATGTTATCGTAAACTGATCTTGTGTGTGTATGTCTGATGTGTCTGTGATGATCCACTTGACGGTTATGGTCATTTGGGGAGCAAGGATGTATTCAGGTGCTTGATGGAATGTGTTATTGACTCGGGATACTATTTACAGGATGGACAGATTGCGAAATCATCAGAGTAGTATAGACCCTTGATCATTTATATTTCATCTTATTTACTAGACCATCACGTATACTCTTTATCTTTTGGTTTGAAGATTAGATTTTTATAATCTATTATTAAGTTGTAACATTTTGGACACTCTATTATTGTGAGTAATGATATCTGCTACCTCGGGTTACCGAGATGGTAACACCCATATTTGTTTGGGATGTTTTGTAAAGTCTCCTGGACAAATGAGGGTATTACAAATAGGTTCTGATTTTTTTTAGCGAAAATACGACCGCTAGAAGCTCCTTCTCGGTCGTAGCATATTTCATCTGGGCTTCATCGACTATTATACTAGTATAGTAGATGACACTCAGCTTCTTATCCTTTCTTTGCCCTAAAACCGCACCGTTAGCGTAATCACTAGCATCACACATAATCTCGAATGGGAGGTCCCAATCTGGGGCCTACATGATCGGTGCTATGATTAGCGATGTCTTCAACCTATTAAATGCATCAAGATAGTCATCAGTAAACTGAAAAGGTGCATCTTTAAGGAGAAGGTGTGTAAGTGGTTTCGCAATCTTAGAAAAATCCTTGATGAACCGGCGATAAAATCCGGCGTGCCCAAGGAAGCTTCTAATCCCCTTAACATTGACATGGGGCGGTAATTGCTTAATCACTTGCAGTTTCGCCTTGTCAACCTCAATGCCTTTATCAAAAATAATGTGACCGAGAACAACTCCCTGAGTTACCATGAAATGACACTTTCTCTAATTCAATACCAAATTGACTTCTATACATCTCTGCAAAATCTTATCCAAGTTAGTGAGGCAATTGGAAAAATTAAACCCGTAAACACTAAAGTCATCCATGAAAACTTCCATGATCGACTCTATGTACTCTGAAAATATGCCCATCATACATCTCTGAAATATAGCGGGGGCATTACATAATCTGAATGGCATCCTGCAATATGCGAAAGTGCCATATGGACATGTAAAGGTGGTCTTTTCCTGATCGTCAGGATGAACGGGTATTTGAAAGAACCCGAAATATCCATCTAGAAAACAGAAAAATTTACGGGATGCTAGACGTTCTAGCATTTGATCGATGAATGGTAGGGGGAAGTGGTCTTTACTGGTAGCCAGCCGTATTTATCTTCCTGTAATTGATGCACATGCGGCACCCTGTGACTATTCTACTGGGTATCAGTTAGTTTTTCTCATTTTTTACGACCGTGGTCCCACCTTTCTTAGGGACCACCTAAACTGGACTAACCCATTTAGAATCGAAAATGGGATAGATTATGTCGGCGTCTAGGAGTTTCATGACCTCCTTCTTAACTACTTCTTGCATGTTTGGGTTCAATCTACGTTGACCCTGAATTCGTGGTCTATGACCTTCCTCAAGGTTAATCCGGTGGATACAGAAATCCGGACTATGACCTTTCAAGTCATCAAGGGTGTAGCCTAAGGCTTTCTGATTCTTTCTCAGCACAACCAATAGAGTAGATAATTGGTCTTTAGTAAGAGTGGAACTAACTATGACTGGATACCTTTCGGTATCATCTAAAAATACATACTTGAGATTAGGAGGGAGAGGTTTAAGTTCAGGTTTCGATACCTCGACAGTATGTGAGGTATTTTCCAAATTGTGGACCTTCTCACTTTCCGTCTCAGTCAGTTCACGCTCTTCCAAATCTGCTGCTAACACATCGACAATAGCCTCGTTCTTTCTTGTTTCCTCTACACATGCCTCCAAACACATCAAAGCCTCAAATAGGTTCCTCAACAGGGGACCCGATAAAAAATTTGACATTGACTCTTCAATTATGTCTATAGCATGACATATGTCCTCTATCATAGGCTTAGCCATGGTCTGGGCAAGGTTAAATGCGACATTGTCACCCTCTACCTCTAGTGTCAAACGACCTTGTTTGACATCTATTACTGCCCCTGCGGTGTGTAGGAACGGTCGGCCTAAGATAATCGGGATTTGGACATCGTCAGCCATATCAAGCACAATAAAATCGACAGGTATAAAAAATTTACCTATCCTAACTGGCACATCCTCTAGTATCCCTAAGGGCTGCTTGACCGATCGGTCAGCCATCTGAATATTCACGTTAATGACTTTGAGGTCGCTCATATTTAGTTTCTTGCGAACTGAATAAGGTTTGACACTGACACTGGCACCTAACCCGCATAATGTTTTATCGATGGTCACGGTGCCTATAATGCAGGGAATAGAAAAGCTACCCGGGTCTTGTAGTTTAGGGGGAGATTTTTTCTGTAGGAGTGCACTGCACTCCGTAGTAAAGGCTATGGTCTCGGTTTCACTAAAACTTTTCTTTCGACTCAAAATATCTTTCATAAGTTTAGCGTAAGAAGGTACCTAAGTGATGAGCTCGGTGAAAGGAACCGTGACCTGAAGATTCTTCACTACCTCCATAAACCTCCTAAATTGTTGTTCCGTCTTAGTGTTGCGTAACCTACCTGAGAATGAAAGCTTAATCTGAACTGAAACCTGCTGCTTGCTGCTTTATGAACCTGAGCTGTCTACCGAATTACTATCGACTGAGGTATCAGTCGATCGACTGACCTTGTAAGTCGACCCTATTTTCTTTCCCTTAGTCGCTCTTCTGCTCTTCTCCTCAATCGGTCGACTAAAGTCAGTCGACGTTTCTTCTCTCCTTTCAGTCCACTACAAAAAACAGAAGAGAACGTGGCGGACTAAAAATCTACAAAGGCCTTTGGGTTGACCTCGTAGTAGAGGAGGTGAACTAAGTTCTCCTACAATATAATTAAAATCATATTACATTATCTTAGTTCCATTTCTTGTTAAGTTAATAATTTAACATCTGAATTCCATTTTACCAGAACTATGAACGAGCTAGGGGGGAGGCGATGTCACAAGGAGGGGAGATGATACCACGTGTTGACGAGTTTTGCTTATACCACGACGCCTCGGGGGAATTCAACAAGAAGAAACGCTTGTTCGGGATAGGAAGTGCAACTAAAGAAATGTTCAAACCTTGCATGAACCGTACCAGTACCGCGATCAATGACACTTACATACCTACCGCCGCCACCCAGCAACAGACCGATACCGACAAATTGAAGGAGGACTTGAAGAGGATGGAAGAACGTCAACTTTAACATGAACGCGAGATAGAGGAGCAGATAAGGACGATAGAGATGTTGAAGGAGATGATGGCTATGTCTGGCGAAGCTTGCAGTTCCACGCCACAGGCATAGAGGCGCGACAACAATGCCGACGATGGACATGGATTTGGCAATATAGAGGTAGACCTGGCCCATTAGGTAGACATCTCTTTAGTATTTTTAGCTCGTTATATAAATTTATTAAATCTCGAACTTCTGAATTGAATTGTAAACCATCTACTTTATCATTGTAATATATTAGTTTATTTTTGGTCATTTAGCGATGCTTGTCTTCTGCCTCGATGAGAGATTTGATGCGGAGTTTGCTTGGGATGAGCACATTTGGTTGAACGGGATGTGCTTTTGCTGCTGGTTTTCTTTTTTCAGGTGGATTTCCTAATATCGCCGCTTAGGAATTTGGTGACCTCGAAAATAGGCAACATCCGGCCAAATAAAATGAGGCTTAGGTTAGAATAGCCGACGTAAACATTTTTTCAACACGGCTTATGCGGCGGAATTGCCGCCACAAGTCCGCCGCAACAACCCTCTTTGCGGCGGATTATCCACCGCAAGATTTCTTTTTGCGTCGGACGATCCGATGCAACGTGCTTTGACTTCGCCCCCACTGATTGTGCGTCGGTCTGTCCGGCGCTATTCCGCCGCAAAATCCTTGCGTCGGAATAACCGACGCAACAATTGCCTTTTGCATCAAAATTTAATGACGGACTGTGTGCGTCGACTATTCCGACGCAAGCAGCAAATTACGTCAGATTTTAGCATTTTGCGGCGAATTATTCCGCCGCAAGACGACCTCCATTTTTGTAGTGTTCGGTCGACTGGTTTGCTCGGTCAATGCCCTCAGTGCCTGGCCAGTCGATCGACTGATATTTGTCGTCATAGACTGTTTCGCCTGGCATACCCCGTCGACTCCCGTGTTTTCCCTCCAGTCGGTCGACTGGCATCATCAGTTGATACTAACTCAGTAGACTCAGTTTTAGCAGCTGAATTGCCAGCTGCCTCAACTTCCTTCGCATCTTCAATCTAGTAGTCAAAGATGGCATCTTAGGACCATCATAGCTAGTACCACTTTGTAACAAAATAGCATTGGCGGTGTCGTGAGGCTGTTGTGGCTGGGACGGAAGAGTACGCGACTGCCTCTGAGCTTGAGATGATGCTAGTTGAGCGACATGTTTCTTGAGCATCTTAATAGCGGTGGTATGGTTATGATCACTTTTCTGGACGGTCGTTATAAGATTCATCATCATGTTCTTCATCTTGGCCATCTCCAGAAATTATTGATGCTAAGGAGAAACCTGGTTGTGCTGATTTTGTTTTTGAAAACCGGCTTGATTGAACGACTGATTACCCTACTGTTGGATGAATTCTTCGAAGAACATATGGCTGTGATTTCCGTGGTGGCGGTGTGATTGGATTCTACATGTTCTGGCTCCGGTAAGATAAATACAGATGCTGTCGGGTAGCCTCGTTAGAATAATTGGAGAATGGATTGCCCTTGTAAGGGCCAAATGCATTGACCTGCTCCATCGTACTCATACAATCCATATGATTTGAAGAACCACAAGTATGGCATACCGAACCTAGCTGCTGTTGCATGGCATGAAACGGACTGGAGCTGTGAGCTGCTAGGACTACGGAGATCCTCGATTTTTGCGGTGTGACTAGCTATCTGAGATGATATCGCAACAATGGACTCGTCGGCTGCTTCTTTCCCTTTGGGAAGATATTGACGGGGCTGACTATATTGGCTGTCATGGATAGCCATGGATTCGATTGTCTGTAAAGCAACATTGATATTGATATCATCGAATCGACCATTGTTGGGGGCATCCAATATACGGCGAGCCTCGGAGGTATACCCATTATAGAATGTAATAGTCAGGAACCAAGTATTGAGCCCGTGGTGAGGGCATTCTTGTTGCGGCTCCTTAAATCGCTCTCATGCTTCATATAAAGTCTCATTTGAGCGCATCCAGAAGCTAGTAATTTTACTTCTTAGCATTGCGTTATGCTCTGGTGGGAAATATTTTCGATAGAAAGCGAGAGCTAGGGTGCTCCAGTCGGTAATTCATAATGATCCTATAACACCAGAGTTACAGGATCATTATGAATCAGGATGAGCGTAAACACAATAATCAAACTATCAATTAATACGAACTAAAAAGTAATGACATGGTCCTCTCGGATCACTAGTCACCCTAGAATTCACCTAACGGACTTTCGCTACTTATTAGGGAATTCCATCGATTACAATGAGTCTAATCCGTTCCAAGCTTTCGATCTTAGGTCGGGATTTACAAGATACATGCAATCAATTAAGGCCTCTAATTAATTGCTCGTCATTAAGATGTTGCAAGAGCGGTCATTAAGATGTTGCAAGAGCGATTTAGTTCATAAAAGTCGATTATTCAATTACGACATAAATACATAACTCGATTCATTTCATAACTCTCCTATAACTCTAGTGAAATAAATTTAGCTAATCATGTTTACAGTAACATTAATCATATTAACAGTGATGATGATGACGGAATAAGACATGTTACTAAGAATAACAGAATGATAGAAAATATGCAAGGTCATGTAGTTACATGGACATGATGAATATGAGGATGGATGAATAATGGAAGAAATAAGAAAAACAGAAAGATTAAAAGACTACAGAAACAGAAGAAGATAAGAATTAAGAAATTTGAGAAGAGATTAACAGGAGAAAACTAATTACGTTAAACTAATAAGATCTAAAAAAGAGAAAGAAGAATAAAATCTAACAGTAGTCGGGAGATGGAGGTAGGAAAGAAGAGAAAGATTACCGAAATAGGTAATTGTAGAATTGCAGATGAAGAATAGAAATTAATAGAACCCAAATAACAATAACAACGACATTCTGAAATTGCTTGAATTAATTACTGAGAACTTGAAGATTACAGAAAGCTTGGAAGAAATAAAAATAATAACTACTTGTGTTTTGATTACAGAGAAGAAAGATGATTCAAATTGAAGAGATCCAGCTTTATTTATAGTGATGCAAGACCTTCCTAAACTACCCCCTTAAACTTCCAACCTCAATCCCCACTAACCGCTAATATTGCGCAAACACAGAAGTAGTGGGGTGAACGAAGTTTCACGCGCAAGGGAGAGATCGTGGGTAGTTATCGAAAATATCTAGGGTCAACTAGCTTTTTGGATTGAGTCGAACGGAGTTCCAGTCGACCGACTGGATGAATAAATCTGGGACGACTGACTTCCCACTCGGTCGACTAGGCTCTTCAGCCTGGGTGGACTTGCTTCCCAGTCGGTCGACTGGGGCCTTCAATCTGGTCGACTGCTTCTTTCAGTCCGGTCGACTTGTTTCTCAGTCAGTCGACTGATACGGGTTAGTCGCGTCACCGTAATCAAAATAATCCTAGATTACTACTAAAGGGTAGTCAGCGGTAAGTAGGGTCGATTCCACAGGGAGGCAGGTTGAAAATTATAAGTCAGTCAATTAATCTATATATCGAGTCACGATTATAATTGGTTGGGTGAATGACGATCTAATAGAAACTAAAATAATTAAGAAAATAAAAATATGAAATTAATCAAATAAAGAAAAGCACCAGAGTTGTCGGATCACCACGAATTAAATAAGCATACATACGATTTCCAAATAATCAGTTAAAATGAGTTAAAGAATATCGACACGGTCCTCTCGGATCACTAGTCATCCTAGAAATCACCTAACGGACACTCGCTACTTATTAGGGAATTCTATCGATTACAACGAGTCTAATCCGTTCCAGGCTTTCGGTCTTAGGTCAGGATTTACGAGATACAAATAATCAATTACGGCCTATAATTAATTACTCGTCGTTATAATGTTGCAAGAGCGATTTAACTCATAAAAGTCGATTATTCAAATATCACATATAAACTCGGTTCAATTCGTAGTTCACCTAAACTCTAGTGACGGAAAATTAGCTAAGCATATTTAGGATGATAATAATATTAACAGATTGAATCATGATGAAATACAGAATGAATGATAAACAAGGAGAAGTTACAGGAAGCAAGAGATTAGAATAAAAAGAGAAAAAGAATAAAATAACAGTAAGTGGAGAGAAGGTTAGGGAAGAAAAGAAAAGTTACCAAAATCGGAATAGAGTAGAATGAGACGGATGTAATAACAATAACCTAAAAATATGAACACTGTAAACTTCTGAGAACTAACTAAATCTTTTATATATTAAAGCTAAAGAAAATGGAGGCACCACATTCACCCATGTAGGCGGCCAACTAAGCGCTTACTTGGATATTAGATGGCGGTGAGTTGGCAATATTAATTAAAAAAATAAGTTTTAAACTTCCCACTTAACTTCTTCAACTACATAGAAGTTACATGTTAGTGGGGAGTTATAATGCAGTTTGATGCCCTTTAATAAGGCCTTTATTCTAACTTCTCTACAATTTCACTCCACCATGGCTTTCCAATTTAAACGAAAGTCTATTTCAGAAATCAAAGAAAACATGAACGCAATAATAATTAAAGCTAGAGTGATGCGCAAGTGGAAACCAAAATCGAAGAAGCTGGACAGAATTATTGGTCAGCAATCATCGAAAAAAGAGATCATATATGGCGTTGAAATGATCTTACTTGATGCTTCGGTACAATCTTTTTGTTCTCTCCTCAAGTATCTATAATTAAAAGATCAATTTTTTTCTTTCGGTACGTTTTCAATGAAAATTGCATATAAACTTATATAAACGGAGAAGAAAGATGGATGCTTTAATTGATTGTATGTTAACATGTTTTAAACATTTACTTAATTCTAAAGGCTTTCATAATCTAAGGAAAATTATTTAGATGTCATCCTTAAGTTTTAAGCCAAGTGAAGTGGCCTTACTTTACTAATCATTCCCTTTGCTTAAGTTCACATTTTTGTTGTTTTATAAGGGGGCTTTCATTAGTAGAGCTATGTGATACTTCTGTGTTTGTTTCAGGGAGTTGTTAGCTTTGCTTAATTTCACATTTTTTTTGTATGGTTTGTTTGTAATTGATGATATCTTTGAGATGGTGTAGGGTGACAACTGGTAGTGTAAAGGATTGATGAACGATGTATAAATCACATAGAGTTCTTCTGAATCACGTAGACAGTCTCACTTCTCAACAGCAGGTAATTAATTAATTCACGTATTCCTCATCATCTCTTTCTTCTGATCATCTCTTTGCTTAATTTGTTTAAGATTTTTTTAATTATAAATCATAAATTATTAATATTTATTTTTAGATGATCATGTGCCACATTTTTCTTTGTTTATTTATAAGATGTATATCCGTGATTTTTTAATAGTTCATTTTTTTCCCTAATCTTCAATTTTCTTCATTTGTTATGTATGTACTTTCTTCTCAATAACTCTCACAAGTTTATTGTAACAATATGCTACTCCCTATCTTACTATTTTTATGTAAAAATATTTTTTTTTTGTTTTGAAGAAATGTTTTTTTCCAAGAAGATCGAACACGCGTAATATGTTTGTATCAATTTATGTTAGAAATACTTGGCCATACCATTTACAATAAAGTCGTTACTTTTTCATAATCCCTTAAATTTCAGATGTGATTACTTTTCTTTGTTTCCTTAGATTGTTAATCTTCATTTTGATTTTGATTTTCCATTGTTTTTTTTGCATTAATTCGTTGTCATACGACTTGTAGTGTAAATGTAAAATCATTACCCAATCATGGATTATTTAATCTTCACTTTACCAGGCATATGTTTCCAAGTTCACTTTTTGAATTGTTTTGCTGACAAAGCTTTAAAAATACATAAAAGCAAGGCTTTGGTGGAATAATTGAACAATCTCAATCAGTTAAGCTCGGTTGTGTCACTGTATTTCCCCATCACAACAGTAATGAAGTTGAGATTGAAATTGATACAGCCAGATAGTGAAGACACGGTCTTCTTCTGCTGTTACACCGACAAAAATGGTGTCAGTGTCGAAGACGGCGAGGAAATTGGAGGTGGTGTTGCCACTGATACCACCTTTTCATGACACCACCTCTGCAATGATATTCGGGATGTTAGATCAACATGCAAATTGCTACACTTTGGTGCTTCAGGGTACACAAACAAACCCTTCCTCCCTCTTCCTTCTACTACTTCAATTCCGTAATTATCTCTGTCTATCATATGGGAGTTTTGATTGATTATGTATTGATCTTTGAAGCAGAGCACATGAAAATAAATAGAAGGGTAAAATAGACGGGGTTTGGGAATGGAGGACGTGAAGGAAATAAAGTATACATGGCGAGTAGTCCGTGAAAGCATGCAGCTTTGTCCTCCTGCTTTATGATCCTTTATAAGAATGATCAAGGATTTTTAATTCGATGGGTTCACCGTATGTACCCAAAGGATGAAAGGTATTCTCGATCTCTTTGTTTCCGAATTCTCATTTCTTTGTTCCATGGCGGCTTTCTGAATTAAAGGTTATGATTTAGATTGACTGATTGTTGTGTAGTTACTGTAGACAGTTTATGGGACACAATACAATTGAGAGTATTTCAAGGAAGTAAAGAGATTTGATCTGAGTCGATTCAAGGAAACGATAGCGCCATATGTTTCTAGCATTTGGAGGGGGACAACAATGTTCGCATGATATCAGTTGGCTAAGCTTAACATCCTCATCTTTGTTCATTTGGTTGTCACTAACTATAATTGATCATGACGAGTCTATTATCATGGATCCACTTCCAATTTGTTCCTGTATGTTTCATAACATTCGTCAATTCAATACTCCCCAAAGAAATTAGACCCGTAACTCCTTTTTTTCCACCATTCCATTCACTCTCTCACGTCTATATTTTCCCTGTTTATACATTGTCAAAGCTAATTTCTCTCCAAGACGGTAATGTTGTGGACTACGGAGAACATCTGACTGATATATACGGAGTATTGTTTTTCCAGGAGGTATGATTCTTTTGTTCGCTCCAAATCATTAATATTTCATTTTGGTCATGATGAGTCTATAGTTGGGAATGTAATTGTTCGTGTATTAGTAGTAGTCATTGCTCTTACACGAGTGTTTGATTATGTTTGACAAGTTGTTTGTTACCTTACGTTTTAGTTATATATATATATATAAGCACTTAGTAGCACTGTTATGTGATCTCTCTTTCTTACATTATGTATTTATAATTTTATATCAATATATACACTTCATAGTTCACATTTAATTTACCACCACTTGCATTTCAACAATTGCTTTCCTGTTACACCTTTTACGAATCCGATGTTTGCCCTTATCTTAGCTAATCTAGAGGTATCACTCAATTTGATGTCATAATTAAGACGGGATACTATTAGGTGATTCAGATGGGGAAGATGAAAATTCAATTCCACAAGACAAATGACCATAGCATATTGGAATATTTGAGGGTTTAATGATACCCTCAAACATGAAGAGTTTAGAAGTTTGATATATTTGGCATAAGTTTTATATATTCGGCTTGATAGAAACTAGGGTGAGACACAATAAATTTGTACCTTATAATGGTTAGATCTCAGTCTTCTATAATTTGGGCAATCTATATAAAACAATAAAAAGTCATCCTTTCTTAGTTAATTAGGATAGCAAGCTCTCAGAGGGCGACACGTGGCATGCCAAATTAAAGTCATCCCAATCCCCTAAATGAAAGTCTAATCAATGCTTAATAATCCACTCTCCTCTTCCTACTCCCCTCTTCCTTCACCTCGAAATAGAATCGCCCTCCATTACAACTCATTTACTCCTCCATTAAAGTTCTCCTCCATTAAATTTCTCGTGATTACGATGGCATCCGAAGCTCAAAAGTTCTCCTCCATTAAATTCCTGCACAAACCTGATTAGATTACTGAAATTGAAGGTGCTTCTATTACCTTCACGGAAATTTGTCGGTTCATGCTTTGTTCCTGTAGAGTTTGTGTACGGTATATTCTTGGTAATTTGAATTATTTATATGTATACCCTGACCTAGCAAAGCATTTCCGATTAATTATTTACACAACAATTAAATTATTTTCGTAAGCATTATTTCACAGTTATTTGCTCTCCGTAAATCAACCTGCAAGAGGAGAAATTACTATTGACCTCAGCAGAGTCGATTAATACTGTAACACAGATGATTTATAGTCTGTATCTTCCTGCTCTTATTTATTATTTACTCACCCAATATCAGGTCATGCCTTTGCAGTTTGGAATCCAACATTAGCCCGTGAAATGGATGATATACAGGCGGCGGAAGAACCAAACAACACCGTTGGACTTGATAGAAATCGGACGCGTATGAATAGATTTACAAGAAAGTGCATTCTTGCAAGCATGAGAGGCGACACAGCCTCAAGTCAAAGGGCTGCCCAGCCTAGGATTACCCCGCCGCAACCACAGCCTCCAATGCAGCCACAACCACAGTTAGGGTTGAATCCTCACATTAATTGCTTATACGCTCTTCTAAAAAAGAGAAATAGACACTCAAGAAGAAATATTTTGGACCAAATGAGAAAATCCAGACTTGCACCGCCTCCAAGTCGGTCAGGAAGGGGTACGAAGAGGAAAAACATCACATCAGCAGAAGGATCTACTGGGCAACCGAGCCTGAAGAAAAAAAAAGGCAGGAAATATTACCGCTCAATCCACAACCCAGCCCTGCGCTAAGAAGGGAAGGGAGAAAGCACGTCTGAAGTTGGAGAACCCAGTCGCCGAGCGATTTGCAAACAGCCCCTTGAACTTGCCCCTACCCGCAACATTATTGGTACACTTTACTGCCCTACATAACTGCTACTCTTAGATAGAAACAATTATTAATTCCATTTGGCCGCCTTGCTCCCTTTTGTAACTACATATATACAGGAACCCACTGTTCCGCCCAGCCACAAGTTGCAGCCCCCCATTTAGCAGAAACACCGCGAGTCGACCGGGTCGGAAGAACAAAAAAAAAACAGCTGTTACCGGTGCCTCGAAGAGTCACGCTCAACCTGTTGCCGATGCGTTCGGTAGTCAGTCGCCGCCTCTGAGGACCAAATAGCAACCTCCAATGCATAGAAACTATTAGTACATTCCGCTGTCCTATTGTTGTGCTCAGAACAGTTAACAATGTCATTTATCACCTAACCTCTCTTTCACTCGTGCATATGCAGCAACCCAATCTCCAACCCAAACAGGCTCCACCAGCAACACTAAAATATGCTTTCATACAGTTAAAGCCCCAACATACATTGTCCCTTGCTTGCAACTTATTGCCATGTTTTTTCATAGAATTTTTTGTTGAACCTTGGTGCTTTGGCGGCCCTACCGAGACATGTGAGTTTTGTGGTGCGGTTGTGTGGATTGAGGAGTCAGTTGGTAAGCGTACCAAACACGGACAGCCTAAATTTAGTATCTGCTGCCAGAAAGGCAAAGTGAAGTTTCCTCTGCTACATGACCCAACTGCTGACAATGTCAATGATATTCACAACTGAAACAAAAAATAACTTGCAGCGTGTAGAAGGAAACGAGGAAAAAAATACTACCGTAGACTCGGCAGAAGACGAGATGCTCCTCAATACCTCACATAAAACAGAAAATTCAGAGCGTCCGAAACAATAATTACTAAACAAATTACATTTACAAATAATCATTACATTTGCTTCATTACGCAAATTGACCATAATCTGTCTACAATGTACTGCAGAGATGAACCTAAAGCGAAAGAAACAAACATGAAGGAGATTAGCAAGGTTGGAAAGCGATTGAGATCAAAAACATCACACCACACTTAAGAGGAGCACAATTAAGCAGCCTACAAGCATTGATTGAAAAATTATTTACGTATTATTATTAGTTAAATGTGTCGTATTACAGTAAAAGATTCTTATTTAAGTACCGTTTTTCAACTATCACGAACTATATTCCAATTGGTTCAACAAGATTTGGAGGTGTGCCTTACCCAGATTCGCACATTCCTTATTTACTAGCATTGTTTTGTTCTTTACCTTACGCTTATAGTATAGTTGAGGTTCACACAACTTCACGTAACAAAACCGATCATTAAGAATTTTCACTCTTTCACCAATTGATCTCTACGTTGACAACAAACGCTCACAAAGAAGGTACTGCGCTAAAGGAAGGTCGCACAAATATACCATTGCTATCCCCGTGAATTTCACGGGCACGAAAACTAGTGTTATAGTTCTAAGTATGGTCAAAATATAGTCAATTAATCCATTGCGACATCATTCATCATGATTCAAAGAAATCGTTTCGTATCACATTGATGTATGTGCATAAAGAGGAAATTAAGACTTTTTTTTTCCTTTCTTCCTATTCTAGGATGTTGTGAATTCGTTGAATATGATATATAGGCAGGAAAGGATAATTTTATAACCATTACAACATTTGTTCTACCGTTGATAATATTATTACATATTAATATTAAATTTACAGATACAAGGAAATGCTAAATGTTAAATGTTGGTCTATATACAAGAGTATAAATTGCACGAATATGTTATCTCGTAATACAAGCGTCTTTTTGGCTAAAATGAGTTGAAATAAGTACGGAGTACTATATTGTATGTATGAAAGAATATAGTTTTCATCTCATAATGTTACATTAATTAAACACGATACGAAATATAAGTATTTTTATTGTAGAGTATTACTCGGTAGTATATACGGAGTATGTTTTAACCTATTAATTTTACATATTCTTTTTAATATTTATTAAATTATTTCTAATTAAAATATACTTCGTACAACACAATTTTAATACATCCGTGCAATTTCGCACGGGCCAAAAACTAGTAAATTATAAAAGAAAACCTAAAAAGTAAAAGTTTACATGAATCTAAACTAAACTAAACTAAAAGATGATGGGAAGATTATTGAGGAAAAAGATAGATGAAAAGATCCTAAAATTAAAGCTGTATTTAAACTGTTCAAGCCCTCGATAACTGCCATTTCTTTCCTGCTATCTTCAATCCCATTAATTAGGTAGTGGGAAGAACTGAAGAGAGTAAGAGGGGGAATGGTGGGCAGCTTCAAAAAATATCTGTCCTGAATTGGTGGCAGTATCCTATTCTGCAGACTTGGATTTTATGTTGGTAGACGTGAGATCCAAGTCTGCCTTGTAAGTTCTTCAGTCTAGGCCTCCAACGGACTTCTCCTCAGTCTACGGACTGTTTGCTGCACTTTCTCAGTCTATAGACTTGTTTCCCAGTCTATAGACTTGTTTTCCAGTCTACAGTTTTCTTACTTCCTTCTCCTCAGTCTATAGACTCACAGTCTAGTCTATAGACTTGACTCCTTTTTCTTGGTCTACAACGAATCGGTTTCAGAGCTTTAAGATTTTTGATGCAATTTTTAGCACTTTTAACTACTCGGTCTCGATTATCTGCAGAACAACAAAAGAATACCCGAGTAGCACATATGGGAGAAAATAACGTAATCCGACTCCTAAATATAATAAAATGACACGGAAATGCGTGCCTAAATAGGTGAAAAATCGAATAGGAACGGCACACATCAAATCTCCCCAAACCGAACCATTGCTTGTCCTCAAGCAATCAAACACAAAATCTATGGGAACGATATACAACTCAAAGCTATTTACCCAGACTAGACTCGCTACAAAAACTAACTCAGGCTAGCGACACTTAGAAAACATGTACTGACTCAAGCTATGGCATAATCAAAAGAATAACAGTGAACCATCAACCTTGCTAGACTTATCATTGTCGGACTCTCGCGGTTACACTCTGCTCTCATGATGGGGATGTGGAATATAAATGCGAGATAGACAGAAAGAAAGACGCTCGCCTAATCTGCGACCTATAAACGCATGCATGCAATCTAATGTGACGACAATCTCTACCAATCACTTGCACATTCTAAATAATCGAGACCAAAACACATATCGAGGCATATAACGGTGAAATGGGATATGTAAGTGATAGGTAAGAAGGGGTTATAATTTTGGGAATGTGGAGTTAATAGTCGAGCTAGGCAATCCAAACTTCCAAATTACATCACCAAAATACCGACCACACAAACGATAAAATCAACGTGGATTAAAGACGTATTCTCCATATCAAGCTTATTTCACCCAAATCGACTCCATAAAATTATCACAATGAGGTATCAGAGTCCACAATTCATATCTTTTTCCACTTTTCTTTTATTCTTTTTTTTTCTTCTTTTTTTTTCAACATATATATACAAGAACCGAAACATATATATATACACCAAACCGACTTATCTTAACCAACACATCAATATCACCATGCTAGCTCAACTAGGGTAGGCAATTTAGGCTCGTGGTTAATCTTGTGGTGAAGGGATAATTCAATTTTTGAGTGAAAACGAAAACGAGAAAGGGAAATAAAAGAGGAAAAGGTAAAGCCTCAATACATGCTATAGTTACGACCCGAATGCACAAAGACTTAAGAGACGGACTTCACACTTATGCAAATTGATGTTACATGCGAAATAGGGAGAACTACTCTCATTCCTAAATAAATCGATCATGGATGTCATCGGTTTCATATGGCTCTAATCCTCAGAATTTAAGTAATTTGCCGACAATTTAAGCCAAGTTTATTCGTTTGCTGAAATTACAATTGATTTATGCCATAACTCAAGACTCGATCAAGTAAACTAAAGTATCACTAAAATGAAAAAGTTAATGAAATGAGAAAAGAAGAGGCAAAAGCATTTTCATCATTGTTGCTTAACCCGCTCCGACACCTAATATGACTCAAAAATTGGAAAAAAAAATGCATGCTGAAATGCAGAAAAGATGCAACTACTTCAAATTTAGTTACCCTCCCCAAATCAAATAATACAATGTCCTCATTGTATCACAAATCGGACAACAGAGGAGAGGAAAAAGCAACTAAATAAGCAACTAAAGAGTGAGGGTGAGAGATACCAATTATGTACAAGGTTCCCCAAACCAGACCTTAATCATGGTCAAACTCCGACCTCGGTTTCCGTGCCCACTTGGTCCGACTCGATATGCTCGGCTCTTCTAGCTAGCTCGCTTAGTTTGTGACTCCTCGTGTTCCACTGTACCTGTAAAGTTCAACAAACAAACACGGCAAACACGTAAAATCACAGAGATACATATAATCCCAGGAATATGTAAAATTCAAACCTGAAACTCGGAATTCAGCTACCAGGGCTGAACACCTGACAACTACAATCAACCGACAACTCAGGAGGCTGACTGAAAGACGGAAGGTGAACGACGGGAAAGACGGAACAGCCGACGGGGATGACTGACAGCGGGAGTTGAATTGCTGACCGACAGATTGACAGAGGATGGCGAAGGGAAGAGGATTGAAGGTGGAAGATGGAGCGGCAATGACGGAGGGGTGGCGGAGACGGCAGCAGAGGGAGGACGATGGGTGGATGATGGAGGAGAGGTTAGGGTTTGGTGAGGGCGAAAGCAGCAGAGGAGTGATGGCGAAGGGACGGAGGAAATGAATGGAGAGGCTGACGAGCGGTGGTGTGGTGGTCAGGCGATGGAGATGAGCGTCAGAGGTAAAATGGCGGCAGAGATGGCCTGTAGAGGGCGGCGTGGATGGTGAATAACGACGAAGTGATTGGCGGCAGAACTGAGCGGCGGAAGCAGATGAAGGTCAGGCGAGGAGAAGCGGGTAGACTGGGTATAGGTTGTGGGGTGGCGGAGACGGCGAAGTCAGGCGAGGGGTGGAGTGGTGGGGTTGGGTAGACTGGGCTGTTGAAGAGTAGACTGGGGTAAGGCCGGGAATAAGTCGGGTAGGGTGGGTATATGGGCTTGAGTCGGGCAGGGGGTTGGAAGACTGGGGTTAGACTGGGATAGGGGCGAAGGGTGAGTCTATAGACATAAGTCTGTAGATCTGGAAAGCATTAACTCCGTAGACTGGAGCAGACTCAGTCTGGCATACTTCACTAGACTCAGTCGCTTACTAATCCTGCATATCAGTATCCTCAATCTCACTCACTAAAATTAATGTAACTACTTTATTCGGACTTAAAAATAAAAAAAAAAATACCCGGGTTGCCTCCCGGCCAGCGCTGGTTTTTACGGTCCCGCACGACCTTGATTCGGCCACTTCATCATTTTATTTAAAAACCGAATCAACGCCCTCAGTAGCATGTCATATTCCCGAGCGTAAGAAATATGAAAACATATATAAGTGCATGATAAGATGTTAGTAGCAAATATAAGAAATATGGAACGGGACATCTCATCACGGGCTGTAAGACCAATTTCCACCTGAAACACTGAACTAATCCTCTTGTCAGCAAAACATAAGGAATCAATGTTAACATCAAAAATCAAATTGTCAGTGTTCATAGAAAAATGGTCAGGAATTAACGGAAGTGGGGCTGACAAACATAGAGGAGGAAAAAGAAGTGGAACGGAGGGAACAAAGGACAAAACCGTAGAAGGAGAAGGGATAATGGGCAAAGAAACTGATGACTCCTCTACAATGTCGCCCTCATACTCGTCCCATCGAACCTCAATATTGTCCTCGAACGTGTCATTCTCATATCGGTCCCACTTGACCTCAAGCTCCGGATCAAAAGGTTCTTCACGAACATCATCACATAGATTCTCACAAAATGTAGCCTCGAGACTCGTGTCATAGCTTTCGTCACAACATGTCTCACAGTCAAAACAAGGATTCTCAAAAATATTCACATCATTATTCTCACCGATGAGTTCATCATTAGTCAAAGAAAGTGAATAATCGGGTTTCACGCTTTCTTCGGCTAGCCAGTCGAAATAATCTACTGCCTCTTTGTAGGACTTGCTTTTGAAATCCTTACATGTAGAATATACATAGGCCTTAGTAGACTCCGTCATACCCTTCAGAACGGTAAGAACAAGTGTTTCATTCGTGAAATATTTTCTATTTAGAGAGCCAAGCCAGCTGCAAAACCGTTGTATATAAGCTCCAAAAGTCTCATCGGGCTCCTACGGAAAATCTATAACAGTTCTCATGGAAAACAGTGAGATCGGTCTCAAGGAATAGATATTCTCCGAGACGAGAGATAAATTAATTAACTAACAAATAAAATTGCGTTGCCTCCCCGGCAACGGCGCCAAAATTGATACGGGTTAGTCGCGTCACCGTAATCAAAATAATCCTAGATTACTACTAACGGGTAGTCAGCGGTAAGTAGGGTCGATTCCACAGGGAGGCAGGTTGAAAATTATAAGTCAGTCAATTAATCTATATATCGAGTTACGATTATAATTGGTTGGGTGAATGACGATCTAATAGAAACTAAAATAATTAAGAAAATAAAAATATGAAATTAATCAAATAAAGAAAAGCACCAGAGTTGTCGGATCACCACGAATTAAATAAGCATACATACGATTTCCAAATAATCAGTTAAAATGAGTTAAAGAATATCGACATGGTCCTCTCGGATCACTAGTCATCCTAGAAATCACCTAACGGGCTCTCGCTACTTATTAGGGAATTCTATCGATTACAACGAGTCTAATCCGTTCCAGGCTTTCGGTCTTAGGTCAGGATTTACGAGATACAAATAATCAATTACGGCCTATAATTAATTACTCGTCGTTATAATGTTGCAAGAGCGATTTAACTCATAAAAGTCGATTATTCAAATATCACATATAAACTCGGTTCAATTCGTAGTTCACCTAAACTCTAGTGACGAAAAATTAGCTAAGCATATTTAGGACGATAATAATATTAACAGATTGAATCATGATGAAATACAGAATGAATGATAAACAAGGAGAAGTTACAGGAGCAAGAGATTAGAAGAAAAAGAGAAAAATAATAAAATAACAGTAAGTGGAGAGAAGGTTAGGGAAGAAAAGAAAAGTTACCAAAATCGGAATAGAGTAGAATGAGACGGAAGTAATAACAATAACCCAAAAATATGAACACTGTAAACTTCTGAGAACTAACTAAATAAATTATAAAAGAAAACCTAAAAACTAAAAGTTTACATGAATCTAAACTAAACTAAACTAAAAGATGATAGGAAGATTATTGAGGAAAAAGATAGATGAAAAGATCCTAAAATTAAAGCTGTATTTAAACTGTTCAAGCCCTCAATAACTGCCCTTTCTTTCCTGCTATCTTCAATCCCATTAATTAGGTAGTGGGAAGAATTGAAGAGCGTAAGAGGGGGAATGGTGGGCAGCTTCAAAAAATATCTGTCCTGAATTGGTGGCAGTATTCTATTCTGCAGACTTGGATTTTATGTTGGTAGACTTGAGATCCAAGTCTGCCTATTAAGTTCTTCAGTCTAGGCCTCCAACGGATTTCTCCTCAGTCTACGGACTGTTTGCTGCACCTTCTCAGTCTATAGACTTGTTTCTCAGTCTATAGACGTGTTTCCCAGTCTATAGACTTGTTTCCCAGTCTACAGCTTTCTTACTTCCTTCTCCTCAGTCTATTGACTCATAGTCTAGTCTATAGACTTGACTCCTTTTTCTTGGTCTACAACGAATCGGTTTCAGAGCTTTAAGATTTTTGATGCAATATTTAGCTCTTTTAACTACTCGGTCTCGATTATCAGCAGAACAACAAAAGAATACCCGAGTAGCACATATGGGAGAAAATAACGTAATCCGACTCCTAAATATAATAAAACGACACGGAAATGCGTGCCTAAATAGGTGAAAAATCGAATAGGAACGGCACGCATCATCGACTGAGGCCTTCAGTCTGGTCGATTGTTGCTTCCAGTCTGGTCGATTGCTTCTTTAATTTCAGTCTTGTCGACTGAAGTTAAACATTGATGTTGTTCGACCCAACTGGAGCCTGAGAAGCTGACTTATGTAGGTCGGCTCGACTGAGTTTGCTAGTCGACTTGACTGGTGCTTATACTGATAATTGATTCGGAGATCAGGCCTATTTAAGTTCTTCTTATTTGGGTTTGTCTTTCAGCTTCTATCTTCACTTGAGTTTCCCACAACGACTCGGTTTTAGAGCTTTAACGAATTTTGACGTGTTTTTGAGCTCTTTTGACTACTCGGTTTAAATTATCTGCAAAATAACAAAAGAATACCCGAGTAGCACAAATGGGAGAAAATAGCGTAAATCGACTCCTAAAATTAATAAAATGACATAGAAATGCATGCCAAAATAAGTGAAAAATCGTATAAGAACGGCACGCATCAGGAAGTTGTGGAGAAAAGAGAAAATAACACAACCTAGCTACCCAGCTCCGGGAGCCGCTCACAAAGTCACAAATTTCATAATTGCATTGTAAATCTTAATCACCTTAATGGAGGAAAAAATCCATGAATTTGTGCTTTAGAGATGGAAGGATCATACCGCATTGATATATTGCGCAATGACCAAGAGCTCTTTTTCCCATTGCTGTCACTAATATATAAATTATCTGCCAAGTAAAGTCCCAGCTAGCATCCTCTCTCAGCTAGCTAATTTTAAATTGGTTATTTTATGAGAATAATCCAAACTATTATACAGCTTATTAGAATAATTTGAAGTAGATATAATCTCATTAATTATAGTCCCAATTTTAAGTATCTTATTCTCAAATTAGACTCATTGAATATTTACCTTTTATAAAAGGTTAAAAGTAACCTGATATTTCTCTCTCCTTTTTTATCTTCCGTTACCACCTTCGTCACCATCATCAACCTTCATCAAAATCAACTCCACCGCCGATACACCATCATCAACTCCCCCCAACTTTATTTTCGCACCAACCAACTCCACCACCGATTCATCCTCGTCCTTTGTGCAAGTGCGTGAACATCAAATCCAACTCCATCACCGGTAACGGAACCATTCGGTCTAGATCGGACCGAACCAGGTACATACCAGACCGGTCTTCTTTCCGGACCACACTTTAAAAAAAACAAATTTAGTATATTTTTCCTGTCCATACCCGATCTTAAAGAGGTCAGGTCCGGGTCCCCTCTAACTGGTCTGTTCTCCGGGTTTATATTTTTGGGGTGACTGATCTTCGGGTTTATCTAGTCCAGTCCGGGTTTGGACCGGTGAACACACCCCTATGAGGGGTCTAAGGCATGGTTAGAGGAAAGGTCAATGTTAATTTTAAGGAGTGGTGACCGGTAAAAAAAAGTAGCCGGTCATTTAGACTGTTATGAGAGAATGATACCCAAGATTCGGATTATTATGAGATTGCATGTACTTGGGATTATTCTAAGAAGGTGGGTAGTAGTTTAGATGATTCTCATGAAATAACTCTTTTAAATTCGGGTGAAACCATGGATACACATTGATATTATTTCTCAATGACCGAGAGCTCATTTTCTTATTGGTTCCACTAGATAAATTATCTGCCAAGTAAATTACATGTAGGTCTACGGAGAGACCGTCCTCACTAAATTAGCGCGAGACATAAGTGAAGAGTTTATGGATTCCTAAGTACCTAAGAGGGGAAGGGGGTGAATTGGGTACCTTTTAAAAAATTCAACTTAATCTTTGATTAAAGTAAGTTAAGTGAAAGTAGAGAACAAACAAGTAAAGAAATAATAAACATAACATGTAACGGACAGTCAGACTGTTACGCTTTGTCTTAGCAAGGAGTACGGCTACAGACCAAAGCCACAGTATGAGCAACTGTTGTCAAACTGTATTCGATTCGCTTAGCAGAATGAGAAGCTACAGACAAATGTCACGGTATAGGCGAATGTTGCATGTAAAGATATAGCACAACTAAAACTAAGGTTGAACCTTGAGCAAATAAAAGAAAAGGTAAATAACATGTTTTATCAAAGAGATGCAGCGAAAAATAAAGAACACGATATTTTTGAATTGGTTCGGCCAACACTCTAATGGCCTACGTCCAATGCTTTTCTTAATGCTTTTCTTTAGAAATCTATTCCGAATTCAAAAGACCCTTACAATAATAAAGCGACCCATAACCTACTCCGGCTATGACCAACAACCTACGCCGGTTGCGATTTTGAGTTTACGAGACTACTCCGTCTCTAACTCACCAATGACCTACTCCGGTCACGACCAATAGCCTACTTCGGCTACGACTCTTAATAACTTAAAAAAGTTACAAAGATTACAATTCTAACCAAGTTAGACAAAAGTGTATCTGATTCTGTATAACAATGTGTTCGACTGTAACTTTGAAATTACTGAAGACTTTTCGAAAATACTTTGCAAAATGATTTATGATTTAAACCTTTTAAAGAACAAAATGCAATATCAGATTTAGAGTTGATGTGTTTGAAAGTCTTGAGAAATAAATGAAGCAAACGGGTTTCATTTATAGTAGATGTGAAAATTGGATAAAAGAAAGATACATCATTTCAAATCCAAAGGTTGATAGAAATCATTGCTTTTCCAATGGATAAATGGAAAAACCATGAGGTAGAAGTAAACAATTAGCAAAGTTGAGTAGTCAATTCATCCTTCCAAAGTAATGAATGCTTCTTTGGAAAAACTTGGGAAAGAGGTTCATTGTTGCACAAGAAACAAAGCCATCCTTTTTTCTCAGAAATCAGATTTTTTCTCGGGATCATGTCTTCCTAATTTTTGTATACATTCAACTCCACTTGTCACTTATGTCTTTGACACATTTGTCGATGCACGTTTTACAACATCGATGTTATTCATTTTACATTAACAAAAATTATAAAAATTTGATATTTTTAATGTACTCATAAAGAGGAATCAAACAAATTCCACATGACTATATTCTTACTTATAGATTGTCGAAAATATTGAATTTCTTTTTAGCAATAAATAGTGTCAAAAAAAATATAAGTGACAAGCGGGGTTGAATGAAGGGAGTATAATACTACTCCCTCCATGTAAATCATAGTGGGTTGGAGGGACATGTTTGATATTTTTACAAAAAGTAGTTTCACAAAATGATACAGAGTGTTTTCAAGTTATCTGTAACGTATAAATAGAGAGAAAAATGAAGTGAAAGTAATATATTGGAGATCGTTCAAATGTAACCGGCCATCGGATTGATCGGAAAGAGTACACTAGTTCAAATGTAATGTACGGACATATTTTCATTAGAGCAACAACAATAGGCGTCCATTTGATGGGTTCATTGGAATGGACAAACGGATGGATGTTTATGATTGTTGTTGGGCAAAGTACGTAGGAGTTTGTCCATACAAGTTTGTAAATACAAACTTGTCCATGGAAGCAATTGGTGGGCCATGTGATTTTGTTTTTCTTTTGTTTATTCCACCAACATTTCACATCATTTCTAGCATTTCACACACATTTTTTTTAACATTTCTTTTGTTTGTTCCAATTTAATTTTATAAGTTATTTATTTATTAAAAACTATTAGACAACAATAATATAAAACCATTTATATGACCGTTTTAATTTCTTTGCTGACATTAAGTTTCCACACCAACAGACTATTCATAATATGATACTCGAGTAAGTCTTGTTTGTGACGAAATCACCCGTCGCATTGATATAACAGATCAAATAATGACCGTTTAGATATACCGGATCAAATAATGACCGTTTAGATATACCGGATCAAATAATGACCGTCTTATTCCTTCGTTCTAAATTAATATTATTTGACCCGTCACATTAAAATGACGGATATGATCGTCACATTAAAAAATATTATTAAAAAACCTTTTGTTGTTAATTTAAAAATGTAATGTTAATTTATTAAAAAAATATTATGATGTTAATTAAAAAATGAAATGTTTTGATAGAAAATAATAAGTAGTGTGGGTAGATTGTGTGTGAGACCCATTTATAAACTTGGATGAACTTGTGCTATGGTTGACATTGGTTCTTTGGAGTTTGAGTTTGTAGACAGTGATATGGCAGTGATGTGACGAAGAATGAACTTGTATGGACGTTTGTTATTGCTAATGCTCTTAGTTGCGTATAAAAATCACATGCACAATGTAAGTGTATATGTTACCCATCCTTGAATAGAATCTTACAAATATCTTGGCCCACTAGTTCCCTATTTACTATTTGTAGGAGTGTAGTTGTCAAGAGAATCTGATTAATAACATTCCCATTTCTAAGGCTTCATTCATAGGTTGTCTAGATTCACCCGTAAACAACTTTTTCAGCCCTATTAATTATTAAATACTCCTACTCAAAGTGTAGACGTAACGTAATTCAAAGAACCTAGCCTTCCTTGAATCCATCATTCATCCCATACTCGTTTTTTCTCTTGTGTTGCTAAATATGCCAAAACTGAAGATCATAAAAAAGCACCACAAACATCTCAACAATCCTTTCCCTTCACCCCCAAAAGCGTTGCCTATAATCCAAGGAAACCTGTCTTTTGATCCCCATGCACTCTCATCTCACCATGTTTACTCCATTGGAGCCCATTTCCAAGTTGTTTGGAGCTCCAGCAATGGTGGGTATGTCTCAATATCACACGATAGTAACCCCAAAAGGTCACTCTGGTCAAGCATCCCCGGCCAGGCTTTTGTTTCAGCTGCGGCGGTTGAAACGGAAGTGGAAGAAAGTCGAGGCTCATTCTCTGTGAAAGATAACAAGATTCATCTCATATGTAATCACCAAAGTATTGATGATATAAAAGTGATGAATAATAATAATAATAATAATAATAATAATAATAATAATAATAATGCTACTGATATTATTCCTGATGACATCAAAAACGCAACTGCATCTCCTGTTTTGCTCATCACAGGATGGGTTCTTAGCATGAAGAGGAGGAATAAGATGGGAAATGTTCGGAAATTCGGTCTTCAACAACAAAAACAACTCTTGATTGATCATGATCATGTTGTTGCACCACCGTATTGTTCTGCTCAGTATTGGGTTATCTTCTATGAGAAAAACAATCATCAATTTGGATTTCAAATGAAGCTTGGTCAACCAAACTTCGAGTTTCATCATCCAAATCCAAAACCAAAAGGCTTTCATCACAGATTCTGGCCACAAAGATTGGGTCTTCGGTGGTTCACTAAAGGGTTTAAGGCTGTAAATTCAAAGGAAGAAAACCGATTATTCGGGTTTAACAGGATTTGCATGACTTACTGGAGTGAAGAAAATGAGAAATTCTTTGGTTTTGGAGAACAATTTTCACATATGAATTTCAAAGGGAAAAGGGTACCCATATTTGTCCAAGAACAAGGGATTGGAAGGGGAGATCAACCCATCACTCTAGCCATCAATCTGGTTAGCTATAGGTGCTTCATTTTGACTCATCAACCTCTTTCATTAATATCCTTCCTCATCATCTAACTCTTGAAAAAGCTACAAAACTCCAACCTAACTCATCCACCATCATTGACTAACTATAATTACTTTAAATTACACTAAACCTACTTGTTTCCATACCAGTACCAGGCCTTGCTTTGTGGAGATACGATACCCATGATAATGAATCTTCACCGAGTCGGTCATTATTGCCTGGTATCGGTTGTTTTGCCATGAATGCAATAACAATAAACCTCCAAGCTCTTTACAAACTGGTCTGACTCTAAAATATAATATGACGCCTACTTAATTTTCATCAAAAAAGAACAGAGAAACAAAAAAAAAAACGTTGATGTCACTATCAACTGGATGAAGAAATGTACAGTAACATTTTGGAGCAAAACATGAACAGTTAAAAACTACTGAAATTATCAGGAAAAAAAATGATTGTAAAATGTTTAAATTACAATAATAATGCATGTTCAAACTTTTGTTGCAGGGCAGCAGGTGACTGGAGTACAACCTATGCTCCGTCTCCGTTCTATATGACATCCCAGATGAGATCTCTTTATCTGCAAGGATACGACTACACCGTCTTTGACTTAACGCAACATGACAGGGTTCAGATCCAGGTAAACTGAGCTATATATACTGTTGCATTCAGTAACCCCAAAGAATAAACCCATGTTACTCAGACTTCACTGCAAAGAGAGGCGTGGATGCGCTAAAACAAGGTGCCTAAGTGTGTTGCCATGGCAAAAAGTGTCAATGTCGATGCATGGCACAAAAGTAAAGTATAGAGAATAAGCAATTATCACATACTTAAAACAGTATCATGACAGAATTCCTGACAGCGGTGGTTTACACTTGGTAGGTACATGGGAATTCAATGGAAGGAGTAATACTGCATGGGAAGTCACCTACTGAGCTAATTGAGAATTTTACAGAAAGTATAGGGAGACCACCAGAGCTACCTCACTGGATCATATCAGGGGCTGTGGTCGGAATGCAGGGGGGAACTCAGGCGGTGCGAGATACATGGGACATGCTAAACACTTATGATGTCCCCATTTCATCGTTTTGGTTACAGGTACCATCCATCACTAACTTACCACCACTAAATTGCTATTAAACTTACCATCATTTTGAGAGCGATTTGAACTTAGTGTCATGTCAGAAGTAGTATCATGTCAATAGACTGACTACATGTATCTAAAGCATGCATGGTTTAGGGGTGAGTCTTTGTCGTTGAGGCACAAGTGTGATTAGTTGAGTATGACTCAGGATTGGGTTGGCCAAAGAGAGACGCTAGTAGGATCACAGCTATGGTGGAACTGGGAGGTAGACACAACGCGATACAAAGGATGGAACCAACTAGTTAAAGATCTCAACAGCCAGCATATCAAAGTGATGAGTTATTGCAACCCATGTCTAGCTCCAGTAAGATGCATGCTTCATTCTATACTATATGATCTCTAATTGTTGAGCTACGTACATACGAATCACAAAATAAATAATGTAATTAGATGAATGGTGTTGCTGCAGAGTGATGAGAAGCCAAACAGAGTAAGAAATTTATTTGAGGAAGCAAAAAAATTGGACATTTTAGTGAAGGACATGGATGGGGAGCCATATATGGTACCTAATACAGCCTTTGATGTGGGGATGTTAGACCTGACACACCCCGACACAGCACCATGGTTCAAGCTGATTCTAAAAGAAATGGTTGATGATGGTGTCAGGGGATGGATGGCTGATTTTGGTGAAGGCTTACCAGTAGATGCTACACTCTATTCAGGCACGTACGCTTCTTATATATGATGGAATAAAGCAAAATATATAACGCGTATTAAACTACTGTCAAATCCTTATTCTGAACAATAGACTGAGATACGCGGATTATTCAGGTGAGGATCCTATAGCAGCACATAATAGGTACCCTGAACTGTGGGCTCAGTTGAATAGGGAGTTTGTGGACGAGTGGAAAGATTCTTGTGTAGGTAAGGAGAAGAAAGATCCTGAAGAAGGTCTCGTCTTCTTCATGAGGGCAGGTTTTAGAGACAGTCCCAAATGGGCAATGCTATTCTGGGAGGGGGATCAGATGGTCAGTTGGCAAACAAATGATGGGATCAAAAGTTCTGTGGTTGGCTTGCTGAGTAGTGGACTATCCGGCTACGCTCTAAATCACAGCGACATTGGTGGCTATTGTGCAGTGAACTTACCTCTAATTAAGTATCACAGGAGCGAGGAGCTGCTTTTGCGGTGGATGGAACTAAGTTCCTTCACCACTGTGTTCCGGACCCATGAGGTGAGTCCTACAACCACCAAACAATTGTACCCAGATATGCTGTGTTATACATGTTTCCCTGGAAATGACTGTCATTAGCACCATCGATTAAGCACATAAAAAGTAAGGAACAAATCACATATGAGCAGCTTGTACATAATTTAAAACACAACCAACTTTACAAAGCCTTACCCTGAAATTTGTGTCAAGGATAGCATCGATTGACTTCTGCTTTGCTGTTCCACGAGCATAATCCAAAACAAAAGAATACGGAGTTTTTAGCCCCATCGGAACATGGAAACTCATACGAGTATTATTTTATAAGAACCATAAATAATTTCTTACCAGGTAAAGACCTTCAAAGCCAAAATCATTGTTGGATAATTTGGTAGCTAATCTTCTTTTTATAAATCTGACAGGGGAATAAACCGTCTTGCAACACCCAGTTCTACTCTAATCACAACACATTATCACATTTTGCGCGGTTTGCAAAGGTGTACAAGGCTTGGAGGTTCTACAGAATTCATCTTGTAAAGGTCGGAATTTTTATTATAAGAGCTGAAGTTTAGAATCATACTGTATATAGTACGGAGTGCAACATACTGTAATATTTAAGATTTAATCAACAGTATAGTTGTTGAAACAGGAAGCTTCTGTGAAGGGACTTCCAGTCTGTCGGCACATGTTTCTTCACTACCCAGAAGATGAATATGTTCAAACACTGACGTACCAGCAGTTCTTGGTAGGATCAGAGATCTTAGTTGCACCAGTCCTCGACAAAGGCAAAAGGGACGCAAAGGTCTACTTTCCTCTGGGAGAGACTTGTTCTTGGCTACATGTTTGGAGTGGCAAAGAATATACAAGCATGGGTGGTACTGAAGCTTGGGTAGAAGCTCCATTAGGTTATCCGGCACTATTTGTAAAGTCTGGAACTGTAATTGCTGAAACTTTCCTCAAAAACTTGAAAGATTTGAGTATCCTCTGACAAGTCAAAATAAAAAATTTGGAATCTAAAAAAAAGAATATGGGCTTCAATCCTCAGAAATTTAACATTCAGACACCTTTGAGCCAATATATAAGAGCAGTACTGAACTTCAAACCTTCAGCGGCCTATGCAATACGCCCTCTCGTCTATATATAAACTCCCTGGTTTCCGTTTTGCCGTGTCCATAAATAGACTCATTTTTTTATGCAAAATAAACCAGGGACCTTACTCATGAACGGGGGAAGTAGAATACTGTAACAATGCTTTATATACCAATGGGCTAAGAAGAAATACGATTCTGTTCCTCAACTTCAAACTTATTGGAGTGCAGGCTTGAACCTTCAGGAATTCCCAGTGGTGGGTTGTAACAAGAGCAATTATCAACAGTAAATAACTCCCACTTCTTGATACCACACTTATCTAAAGCACTAACTAATCTCGGAGTTTCTGTTTCATTGGGGCACCTTCCATCTGGACTAACCAGGACGCCACCTGTGTAGGATTGTCCTGCAGCTCGAGCAGCGCCATGGTAATGAAACAGTCCCCAGCTGAGATCATCTGCAACATCCACAATTGTCCAAAACTCATTTGACACAACACCGTTATCTAAAACACTGAAAAAGAATGTGCCTGGATTCTTGCCACGCTTGACTCGGTATCGTCTTCTCCTCCACACAATTCCATCATCTATAGTTTTGACTTGGAAAACAGGTTCATACCAAAAGGACCCTCTGGCCTTTCCTCTGTAAAAGAGTTGGTACTGGCAAGGAAATTGATCATAAGCCGGGTTTTGACCGGCTACAACACGCCAACTCCAGTCTAACTTCCCTAACCAGCCAACAAAGAGATCCTCAGCCATTTCGTGATCCAACATTGAGCCTCTGAACAAGGTCATTGGAGGAACATACGGCTTCTCCGGAAGCTTTGCATCCAGTTGCAAGCAGTTATGCTTTTGTAATACACAAAGCGAGAATGCTTCTAGATATGGACTTTCATAAGACGCAATGCAGCGGTAGTTGCAAACCTGATCGACAGGGCTGCAGTTATTCAAGCATTGGAGGGCCTTCCTACAACTTGGATCCAACAAGCAATTCAGAACCTGGGTCCCACAATTCTTGACCATGCAGCTTAGTGTAGAAAACCCTTTTGCTCGCAAATTTTTTAAAACGGGGACAGGTCTTACATAAGCGTTGATTATAACCAACAATGAAAATCTAATATCATCTGAGTTACGTCTATCCCAGGCCTCGGTAACAGTCTGCACGACTTCAGTTTTCTTCTTTCGTTCCGTTGACCCTGGGAATCCGGATAAATTGGTGAAAAAGTGTCCTTCTATTTGGGTGTTGATAAAAGTCCCTCCTAGTTTATTTACTAGTTCAGGCGAAGACTCGAAGCATATTACATTGGGAATGTTGTGAACATGATCCATAATCCAGTTTACGGTTGGTTGTCTCTTAACAGCAACCAGCAAGAGTATATTCGCGTGTGCAATCTGCTTCGCGAGGCTTGATGCCACAAGTTGAGTGTCAGTGTCAGGGAAAACAAGCATCTCATATCCTTCATCTACCCATTTTAGTCTTTCCGCCTGGTCAGATGGAGGTGAGAGATAAGATGGAGTACGTGTTAGTACTATTGAGTGAGATTGAAGATGGAGATATGATAGATATGGATGAGACTACTTACGGTGTGTAGGAGAACATGTTGCCAGGGAGCAGAGTGAAGAGGACTGAGGCTGCCTTCTCCAAAGATGCATATAATATTGACAGGCTCGGACTCAGGGGGAGTTTGCAGGGATGGAGATGATGATACATTATTGAGTCTAGCTCTGGGAGCAGGAGCAGTGGCAGTAATCGTCCTTGGAAAATGAAGTGGAGAGCTGCTGGTATTGGGCGTGAAGGTGGTGACTGAAATAAGTCGCGATGATGATGATGATGAAACAGTGGATGCTGGGACTAGAAATGAGCATGAAGGAGAAGAAATTGTGTTACGAAGCAAGCCTGCTGCATCCATCTTCTTCTGTTGATGTTGATGTTGATGTTGCCCTTCCACTTCCAATTGATCCTATATATCGTATGTATGGAGTAAATCAGTAACAGACTAATAATACGTAGCGTAGACAGTAGTACTCCTACAGACTACAGTAGTACCTCGACACCGTCACCGGCCTAATGACACAACTTTTTGTTCACCTTAGCTTCCTGGCTTGGCTTGCCTCCATCATACTCGTATATATTCCATTTCTATCCTATTATCCCAACAACATAAATATCCATCCCTCATATTTCTTAAAACGACTCCACTATTTACATTTCACATGCATACCAGAAACATTGTTATTTCCGTAAACAATGCTTTAACCATCCAAGAACGACTGTCCATTCTATCCTCAGTGAGTCCCAAAACAATCAAAGAAAAAAAGACGAAAGTATAACGAGGGTGTAGAATATGTAATTCCGTTGTCTATTTGATCATATATATATATATATATATATATATATATATATATATATATATATATATATATGTGTGTGTGTGGGACTACTGTCCCCTCTGTTAGTGACCATGACAAGAATGTTACGACACATTCATCAATTACTAACAGAGGGGACAGTAGTCCCACACACACACACATATATATATATATATATATATATATATATATATATATTCTCCAGTATTTCTCCCAAAAAAAGGGATCATTTTCCATGGATATGAGAATGGGATGGAGGTGCAGGTGCAGGTGCAGGTGCTCTAATCTAACAAAACCAAAAATATTTGACACAAAGTACATATATGCCATCACGAGGAAAACTAAACCGGATAACACAATAATAGTATAGCAAGCAAGGCGATTGTTAAAGACTTAAAGTGAATACGAGTAAGAAAAATATTAAGTAGTTGTCGTACCTGCCTTAATTAGTGATGAAGGGAGAGCAACGCAAGGAGAGAAATAAAAATGACCTCAAATAAGTGGAGTGGAGCATGTCATCGTCATGTGATGTGAGATTATTTGAGTGGAGAGAGATCGATTTTTCTCGACTTCCTCTTGTGCAAGTACTCACCTACTCACATACTCACCACTTCCTTCAATCCAATCTTCTCGTTTTTTTTTTCATCGGTTGGAGGAAGTATATGATTATCTACTAGTACAAACCCCGTGATAAAATCACGGGGTTGTTTTAAGAAAATATCATCGCCCCTTTATTATAATAACGACGTATAAAATTTTTTCTTGAAAATCCAAAGTAGACATGGAACACGGACAGTATTAGTTAAAGGATTGCATAATATCGAGCTTACGCTTGTGAAATCAATAACTATTACGGTATATAACAGCGTTCTACTTCATATGATTATTTCATTTGTGTTGAAAGATAACAACACCATGTAAGAAATCCAAAAAAAATCTCAAAAATCCAAATAAAAGGTTTTATATTTAACCCCGAAAACAACTGAACTACAGTGTAGTGTACTCCCTCTCATCCATTCAATTCTTTATATAGATCCACCATTTCTCCTCACTAAGCGGTCTCACGTAAATAATTGAATGGATGGGAGGGAATACATCTTAAATTCTTAATACTACTTTTTTGGTTGAAGTTTATTTTTATCGAGTATTGATCAACTCCAACTTTGTATTTTGTGAAGAAACATATATGCTAATATTGGAATTTAGTAAATAAAAATTATTCCGTATTAGATTGTTATATCATTAGTTAAGGTATTAGTTAGATAATAGCAGCATCAATTTTGACCTACCTTCCTAAACCATTCCTTATTTCCAACTAATACGGAATATTATTTACTCTCCTAATTAATCGCACTCTATTTTTCCTTAATTCCATACTGTAGACACCCACATTTTGACCGTCAGGTGTCTATAGCAGTTTCCAAAAAACACCCGAGGATGATCGGACGCAAACGTGTTTCTACGCGCTCGGATGTGGGCTCAAAACCATTAGTTGCTGGCTTAGGCATTTACGGAGTATAAATCTCACAAAAACGACCTCAAATTCAGGCCCAGTGGGTCGTTTTCAATCAAACAAGACTAATTCGGGTCAAAACTGACACCGGAAATAAAACCGACTTTTAGCGATTGGGTCAAACCCCAGTCAAAGCCGTTCCGAGACATAAAAAAACAGCCATTCAAGTGTCATAAGTCCAGTCCAAACACAAAACCCACAATATATCCAAACCGTCCAAAAAGCTGGACCCGTGCGCTTCAGCTGACCCACTCGATCGAGTGTCAGCCCACTCGATCGAGTGGGCCCTTAAGCAAGCCCGACTGCAGTCGCACTGGGCCACTCGACCGAGTTAGCCAATTACTTGGTCGAGTAACCCTAGACGGGGGTACATAGCTTGGCCTATATATACACCCTCATGCATGCAACTTTGAACAACTTTTTACAACCCTAAAAAAAACCCTAATCTTCACCCGTCACAACTCATCCTCTTCAACCTTAAACCCTAGCATCTTGGAGCCCTAAACCACCATAACTTAACTTACATTAACCTCGATGCTCTCGTGCTAAAGCCACAACTAACGAGATCTATCCGAGACTAAGAAACATGTAGGTTGAGGGTGCAAAATCCCGTTCTTCTCTTTTTCCTTCTTCTCCTTGTCCGTCTGTCGCGTCGTCGTCCCTTTTTTTTTGTTTTTTATTATTTTGTTGTCGCGTCTCTAATATCGATAGTATTATTAGTATAAAACATTAAAATACTTGTGAATTTGTGTCGAGTGCGAATGATGACGGGATAAGGAAATCCGAATATACAAGGGTGTTTCACCCGATATTGCCGGTCGCTTATCCCGACACCCCTAGCGCTTGATTATTGAAGCAAGTCAACGTAAATAATAGCTTTTTATTTCGTTCGCATTGTCGTCGTTAATCGCATATTTCATCGATTTTAAAGCTTCTTTCAAATCAAACATCCTTTTCTAACCCTTTGACGCGGATCCGACATCACACAATCCGCAAGGATTTATTACGATGTCGGGATACCGAGGGAATCAAGTCAAGTTTTTCAATTCAAGTAAAGTGTCAATCTATTAGATTCGATACCAATTCAATAATTGGATGTCGAATCTAAACGATTTAGTCAAAAGATTAAACTAATACGATTTTCGTTGATGCTAAAATAGTTGTCACCTAATTCGTTAGAATTAATTACGACACTATAAACGCGGAGAAAATTTATATCGTTCTAGTTTAATTTAAATGACTTATATTATTTTTTTCAAGTTTCGCTCTAATATTCCATATCGATTCAATAATCGAATATGGGATATGACGAGTATCAAAATTCGAATCGAGTATAAATCCCATAATATTTATGCCCGATTCAGCAATATCAACGATTTACCAAAATCAAAAAGCAATCTCGCAATCAATGATAAATTATGAGGCGAACCCTAGTTCGTACAGGGGGCACTCGATCGAGTGCCTAGTCCACTCGGTCGAGTGGCACCGCAAAAAATGAGACGGAATATTATTTTGACAACCACTCGGTCGAGTCTCGCAATGACTCGATCGAGTGGCCGTGCACTCGGTCGAGTTTCCTCATAACTCGATCGAGTGACGTCAAGAAATCCGGGACAAAAGCTTCTTCAGAGGTCCACTCGGTCGAGTCCCTCAATGACTCGGTCGAGTGGCCCCTTTATCACGCTAAACCGTGAGTCCCACAACGTGGTTTTAGTCTCGTTAATACTTTTTTATGACTTAGGTCAACACGTGTCAAATCCATCACGTGAAATATTACTTTTCAAAACCATGCATCATCTTATTTACATCATTCCATTTTATTCTATATTATTCGCAAACCGTTATTATCGTTATACCGTTACTAACAAGTTTGTTCCTTTTTTGTCGATTTATTTGTCGATTTTATTTACTAAAATAAACTTCGCATGCTAAATATAACTTTGACGTTAGTTTTAGTTGCATTAAATCGACATAGCAACCCATTCATTCTTTTTCGCATGTTTAGGAAAAATAATGTTTGCATATCATTTCCATCGTTTTACTAACGCGAGTTTTAGAAAGTCATTCGATATCTTAGTAGAGGCCGCCAATGTGCGGGCGGGGTTGGGTGTTCTTTGTGAACATACTCATTGTTTGGGATAAATTCCGCGTCCTCAAGAAGTGACGTGGAATACTTGCGGTCAAAAAGTCAAAAGATTACACACGAAGAAACAACGGACTAACATTCGAAGTCAAAAGTCAAAGTCGTAAGAGTCGGAAATCCGATACAAGAAAAGTCAACAAGGTCACACAAGAACAAAGTCCAGTAGCGGAATTGGGCCAATCAGCAGCCAAACCCAGAAGTGGGCCGAAGTCAGTCCAACACTAAAAAGAACCCTACCCCAAGCAAAGGACTCAGTCAACCCAACAACTCCCTAAATTCTAGGGACAGTTCCACCAAAGGAGGAGAGAAATTGGGAGAGAAGGAAGGGGGACGTTAGAGACAACGGCTAAGGAGAAAGAGGGTAGATATAAGCGCGAGAACGACGACACGAAGGGCATTCAACTCACTCTCAGCATACTTCAACCCTAGAATACGAAGCATACTAGCAAAATATAGCCCCCAATAATCCGAAATCAATACTTGTAATCTGTATTCATTCCCTTCGTTCATAGTAGACATTTGGCGGGATTCCGACTCCCCCCGCGGTTTTTCCCACATTGGGTTTCCGCGTCACCAAATTTCGTGTCTCATTACTGTCTTTCGTTATTCTTTCGTTCGTAGATTCGATTCGTCCATTGATTTGTGAAGCGTTAGTCCGATCACTTTGACCTGCAACTTGAATCGTAACCCAGTAAATTTTTACCAAAATAATTTGGCGCCCACCGTGGGGCATTATGATCGTTTGCTAGCCAAAACTCTGCAGTGGAGCAACCTGTCATCATGTCTGGATCCGATCAAAACCCTGTCAGTAGCCAAGATGTTTCCGCCCAGCCCGCTGGAGGAATACCGTCCTCAGGAATAGCAAACCCGCTCATCGCACCATCCACTCAAGCGACTCCCACCAGGACGGCGGCGGTGCACGCGACAACGACCTCCAAACCATCTCAGGGGCCCCCGACATCAAAGACGCCCAGCTTCTTCAGAATTGGAAAGGAGGGTACGTCATCCAAGACGTCGGCCCATGGAGGACTGCTTGGAGATGCTCTCAGAACTCCATCAGCGTCGGATCCCATGATGGAAATACTTCAGGGGATCAACACTCTACAGCAAGCGGTGAAGACCTTGCAGAAGGACAACCGGGACATCAGGGCTCAGATAAAGGTAGTGTCGAGGCCCCCGTCCGTGCCAGTCCAACCGTCGCCAGAAATCCTGCCTATGATATCTGGAGGAGAATCAGGCTTCCACAGAGAACCCGTTACCAGTGGACAAACCTCCAGGGCGATTCCCCAAGAACTGGTCACCAGGCTGGATTTGGAACTGTCACCGCCCAGCCCAACCGTTGTGCCACAAGGGCTAGGCTACCTGACCCATGGGCCCACACCCGACAGATCGCGCGTCACAGGTAACCTCTTCTCCGGCACTGAAAACCGAGAGACTAACTCATTATCCCTTGCAGGTACCCCAGCCCCTCAGACGCCAGGATGGCAACCAACATACTCACCAGGAATGTACCCCTTGTCCAACAACCAACCCTCTGGAGGAGCGTGGGCAGCATCTGCTCCCAACCAGCAGGCGCCGAGATCGCAGCCAGAAGTGCCGGCCAACCTGCCGACTGTCGGCAATAGTCCGCTTCCTGGAGTAACCTGGCCATGCAGGGCCTCATTCCAGCAAGCACCTGAGTGGCAGTCTGGACCTGAAGTGGCTGCGTTCCCTCCGCTGCCTCCTCCATACCATCTACACCTTGGAGGACCCCAGACAGGAAGTACACCCTTCAGTTTTTTCCCTCTTGCTTCTAACCCTCTTACAGGAACTAACAGTGCTGCAGATCAACAGTACCAATAACTGAAAGAGCTGAGGCAGCTGATCAACAAAATTCCTGGAATGCCGCGCCCCCTAGAGAGAGCAGCCAGAGACAGCTATGCAGACTCCCCCTTCACCGACGATCTGGCCTGCGTTGCTGTACCCAAGGGTTTTGTGCCACCAGCCATGACGCTCAATGATGGCACTGCCGACCCCCTGGATCACATAAACTAGTACAAGCAGAAAATGATGGTGGTAACCGCCACAGGGCCTCTGAAGGAAGCCTGGATGTGCAAAGGGTTTGGTTCCACCCTCTCAGGAGCAGCCCTCCACTGGTTCGTTGGCCTGCCTAATAGAAGTATCACCTCCTTTGCTGATCTAGTCAATGCCTTCAACCAACAGTTCGCCAGCAGCAGAAAGCCAGAGAAAAGACTAACGATCTATACCGGGTGGTGCAGAAATTTGAGGAGTCCACGCGAGATTTCCTCAACAGATTTAACAGGGAGAAAGTGACTATTCCCAGATGTGACGTGGCCATCGCCATAGAAGCCTTCTGTCAAGGGCTCCTCCAGGATTCAGATCTTTACAAAGATCTCACCAAGTATCCTTGCGCTACATTCGAAGATGTGCAAACCAAAGCAATGGCAGCCATCAGACTGGAGGAATATTCGGGCCCCAGAAGGGCTACATATGGTTCTGAGCATGTCTCCAGGAAGGCACCAGCAGAGAAGAGAGGCGAAAGATCAAAGCCCTACGACAGAAATGTACACAAGATCTCTGAAGGAAAAGATTGGAAGGAGAGCCCAGGACTCCCACCTAAAATAAGCGAGTACGGGTTCTCTACCAACTCTTGCTGGTCTGCTCAGGGCCCTGAAGGAGTTGGGGCGCAAAGTCAGGTGGCCCAGGAGACAAGAGTATGCTAACGACCGTCGGGACGCCGGCAAGAGGTGTGAGTTCCATGACGACATTGGGCACAACACCGAAGAATGTGTCCTCCTCAGGAAGGAAGTGAAGTTCCATTATGATCAGGGAAACCTGGATCACCTGGTATCCAGAAGCTCCAGCAGGATAAATGCGGCAGACCAAGTGTTGCCCTCGCCTCCTCCACTGTGCACCAGAATTGTCAATGTAATCACAGGAGGATCGGAATTGTGCGACCTAACTTATTCGGCAGCCAAAAGGCACGCTTCCCAGTCTAGAGGAGACAGGCCAGAGCACTCCTGCAGAATCAACTGTCCAGACTTTCCAGCAGTCACCTTTGATGAATCTGATGCAGAACCCTCTCCAGAGTCCCACTATGATGATCTAATCATCACGCTCTCCATAGGGAATTGCACTGTAAGGAAAATACTAGTAGACACCGGGAGCTCTGTCAACCTTATCATATTGGAGACTTTGCAGAACATGGGGTTTGGCGAGGAGGACCTGAGCAAAAGAGCGGTCCCCCTCATAGGCTTCAGTGGGGAAACCAAATACTCCCTGGGAGAGATTATGATTCCCACCTATGCCGGAGGAGTAAACAAGCAGGTACGGTATTTGGTCGTTGATGGTCCATCTACTTACAACGTGATCCTAGGAAGACCGTGGATACATGAGATGAAGGCCATCACCTTCACCTACCACCAATGCCTGAAGTTCCCCACGCCCTGGGGAGTGCAGAAGATCAGCGGTGATCAGAGGGAAGCCAAAGACTGCTACAGAGTGGCGCTGAAGAAGACGGCAAGTCCTCCAGCATAGCAACTACAGAGCCTTCACCTACCTCTGCAGGAGTATCTTGAGCCCCCTCAGGCGGAGATAGATGAAGTCAACTTAGACAAACAACACCCAGAGCGAAAAGTGCTAATCGGGTCAGAATGCACAGGTAGTATCCGACAAAACCTTATTGAATTATTAAAAACTAACATGGATTGTTTTGCTTGGTCCCATGATGATATGGTAGGAATAGATCCGAGTATCATAACCCACTGGTTAAGCGTGGACCCGAGCTACAAACCAATCCAACAGAAGAGGAGGAAGTTCGCCCCAGAGAGGAACCAAGTCATAAACCAGGAGGTAGATAACTTGCTGGCTGCCGGAAAAATCAGGGAGGTAAAGTACCCAGAGTGGCTCTCCAACGTGGTAGTAGTTCCAAAGAAGAATGGCAAGTGGAGAGTGTGCGTCGATTTCACCGATCTAAACAAGGCATGCCCGAAAGACCCATTCCCTCTGCCACATATAGATGCCATGGTGGATGCCATGACAGGTCATGAGATGTTAACCTTCCTCGACGCATGGAGTGGATACAACCAAATCAAGATGCATCCAGCAGACCAGGAGAAAACTGCGTTCAGGTCTGAAAGAGGTATTTGCTACAATGTTATGCCTTTTGGTCTGAAGAATGCAGGATCTACCTACCAGAGGCTGGTTAACATGATGTTTAAGAAGCAAATTGGCAAAACCATGGAGGTGTATATTGATGACATGGTCGTCAAGTCCAAGCAAGCCTCACAGCACACGACACATCTGGAAGATGCTTTCAACACCCTGAGGGAGTACAAGATGAAATTAAATCCTTCCAAGTGCACGTTCGGAGTATCCTGTGGAAAATTCTTGGGATACATGGTCACCCAGAGGGGAATCGAAGCTAGTACAGAGCAGATCAAAGCCATCCTGCAGTTGGAGTCTCCACAGAAACCGAAAGATGTGCAGCGGTTGACCGGAAGAATTGCCGCCCTGAATAGGTTCATCTCCAGGTCCTCAGACAGGTGCCGTTTATTCTATGATATCCTGAAGAAGGCTCAAAGATTTGACTGGACAGAGGAGCATGAGAAAGCATTCAAGGAGCTAAAGCACTACTTGAGTACTCCACCACTCCTGTCAAAGCCGGAACCTAGAGAGCCGTTATTCCTATACCTATCAGTGACTGAGGTGGCGGTAAGTGCAGTGTTGGTAAGGGAATATGAAGGAGCGCAACATCCCGTCTACTATGTCAGTAAGTCTCTGCTTCCTGCAGAGACCAGGTACACGTCCCTTGAAAAACTCGTACTTGCACTTGTTACAGCATCATATAAACTGCGCCCATATTTTGAATCGCATGCTATATCCATAATAACAAACTACCCACTAAAAACTATTATGAGAAAACCTGAGTTGTTAGGAAGGATGGCAAAGTGGTCTATGCACTTGAGTGGCTTCGACTTGAAGTTTGTCCCCAGAACAGCAATCAAGTCCCAAGCGTTAGCAGATTTCATATCCGACTTCAGCCCAACGTTGCAGACACAAGCAGAGAAAGACATCATTCTCTTGGAAGAAGACAAGGGCGAACAGGTGTGGAAGCTCAACGTAGATGGCGTCTCAAACATGAGAGGATCTAGAGCAGGATTGGTGCTCAGGTCACCTCAGGGAGATCTCATAGTCCAAGCAGTCCGACGCGAGTTCCGAACAACGAACAATGAAGCAGAGTATGAAGCTTTAATCTTGGGTCTCCAGTTGGCTATAGATCTTAAAATCAAGCAACTGGAGGTGTATGGTGATTCCCAGCTGATAGTCAACCATATGAATTGTTCATACGCGGCGAAGGATTCCAAGATGATGGCTTACCTTGAAGTGGCAAGAGATCTTTCCTTGAGGTTCACAGATTTCTCAATCAACCAAGTTCTGAGGGATCAAAACGTGGAAGCAGACGCCTTAGCAACTCTGGGGGCAACCTTCAAACCAGGAGAAGTATCCACCATACCCATAGTCCATGTGCTGGAGCCAGCAATCTGGAAAGGCGCACAGGAACAAAGAGAACCAGAAGGGGATTTGCCAGATCAGGGACTGCAATGGTTTCAAGAAGCAAGGATCTGCAGCACCACAGCAGAACAAGAGGTAATCTCCGACTGGAGGAAACCCTACAAAGATTGGCTGTAAGACGATATTCTGCCAGCAGACAAAAGAGAAGCTCGAAGTTTCAGGATGAAAGCATCCAGGTATACCCTCATTGATGGCGTGGTATTCAAAAGATCAACCGCCAGACCATACCTAAGGTGCCTAAGCCAGGAGGAAGCAGAAATGGTAATGCATGATCTCCACAGCGGAGAGTGTAGAAATCATGCAGGGGGCAAGAGTCTATCCAACAAAGTACTTCGCCAGGGCTACTATTGGCCAACAATGCGCAGAGACGCCAGAGAATATGTTAGAAAATGCGATGCCTGCCAAAGACATGCACCGGTCAATCACCAGCTAGCAGAACCATTGCACCCAGTAGTCTCTCCTTGGCCCTTCATGAAGTGGGGAATGGATATTGTGGGCAAATTGCCAAGAGCACCTGGAAATAAAGTCTTTATGCTTGCAATGACCGACTACTTCTCCAAGTGGATAGAAGCAGAAGCATTTCCTCAGGTGACTGAGAAGCAGGTTATATCCTTTATAAAACGTAATATTATCTGCAGGTTTGGTATTCCCTCAGAGATCATCTGCGACAACGGGTCCCAGTTCATTGGCAACAAAATGGAAGCCTATTGCGCCAGGTGGAATATCGCGCTAAATAAGTCAACCCCCAGAAACCCCCAATCCAATGGTCAGGCGGAATCCAGCAACAAAATAGTGATGGACAACCTGAAAAGAAGGGTGGAGGAGGCAGGGGGAAGATGGGCAGAGGAGCTTCCCTTAGTACTATGGTCTGATAGAACTACACCTAAGGTGGCTACAGGACAGACGCCTTTTAGCTTGGTCTTTAGTGCTGAGGCGGTCATTCCCTCAGAGGTGAGGGTACCCACTCACAGATATGGCTGCATAACAGAAGAGAAAAACCAGGTGAAAATGGCGAACAGCTCGGACACCATAGACGAACTCAGAACTGATGCTCAGATCAGAATCGCCTCCTACAGGCAGACGGTCGCCAGAAGCTACAACAAGAATGTCAAGATCAGAACCCTGCAGGATGGAGACCTGGTCCTCAGGAAGGTGTTCCAAAACACCAGAAATCAGCAGGTGGGGAAATTCGCCTACACTTGGGAGGGACCCTACCAAGTGGAGAAGGTAGTTGGAAACGGAGCATACCGACTTATGACCATGGAAGGAGAAATCATCCAAAAACCTTAGAGCATAGTGCATTTGAAAAAGTACTTCTTTTAAGTAAAAATCACCAGGAGCACAGGCCATTGTCGCCAGAAACAAGGCATTCAATCTGCCAGATACACCTTCACCAGAGCTCAGGTAATCTCATCTTTTGTCTTTTCAACTCTACTTTACCCTTCAAAATACTCTTCTGGTTGCAAAAATTTTAACGTTTGAGATAGAATTTGATTTTTCACATACCCCCAAACAGTTCAAGCTCCCCTTGAGAAAGTCTTAAGATTTAGCTCATTTTCATATGCCTCAAGATTTAACCCGATTTTCACGTAATTCAAAAACTTAACTTGTTTTTTTTCGTATCTCAAAATTTGGAAACCCCTTTCACATGTTTTCAAGACCTAATTTTTTCACACTTTTTGAGTTTCCTCTCACATGTTTTTATTTTATTCCTTTTTACGCACCTACAAAATTGATTTCTCCCTTCACACATTTGGAAATATAATTCTTTCCCACCAATACTTCTAAACATGACATGTTTTTCGTCCTTTATCAATTACCTTTTCAACTAATATGGGCAACTGATCTGGTGGAGTGTATAATTCCTACAGAGGGCGTGCGTCTTGTGCTGAGTGCCTACAACCAGGACATTACAAGTCTCCTGCGCCACTCAGCACCCACGCAAAGCGTGGCACCTCCGAGTGAGTGGGTAAACAAAACCCCAGGCCACCAACCATCAGAGGTCGACCACACAGACAAAGGCACGCATACAACAGCTGACAACAACCAAAACAAAGCAAGCAAAACAAACACAGAAACACCACAAAGTTAGCAAACAAGTACAATAAAAAGCAAGTTCAAAACACTCTGCTCCCTTGAGCAGAGGCAGAATTCGGATATTTTGCTCCCCTGAGCAGAAAGAAAATTTGGAACAGATCAAATTTTTTAACAAAATATTTTTTGCCACGCAGGGCCAAAAACAACAGAAAGTAATAGGCTTAACCGCCTAGATATTGTCTCCCTCAGGAGAAAGGCTGGCAAGAGGCTCCACCACAGCAATCTCAGCACTTGCATCCACCGGCCCGGGTACCTCCTGAGCTGCTGGAGGAGAGAAAACTGACTCATCAACCGCCTCCTCCTCAGCACTGGCGAGCATCTCCAGATTGAAGCCATTAGGGAACTCCACCTCCATCCTTCTCTCCAAGGCGACCAAGTCCCAGCTCACATGCTTCCCCTTGGAGTAATCACTGACCATCTGGATTTCAGTGCTAAGAGCCGACCAGCTGAGGGCTCCCTCCATACTCTCCTGCAACTCAGCCACCTTCTCCTAGAGCCCAAAATTGACCTTCTGGGCCTGGGTAAGCTCAGCCTTCGCCTCCTCCTCAGCAGCTTTGTGTCCCCTCTCCTCAGCCAGCAGTCCTTGAGCCTGAGCCAACTCCACCTTCAACCTGGCAGCCTCCTCCTTGGCCTGGTTAGCCTCCTCCAGCAGACGAGCATTGTCTGACTGAAATCGGCTCCCCAAGTCCCTGAGGTGGGAGATGTCAGCTTTCAAGAAGAGACCCATTTGGAGAGTCTGATCAACACCGCAACAGTCAGTAATGCAATTTAAGTTGAAATTAACTCAAAGCCAGGAAAATAGAATCACCTCAAAAGCGTGAGCGGCGACATGGGCTGCCATCTCGATAAGAGGCTCTCTAGCCATCACGGCCTCAGAGCCAGGGAAGAGAAACTGATCCAGAAGAGATAGGTCCGACAAATTTCTGATGGTCCCGAAATCCCTGGGAAAGGTCATCACAACATCGTCGGGACCACACTCAGCGGAATGTGGAGCGGAGGGCTGAGGGGAGTCAGGCACATGAATCACAGGTGTCCCCTCTGCAGAATCAACCCGTGCTGAGGGGGAGAGACTGCGCTTCCTCTTTGAGCTGGTAGAAGGAGCAGGAGAAGAACCATAGCCCATCCTAGAATATGAGCGAGTAGCCATGCTCTTCCTTCTGGCTCTGACCTGGTCCAAGGTCATAGGAGCTTTTGAATTGCCTAATGGAAGCAGATGCACAGTATAAGTCCCACAAAAAAAAAGAGAAAGCAAAGTACAAATCTACTCAGCAGAATATTCCTCACCAGGAGACATGGAGTCAGTAAGAGGAGGACAAGCACCGTTACAGGAAGGGACGAAGAGGTTGTTGAAAGCAAGCTGCTCTGAACTTAGGGTGGAGAGTTGAGGAGCTAAGGCAAGGATGGACGTCACCTTCTTAGGCTGCTGCAAACCTACAACACGGAGTCGGTAAGAATCGTAAGTGTGCAAAGAAGTCTAAGGATTGGGGGCATAACAAGTACATGTGGTGTCCACCCACTCAGAAAATAGATAATCATGAGGAAGAGGGGAGAGGGAATCAGCCTTCATAAAGATGAAATTTTTGAACCACTCAGCGTCAGGGGGATTGGCTGGGAAAACTATACCAGGAAAGCATTTATCTTTCACGCGCATTGTCACTTGACCACACCCCAGGAGCCTCACCTGGAATATGGTGCAGACGTCGCCCAAGGAGAAACTCCTCTGATGGCGGCAGTTTAAGACACAGAAGGACAATAGTACCCGCTAGGTATGGGGGGCCAGTTGACAAGGGGCGAATTTATAGTAGGTAAAAAATTCTTGAACGATCGAAGGGAAGGGGAAGCGCAAGCCCAGGAGAAATGGGTAAGCATACATGCAGACCCATCCTGGTCGGATGAAGTCCGCCCTTTGCCCCGGAGAAGGGATGTGAATTTCTACCCCTTCACCAAAACCAAAGATCTCTCTAATGAAAGAGAGATCATCCTCAGAAAAATCGGAATCACAAGAATGTTTTACGCCCAGAATAGAAGAGGGAGTGAACACCGCCGGCGACGACGGCGAAGAAGAAGGGAGAGCAGGAGATTTATTTCGATTCAGCTTGGGAGCCATAGAGCAAATGAAAGAAATGAGTAAGAAGGAGAGAAAGTCACCTGATCACAAGAAAGGCACGGCGACAACAGTAGACGGCGAGAGAACGAGGAGATGAAGGTAGTTTGAATTTTAAAAAGAGGGTTCGGATTTTAAGAAGAGGCAGAGGGCGTAGAGGTAAATAGAGAGAGGGGGGGAGAGTAGGTGGAGTAAAGAAGAGGAGATGGCATGGGGAAGCGTGAGTAATAATGAGGGGAAGGGGGATAAAAGTCATCATAAGGGAAGGAGAAGAGTCAGTTAGGGAAACGAGAGAAGTAGACTGAGAGACAAACTCTACGAAGAAAATCATCACCAGAATTATGTGCAACGAACACAAACGAAAATTCCCACCTAAGATGAACTTAGTCGGAAATTTGGGGGCATTTGTTTGGGATAAATTCCGCGTCCTCAAGAAGTGACGTGGAATACTTGCGGTCAAAAAGTCAAAAGATTACACACGAAGAAACAACGGACTAACATTCGAAGTCAAAAGTCAAAGTCGTAAGAGTCGGAAATCCAATACAAGAAAAGTCAACAAGGTCACACAAGAACAAAGTCCAGTAGCGGAATTGGGCCAATCAGCAGCCAAACCCAGAAGTGGGCCGAAGTCAGTCGAACACTAAAAAGAACCCTACCCCAAGCAAAGGACTTAGTCAACCCAACAACTCCCTAAATTCTAGGGACAGTTCCACCAGAGGAGGAGAGAAATTGGGAGAGAAGGAAGGGGGACGTTAGAGACAACGGCTAAGGAGAAAGAGGGTAGATATAAGCGCGAGAACGACGACACGAAGGGCATTCAACTCACTCTCAGCATACTTCAACCCTAGAATACGAAGCATACTAGCAAAATATAGCCCCCAATAATCCGAAATCAATACTTGTAATCTGTATTCATTCCCTTCGTTCATAGTAGACATTTGGCGGGATTCCGACTTCCCCCGCGGTTTTTCCCACATTGGGTTTACGCGTCACCAAATTTCGTGTCTCTTTACTGTCTTTCGTTATTCTTTCGTTCGTAGATTCGATTTGTCCATTGATTTGTGAAGCGTTAGTCCGATCACTTTGACCTGCAACTTGAATCGTAACCCGGTAAATTTTTACCAAAACACTCATATACAAATACGAAACGATATTATGAAATAAATTCTATTAATATCCTAAAATCAAAACACAAGTCTACTATGAACGTTCTAAAATCAAGTGAGCACCAGCAAATTAGACACTATGGATACTCATTATGGTGCCAATTTATCAATTTATAATTTTATGAACTTCACATATACATATAAACTGAGCAAAAGAATTAGAATGGAATTTCACATCCTGTAAGTATATAAACGCGTGAAATGGAAAAACGGATTTATACTGATAATATGCTCTATCAACAATTGTTAAAATTGTGAGATGGTAACCAACCTTTCGCTCATACTTGAGACATGATTGCCTGAATCTTAAGAAACTGAAGAGGAAGTTGATGACTGGAACGATCTGAGCGGAACGAAATATAAAAGAAACATCAGAATCCATTTTATAAGAATATGGTGCGGGGAAATTATGAGTAAGTGATGAGGATTGACAATCTTGATGGGGATCAAAGAGTCCCTCAGCCATTTTTCAAGAAATTGATTGCCGAGGTGTGTTGGGAGGAATAAATAAGGGTAATTACTCTTCCTGGGAATTGGGGGTGAGGAGTATTTTACAAAGTAGGAAATTTATGGGGACTATTTAGCAATTATCAGAAGTTTAGAGTACTTGTTTGGCTGAGTTGTTGTGAGTGCTTGGAGGGTAGCAAATGTGTGTAGAGGAACTGCCATGTAGGATTAAGTGATTTCCTCTTTTATATACTAGTATAACCCCCGTGATTTTATCACGGGGTTGAATAATAATACTTTGAACAAAATCGGCATATCTAAAATGATATGTCAATTTAGAAAATCGACATGCTAAAGTAAGCTTATTAATTCGAAAATGAGGGTATATATATAAATTCAACATATTATACGTTACAAATTTCTCAAGTCGAATAGTAAATTCCAAATCAACTCCGCGCTATGATGTGTTTGGGCGTTTGACCTTTGTAGTGGTCTAAAAAAATAATTGACCATTAATTTACGAATGAATAAGTCAACAACTCGAATAAAGTTAAACCGCGAAGGAGGACAGAAAGAGAATTCAACTTAATGAAAAGCCTGTAAAATAATTTAGCCAATACGGAGTAGTGTTTTCTTTTTCACCATATATCTTTGTATGCATCCTCCATGAGAAAACTGCAACATAATAAAATATACGAATAAAAAAATAGTCTACTAAAAAAATCGCTCAAAATCGAATTATATTCAATAGTGTAAACTTCACCCACGGAACTAAAAAAATCGAAAATTTAAGATTAGAATCGCTTAAAATTAAAGACAATTGAACAAAGGTTATGAATGTCTTACTGTTGTAGTGATGAAATCGTTCTTGATTTGGAGAAGTAAATTCACAGCCTGCAAAAATAATTAGCAGCAATTAGAATTTATTGTGAGAATGATTCGAAATAATTAAACTTGATGAAATTTGTGAGAATGAAAATATTGTAGGTTGTAACTGAATCACGAAGTCTATGGTGAAATTAGAATACAGTTTATTTTTTTTGAAGTGAATATCAATTTCATTAATAATAGGTCATACGGCATCTACAAATGATATCAAATTGAACAGAATACAAATTTGTTATAAATAAATAAAGATCATTCTTCCTAAGACAAAGATCGTTATTAGAATGACATGCTTCTACATAGCCTTCAATATATCGTTGTTTATTGACACAGTCTTTCGCGAAGAAATCTATTGATATGATGATATAGTCTTCAAAAGAATGAACTTTCTCTATTTGGATAAATAGTAGACCGAAATTTGACCTCAATTGTGGCACACCATAGGTAGAAATTTCACGGCTCTCATGATCTTGCACGTAGTTCTTGCACCTTTCCATTGGAGAGAACAAACCCACCAAAAAATAGGAACAAACTCATCAATTGATGAGAACAAAACTCCCAATTAGAGAGACAAGAGTTATTTTGTAATCTAAATAAATTAAAATTAATATTAATAGTAACAATTGGGGCTTACCACTACCAGAATTGGTAGGTGGCAACCCCTAGACTTAGATGATATTTTTTGGGGTTTGGGGGAGAGGCACGAGGGGGAGAGTTTTTGTTAGGGTTTTGTGATTATAACAAAGAATGAAGATGGTGTATCTTACGGAATACAATTTATTAGAATAACAAAAATTCACAAAATATATAAAGAGATTGATAAAAATATTTTGCACAAAGATTATGCTTCAAAAAATTTACAATATAATGTATTATAAGCAAAAAATAAGCGTAAATGTATATCAATCAATATATCTTATAATGGGAAAAAAGATTGATATATTAAAACAATATCTCATAAGGAAAAGATAAACGAATTATGTATATCAATATATAATCTGCAAATATATATTCATTCAGAATATACAATATAATGTGTTTAATATACAATATAAATATAAATATATCAAAAGACATATCTTAATACAATATAACTTACCAAAATTAACGTAATATACTTACCGTCAAATATGTAAATACCAAAATTGTGGCAAATACCATATCCTAATTAACGTAAATATGCAAATCACATAATATATACTTACGTCATTACAGATATGCAAATCCGACAACAGATGGATATAAATGAAAAATATTGAATCTTGACAGAATATTAAATTGAAAAAGAATATACGAAAATCTTGTCAAAACATTTTTGAATTAAAAATTCGTGTATATCTTAACCGGTGTTGGGACTGACGGTGAGGTTACGGATGTTGTAGACAACACCTACCGTCAACGAATCAGAGTACGTATTCAATATCTGTCTACGAACGCTGCCTCATTCTGAAAAGAAAGGAGTTAAATTTCGTAGTAATATTGCAAAATTCAAACATTATTGGCTTGAAAAGAAAGGAGTTAAATTTCGTAGTAATATTGCAAAATTCAAACATTATTGGCTTGAACAAATCCTCGCGTATACCATAACGTATGAAAACTATTACAAATCTCGATATGAAAAAAAAAACTTGAGATGAAATAAAATACAACTTGGTATTAAAATAAAATCTCGATATGAAAAAAATACAACTTTGAAAATTGATTCAACGTGATATGAAATAAAATATCACGATGCTCAAATGCGTATATTAACACGAACTATATGAAAAGGAAGACGATTGAAACTGGTAAAGAAATATACAATGGAAAAATTTAGTAATAATATGGTACTACCTCAGAATCAATCATTAGAATCTCGATGGATTCGATTTTTGTTCTGTCTTTCATGACCGGTCGTGTCCAGCGATGTACGACCCTGACAATCATCTCCTTAAGCCGCTCGAGCTTCGATATGTTTGTTAATATTGTTGATCGACATGGTGTGAATAAAAAAAAATTCCCGAGAAGCTAGATATTTGATTGCTTATGATACTAAACATTGAATAAGAAGACGATATTTATAAATGGACAGTAAGAATGTGAACGCGGGATTGTTATGGAAGGATATCATGGAATATTTCATTTCCACCCTATGAAGAATAAACGTGTGTAATTATATATGAATATAATTTCCGTTTAAACATTGCCTTCGGTATTTCTGTTTTTCTATACTTTTTGTTTTATATTATAATATCCATTTTTAAGCATTAATGAATATAATTATATTTTTAATAAATATACTTTCAGTTTTTTGTAGATTCCGTAATATAAGTAAAATTTATTCTAAATTATCAGTGAACGTAATATACGACATATATCCTAGATTGGAGGTGTGAATATACGAAATCTTTATTCGTCAACCGAAATTTCGGCATATTTGTATTGTTTTTTCCGTATTGGAAGTGTGGGTATAGATGGGTTGTATATTTATTAAAAATGTGAATATGGATGTACTATTAATACGACATATATATATATATATATATATATATATATATATATATATATATATATATATATATATATATATATATATATATATATATATATATAAACGTCTTTAAATATTTATATATATAAAAAGTTTAAATTTGTAATACGGAATAAGTTAATAATACGTTAACAGACGTTGATAATATATTTATAGACGTTCATAATATACTTATAGACGTTCATAATTATATATTTATATATATAATAATACATAATGATATTAACTTTTGTATACGATATTTTTTAATATAATACGAAACTATATACGAAAACATATATGTATAATACGAAAATATATAATACAAATATATGTGTGTGTGAGTGTGAAAAGAAAGATATTGTAATAGACAATGCCAATTTTATCCCTAAATTTTGTAAAGGATCTGGAAATTTTTAAGTGATTGGACGATTATGTCCATTTAATGAGGAAGCTCGGTTTGAGGAATTGTGCGATTTGAAGGCTGATACATCATACTGTATGGTCTTATCTTTAGGTTAATTAAGATTAAGATGAAAGATGTTTTTTCATGTATTATGTACCCTTCTTTTTTATCAAAATAATTTTAACTTGCAATTAATGGATACGAGTTTCGAAAACAACGATTCCCCCCTAAATTTATCGTCTTTACGCAATCTTTGATTTGGGATGCAAAATAATCATTTTCAAAACTTGTGGTATGAGTTATGATCGGTCAAATGTTTTTGACTGACGATAATTATTTCGTGTGTATTCCGAAAGTAATGATATTTTTTCCAATTGATCGTTTATACACTATCTTCGATTTGAAACAAAAACATCACTTTTTGGAATTCGTGGCTGAGAATTATCTCCAGTCAAAAGATATTTTGGTCAGGAAGAGAAGTGTAAGATAGACAAACAAAAAAACACAAGATTACCTCGGGTAGAATATCCCCTTACCCATTTTCTTAGTACTTTTTTTTCTTGCTTTTTAATAACGTAATTGCTAAATCATACCTATGTTTTACTAATTCATACCCAAGTTTTCATTATTTTTCCCTTGACTACCATTCTTTCATCTCTCACACCCTCTTTCTTTTCTCAACCCTTCAAAAACTAACTCAATTTTTCAACAACTTTACGATTATGGATTCTAATTTATTCGTGAGACAAGTTCTTTCGTTGTTTTTATTAATAATTTCACTTTTATATTCGATCAAGCCTAATTTTGTTTCTATTGATTAATTTTGTATTCGATTTATCTTTAAAACCCTAATTTCTAATCAAGCCCTAATTTCTTATTCAATTTCTAATTAAACCCTAATTAGATTAAGCCCTAACAAATTATAATTTGTATTTGAAACAATCAAGTGTGTTGTTTTTATTAATAATTTACTTTTTTAATATAGTCATTAAATTGAATGTTATATTATTAATTTTTTTCTAGTTAAACCTAATTGATTGGAGAAGAGAGAAAGAGGGAAAAGAGAAAGAGATGATGAATTGATTGGAAAAAATTAGAAGGGCAGTTTGGGAAACGTGGGTATGAAATAGTAAAAAGTTGGGTATGATTTAGCATGTCACTTTAATAATTAGGGTCTAGGATAGGGTATGGGCATGCTCGTCTAACCTGGGTGCTATAGGAACATTTGAACCGGGCCTCCAAAATTTTGGGGGCCTAATAAATAAAATTTGGGGTTTAGATTCTTTGTTTAACCAAAGTTGCCTGATGGTTGTAGTGTTGGTTTTCCTACAATATGACAGGAGTTCGAGTTCGAGTGTCCCTATTTTATGAAATTATTTTTTTCCTAACGAACCTTTACTCTATCCTAATGAATTTTACATCAATTTTTCAATTTTACCCTCTCTATTATTTACCCTAACTTGTAATTTTCTCTCTTCTTCTTCGGCTCTTTACCTCCATAATTTTTTTAATCAACTAAACGCTTTCGAATTCGATCATAAATTCTACGAGTAATTTAATTCTCAATGAATTAATACTATCATTTTAATTATTTAATTCATTAATTGGTTTACAGTTTGTTTATGGTAAAAAAAAGGGTCGTGCTTTTTCATTAACGAGTCTTTCCTCAATCCTAATGAATTTTCCTAATTTTTTCCCGTTATACCCTTATAGATCATGCCCCAATTCGATTATGAAATTCAATTACCGATAATAAAATCGAATATTTATTTACCAAATCATTTTTTTAATTGTATTATTGTTGTTTGATTAATTGTTTAGGGTTTAAAAAAGTTTTACATAACATAAAAAGGAAAAACAAAAAATAATTTAAAAAAGGAAAAAAAATAACTAAAAAAAAGAAAAACAACAAATAACACAGAAAAAAGGAAATTTAAATAAAAAAATAATTTAAAAAATAAGGGTTATTTAACAGAAATAATACCAACTTTGGGTGATATTCCATAAATAAAACCAACCTCAATTAATACGGAAATAAAATCATGTATGAGACATATTATACACGAATGAAATTGACTCTTAAATGACCGGATGAAGTAGGTTTTTGCGGGTCCCATATTATTAATTAACACACATTTCATCTTCTTCATTCCCACAACAAACTCGATTTCGAATTCATGTTCTTCTAATTCATAGGACTCTAAAACACCTAAATTAGACCCGAAATAAAAAAGCCCTAAATTAGAAAAGGAAACCCAGAAAAATCGATTTGGGGAAATAAAAACAATACTCACCATTAACATTGTCGACGTAAAGGATTGAGGAATGAACTTATGTACAACTATAACCTCTGAAAATGAGTTTTCGACAATATTAATGGTAATTATAAAGACGAACATAGCTAAAACTTGATAAACAAACAAAAGTTTCGAAAAAAAATTATCTTCGACAAGATGAATTGAGGAAGAAGAAGATGAAGTTAATGAAGTTGAAAATTGTATTAGTGAAATATTGACTTGCATGGGCGGTAGCAGGTAAAACTGTTTCATTCGAGTATAATATGTCTCATAAATGGTTTTATTCCCGTATTAATTAAAGTTGGTTTTATTTATGGAATACCACCCATAGTTGGTATTATTCCTATTAAATAACCCAAACAATAAAATAAAAAAATAAAAAAGGGAAAAAAAAACCCAACTATTATGTGCTCTCCCCCCGATCCCACACCATGACCCACCCCCACCACCCCCACCACCACCACCACACCACCACCACACCACCTAACCACGCCACCCCACCGACCCTCACCTGCCCACCATCCAGCCACCCCACCATCCAACATCGGCTCCGACCCGAACCCCACCCATCCCTCCACCGGTCACCGCCCAGCCACCATTCGACCCACACCTCCGACCCGACTCCACCCACCTAACCCCCGCCGACCCTAGCCTCTGTTGACTCAACTCCGGCCATCTCAGCCACCGATTGTTGGTTCATGGTGCGTTTATGGGTAGGTGAATTTTGAGATTTATTTAGAGAGAAAAACAAACCTGAACTCTTTGATGAGTTAAATGAGAGGGATAAAACGATAAAATGTCCTTAGGATTGAGTAAAGGCTCGTTAGGAAAAGGTAATTTCGAAAAAAAAAATACTCCCTCCTAATTTCTAAGATCTTCCCTCTTTCTTTTTTTTGCACTAATTTAATGATCTTCCCACTTTCTATTTTTGGGTTTTACTTTAATCATTTCTTTATTCTTTTTTCAATTCTTTATTTTCTCCTTTACTCACAAGTCCACCATATTTCTACTTTATACCCCACATTTTCTTACTTCAATCAATTCTTTATTCTCTTCTTAATTTTTGTGCCAAAAAAAGGAAAGATAATACTCCCTCCTAGTTTTTTTTTATCTTTCCTCTTTTCTTTTTGGTACTAGTTGGATTATCTTCCCTGTTCCATTTTTGGGTTGTACATTAATCAAATTTTTTTCTTCCTTCAATTCTTTATTCTTTCCTTGACTCACAAACCCCACCATATTTCTACTTTATACCCCACATTTTCTTACTTTAATCAATTCTTTAATATTTTCTTAATTTTTGTGCCCAAAAAAAGGGGAAGAAATAAAAAATTAGGAGGGAGTATGTCTCATACACGACCCATTAGGGTAAGACCCGGACGGTCTTGAACCTATTGTCAATTCTACCTAAGTTACTAAGTATACTAAAATGGATCGATAATTATACTTAAATCATCAACTGAAAATTCAATAGCTGAGGGGTAGAAAAATGCAGTCTATTTTTAGGTGACAATAATAGAAGTCGAGTTTATTTTATAGACTAAAATATGGTTGACTTTAGAGCATGCACATTGAACATATATAGCGAGGATGAGAATTGCCACATAGTCTAATTAACATTAAAAAAATAAAGAAAAAGCTTATTAGACAAGCAACAGTGGGCGAGCTTCTCGCCTGTCCGAGAATTGGGGGAGAATGCAAAGCTGTAGAAGGTGTAGGTATTGTTTTACTTTTTATTTTTTATTTTTTTAATAGTAAATTTGGCAGCTTTTACCCTTTTTTTGTATTAAAATATTCATTTTCATATAAAATAAAAAATGCATACGTATTTAATTGCTAAACATCGTTAATTATTATATATGTAATTAGTATTGTTAATCTATGATTAGTTAAATGTATTTACTTAACTAAGTTCAATACGAACATACATTTACGGAGTATTATTTTAGTTATTTACGGGATATAAGTAGACACGTTTGACTCACTCGAAAATATAGCCACACAAAACCGACTCAACCTGGGTTGAATGATACCTGTTATCCGATAGAACCTGATGATTAACGAATTGAACATCAAACAAACCCGATTTGAACGCGACCCAATAAAATTATAGACCGAACAATTTCCCATCTTAAACATAAATGAGAGTGATTTAGTATATATGACTTGCTATATTTGACGTACTAAAAGTAATTAAAGCAAATAATGATAAATAATTAATGTTATTGAGAAAATATTGACGTAATACGGAGTACGATATATTAACTAGACCCCATATGATCCGACTCGCCTTAAAACGTAAAACAAAAGTAAAACATATAATTTTTCTCCTTTTTTCATTAAAGTATTAATTTTATATTAAAAATAATTTTCATATATTAATTTTCTTTTCTATAAATAAGTGTTATCTCTACACTTATTATTCTCCATCCAATTCATTCTCTCTTCCTCACATCTAAATTATATTCTCCAATCCTTCATTCTCACCAATATGAATCTAGATAATAATGACTATAATTCGTGTTACTCTTTTGCTCCAACAAACATTTGGTCTTCCGTAATCTCATCTCCTTCATCATCTACCGATTCCTTTGAAGAGTGCGAGGAAAATCGTGCAGAGGAAAGGAGATGATTAAGAAATATGTTGAGGGAAGAACTTTTATAGTCGCCAGAAGCTGGTCCAAGTCGGATTAGACCTAGAAGGAAATATATTGAAAGGAATCGAGAAGATGGTCAAGCTCAACTATATGCTGACTACTTTGCTGAGCAACCTGTGTACGGTGAAAGGATGTTTCGAAGCAAATTTCGATTGCGTAAATATTTATTTATGGGTTTAGTAAATACTGCAGCGAACATTGATAATTACTTTCAACAAACCACAAACGGTCTTGGTAGGCAAGGATTCACCCCTTTACAAAAGTACACCGTTACAATTCGTCTCCTTGCTTATGTAGAGTCGGACGATTTTGCCGACGAATATTTGAGGACGAGAGCAACAACAGCGCTTGAAACCGTTCAACGATTTACTGATGTTATCATCACTCAATTTGGGGGGGGGGGGAGTATTTAAGAAGCCCGACCGTGGCGGACACCCAAAGACCACTACAAGTTGGAACCGCAAGAGCCTTTCCAAGAATGTTGGGGAATATAGATTGCATGCACTGGAAGTGGAAAATATGTCCAGTTGGTTGGTGAGGTCAGTTTCAAGGACGAAATGTGCAGCCAACCATAATATTTGAAGTCATTGCCTCCCAAGACTTGTGGATATGACATTCATATTTCGGCACGCCGGGTTCGTGTAATGATTTGATTGTTTTACATCGATCTCCGGTCTTCAATGCACTATTAAATGGATATGCTCCACACGTTAATTATTTGGGAAATGGTAATCTTTATAGTACTAGTTATTATTTAACAGATGACATATATCCAAAGGGTACCTTTATCCAGTCTGTAAAACATCTACAAACATCTAAGGATAGGTTGTTTGGAACTAAGCAAGAGAGTGTTCGGAAGGATGTAGAGCGTGCTTTTGGGGTATTACAAGCTAGATTTGCAATCATTCGAAAGCCAGCCCGATTATGGGATCAAGAAATTATCCACAAAATTATGACGACTTGCATCATATTGCATAATATGATTGTAGAAGATGAAAGAGATACCTACGTCGGTTATGATAATGCACAAGAGTACATGGAAGAGCATAGTGACGAACCTACAACTATTGTTGAAAGTCCAGAGTACGATATAGGTTACGTTTGCAACATACATCAATATGTGGAAAATCGAAATAATATGCAAGATCATGTGCGGCATATGACTCTAAAAAAGGACTTAATTGAACATGTATGGAACCAATATGGACGTCAGGGTTAATTAGGTGTTCGTTTTAGTTTTTTTCGTGTTTGGTTACTTAAGTTTAGATTTGTTTCGTAATTGTAATTTCATTATGTACTAGAATCTAATGTTGTAATTTTGTTTCATCCTTGTTATTTAAAATTTGTAATATATTTGCAATTTTTAATCTCATCTCTATCTTATCCGAATGAATCTAGTGGTTTTATCTGCTATATTTTATTTCAATGAAGTCTTCCATCTTATCTTTTATCTTATCCGAGTGGAATCTGTAATACTTATTTGTTATCTTATCCAAATGAAATCTTCAATCTTATCTGTGAGTTTATCCAAATTCGTCAATCTTATCTCTGAAAATTTCAATCCGAATTTGTCATTTTCTTCTAATCTCATCTCCGAATTTCTCATTTTCAATTTGTCATTTTCTTCCAATCTTATCTCTGAATCTGCCATTTTCAATTTGCCATTTTCTTCCAATCTCTCTTGCTATCTTTATCTTCAGTCGGTATCATCTTCTCTCTTTCTTGAAATTCGTTTTTGTCTTTACATCAATAATCTTATCTTTTCTTCACATCAATAATCTCATATTCAAACTTCTCTGTTATTTTATCTGGATTCTTATCTCTCTTTACATCTGTAACCTTATTCATATCTTCAGTATTTATCTTCTACTTTATCTGAACTTTTTTGTCTTTTAATCTGTAATCTTATCCAAATTTTCTATTTTATATGTTATTTCAGCTTAATCATCATCTGTCTTTTAATCTGTAACCTTATCCAGATTGTAATCTTATCTGTTATTTTATACGAAGCTTCAATCTTATCTGTTATTATATTATCTTATCTGTTAATTTATCAAAAAAAACTTTACCCACATATGGCATCTCCTTCTCTATAAATAGAATGCAAAGTTGTAGTTCCCAAGTGTAGATACCCACATTTTGACCGCCAGGTGTCTATAGTAGGTCCCGCCAAACACCCGATGATGATCGGCCGCAAACATGCTTTAATGGACTCGGATATGGGCTCGAAATCATGGACATTTGGTTTAGGCTTATTGCGGAGTACATATCCTACAAAAACGACCTCAAATCCAGGCCCAGTGGGTCGTTTCGAGTCAAATGAGACTAATTTGGGTCGATTCCGACACCAGGGGTAAAACCGTCTTTTTACGACCGAGTCAAAACCCGGTCAAAAATATTCTTGAGACACATGAGTCAGCCGTGACACCTCACACGGCTGATCCGGTCCCAAATACTACAAAAATCATCTTCAAAAAATATTAAACAAATCCGTTTAAGGATAGAATTCGATCTCAAGTAGGAATTCTATCCGGAAACCGAAACAGTTCACAAACCGAGCTCAGACACTCGGCTAGAACTCCCTAAACAGCCGAAATACTCTTCTTTCAGCCGAGTTACTTGGCTTCCCCACCAAGAAACGAGACTTTCATTCCCTTTCGAACTCTCGTGTTTCCTATCCAAACCGGTATTTCTTGTCACACAAACAAGGTTACCTCCACTCCTATAAATAGGACCTCATATTCAACACAAAAAACACGATTTTCACAACTACGATTTTACAGAACATCCGACACACATCCATCATCCTCGACATCTAGTAAAAAATAGTTCAAAACAAATCCCGACATATTCTCGAAGTAGCCTCGAAATACCAACGAAACGACCCCATCATCCGGCCGAAACCCGTCCCATCACACGTCCAAAAAACCGACACCTTAACTCACCCGCATCATCTCGACGCTCCCGTGCCTAAGCCACCGTCTGACGAGCTTCATACCGAGAAAGTAAAGCATGTAGGTTGAGGGTGTAAATCAAACCCGATTCTTCTCCTTCCTCTCTCTCTCTCTCTCTCACGTTTTTTTCCTTTTTTTTTCGTCCTTCACTTTTTTTTTACGGGTCATCGGTCATTTCGTATTATTAATATGGGTCGTACGTCACATATTTTTATTTATTTCTAATAATCGATACTAAAAAAAACTATTTTTTATATAACGTTCTTAAAATACGATACCGATTCTCTAATCGAATATCGTATCTACAAGAACAAAATTAATTAATTCTCGTTGATGCTAATAAAATCATTACCTTTTTTGCAAAATTTGATGATTTTAAACGCGGAGAGAATTAACATCTTTTTCGTTCAAATTCTTTTTTTACTTTTCGTTCAAAACAAACTTTTTTTCAAAACCTTTTCTAAAGTCATTCCGACTATTCGATATCGATTTCATAATCGAATATCGAATACGACGAATATCGAAAATATAAATCGAGTATAAATTAATCCATATCTGTACGCGATTTGTAAAAATTAATGATTTTCGAACAAACAAAAAAAAAACCGGCAGGCGACCCTCGCGGCAGCCTGGTTCGTCGACTCTTTTTTTTCTCGTTTCCTCACTTTTCTATTTTTTATTCTTTTCGAACCTTATATTAAAATGCGACTTTCGCGACATATTTCGATAAAATACTTTTTTCGACCTCGGTCAACACGTGTTAATCCATCACGTGTCATTAAAACTTTTTTTCGAGTCATGCATATTATTTATTCATGTCTTTATTCGATTTATTCAAACGTTACTAACTCGTTTTCTCGTGTTTGTAGCAATTTTATTTTATTTTGTTTTTTATCGTTTTATTAGACTAAAACGATTTCACATGCTAAAATAACTTTGACGTTATTAGTTTAATATGCATTAAACGACTTAGCAACCCATTTATTTTTCTCTCACATGCTTAGGGAAAATAATCTTTGCATATCATTCAACCGTCGAATTAACGCGTGTACACCAAAAACGAACGATATCTTAGTAAAGGCCGCTAAGTGCGGGCGGGGTTGGGTGTTCTCAGTGAACTTCCTAACACGTACCCTCACCCCTTACTCAGAACCATGGTTTCCGGATGTCCGAATCCATTGGCAACGAGAGTCATTCAATACACGATATCCGATAATGTCGGTATCGGTATCGTAATGCAAAGGGACGAACCCAATAAACTCTGACATCGGAAATGGGCCGTATTTTGTACACGGCCCACTACGACATAGAGTGGGTTTGAACAGGCCCGAACTCCCACAAAGTTCGGTGGCGACTCCTACTTCGATTTAAATTTCAATTTGACCATCTCATATGGAGATTCATTCGCCTCCCCAAACCCGCGCGTGGCCGCGTCGGGGTGGATCTATGTCATGTCCACAATTTGGCGACTCCGCTGGGGATCAACTGATGAGTCACTTACCATCGGCATCCTCAGGGTGAGACTCGAAAAGAAATCGTTCGAATAGTAATGTACACGTTTTAGTTCAATGGTTCATGCATAACCCAATTCTTTCCCGGGCCGGTTACTTGTGACCGACGTCCCACTATACCACGGTGCATTCCTAAATGGGCGCACTAAAGACTTCGATGGCAGAACTCGCATGGGTTTTACGGCAGGTTCTAAGACCAACTCGACTTAGGAAGACCGTCCTGATTTGCGAGAAAGCTATCGTCGTTGGTATAGACCCTATTCGACCGACCGTGACTTAGACTAAGAGCATACATGGCGTCATTATACTGTTTCCGTGACTACATGCTACTTGATCCATGTCTCGTCTTTTCAAAAACCGTCGTTTTCAAAAACTTGCATCTTTTTCGAAAATCATCCATTTTTCAAAACCCGGAAAGCTACCGAATTTAGGACTTATGATTTTTGACTCAAAATAGCCTATTTTCTAGCCGGCATGCTGTCCGATCCTTTTCAAAAATTCAAAGTCTCGGCCCGATAAACCTTTTTTTCGATTTTCAAAAAACATCGGGCCCTCCAATCCGTTTTGTTCGGGTTTTTCAAATCTAAATCCCCTTTTCAAAACTTTCTTCTTCTTAGGACTTCCCGTATTTAGCAGTGTCGGGTCTTGTCATAAGTTGTTAGAATCCATAGCGTCGTAACTCCATCGATCCTACATCACGAGTTTCTACCCCATCCCAAGTCCGCCTTATTTGTCAAGGCACGGCCCACCTACGTAGGACAAACTCCTACAAAGGGAAGCCCATTTACACAATCGAGTCCAAAGTCTGGGGATTTCACACACGGATCTTCCTCCGAACGGGACTAGGCCCACTTTGCCAAATCCAAAGGAGGTCCACCTTTCACGAGTCACCCGTCTAGATGTCCTTTCCGACTCATTTCCTTTTCGGGCTTTTCCTCACTCGGGAGCTACCCTTCATCAGAGCGATCAATCACGGTTGCTCTAAGGGTCATGTCTTACACGTGTCTCATATACCCCACTTTTGAGCCACTTAGGTGTCACACCATCTGAGTCCTACCAAAGTCTTTAGTCTCACTCGAGGGACTGTCCTCCACTCGAGCAGTCAAACACGGTCACCCCATTTTCGGATTCACTCTTTTGCAGCTTAAGTCTAATTCGCGGTCGTGACTTGGTCTAGGTCAACATTCGAGTATCCCGATCCAAGAGTCTTTGTCATCCCGTCACCCCAGGCCATGTCTAGTTTGACTCCCTCTCTTGCATTTACGCAAAGCCGAGTTTAGGCGAGTCGTAGCACCTGTCGTTCTCTCCAATCAAAGACCTTACTAAAAATGCAACAACCAACCGAGAATCCGAGTCCGGATCTGATTTGAGTCTAAGTCCGAGTCCGAGTCTAGGATACCCTACATCCTCATTTCCAAATCAGAGTCAGAGTCTTTTGCATTCTTCTTCTTTTTCAAAATTCAATAAAATCAGCTTTTCTATTTCTACTATATACTTTCCTTATGTGTTTCCGAGAACATGATGAACACCATCATACACTGTGAGCACATGCACGTGACTATAACAGGCACATCTATAATGACTGCAGGAAATTGAGACCCGTGTTTTCCTTTTACCTGTTCCATGTCTGACATAGAAAGCCACATGACTACCCGTAGCAGGAGCGGTATCGAATCCTATGACGAATCTAGGTAGTCTCATAGCTTGGGTTCAAGACGGGAGGCAAGCCCATTTCCCACAATAAACACCCATCCAACAAGACTAACCAATCCCTACCTTATGTGTTTAGTCTGACCGACAAAAAAAGGCTGGACAAAAAAATCAAAAGTCCAAGAGAAAAAGCAAAAGGCCAAAACAAAAAAGCTGGTCATGATCAAAAAGAATTATCAACATCCCTCGACCAGACACGGTCAACTCAAATGAAGAATCCCACGACCGGGGCTAAGAGGTCAACCCAAAGAATTCAAAAACCCATGACCGTAGTGAAAACGGTCAATTCAAAATTGTCAATACTCATACCATCAAATAGGGGAGAAACAATCAAGCTGGTCAGCTAGCACCACATCTAGCCTTCCCACATTACAACCCTCAAGACCTTCCCGAGACCCAGGCCAGAGACAGCCCGAAATTTTGAGGATTCAAGCTCCATAGGATATCCCTAACCATTAGGGCCAGACATGGAAACCAGATCCCGCATTATCAAACCTACCCCGATCGAAGTTCGAGTCATTATTACTCGACTTCCCCCTTTTCTACCACATTACAATACCTTACCCCCGAAGCCTTAGCTCCACAAAATCGAGCTCCAGATTTCGAATCATCAAAGTCACTTACTTCCTAGCACCACATTTCCAAAAATATCTAAACCAGTTACCAACCCCAAACACGGGAACTCAACTTGCAGTCGGCATAGAACATGCCCAAATAGTTCACACCACCTCTGGGGGCTACCCCGGAAAATGCTCACAGTCACAGGATCAACATCCTAACTATTCTAGCCCTTTGGTCAAGACATCATTGGGAATGCACCTAGCCTACACCATTGTTATGGCTAGTTACACACAAAGCCCTAATAAACTAGGTACCATAATACATTTTTCAACATTGAACTACGGCTTGGTTTGATTTCACAACACGTGAATACGTAGGCAGCCTTTCAAAAGAGGCACAACCACCCACATTGACACTCATTCAAAAAGCACTATCATTCCGGTCACGACACTGTCATGTTCTCAACAGTTAGCCTTGTCATCCTGGGGGCTTCTCTTAGGCAGAAAATCTCCATCCACTCACATAATCCAAATAACTTTCAAATCTAGCCTTCTTTCTATAATGTGTCCTAGTACTCGGCCCAATCGAAGACAATAATCTATCAGAGACTCGAGACAACACCTATTTTGGGAATATACCCCGAAACCAGAAAATTCAAAAGAACACCAGACTACAGCATTGCCACTGTTAAGTCCTGCAAAAAAGCAGTCTCATTACAGACTATCGCAATACCTATAGCATATCTTTCCCATTCCGAGGATTCAACCGTGTTGCCACTCGCCTAGGCTAATGAATAGCGCAACTTAAGAGTCTTGTCATCTTAGGTGGCCCATCCCCTACCGAGTCATGGTCCAACCCTTAGAGAGTCCAGTCGTGTCTGTCAACTCGTCCTCTCGCGTCCAGAGTTGAGTCTGTCGGTATGTCTCTCTCCAAATTCTCATTAGCCACTTGAGAAAATCCCTTTCCTAGTCACCACGGGAATAGGAATTTTTATCCCTAATTCATCTAGGCATACAGGCCTAACCGGAGGATCTTAGGAGTCCGTGTCAGAATCTAATCGGGAATCAAGTCATCCCAACCATTCTAATTTCCAAAAAAAATCAAAAATTTTCAGCGTTTCCAAAAATTTTCGAAAATTTTCAGCATTTTCTTTCCAAAAATCAATCAAAAAAATCATTTTCTTCCCCAGCGTGAGTCAATGTTTTATCTGAATGTTGCATGCAAAACAGACAGGTATCCCAAGACTCCAGGAGAATTCTCAAAAGAAAATTCCCAGTGAAAATTCAAGCAACATTTTTACTGAAGAATCGGATGTATCAGTAAGCGGTACACCCGCAGCTTCTAATGGAGGCTCCCGTGCTATTCCGAGGTGGGATTATCAGTAAGCGGTATACCCACAGCTTCCAATGGAGGCTCTCGCGCAATTCTAAGATGGGATGTATCAGTAAGCGGTACACCCGCAGCTTCTAATGGAGGCTCCCGCGCTATTCCGAGGTGGGATTATCAGTAAGCGGTATACCCACAGCTTCCAATGGAGGCTCCCGCGCAATTCTAAGATGGGATGTATCAGTAAGCGGTACACCCGCAGCTTCTAATGGAGGCTCCCGCGCTATTTCGAGGTGGGATTATCAGTAAGCGGTATACCCACTGCTTCCAATGGAGGCTCCCGCACCATTCTAAGATGGATGTGTCTGTAAACAGACACACCCAAGACTTTTTAGTTAGAAGTCCCCGCACCATTGTTGACATCTACCCAGGTATGATTTCTGTCTTATGGCTGGCGAGCCCCACCAACGCAAGTCTAATGGACTCTAAACGACCCGATCGGAAGTCTGCCAGGTCTTAATCCTCGATTGGCCTGGTAGCTACTCTGACTTTCGCCTTGTCCAAGCCTCAGTCAGAGTGGGGGCTCTGTAGACACCCACATTTTGACCGCCAGGTGTCTATAGTAGGTCCCGCCAAACACCCGATGATGATCGGACGCAAACATGCTTTAATGGACTCGGATATGGGCTCGAAATCATGGACATTTGGTTTAGGCTTATTGCGGAGTACATATCCTACAAAACCGACCTCAAATCCAGGCCCAGTGGGTCGTTTCGAGTCAAATGAGACTAATTTGGGTCGATTCCGACACCAGGGGTAAAACCGTCTTTTTACGACCGAGTCAAAACCCGGTCAAAAATATTCTCGAGACACACGAGTCAGCCGTGACACCTCACACGGCTGATCCGGTCCCAAATACTACAAAAATCATCTTCAAAAAATATTAAACAAATCCGTTTAAGGATAGAATTCGATCTCAAGTAGGAATTCTATCCGGAAACCGAAACAGTTCACAAACCGAGCTCAGACACTCGGCTAGAACTCCCTAAACAGCCGAAATACTCCCCTTTCAGCCGAGTTACTTGGCTTCCCAACCAAGAAACGAGACTTGCATTCCCTTTCGAACTCTCGTGTTTCCTATCCAAACCGGTATTTCTTGTCACACAAACCAGGTTACCTCCACTCCTATAAATAGGACCTCATATTCAACACAAAAAACACGATTTTAACAACTACGATTTTACAGAACATCCGACACACATCCATCATCCTCGACATCTAGTAAAAAATAGTTCAAAACAAATCCCGACATATTCTCGAAGTAGCCTCGAAATACCAACGAAACGACCCCATCATCCGGCCGAAACCCGTCCCATCACACGTCCAAAAAACAGACACCTTAACTCACCCGCATCATCTCGACGCTCCCGTGCCTAAGCCACCGTCTGACGAGCTTCATACCGAGAAAGTAAAGCATGTAGGTTGAGGGTGTAAATCAAACCCGATTCTTCTCCTTCCTCTCTCTCTCTCTCACGTTTTTTTCCTTTTTTTTTCGTCCTTCACATTTTTTTTACGGGTCGTCGGTCGTTTCGTATTATTAATATGGGTCGTACGTCACATATTTTTATTTATTTCTAATAATCGATACTAAAAAAAAACTATTTTTTATATAACGTTCTTAAAATACGATACCGATTCTCTAATCGAATATCGTATCTACAAGAACTAAATTAATTAATTCTCGTTGATGCTAATAAAATCATTACCTTTTTTGCAAAATTCGATGATTTTAAACGCGGAGAGAATTAACATCTTTTTCGTTCAAATTCTTTTTTTTACTTTTCGTTCAAAACAAACTTTTTTTCAAAACCTTTTCTAATGTCATTCCGACTATTCGATATCGATTTCATAATCGAATATCGAATACGACGAATATCGAAAATATAAATCGAGTATAAATTAATCCATTTTTGTACGCGATTTGTAAAAATTAACGATTTTCGAACAAACAAAAAAAAAAAACCGGCAGGCGACTCGCGCGGCAGCCTGGTTCGTCGGCTCTTTTTTTTTTCTCGTTTCCTCGCTTTTCTATTTTTTATTCTTTTCGAACCTTATATTAAAATGCGACTTTCGCGACATATTTCGATAAAATACTTTTTTCGACCTCGGTCAACACGTGTTAATCCATCACGTGTCATTAAAACTTTTTTTCGAGTCATGCATATTATTTATTCATGTCTTTATTCGATTTATTCAAACGTTACTAACTCGTTTTCTCGTGTTTGTAGAAATTTTATTTTATTTTGTTTTTTTATCGTTTTATTAGACTAAAACGACTTCACATGCTAAAATAACTTTGACGTTATTAGTTTAATATGCATTAAACGACTTAGCAACCCATTTATTTTTCTCTCACATGCTTAGGGAAAAATAATCTTTGCATATCATTCAACCGTCGAACTAACGCGTGTACACCAAAAACGAACGATATCTTAGTAAAGGCCGCTAAGTGCGGGCGGGATTGAGTGTTCTCAGTGAACTTCCCAACACGTACCCTCACACCTTACTCAAAACCATGGTTTCCGGATGTCCGAATCCATTGGCAACGAGAGTCATTCAATACACGATATCCGATAATGTCGGTATCGGTATTGTAATGCAAAGGGACGAACCCAATAAACTCTGACATCGGAAATGGGCCGTATTTTGTACACGGCCCACTACGACATAGAGTGGGTTCGAACGGGCCCGAACTCCCACAAAGTTCGGTGGCGACTCCTACTTCGATTTAAATTTCAATTTGACCATCTCATATGGAGATCTCCCCAAACCCGCGCGTGGCCGCGTCGGGGTGGACCTATGTCATGTCCACACCAAGCATTCCTCACTTCACGTATTTATGCATGTATAGTTATCTCTCTTATTAGTATATTTACAATTATATAAATCTAAGTATGAACCCAAACAATGATGATGATGATGATGATAATGATCGGAGTCGGTAACCTGCCACGAGTCGCTCGCCATCCGGACCCCGGGAAAGCCCGACCCGAAAATGGAAAGGGGTCTGCCTGGCAGGCCGTCAAAGCAAAACCTTGCTGAGAAGCCTCCATAAAGTGGCCTCAGCTGCCCCGAGCTCCAAGAAGACACCTTCCCTGCCCGTCAGGGTCATGCCGCGTGCTGGCCGAGCCAGTCGAGCCCCCCCTGCCTGCCAATCCTCAGGGCACTCACGCCTCTGGCAGGGTCATGGGAGGGAAATCAGAACCCATTCCGTCCAGGCCTAAGGTAAAGGAGAATGAGTGGACGAGGTGAGCCCACGTGTCACCTCCCCGTCCACTCATTCCTCCTCTTTCCCTCTCTCCTTTCCCTCTCTTGGGGAAAGGTATAAATACTTTTCCACATCCCACATAAAAAGGGTTAGATTTTCTCTCTCTAGACTCTTACTCTAAAACCGCCACTTTACTCCTCACGAGTAAGGTTTCTAAAGGCATTTTCACGGACTAACTTAGGCATCGGAGAGGGTTCCCCCGGACACCTCCGGGGCCCTGTGCGTTTTGTGTGCAGGGAGCAGGCCACCTCCGCCGGGAAGGTCCGATCACCGGAATGATAAGAAGGAGAGATAAAAGGAAGTTGGACGATCATTATCCGAGTAATATCATAATCAAAGGATCTGAATCCGAAGTCGGGTCTATTGTTTCCGTGACCGGAACAATTTGGCGCTGTCTGTGGGGACAAATTCGGTTGTGCCCACGGGTTACCCACAAAAAAATAAATCACAATAAAAAAATATGCCTGAGATTTTTGATGCCAGTTCTGGGGCGGGTCCGACGGTACCACCGGTGATCCCCATGTACGGCATGCCCCTGCCGGAGATAACGCCCACTGCCACAATAGCAAGAGTAGGGCGGGCCAGTCTCCAAGGGGCACCCGGCAAAGAGACCGCAGTTGCAGCTGGGCAGGTTGGCCATTAGAGGCTTAGCTTGAACCTCACCCCTGCCCAGGTCGCACAGACTGCGGCCTTCTTCTCAGCTATGGTCAATCAGGAATTCACTCTGGAGGACCTGGTGGGCAGGATCGCGACGACCCCCAGGCAACTTCACTTCGAAAGTGTGGAAGGGGCTGGGGGCACGAAGCGGACCGCTGCCAGGAATGTCCAAAGGAAGGCGAGAAAGACCGCTCAGAGGTATGTTCAGGCCCAGAAACGCATCACTGCCGGCAACCAAGAGCAGCCTGCCTAACAACAAGCATTCTCAATACATACCACTGAGTCCCCATCAGCCATCGAAAAAAGGGGCCTATCCCAAGATCTCCGGGAGCGGATGAGGCCCAGGGAGCCCGTCTCGAGGCGTCTGGGGGAAAAGCAGGGCGGGGTCTTTTCCAGGCTAACACCAGCCGAGTCACAGCAAGCCCCAGGGTTGTCTCATAGCCTGCAGCCAAGACTCAACCATGGACAACCGCTGGGATCAAGGCACCGACAAGGTGATAATCTTGAACCGACTCAGAAAAAACGACCCAGACACCATTCCCCTGCAAGGGAGGATGAAGCTATGAGTAGGCAGCCACCCAGGCACCCCTTCCCCAGTCTTGGAAAACCGACCCCTGGCAAATGGGATGACTACGGTTACCACTCTGTGGGAAGCAGGTCGAAAATGGTGGGCAGACCTACCAGGACCTCACTTCACCTTAAAGTGCAGGGGCATCCTATCCCCAAGATTAAAATGCCTTCTGTCAAGTTTGATGGGACTACCGACCCGGAAGATCACCTGGCAGCCTATGAAAGTCACAGGGGATGTACGATGCCGACGATGCGGTCAGGTGTAAGATTTTTCCTACCACCTTGGTGGGTCTGGCTCAAGGGTGGTTCAGGGACCTGCCGTAGGGGTCAATCAATTACTTTATAAAACTGGCCGAGGCTTTCTTGGACCAATATGCAGGGAACAAGAGGCGTCGGCTAACCCGTTTTGATCTAATGACCCTCAGGCAAAAGAAAGGTGAGACTTTCAGGGACTATCTAAAAAGATTCGATCTGGCCTTCCAACAGGTCAGGGAGATTGATGATCCCACAGAAGCATATGCTTTGACCAACTCATTACTCCCAGGAGAGATGAAGAATCTGATGATTAGGGCCCAGCCAGAAACTCTGGCGAAAGCCCGAAAGATTGCCGAGGGTTTTCATGCTGCAAGAGAAGTTCCACAGCCTGCCGGATACCCCCACAGGACCTTCCAGGCCACAGGGGGGACCGCAGGGTGGGCGCAGCAGGGGTGAAGCAGGGAAGCAAAGAGCTGAGGAGGGCGACACCCCAAGAAAGGAGCGTGTGGCCTATCAGCCAAGGTTTGACAGCTACACGACCCTCAACAAATCAAGAGCCGAAATATTTGAGCTGGAAAAAGAGACAGCCAAGTGGAAACTCCCGAGTAAGCCGCGCAGCCCAAAGGGTGATCCAAAGAAGTTTTGTACATTCCATGACTGGATTGGGCATACCACCGAGGAATGCCGCCACCTAAAAGATGAGATTGAGAAACTCATCAGGAATGGCTGGTTGAGTACCTATGCAGCTAGGAACAAGAATCAGAAGGAGGCGGCGGACAAGCCTGAAGGCTCAGTGCAAAATCGCTTGATAATTCATGTGGTGTCAGGAGATGCGAAAGGCCAAAAAAGACAAATCCGTGAGCTGCGAAATCAGATATGCTATGCTGAGAGGGTAGGGAGTCCGAAGGGCCTGACCTTGAGCATCACCCCTCAAGATGCAGGGCGGGTAATCTACCCTCACAGCGACCCCCTGGTGTTGTCTCTCGTCATTAGCAATCATATTGTGAGGAGGTGTATGGTGGATACAGGAGCCTACACCAACCTGCTATACAAGGACGTGTTTGATAAAATGAATCTAGAGAAAATGCACCTCAAGCCTGCCCCCGGCTCACTGTATGGATTCAGTGGAGCAGGCATACTCTCGATGGGGATCATCGACCTGCCAGTGACGTTTGGAGAGGGAGCCTCAGCCAGGAACATCAGGGCATCGTTTGTTGTTGTAGATGTAAAATCTGCGTATAATGCCCTGATAGGCAGGGCTACCCTGGATGAGATTGAGGCTGCCATATCAATCAGAGCCCTGACCATAGCCTACGTAACGGATTTTGGCATGGAGGGAAAGGTGCACGGTGACCAGGAGTCAGCCAGGCAGTGCTACTCCGTAGCCCTACGCACCCATGAGACAGAGCGAAAGGGTAAAAGAAAAGCAGACAGCTCCCCCAGCAGGGAAGGGGAGATTCCAGCTGGCCAGCAGGCAGTGGACCACCTTGAACCTGGAGGAGAAAGCATGCTGGTGGACCTGGAGCCGGGAAGGCAGGTCCTCATAGGGGCTGACCTGGAAGATTCCTATCGCGAAGAATTGATCAAGGTCCTGAGAGATAACAGGGATGTATTCGCCTACTCGGCAGACGAGATGCCGGGGGTCGATCCGGCACATATTGTTCACAGGCTGAATGTAAGTCTGGAAGCCCGCTCTGTGAAACAGAAGAAGAGGAACATGTCTGCGAAAAAGGATCAGGCTATCAAAGAAGAAATCGAAAAACTATTGAAGGCTGATTTCATAGAAAGTTGCGATTACCCCGAGTGGTTAGCTAATGTGGTGATGGTAAAAAAGTCCTCAGGAGCGTGGAGAATGGGTGTAGACTTCACAAATCTTAACAAGGCCTGCCCTAACGACTGCTACCCCCTCCCAAGGATCGATCAGCTGGTAGACGCCACCAGCGGGTACACCACACTTAGTTTCTTGGATGCCTTTTTAGGCTATCACCAAGTATACCTCTGGCAGCCTGACAGGGTGAAATGCGCTTTCATCACCAGTTCTGGTACATACATGTATAAGATGATGCCGTTTGGGCTCAAGAACGCAGGCGCCACCTACCAGCGACTGGTCAACAAGGTTTTTGAGAATCAAAAGGGTAGAAATCCGGAGGCCTATGTCGACGACGCAATTGTAAAGAGTAAGGGGGACGCAGAGCACTTGAAAGATTTGCAGGGGACCTTCTCCTCCCTGCGCGCATACCAGATGAAACTAAACCCCAAGAAATGCACTTTCGGTGTCCGCTCGGGAAAATTTCTATGTTTCCTGGTCAGCGCCAGAGGGATTGATGCGAACCCCGAAAAGGTTCAGGCCGTCCTAGACCTGACCGGCAGGATGGCTGCCCTGGCACGGTTCATCGCCTGGTCGGCCGACAAATCAATGCCTTTCTTCAAAATATTGAAAGGAAACAAAAGCAGTTTAAATGGGAAGATGAACAGAAGGAAGGCTTCGAGCAGCTGAAAGAGCACCTAAGAAGCTGCCCACCCTGGCAAGGCCAGTCGCAGGGGAGAAGCTCTTCCTTTACATCGCCGTAACTAACTCGACAGTGAGTGCGGTAATCTTAAGGGAGGAGGCAGGTTCCCAGCAGCCGATCTATTTTGTGAGCCACGCCCTGGGGGCAGCAGAAAAGAATTATCCAGTGGTCGAAAAAGCAGCCTATGCAGTCGTCATTGCAGCCACGAAACTCAGGCCTTACTTCGACGCCCACCCTGTCATAGTACTGACTGACCAACCCCTAGAGAAGGTCCTGGAAAAATTTGAGAAATCTGGGAGACTGCTAAAATGGGCCATAGAGCTAAGCGGGCTGGGGATATCATACCAGTCCAGGACTGCCATCAAGGCGCAGGCCTTGGCAGATTTCCTGGCAGAATGTTCTCATTCAGAGGAAGACGACCCACCCGCCGGAGAATGGGTAGTGTACACTGACGGGTCCTCTACAGCCAATGGTGCGGGGGCAGGGGTCGTGCTGACCAGCCCTGAGAGGACAGATTTTGAGCATGCGCTCAAGCTTACCTTCTCTGCGTCGAATAACGAGGCTGAATACGAGGCCCTACTGGCGGGCATTAATCTGGCCAAAGTCGCAGGGGCAGAAAGGCTTGTCCTGGCAACAGATTCCCAGCTCATTGCCAACCAGATTAATGGAGAATACGAGGCTAGAGACCAGGCTATGGCCGCATACCTGGAAAAGGTGAAGCGATAGTTATCTGGTTTAAAATCCTACGAAGTCAACAAATCCCCCGGTCCCAGAACAACCGGGCAGATGCCCTGTCTAAACTGGCCAGCTCCAGCCTGCAGGACATACGAAGATCGGTGTGGGTGGATGTGATTCAAGAAAAGTCAGCCACATCCTGCCAATTGGTTAGCATCATTGAGGAAACTGGGGCTGAAGACTGGATGACCCCAATCATCCAATTCAAAAAATATGGAACCCTGCCATAGGATCCAATACAGAGAAGGAAAATGCTGGCCAGGGCTGCCTGGTTCATGCTAGTTGGCGAGGAGTTATATCGAAAATCATTCTCATCCCCCCTACTCAAGTGCCTGGGGGCAGAGCAGGCTGCGGAAGTGTTGGACGATATACACTCAGGCATCTGCGGCCATCACATAGGAGGAAGGTCGTTGGCACACAATGCCCTGAGGGCAAGCTACTACTGGCCGACCCTGCTCGCTGATGCCAGGGACCTAACTCGGAAATGTAGGAAGTGTCAGCTCTTCGCCCCATCAATACATGCCCCTGCCCAAGATCTCAGACCAATCCTGTCTCCTATCCTTTTCGCCCAGCGGGTGATGGATATCCTAGGACCATTCACCGCATCCACTGGGGGCAGAAAATTTCTGATAGTGGGAATTGATTATTTTACTAAGTGGATCGAAGCTGAGGCTGTCCCAAACATAATGGAGCCGGCGGTCAGAAAAGTGATATGGAGAAATATCATAACAAGGTATGGCCTGCCTAAGGTGCTAGTCTTCGATCATGGAAGGCAGTTCGACAATGACCCCTTGAGAGCTTGGCTGGAAAGCCATGGCATAACCGTCGCCTACTCAGCCGTTTGTCACCCCTAGACTAATGGGCAGGCTGAAGTAGCGAATAAGCAAATACTGAACGGGCTGAAAAGGATGGTGGATGAGCTCAAAGGCAGGTGGGCAGACGAGCTGCCAAGTGTGTTATGGTCAATTAGGACCACCAGAAAAGAGTCCACAGGACAGACTCCATTTGGTCTGGTCTATGGGGCCGAGGCTCTGCTACCCATAGAAGCACGAATTCCCACCCTCCGATCCCTGCAGTATGAACAGGCAAGTAATGAGGCTGCAATGACAGAGGCTCTTGACCTAGTCGGAGAAATAAGGAAAGAGGCCTGCGTCAGCATTGCTGCCTACCAACAACGAATGAGAAAAGCTTACAACAAAAAAGTAAGTACTAGAAACTTCCAGGTTGGGGACCTAGTCCTAAGGAAAACACAGGCTGTGGGAAGATCGAGAGAGCACGGCAAGTTAAGCGCCAATTGGGAAGGCCCATATGAAGTCACCCAGATTATGGGGCCAGGGACCCACCGAATTGCCAACCCAGAAGGCCAGGAGATGGCTGCTCACTGGAATATTGACACCTTGAAGAAATACTACGTTTGAAGTTCACAAATTTTGTTTTTAGTTTTTTTTCTTTTCTCTAAGAAAAATGGCGGAGAATGGTCAAGGTACGATGTCGACGACTCCGACCACAAGTGTTTAAATTTATCAAGAAATGGAAAGAGTTCTCAAACTTATACTCGTTGTTTGTTCAGATTGGCACTTCACACACAAACGAGCAGGGGGCAATAGGGGGAGGGCCCCCCTGTTGCAAAACCCAAGGAAAATAAACCCCCCAACAAAAAACGCAAAGTCCCCCTGCCCACCTCTGGGCAGGCAGGGGGCAGGCCCCCTGGACTTCGGAAAGGAAGCAAGGGTCAGGCCGGGCCCCACGTGCCGAATGAACAAGGACTGGGGGCATCCCCCAACCTTGTATAAAAACGCAAAGTCCCCTTACCCACCTCTGGGCAGGCAGGGGGCAGGCCCCCTGGACTTCGGCAAGCAAGCCAGGGTCAGGTCGGGCCCCACGCGCCGAATGAACAAGGACTGGGGGCATCCCCCAACCTTGTATAAAAAACGCAAAGTCCCCCTACCCACCTCTGGGCAGGAGGGGGGCAGGTCCCCTGGACTTCGGCAAGAAGCCAGGGTCAGGCCAAAGCTCGAAAGAAATAATAATATAAACAACCGAAAGAAATGCATTCATAAAATCTAGAAGAGTTTAACAAAATGGGCAATGAAAATCCAAATACAGAAGAGTTAAAGGTTTACATTAGCCGGCAGCCGGCCACATCGGGGCCCGGCGCACAAAAACATTGGGGAATCAACAAGGAAATAAAGGCGCAGAAGGGCAGGAGCCCTCAGAAGACGACTGTCCTGCATGTTACGCAGCAGGGGCATCCTGGTTAGAATCAGGGGCTTCCTCAGGCGATTGGTTAGCCCGGGCGTCATTCTTGGCGGTGTAAAGGGCCTGGAAGGCTTCCTCATCAAAATTCGAGAGCATCTTCCTGATGACATCCATAACAAACTTCAGGGAGGAAGAAGCTCCGGCATTAAAACTCTCCTCCACCGCTAAATCAGCCTCCCGAATAATGTCGTTCTTTTCCTTAAGCCATTGCTCGCCCTGTGCCTTCAGGTCATCCTGAGCCTTTTGGAGGTATGAGTCAGATTTGGACAGCTGACCCTCCAGCTCAGCAACCCTCCTCTTAACCTGCTCAAGCTCGGAAACTGCCTTCCTGGCCTGCCCCAGCTCTACCTCCAAGTTCGCTGCCTCCCTCACAGCCTTCTCCCTCTGGTCTTTCCAGCGGGCGACCTGATCTTTGGCCTCCACCAACTCGCCTTCATACTTGGACAGTTGATCCTTCATGCTGGCGATAAGGGCGACGTCTTTCTCAACCACTGCCAAGCGCTCAAGCGCTCAGGGAGAGGAAGCCCGGGAGTAACGTTTAATTCCTCATCACTTAAACGACTGAGAGCTGCCAGCTCCATAGAGGCTTGAAAGACCTTCGAGCAATGTTGAACATATTAGATCACCTGGCTAGTAGTATAGGCCAGGGACTTGGTAAGATGATCAGCCAACACAGTGTTGGAATCAGAGAGCAGGGCTGAGACGTCAACACTGTCGCCAGTAGTAAAATGAAACTCTACATTCTCTTCTGAGAACAGGGTGCTGGGATACACGAGTAGGGCGCTTGGCCTCAAGTGTGTTGGCGTCTGCTTCCAGATCCACCACCGGGACGGCGCCCACCGGTTCCTTATCCTTCCTCTTCCTGCCAACCAGGGGGGTGCCCTCCCCAGTTTCTTCAAATTCAGTTGGCCTTGGCCCCTCAGGAAGGTAAGTCCCAGCAGGGGGGCCTCCATGCTTGCCAGTAGGGGAAGGGGTTGTCTTTGATGTAGCCTCCTCCTCTACATTTCTGGGGGCAGAAGTTAGACCTGCAGGCTTTGTAGGAGTCGACTTGGGAGGAAGAGGAGGAAACCTCGCTCTGTTGATCGAGATACTCTTAACATACTTCATCAGATTCCGCTTCCTATAGCTAGATGGGAGAGGAGGATGGCTGACAGCAACCGAGAGATCCTTATCCAGGCCAAGGTCCCTCAGCTCTCTCTTTGACCAAAGGCAAGTAGCAAAGTCTGCAAAAAATAAAGAAGGATAACCAAGTAAGCGCACAATAAAACAAGTCTAAGGAAATTTAACTACTGCCAAAATCCCCAGGCTACCTGCACTGAGACCAGGGTTTAGGCCCACCCGAGTCAAGTATTCGTTACTCGCTATGAGCTCCGTATGGGGGAGCCAGTGGTCGGGGCCATACACGCCCTTCCTGTCCTTGGAAGAAGCGAATCGTGCGACTGGGTCTTTCTCTTTCTGGGTCAACCTAACTTCAAGAGCTCTTCCCATGACCCCAGGGTGGTATTCCTGGCGGGTCTCCAGCCGGGTATGTACATGGTTTCTGAAGTTCCGAGGAATCCTCCATCCTGTAGCATAATGAACATATAGAAAGTTGTCTTTCCAATCCTTCAGGCCACTCAGGACTGGCCAAACTGGGGAACTGGTTTTTTGCCGGAGAAGGGAAAAATACCCTGGGGAGCCACCACCCTCAGTGGAGGCTACCATCTATAGGCCCACCATAAACCTTAAGGCGTCTATGGATGGCTCCTCACCCCAGAACAGGCAGGTCTAGGTGTAAGCTATCAAGGACCTGACAGCAAGGGCCGTCAACTGGGCTATAACCACATTCATACGCCTGAAAGTTTTCTCCAGAAATGGGTGAAGGGGAAAGCGCAAGCCGAATTCAAGGCATTTGTGGTAGACAGCTATACAGCCCGTAGGGGGATTGCACACCGTGTCCTTCTCCCCAGGGACAATAACAGTGTATCCTTCCCCAAAGTTATAAAGCTTAGCTATGGCCTCCTCAGCGTTTTTCTCCAGAATTAGGTCCCGGTTCTTGGGGGCTGGGTATGTTCGCAGGGGAATCCTATACTTGGTCTTATCTAGGTAATAGGTCCTCCCTGGCTCCCTAGGGATAAGCGGGCCGGCAATTGTGGAGGCGTCGAGTTCCAACGCCTCGTTGTCACAATCAATAACATCAAGGGGAGCAGGCTCAGGGGAGTTAGCACCCCCACTATCCTCTAAATGGCCCTCCTCAGCCATCCTGACAGCTGGCCCCCCCGGAGGAGGAGGCAAGGTCAGCGTTAACCCTGTCCCTACCCCCCGTTCTTTCAATCGAAGGACCAGTGAAAGGGAGAATTCGAGCACAACGATTGACCATGGTGTTCAAGGAAATAGGGAAAAGTGAAGAAATAGAAAGACGAGGAAGACAAGGATTAGGGTTCTAACCTAATTAATGGCCGACGGAGGGAGACGCGGGAAAAGGCTCCTCAGTCTAAAAAAATGCTTAACAGAGAAAGAGGGTTTGAAAGTGGGTTTATAGGATTCAAATGTGTGAAAGGGGGGTGAAGGGGGAGATGATACTTTTATAGACGCAAGAAGGCGAAAAGCCACCAGGCCAGAGGGCTTCCCCAAGAAAAGCCCCCACGTGTCACGCATATTGAATCCAACCACCCACCACTTCCCAAGGAGCCTCGAGAAGGCAACAAAGTCAGAAAGAAATCATTACATGACGTCACTCATTCAAAAAAAAAAAAAACACACAACAACTCAAACGCATGAAAGTCAAAGGCCCGCCTGATTCTCATTAATTAAAAGACCCAAAGGGTCCAGATTACAGTGGGAAAAACAAAAGAGTTACAAAAGGAGCCTGATATTCCGACTCAATTTGCCTGCAAACACAAGGCAGGCCTAGTCATCATCAAAACCCGGGGAATAGGGCTATCACAGCCGCCAGCGTCGGATCCCCAGTCCCAGCTGCCGGAATCCTCAAACGGGTCATCAGGACCCTCTCCTTCGTCCCTGCCAGATGAATAGCCCTGGCCTTCACTATCCTCTGAGTCGTGACTACTCACGTCCCAATCCCTGCCATAAGGGGCCACCCTGGTGCCTTCAGGAGAGTCATAATCCTCCTTTTTCCTCACCAAGAGGGAGGAAGGGCCAGATTCAGGGGAAGAGCCCAAGTCAGGCGCAATCATGGTCGAACTGTTCAGGATGTAACCATGGGAAGCATATGTGGCATCCCCTGTAAAAGCAACCCCCCGCCTGGGAGCAGCGCCTGGGCATGGGCCCTGCGGGAGATGAGGACTTTTTGGGGCGCTTACTGTCCCTGGATGAAGATTTCCTCCTAATAATCCGCGGAGGACGAGAGCGTGTTCGTCTACTACGACGAAGGGCCAGGTGTACCTGCCTGGGGTATCTCAATTTCCAACGCCCCCTGAAGCAGAGAGCGTCCACATAAACTCCACAACGAAAGACCGTTTTTCTCACCCAAGACATTTTTTCTTTGAAAGAAGAGTGGAAGAGGAATGAAGGTGGATTGCGAAAATGGTGAAGAAAAGTCGGAATTTATACGAAGGCAAAAGCAAGACATTAATGGCGTCCCAACCATCTCTGTAAGAGGAAGAACCAATCACCAACCTGACACGATGCTCAAGAGACCACTTTACAAGACAAGTAATCATGAGGAAAGACATTTCAACTCTTCGCATGCCCAGAGTGGTTAAGACTTTTTCCCCTCAAGAACATGCGACGCATTAAATGCCAAGATGGAGTTCAAGAGGTCAACCTCCCGCCATCCCAACCAAGAGGTCGCCTACTGAAGAGGAGCCCTGCTCCCCCTCAGCCGGCGAGGGCCAATTGATGGGAGTCGGTAACCTGCCACGGGTCGCCCGCCATCCGGGCCCCGGGAAAGCCCGACCCGAAAATGGAGAGGGCCCTGCCTTGTAGGCCGTCAGAGTAAAACCTTGCTGAGAAGCCTCCATAAAGTGGTCTCAGCTGCCCTGAGCTCCAAGAAGACTCCTTCCCTGCCCGTCAGGGTCATGCCGCGTGCTGGCCGAGCCAGTCGAGCCCCCCTGCCTGCCAGTCCTCAGGGCACTCACGCTCTGGCAGGGTCATGGGGGTAAGTCAGAACCCTTTCCATCCAGGCCTAAGGTAAAGGGGAATGAGTGGACGAGGTGAGCCCACATTCCTCCTCTTGCCCTCTCTCCTTTCCCTCTCTTGGGGAAAGGTATAAATACTTTTCCACATCCCACATAAAAAGGGTTAGATTTTCTCTCTCTAGACTCTTACTCTAAAACCGCCACTTTACTCCTCACGAGTAAGGTTTTTAAAGGCATTTTCACGGACTAACTTAGGCATCGGAGAGGGTTCCTCCCGGACACCTCCGGGGTCCTGTGCATTCTGTGTGCAGGGAGCAGGCCACCTCCGCCGGGAAGGTCCGATCACCGGAGTGAGAAGAAGGAGAGATCAAAGGAAGTTGGACGATCATTATCCGAGTAATATCATAATCAAAGGATTCGAATCCGAAGTCGGGTCTATTGTTTCCGTGACCGGAACAAATAATAATAATAATAATAATAATAATAATAATAGTAATAGTAATAATAATAATAATAATAATAATAATAATAATAATAATAATAATAATAATAATAATAATAAGGCAGGCCACCCTCCCCTTTTCCCTAGGGGGGCTCGGTGTCTTTGCCGCCTCTGATGCCCTGCACTTTGCCTTCCTTGCTTCTCGCCTCCAGTCTGCCGATTTGCAAGCTAAGCTGCTTCGTCCCTCCGAGATCCGCGCCCCTAGATTTGCCTTTGAGTCCGCCTTGAGTGGTTTTGTTGAGGCTAATGGTTCTGACTTCTTGAGTAACCCCTCTGAGATCGCTGCCCCAAAACTTATGAAGAAATTGGCAGATATATATTTCGCGAGGGTTGCTACAGCAGCGGAATCTGTTTTCGCCTTGACCCCTCGACAGGTTACCCTGTGGAAATCTCAGCAGGGGGACCATTCTTCTGACTGGCTGAGGGCTGTCCCTATTACCGGGCTTGGGCAAACCATGAACGCTCGGACATATCGCAGTGTGCTTAGTTACCGCCTTGGAGTCCCTTTGTTCCCGCTTTCTGGGACTTGCTCTTCCTGCTCCAGGGGCCTCAGAAACGATATTTTTGGAGATCACGCGGTTTCCTGTGCTGGTACTGTGGGGATTAAACATCGCCATAACCTTGTCCGTGACACACTGTTGGATATTTGCTTCCGGTCGGGGATCTCTGCAGGCAAGGAGGTGGAAATTGGCCTCTGCGACGATGACGACAAGCCCTTGGGACCAGCCGATCTTCTGCTCTACTCGTGGGACAGGGGGTGCGATGTTTGTGTTGATCTGACCAGGTCCTCGCCCTTGACTCAGTCTGGCCTTACCGCTTTTGAGCCCGGACGGGTCGTCGCTGATGCTGCCCGTCGTAAGTGTGCCAAGTATCAGGCACGCTGCACGGCGATCGGGTATGGTTTCTTACCTTTCTCCTTCTCCTCTCTCGGCGAGCTCGACACGGAGGCTGTCTCTCTGCTCCAGTGGATTCGGAAATTCGCTATGTCGCAGGATGCTGGAGCGCGTGCCGCAGTTCACATTTTCACCAGAATTAGTTTTGCAATCGCTAAGGGAGTGGGGGCCCAGATAGTATCTCGGCTCCCCTCTAACTTCTTGTAATTTATTTTGGTGTTTAATACAAGTTCCGTTTAATAAAAAAAAAAATAATAATAATAATAATAATAATAATAATATGTATCCTAATAATTATATTACTCAACAAGATTCTTCTCAAATTCCTCCACAATATTTCCAGTATCCCTATAATTTGATACCATTCAATGCTAATCTCCCTCCACCCATTACTTCGAAGATGCAATATCGTCCATATTCACAAACACCATTTTACCCATATAATTCGGCTTACACACAAAATCCACATTATTCTCAAATTTCTGATTACCCAAACCCGACAAGTGACAATGTCCTAATGTACTGCTCACAAACTCCCCCTAGTTATAATAATTCAAATAATATTGATGATGGTGATTCAAATGAAAATAATAATGATAACACACCCACTTCTCATTATGTTCTTCCCTTGAATTGGACAATTCAAGAAGACGAGGCTCTTATTTCATCGTTCATGAGGGTTTCTGAAGATCCTACAGTTGGTACAAACCAAACTCGTGGAAACTTTTGGAAGAGGGTTCAAGATTTATATGATCGAGCCCAAAAATCAAATCCAAGGTCATTAAAAGAACGAAATATCAAGATGTTAGATTCGCGATTCAGAAGAGTGTCAACCCAAGTCATGAAATGGAGTGGATGCATGGAACAAGCAAGAACTAGGAAGACGAGTGGTATGAATGAAGATGATGTTATGGCGCAAGCTCGAGAGTTATATAAACTAGGTGTGTTTAACTTGGAGCATGCTTGGAGTATGATGCAACATTATCAAAAATGGAAAGTTGCAGTAACACCTTATTGTTATAAGTCCGCACGAGGTGATGTGGGAAGTGAGAGTAGTGGTAGCGGTAAAAGGGTTCGAGATGAGTAATAAAGAAGTTAATCAGCCCCTATTTCCGTTGATGATGATATTTTATCATGCCCACGTCCTATGGGAATTAAAGCGGCAAAGAAAAACAAAGGGAAGAAAAAAAAAAGCAATTGATAAACATGACGATTATAATAGCCGAGCAGAGAGGGCACAAATATCTGAGGTTGAGGTTCAACTATCAAGAGAGAAGCTCGAGTACAACAAAAGGAAATTAGCAGAAAAGACTAGAGAAAATGATTGGAAGATTTAGCATACTGATTCGCAGATCAGGCAAACTGATTGGAATATACTTAATCAGTTACTAAACCAATCACACCTGCCCCCGGAACTTGAATCATTGAAAAATGAATTAGTACAAAAATTTAAATCAACTTAGTTAAGATTTAATTAGTGCTTTAATTATGTTCTTAAAAAATCGTTAATGTTTGAATTTGCTTTCTTAAGTAGTTTGGTTATGTTTATGTTAAATTTGTTAGAACTAATTGTATAATTACCTCTTACTTACGTTATTTTATATTAGTAATAAAAATTACTTTTATATTTTTTACTCTCAAAGTTACCTGAAAATAAGTAATTTTTCCTCAAAAGCAATGATTGGCGAAAATTGAAGCGATTCAAAGACATTTTTAAAAAAAAAAAAAAAACTATTTACTGTTACATAAAAACTGAAAAGTATTTAATAATTTTAGAAGTGGAAATAATTTCAAAAGTCCAATATATTCATAAACTCGATACCGAACCAAATATTAAAATTTAATAATAATTATTAATTAAAAGTTAATAATAATTATTTTTAATTAAACGTAAATAGATGAATTATTGAGGTGAATAGTGTGGGGTATAAAAAAGTAAGAGCATGCACATCAATGAGAAATACCCAATTCTCATCTTCCACTTTTTCACCTTTTTCCTATCCTACCCAACATCCACCTCATCTTTCCGCTAACTCTTTAATTTTTTTCAAAAACATCCCACATCAACAAGAATTCATTTTTCACTCTTTCTCTTATTTTTTTATACCCCACGATATCCATCTTAATAATTCATCCTTTTACATTTAATTAAAAAATAATTATTGTTAACTTTTAATTAATAATTATTATTAACTTTTAATTTTTGGTTCGGTATCGAGTTTATAAATATATATTGGACTTTTGAAATTATTTTCACTGTTAAAATTATTAAATACTTTTCAGTTTTTATGGAAAAGTAAATAGATCTTTTTTTTTAAAAAGTCTTTGAATCACTTCATTTTTCGCCAATCATTGGTTCCAAGGAAGAATTACTTATTTTCAGATAACTTTGAGAGTCAAAAAATATAAAAGTAAATTTTATTACTAATATAAAAACGTAATTAAGAGGTAATTATACAATTAGTTATAACAACTTAACATAAACATAGTCAAACTACTTAAGAAAGCAAATTCAAACATTAACGATTTTTGGAGAACATAATTAAAGCACTAATTAAACCTTAACTAAGTTGGTTTAAATTTTTGTAGTAATTCATTTTTCAATAATTCAAGTTTCGGGGGCAGCTGTGGTTGGTTTAGTAACTGACTAAGTATATTCCAATCTGTTGGCCTAATCTGCGAATCAGTATGCTTAATCTTCCAATCATTTCCTCTAGTCTTTTCTGCTAGTTTCTTTTTGTTGTACTCGAGCTTCTCTCTTGATAGTTGAACCTCAACCTCAGACATTTGTGCCCTCTCTGCTCGGCTATTATAATCATCATGTTTATCAACTGCTTTTTTCTTCCCTTTGTTTTTCTTTGCCGCTTTAATTATTCCCATAGGACGCTGGCCTGATAAAATATCATCGTCAACGGAAATAGGGGTTGAATAACCGCCTTCCTCATCTCGAACCCTTTTACCGCTACCACTACTTTCACTTCCCACATCACCTCGTGCAGACTTATATATATAACAATATGGTGTTTATGCAACTTTCTATTTTTGATAATGTTGCATCATATTCCAAGCATGCTCCAGGTTAAACACACCTGGTTTATATAACTCTTGAGCTTGTGCCATAACATCATCTTCATTCATACCACTCGTCTTCCTAGTTCTTGCTTGTTCCATGCATCCACTCCATTTCATGACTTGGGTTGACACACTTCTGAATCGTGAATCTAACATCTTGGTATTTCGTTCTTTTAATGACCCTGGATTTGATTTTCGGGCTCGATCATATAAATCTTAAACCCTCTTCCAAAAGTTTTCACGAGTTTGGTTTGTACCAACTGTAGGATCTTCAGAAACCCTCATAAACGATGAAATAAGAGCCTCGTCTTCTTGAATTGTCCAATTCAAGGGAAGAACATACTGAGAAGTGGGTGTGTTATCATTATTATTTTCATTTGAATCACCATCATCAATATTATTTGAATTATTATAACTAGGGGGAGTTTGTGAGCAGTACATTGGGACATTCTCACTTGTCGGGTTTGGGTAATTAGCAATTTGAGAATAATGTGGATTTTGTGTGTAAGCCGAATTATATGGGTAAAACGGTATTTGTGAATATGGAGGATATTGCATCATGGGAGTAATGGGTGGAGGGATATTAGCATTGAATGACATCATATTATAGGGATACTGAAAATATTGTGGAGGAATTTGAGAAGGATCTTGTTGAGGAATATAATTACTAGGATACATATTATTATTATTATTATTATTATTATTATTATTATTATTATTATTATTATTATTATTATTATTATCATTGTTTGGATTAATACTTAGATTTATAAAATTGTAAATATACTAGTATAGCACCCGCGTAAATACGCGGTAAATTTAGTTTGTTACTTTTAATAGATGAGATATCTATAATTATCAATTGCACGGTTTTTGAGATATGCGGTTTATGTAGGTGGTCCCAATTAGATTTTTGTTATGTATTATTCAAAATAAGTTTGAGTTTGAAATATACTCTGTATTATTTTAATAACTATTTTTAATGAAGAATATCGTGTATTGCTAAGGGTAGGTGTCGATCATTCAGAGAAAGTATTTTTAGAAGGTCGTATATTTATAACGTTGGATATCGAATAAAGTTGTGATGACCATCATTTATCCAATTGAGAAGTTTTGAGTGAAGAACACATTTATTTTCCATTGGGCCTCGTATAAGATTTACATTTCACATTGGGTATCACATGAGCTATATGAGATTTACTCTTTTTTTTTGCATTGTTTAGGTGACCAATGGTTTAAGTGACCCATTATATAGTAGTGATAGTATTAGGCGGGAAAATGGATGAAGAAGAGAGTGACACATCATCATCTTTCTAGTTCCCTTTATCCTTTTAGTATGTAGGGGATTGAGAGAGATTGCATGCATAAGTACGTGAAGTGAGGAATGCTTGGGTAAAGTTTGCATTCTATTTATAGAAAACAAGATGCCATATGTGAGTAAAGTTTTTTTGGATAAATGAACAGATAAGATAACATAATAAACAGATAATAAGATTGAAGCTTCGTATAAGATAACAGACAAGATTACAATCTGGATAAGGTTACAGATTAAAAGACAAAAAAGTACATATAAAGTAGAAGATAAATACTGAAGATATGGATTAGGTTACAAATGAATAGACAGATAAGAATCCGGATAAAATAACAAAGAAGTTTGAATATGGGATTACTGATGTGAAGAAAAGATAAGATTATTGATGTAAAGATAAAAACGAATTTCAAGAAAGAGAGAAGATGATACGGACTGAAGATAAAGATAACAGGAGAGATTGGAAAAAAGTGACAAATTCAGAGATAAGATTGACAGAAAATGCCAAACTTAAAGTTGCAGAGATAAGTTTACAAGAAAAAGAAGATTTGAAATGTATGTCAGATTCAAAGATAGAATTGAAAGAAAGTGCCAAACTTAAAGTTTCATAGATAAGTTTGGAAGAAAATGACGATTTGAAAAGAATTAAAGATTCCATTTGGATAAGATAAAAGATAAAATAGAAGACTTCATTGAAAGAAAATATAGCAGATAAAACCATAAATTCATTCGGATAAAATAGAGATAAGATTAAAATTTGCAGATATATTACAAATTTTAAATAACAAGGATGAAACAACATTACAACATTAGATTCTAGTACATAATGAAATTACAATTACGAAACAAATCTAAACTTAAGTAACCAAACACGAACAAAACTAAAACGAACACCTAATTAACCCTGACGTCCATATTGGTTCCATATATGTTCAATTAGGTCCTTTTTTAGAGTCATATGCCGCACATGATCTTGCATATTATTTATGTTTTCCACATATTGATGTATATTGAAAACGTAACCTACATCGCACTCAGAACTATCAACGGTAGCTGTAGATTCGTCACTATGCTCTTCCATGTACTCTTGTGCATTATCATAACCGACGTAGGTATCTCTTTCATATTCTACAATCATATTATGCAATATGATGCAAGTCGTCATAATTTTATGGATAATTTCTTGATCCCATGATCGGGCTGGCTTTCGAATAATTGCAAATCTAGCTTGTAATACCCCAAAAACACGCTCTACATCTTTCTGAACACTCTCTTGCTTAGTTGCAAACAACCTATCCTTAGGTGTTTGTGGATGTTTTACCAACTGGATAAAGGTACCTCATTTTGGATATATGCCATCTGTTAAATAATAACCAGTACTATAAAGATCACCATTTACCAAATAATTAACGCGTGGAGCATATCCATTTAATAGTGCATGAAAGACCGGAGATCGATGTAAAACATTCAAATCGTTCATATCCACAAATCTTAGGAGGCAATGGCTTCAAGTATTATAGTTGGCTGCACATTTCGTCCTTGAAACTGACCTCGCCAACCAACTGGACAGTTTTTCCAGTTCCAGTGCATGCAAACTATGCTCCCCAACATTCCTGGAAAGCCTCTTGCGGTTCCAACTTGTAGTAGTCTTTGGGTGTCCGCAACGGTCGGACTTCTTAAATACCCCCCCCCCCCAAATTGAGTGATGATAACATCAGCAAATCGTTGAACGGTTTCAAGCGCTGTTGTTGCTCCCATCCTCAAGTATTCATCGGCAAACTCTCCATAAGCAAGGAGACGAATTGCGACGGTGCACTTTTGTAAAGGGGTGAATCCTTGCCTACCATGACCGTTTGGGGTTTGTTGAAAGTAATTATCAGTGTCTGCTGTCGTATTTACTAAACACATAAATAAATGTTTACGCATTCGAAATCTGCGTCGGAACATCCTATCACCGTACACGGGTTGCTCAGCAAAGTAGTCAGCATATAGCTGAGCTTGACCATCTTCCCGATTTCTTTCAATATATTTCCTTCTAGGTCTAATCTGACTTGGACCAGCTTCTGGCGACTGTAAAAGTTCTTCCCACAACATATTTCGTAATCGTCTCCTTTCCTCTGCACGATTTTCCTCCCGCTCTTCAGAGGAATCGGTAGATGATGAAGAAGATGAGATTACGGAAGACCAAATGTTTATTGGAGTAAAAGAGTAACACGAATTATTAGAGTTATTATTATCTTGATTCATATTGGTGAGAATGAAGGGTTGGAGAATATAATTTAGATGTGAGGAAGAGAGAATGAATTGGATGGAGAATAAGTGTAGAGGTAACACTTATTTATAGGAAAGAAAATTAATAAATGAAAATTAATTTTAATAAAACATTAATACTTTAATAAAGAAAGGAGAGAATTATATATCCCAATTAAAGAATTTGATGTATATATATATATATATATATATATATATATATATATATATATATATATATATATATATATATATAGAGTAAGGATCAAGTGAGTCCTCTTTTTCTTTTTGAGTCCATAAGTCCTATTTAGAGCCATTGATTTAGATGGGATGGATGGTGGTGATTGAGTCTAGTAATTAAGGTAATATATAACATATTTTGGAAAAAATATAATAAAATCCTCTCTCCTCCCTTAATTATCTCCAACCACCTAACTCACTTGATTATGTTTCATCACATTCAATTTTTTCATTCAAACACACCCGCCTAACTAAAACTCTTCATCTTCATCATCCCAAACTCAATCTCTCGACTTCTGATTTCTTTCAAAACACACACCCGCTCATTCTTTCATCTTCAACTCAAGCAAGGCTACACACCCGTGTTACATTGACGTATTATAAGTGTTACTTTAATGAACAAATGATGTTACTCCAAGTAATTAATGATGTTATTCTTTGTCTCATGGTTAAACAATGTTATTATCATCAATTACTCTGACGCATTATATATCGTTCTTTAAAGAACGACAATCGTTAATTTGGTAATGAATGGTTCCAATCCAAGTTATCATCAATTACTTTGGTAATCATTTGTTTAAACGCTGCTGCCCTCAGTTACTTTAATGCATTATGTCTGTTACTCTAACTGACGAAAGGTGTTACTCCAATAGAACAAAGATGTTACTCTAACCAAATGCACATGTATTAAATAAAATATAGAGTTAATTGCTACGTAGCACAACGCTACTTGTAAAAAATGTGTACAAAATCAGTTATTCTTGTAAACAAAAAAAGAAATTTTTTTTTATCATGACCAAAAACACAAGTATTCTCAAAACATATGTTTTTCCTTATTTTCTTCAGTCTCTTCCTCAGTTTCCTCATCTTCGTCGTCGTCATCCACTTCATCCTCCTCATCCTCATCCACCTTTATCAGTGTTGTCCTGTGCATTCGCATCACTTCCAATATCACCTGCACAAAATTAAACAACGTGTTACTCCCATGCAGCCAATGTGTTACTTCAACTCTTACGTTGTGTTACTCTAACTGGTAAAGTACGTTACTCTAACATCATCATCAAAAACTGTTTCTCAACGTTCAATGTGTTACTGTAATTGCAATTAAGTGTTACTGTAACGTTAATACATATGCGTTACGCCCATGCAGCCAATGTGTTACTTCAGCTCTTACATTGTGTTACTCTAACTGGTAAAGTACATTACTCTAACATCATCATCAAAAACGGTTTCGTAACGTTCAGTGTGTTACTGTAATTGCAATGAAGTGTCCTCTAACTGGTAAAGTACGTTACTCTAACATCATCATCAAAAACTGTTTCGTAACGTTCAGTGTGTTACTGTAATTGCAATGAAGTGTTACTGTAATGTAGAGCGTATGTTACTTCAACATCATGACTGCGTTCATAGAAAACAAAACAATATTATCAGTGGACCTCATTGAAAACCCAAATAACAAACATAAAACTATGGAATCAATATCAATTAACCATCAATATGAATCTATGATGAATGAAAAAACAATATCAACATAAAAATTGATGTAAAAAGGGAAGCCAAATCGACATGAATATCAATTAACCATCAATATGAATCTATGATGAATGAGATGACAATGAAAACAATATCAACATGAAAATTGACATAAAAAACGAAGCCAAAGCGACGTGAAAGAAATTTAATTTTTGTTAGTCGATCGCCGAATTAAAATTGAAGCAAAACGTGAAAGAAATATCAAAACTCACCATTGTTATACTCGATCAATTGCTTTTCAACAGTTGATGATGATGTCGCGCTCATTGAATCCATAGTAACGGGATTTTGAACCCAGATTTGATTGAATGAATGACGGAACGTGATGATGGAAGTATTTTTTTTTAGGTTTTGATGAATTTTGCAAGGTGAATGACTGAATGATGAATGAACGTGATCATGGGGTTATTGTTTCCTAAAATCATGGGAGCTATTTTAGGAACGTAATCTTCCTTTTTTTTTTAATGCAAATAATTGGAAGTATCTCGTCCATCCATTCTCATCTCATCCAATGGATGAGATGAGGACTTAGGGACTCATATAGAGTAAAGAACTCATAAGAGCCTTACTATATATATATATATATATATATATATATATATATATATAGGTAGGTTCTAATGAGTCCCTATATAAGTGTTGAGTCCCTAAGTCCTCATCCCATCTGTTGGATGGGATGAGGATGGATGGACAAGATGCATCCTAATATTTTGTATTAAAAAAAAAAAGGAAGATTTACTATCCTAAAATAACTCCCATGATTTTAGGAAACAATAACTCCCATAATCACAATCATTTCTCATTCATTCATTCACGTTACAGGTTCATTATCAAAACCTTAAAAAAAAAAAAAAAAAACGCTCCCATCGATCATCACGTTCATTCATTCAATCAATTAAATCTGTGCTCGAAATTCCGTTACTATGAATTCAATGATCGCGACATCTTCATTAACTGTTGATAAACAATTCATCGAATATAACAATGGTGAGTTTCGATATTGCTTTCATGTTTTGCGTCAATTTTTATTCATTATTTTGATTAATTTGCGTCAATTTGTGTTCATGGTTTGCGTCAATTTTCATGTTGATATTGTTTTTATGGTCGTGTTATTCATCATAGATTCATATGCAAATCGTAGAACACACAAAGGGTGAGTATATATGTTTTGTAATTTATACTGGAATCGCCATGAAAGTCAATAAGATGCTACTCAATTATTAGTTTTTACGTTTACAATATATTGAGTTATTGTAGTTCATATACTGCGTTACTTTAGTGTAAAGCATCTGTTACTTTAATGTCTACCATCTGTTACTTTATATGTCGTGTTACTTTAATACACTTCAGTTGTTACTTTAGTGTTTTTCATCTGTTATTGTAGTGCATTGCAGTGTTCTAAGAATTTTGAAAACTGCCATATTAAAAAAAATAAAAAATAAAAAAAAAGATATTGTTTCCTATAATAATGGGACGTGATTGCCACCAAAATAGGAAACAATATCTCCTAAAATAACTCCCATGATTTTAGGAAACAATAACTCCCATAATCACAATCATTCCTCATTCATTCATTCATTCACGTTACAGGTTCATTATCAAAACCTTAAAAAAAACGCTCCCATCAATCATCACGTTCATTCATTCATTCAATCAAATATGTGCTCGAAATTCCGTTACTATGAATTCAATGATCGCGACATCTTCATTAACTGTTGATAAACAATTCATCGAGTATAACAATGGTGAGTTTCGATATTGCTTTCATGTTTTGCGTCAATTTTTATTCATTATTTTGATTAATTTGCGTCAATTTGTGTTCATGGTTTGCGTCAATTTTCATGTTGATATTGTTTTCAGGGTGTTATTCATCATAGATTCATATGCAAATCGTAGAACACACAAACGGTGAGTATATATGTTTTGTAATTTATACTGAAATCGCCATGAAAGTCATTAAGATGCTACTCAATTATTAGTTTTTACGTTTACAATATATTGAGTTATTGTAGTTCATATACTGCGTTACTTTAGTGTAAAGCATCTGTTACTTTAATGTCTACCATCTGTTACTTTATATGTCGTGTTACTTTAATACACTCCAGTTGTTACTTTAGTGTTTTTCATCTGTTATTGTAGTGCATTGTAGTGTCTTAAGAATTTTGGAAACTGCCATATTAAAAATAAAAATAAAAAAAAAGATATTGTTTCCTATAATAATGGGACGTGATTGCCACCAAAATAGGAAACAACATCAAAGAGTAACGCCATATAAAAAAAGGAAAAAAAAATACTACTTCCTATAATTATGGGACGTGATGACTTCAAAATAGGAAACAATATCAAATAGTAATATACTGCGTCATACTCTCATTTTTATCATTATATGAATTTTTTGCACTAACTTATATCTGGTGTTATTTTAATGAACATTATCTGTTAATTTAATTCATACTATCTGTTACTTTAATGTCTGACCTCTGTTACTTTATATCTGGTGTATAAGCATACTCTGTTAATTTAATTCAATGTTACTTCAATGCACTTCATCTGTTACTTTAACTCTTGTTATCTGTTACTTTAATCCACATGAATGATGTAGGGATGTGGGTGAGAGTTTCCTCCATTGTGCGGTGGTGAGATTAAATCAAAGCTTCTGAGATGATGATGAAAAAGATGAAAAAGAAGAAAGACGGAGAGAACGAGAAGGATGAAGAAGAAACAGAATTATAAGTAGGACATTATGAGTAACAAGTGTGAAATATTGGAATTGTAATGGAGTTGATTTAGTTGGAATCTTGTACCACTTTTTGTTTTGGAGTATCTTAATAAAAACAAACATTGTTCTTTTTGTTAATTGAAACTCCTGTTTTTGCAAGAGACTACTATGCAACGTAACTGATTTTATGAGTTAAAGTAACACAGTTCATGAATTAAAGTAACACATTGTATGAGTTAGAGTAACAGTTTTTGCAAGAGACTATGCAACGTAACAGATTTTATGAGTTAAAGTAACACAGTTCATGAATTAGAGTAACACATTGTATGAGTTAGAGTAATAGTTTTTGCAGGAGAATATATTAAACAACGTAATAGATTTTATGAGTTAAAGTAACGCAGTTCATGAATTAAAGTAACACGTTATATGAGTTAAAGTAACATAGTTTATGGATTATGGCAGTAACATAGTAACATACGTACAATGGCAGTAGGAAAATAATGATTTTTTGGTGAAAATGAAAAAAACTTAATTTTGAAAAAACTTGTTGTATGAGAGAAATTTAAAAAGATTGATAAGAGAGATAAAAGATCTTTATTGAGATAATTAAGGAGGAGAGAGAGAAATGATATATTTACCAAATTTGTTAGTTATTTCCTTAATTATGAGATTAAATCTTGTCCATTAATATAACCTTGAATCAAGGGCTAAGATGGGGACTCACGGACTCAACATATATAAGTGGACTCACCTGATCCCACCTCTATATATATATATATATATATATATATATATATATTTACGTTTTACGGCGAGTCAGATCATATGTGGTCTACTTAATATATCGTACTCCGTATTACGTCAATATTTTCTCAATAACATTAATTATTTATCATTATTTGCTTTAATTATTTTTAGTACGTTAAATATATCAAGTTATATATATACTAAATCACTCTCATTTATGTTTAAGATGGGAAATAGTCTGGTCTTTAATTTTATTGGGTCGCGTTTAAATCGGGTTGGGTTGATGGTCAGTTCGTCAGTCATCGGGGTCTATCGGGTAATAGGTAACATTCAACTCACGTTGGGTCTGTTTTGGGCGGCTGTATTTTCGAGTGAGTCAAACGTGTCTACTGATAACCCGTAAATAACTAAAATAATACTCCGTAAATGTATATTCGTATTGAGCTTAGTTAAGTAAATATATTTAACTAATCATAGATTAACAATACTAATTACATATATAATAATAAATGATGTTTAGCAATTAAATACGTACGCATTTTTTGTTTTATATAAAAATGAATATTTTAATACAAAAAAACAAAAGCTACCAAATTTTACTATTAAAAAAATAAAAAATAAAAGTAATTAATGATACTAATCACGATTATATTAATAAACGACGTTTCACAATTAAATACGCAAACATTTTTCGTTTTATATAAAAAAACTAATATTTTAATTAAAAACAATAAATTAAATGAAATAAAGCTGCAGAGTACTGCAACTCTGCAAGCTCGTTGCTTCTCGCACATGCGAGATTCTCACCCATAGTTTCGTGTACACTCAGCACAATCTCCATTTGTTTAATATTATTGCTCCACTTTTCTCATTCTCGTTCTCGCAGCAATCCTTCAATGTACATGCTCTAAGAGAGATGAATTATTGAGGTGGATAGTGTGGGGTATAAAGAGAGAGAGAGAGAGAGAGAGAGAGAGAGAGAGAGAGAGAGAATGAATTTTTGTTGTTGTGGGATGTTTTTGGAAAAAAAATTAAGAGTGAGTGGAAAGTTGAGGTGGATGTTGAGTAGGATAGAGAAAAGGTGAAAAAGTGGAGCATGAGAATTGGATGATTCTTGCTAATGTACATGGTCTTAGAGCATTCACATTGAACATATATAGCGAGAATGAGAATTGTGACACAGTCTAATAAATATTAAAAAATGAAGAAAAAACTGATTAGACAAGCAACAGTGGGCGAGCTTCTCGCCTGTCCGAGAATTGGGGGAGAATGCAGAGCTGCAGAAGGTGTAGGTATTGTTTTATTTTTGGGATTTTCTACGATATACCCCTGTGTTTTCTTGTTTTCTACCATATACCCCTCATGTTTGCAAAAACCCTACTCATACCCCTGTACTTCACTAATCCCACTAACCGTGACCTAATCACCATTCAGCCGTCTAATGGTCCGGTAAGTGGCTTAGTTGGCTGCTGATTGGGGCGTGACATGGCAGGGGATGGACTTTCACATAGCTGACTCATTTTCCCTTCACTTTCCCCAAATTTTGCCTCCACTTTCCCCAAAATTTCCCTCCATTCCATTAAGTACCCCATTTTATACATGAAGTTGTTACTCATTTCAGTCCACTTTGTTCATCTTCCTTACATCTTCCCTTTTCTTTTTATATGTTCTGATGTCGTCATCTTCATTGTCAAGGATTGACGGTCTTCAATTGAAGAATCAATAATCCCTAACCAAAACCCTACAATATATCATCATAATCAAGCATTTTCGTGTTTAGTAATTAACTCAAAATTAAAGACAAACATCAGGATTTTTGGAAAATTATTGTAATTAAGGACAAACTTTACCTTGAAATTCAGAGACTGAAAGAGCATATGAGCGTTTTGGAGAATTATGAAATTAATTAGGGTTTTGGGAGTAGAATGATGATGAGTAGAGAAGAGTGGCAGAGAAGTTTGGTTTTATTTTTAAGGAGGAGGAAGGTTAAATGCTTATTTCAATTTATTCCTTTATTTTCTTTTTAAATTAAAGAGTCAATGCCATGTCAAAGTCAATTCTCTGCCATGTCACGCCCCAGTCAGCAGCCAACTAAGCCACTTAACGGACCATTAGACGGCTGAATGGTCATTAGGTCACGGTTAGTGGGATTAGTGAAGTACAAGGGTATTAGTAGGGATTTTGCAAACATGAGGGGTATATGGTAGAAAACAAGTAAACACAGGGGTATATCGTAGAAAATCCCTTTATTTTTTTATTTTTTTTAATAGTAAATTGGCAGCTTTTGTTTTTTTTTTGTATTAAAATATTCATTTTCATATAAAACAAAAAATGCATACGTATTTAGATGTTAAACGTCGTTTATTATTATGTATGTAGTTAGTATTGTTAATCTATGATTATTTAAATGTATTTACTTAACTAAGCTCAATACGAATATACATTTACGGAGTATTATTTTAGTTATTTACGGGATATAAGTAGACATGATGGTAGGGGATTGCCGCGTTCCCCACCGATCAAGTAATACCAACTATACCTAACGGGTAGCTAGGGTAAGTTTGGTTGATATCCACGGAGACGGCTATAGGTGTCTAGACTAGGTCTACCTAAAACGAGGCTAAGTCACAAACAAACACAAAGATGATGAGAATTGATTAACTATGATGGTAGGAGGAGATGAAAATGGACTAATAATGAACTATGTATGACATGAACTAATGAAATAACTAAAGATTAACTAAGCAAATAAACTAGAGAAGATGATCGACTAAAGGGATAGATAAATCAAGTATGGGAAGGAGTAGGGTTAGGTCGGGTTCATAAGTGTAGTAGGATGGTTGGGTAATCAAGGGTGTAGGTGCCACTTAGTTACTAAGGTCGCTTTGCGCTCTCGCACCAAAGCCAAAGTCCGCACTCTCGTGTCAAAGACTAGACCCGAACACCCATGCTAGATGCTACTCAAAACACAAGGATTCAATCACAAATTAGTCAAACAATGAGAAGAGGAACACAAGTATGAGAAGCATCGGCCACTACTACCCACACAAGCAATACAACAAACAGATAGTGTGCCCAATATGTGACTAGCAACAAAGGAATCACCTTTACCCACAATCAAGCCCTAATCACCCATAATCCACACTTAATCCCCCTACTAACCCCACAAGGAGTCTACTCACACATTATGAAACTAAATCTATCACTAACAAGAGAAATCAACATGTATAGCAAAACATTCATAATGAACCAACAAGAACAATAAACAATATGTAAAGATTAAAACTTGAAAGATTAACCAAAGAACAAGAGTAAAGAGGAGAAAAGGATTATACCAAACTAGCAAGAATATGAAAAGATGAGAACTTGTATTAAAAAGATAAACCCAAATGAATCTCCCAGGATGTCAATCTTGGATTAATCTTGAAGAAATCTCTTAATACAAGACTAATCACTAAGATTAAACTAAGATTAACAAAAGATTAATATGAAACTAAACTAGAGATGAAGAGAGGCTAATTAGGGTTTTGAATAATGTAGAGGGGTCTAAGATAATCTAGGGTAATGTAGGATGCTTAAACAATACAAGGGGGGAGTATTTATAACGTTACAAAAGTGAAGGAGAATGAAAAGAAGAGGCGCGGCTACAGCACTCCCGTCCCAACCGAGACGGGTCTCTTCCCGGCCGGGAAGGCTGGTCCCGACCGAGACGGCCTATGGTCTCGGCCGGGAAGGCTCAAAACCGAACCCCATTGATCGTGCACTCCTTCCCGACCGAGATGGCACTTGGTCTCGGTCGGGAAGGCTCTGTAGGCCTCCAATAAGAGCTCTAAGGTCCCTCCTTGCTTCTCATGTGCTTCTCATCGATTCTCGGGGCTCGGGATCGAGTCTAAGGGGCTCGGGAATGGGTCCCAAGGTCTCGGGATCGAATCCAAGGCACCGAGTGATCGTTCCTTCTCTTCGTTGGCTCCAAAAGTGTATGAAACGAGTCGGAATCGTTCCAATTCTCCATGAATGGTCTTGGGAACCTAAAACGAACTAGAAGAAGCATGAGTAGCCCAGAAACCGCTCCAAAGAGCGATTCCACAAAGAAAACGGGACCAAAACACAACAAATTAGGCAGCACAAACTACACTTATCAAGACACGTTTGACTCACTCGAAAATATAGCCACACAAAACCGACCCAACCTGAGTTGAATGTTACCTGTACCCGTTAGAAGCCGATGATTGACGAACTGAACCTCAACCCAACCCGATTTGAACGCGACCAGATAAAATTAAAGACCGGAAAATTCTCCATCTTAAACATAAATGAGAGTGATTTAGTATGTATATATATAACTTGATATATTTGACGTACGAAAAATAATTAAAGCAAATAATGATAAATAATTAATGTTATTGAGAAAATATTGACGTAATACGGAGTACGATATATTAAGTAGACCCATATAATCCGACTCGCCTTAAAACGTAAAACAAAAGTAAAATATATAATATTTCTCCTTTTTTTTATTAAAAATAATTTCCATATATTAATTTTCTTTTCTATAAATAAGTGTTATCTCTACACTTATTATTCTCCAACCAATTCATTCTCTCTTCCTCACATCTAAATTCTATTCGCCAATCCTTCATTCTCACCAATATGAATCAAGATAATAATGACTATAATTCGTGTTACTCTTTTGCTCCAATAAACATTTGGTCTTCCGTAATCTCATCTTCTTCATCATCTACCGATTCCTCTGAAGAGCGCGAGGAAAATCATGCAGAGGAAAGGAGACGATTAAGAAATATGTTGAGGGAAGAACTTTTACAGTCGCAAGAAGCTGGTCCAAGTCGGATTAGACCTAGAAGAAAATATATTGAAAGGAATCGAGAAGATGGTCAAGCTCAACTATATGCTGACTACTTTGCTGAGCAACCCGTGTACGGTGAAAGGATGTTCCGACGCAGATTTCGAATGCGTAAACATTTATTTATGCGTTTAGTAAATAATGCAGCGAACACCGATAATTACTTTCAACAAACCCCAAAAGGTCTTGGTAGGCAAGGATTCACCCCTTTACAAAAGTGCACCGTTACAATAATTCGTCTTCTTGCTTACGAAGAGTCATTCGATTCTGTCGACGAATATTTAAGGACGAGAGCAACAACAGCGCTTGAAACCGTTCAATGATTATTGATGTTATCATCACTCAATTTGGGGGGGGGGGTATTTAAGAAGCTCGACCGTTGCGGATACCCAAAGACTACTACAAGTTGGAGCCGCAAGAGGCTTTCCAGGAATGTTGGTGAGCATAGACTGCATGCACTGGAAGTGGAAAATCTGTCCAGTTGGTTGGCGAGGTCAGTTTCAAGGACGAAATGTGCAGCCAACCATAATATTTGAAGCCATTGCCTCCCAAGAGTTGTGGATATGGCATTCATATTTCGGCACGCTGGGTTCGTGTAATGATTTGAATGTTTTACATCGATCTCCGGTCTTCAATGCATTATTAAATGGATGTGCTCCACACGTTAATTATTTGGAAAATGGTAATCTTTATAGTATTGGTTATTATTTAACAGATGGCATATATCCAAAGGATACCTTTATCCAGTCTGTAAAACATCTACAAACATCTAAGGATAGGTTGTTTGCAACTAAGCAAGAGAGTGTTCGGAAGGATGTAGAGCGTGCTTTTGGGGTATTACAAGCTGGATCTGCAATCATTCGAAAGACAGCCCGATTATGGGATCAAGAAATTATCCACAAAATTATGACGACTTGCATCATATTGCATAATATGATTGTAGAAGAGGAAAGAGATACCTACGTCGGTTATGATAATGCACAAGAGTACATGCATGGAAGAGCATAGTGACGAACCTACAGCTATCGTTGAAAGTCCAGATTACGATGTAGGTTACATTTGCAACATACATCAATATGTGGAAAACCGAAATAATATGGAAGATCATGTGCGGCATATGACTCTAAAAAAGGACCTAATTGAACATGTATGGAACCAATATGGACGTCAGGGTTAATTAGGTGTTCGTTTTAGTTTTGTTCGTGTTTGGTTACTTAAGTTTAGATTTGTTTCGTAATTGTAATTTCATTATGTACTAGAATCTAATGTTGTAATTTTGTTTCATCCTTGTTATTGTAATATATCCGCAACTTTTAATCTCATCTCTATCTTATCCGAGTGAATTTTGTGGTTTTATCTGCTATATTTTATTTCAATGAAGTCTTCCATCTTATCTTTTATCTTATCCGAATGGAATCTTTAATACTTATTTGTTATCTTATCCAAATGAAATCTTCAATCTTATATGTGAGTTTATCCAAATTCGTAAATCTTATCTCTGAAAATTTCAATCTGAATTTGTCATTTTCTTCCAATCTCATCTCTGAATTTGTCATTTTCAATTTTACATTTTCTTCCAATCTTATCTCTGAATCTGTCATTTTCAATTTGACATTTTCTTTCAATCTTATCTTTGAATTTGCCATTTTCTTCCAATCTCTCTTGCTATCTTTATCTTCAGTAGGTATCATCTTCTCTCTTTCTTGAAATTCGTTTTTGTCTTTACATCAATAATCTTATCTTTTCTTCACATCAATAATCTCATATTCAAACTTCTCTGTTACTTTATCTGGATTCTTATCTCTCTTTTCATCTGTAACCTTATCCATATCTTCAGTATTTATCTTCTACTTTATCTGAACTTTTTTTTGTCTTTTAATCTGTAATCTTATCCAATTTTTCAATTTATGTTATTTCATATGAATCATTATCTGTCTTTTAATCTGTAACCTCATCCAGATTGTAATCTTATCTGTTATCTTATACGAAGCTTCAATCTTATCTGTTATTATGTTATCTTATCTGTTAATTTATCCTCACAAAAAACTTTACCCACATATGGCATCTCGTTCTCTATAAATAGAATGCAAAGTTGTAGTTCTCAAGCATTCCTCACTTCAAGTATTTATGCATCACTTTCGCTTCTCGTCGTCGGCGATTTATTTAAAATCGTTGACAATTTTACGTGGTTTACCTATTTTACCCTTTATTCCTTTTCCTTCCTTAATTAAACAAAATAGCCTTTCCCTTTATTCCATCAACAGTAATTGATTATTCAACTTTAAAAAAAAAAAACAATTTTCATCAAAATCAACTTCAAACAACCCAATTTTCCCGTCAAGCATCTACAACGAAGATCATCAAAATCAACAATTTAGCATCAACATCAACAAAAATCATCAAAATCGACCCAGGCACATCTCTGCACATCTCTCGACCCGACCCAACTACTATTCAGACTTTAATATCGAAGTCTACGCCTGGGCATAGACTTTAAATTTCGAAGTCTACGCCTGGGCATAGACTTTAAAACTCGAAGTCTACGCCTGGGCATAGACTTTAAAATTCAACGCCTACACGTTAAAGCAGACGTACGCTTATAGGCTATTCCCGGGCTATCTTCCACGCATATACCGAAAAGTCTTTCACGACTGTCTTTTCTTTTTCCGCGATAACCAATGAAATTAAACAGCGTACATAACAAGAGAAATAAACTAACCTCGTCAACAACGTCGTCTTCCGAATTGTTTTCGGTATACGGTAAATTCAAATCAAAAGGGAAATTGTTAACCGTGTTCGACATTCCAGACAATTGTCAACGTTATTGGAAAAATCAAAATATAAGCGTTTCGATGATATTCGGTTAAATTTAAATATAATAGTGCTACTTTCGGACTTTGTTATTTCCTTAAGTTAAATAGTGGTAGGTTAAATAATACTAATTAAGTTAATTTAGTTAGTAAATCGTGATAATATAATAGTAGTTACGTGGTTATATCGTGGTAATATTATAATAATATAATGGTAGGTTAAATTAATAGTAAATCGTGGTTAGTTTAGATTTTGTTTAGTTAGTAATTAAACAGAGGGCAATTCGGTCATTTACTGTCATATTTGTCGACGACGTTAAGTAAATCGCCGACGACGATGAGTAGTCCCCTTATGCATGCATAGTTATCTCTCTCATTAGTAGATTTACAATTATATAAATCTAAGTATGAATCCAAACAACAACAACAACAACAACAACAACAATAATAATAATAATATGTATCCTAATAATTATACGAAATTACTTTTTCCTAACGCAACTTTACTCAATCCTAACGAATTTTTCTCAATATTTCCAAATTTACCCTTCTCATAATTCACTGTTCTCACAACCAAGAACAACTTTTCTCTCATTTGCATACAACTATTCAAACCACAATTACAAATCGATTATGAGTACCAATTCAATTAGTGATGAAGTAATCCCCGTTTTTCTTAAATTACTTGTTTGGTTACGGTAATTATTTTTTTCTAATTACTCTTTAATTGAAATTGAAGGATTACATTAGGGTTTTGATACTTTTTTTTCTTCTAATTATTGTTTAATTGAAATTGGTGGAGTAAATTCGGAAATCGATCATTAGCCCTAATTCATTTAATGATAAACTAATTGTCGTTTTCCCTAAATCAATTGTTTGATTACATTAATTATTTTGTCTAATCAAAATTTAATTGAAATTGAAGGATTAGATTAGAGTTTAGTTACATTTTTTTTCTAATTATTGTTTAATAATTGGTGAAGTAAATGAAGGAGTTATGTCCACTGTCCTACGGATTAACCCGCTTAAGTCTATGTATCCGATATGCCTTGCTAGAGGTCGATGTCGGATTGACATGTAAATGAGTTACGTGTCCGGTAGTCTTAAGTGGGCCCATTGGGTCACACACAATATGTACGGGATATTATTAATATATATATCGATAAATTAAATATATCGGGTCAGTAGTAATACGGACCTAGTTGCGTTGTCGGGTTATGGTAATTAGTGTTATACTAATAATCTAATTATGGTAATTAGAGTTATATAGAAATAACCTAATTCTACCTTCTCATCTCCTATATAAGGAGGTTCATATGATGAACCAACCTATGGAATTAAGAGTATTGACTCATAATATATTCGTCTTATAAAGAGTTATAAGAGAGATATAGAGAGAAGTTGTGAGACGGTCTCACGTACCTTTATACTAGCATATACGTCGCAGTTCTGTACCCGTGTGGATACCAAAGGAGACATCACGTTTGAGGTACTTTATTCTGTCCGTGGAAATTATCTATTCTGTCCGTGGAGATTATTTATTCAGTCCGTGGAGATTATCTATTCTGTCCGTGGAGATTATTTATTCAGTCCGTGGAGATTATATATATATATATATATTTCTGGGTTTATTATACTTCTTATTAATATGTTGTTCCGCTGCAAATAAGGTATAATTGTTATCCCTCTACTTTTGTCTTTTCGATTAATACACGTAACAGATCCTTGGTTTCAGGGTGATAACCCTACAGTGGTATCAGAGCCAAGTTATGTAGTATTAATCAAATCGACCCGAGTCTTTGTCTCATAATTGGTTATGAGGGATTCTATTGCGTATTAATTTCATTTTATTTTTCGTCCCGAGAATTGTTCGCTGTTTTATTAATCTCATGTGTTGATTTGATAAGCTTTGATGTTGTACGCGAATTGCGTCAAATAGGCATGTTTGTGCATGAATATGCAAATTATGTTTGATATTGCCGTGTTGTTTTTACCCATACCCATTGAAGGCTGCCGCACTTACCCTACTTTGGTTTGACATTGTTTTACATGCTTTGTATTTTGTGAGCATGATAGCTCCATAGGTTAGCATGTGTGTACGGCAAGTGATTATTTGATAATATCATGTGTACATTGGTTCGATTATTAGATAATCTTTAGCCTGGCAATATTTTATATCATATTTGAGTAATAATTTGTAAAAGTTACATTGATATTGCGGCTACTCTATGAGATTTTCGATCAATTTTAGGGTTTGTTTTAATTTGTGAATTTAATTTGTTAAATTCTGAAATTGACTCATAAAATTAATTTAAGATTTAATATTGATTATTTTTAATTTAATTTTGCCCTAAATTGACCCACTATAATCCCAAATTACTTTGTTGACGATGAGACTAATTGGATTAGTCAAGATTCGATTCAAATTTGGAACGTAAAATTACAAGAATTTATCATTGACGATGAGACCTAATAAGATTAGGACAAGACTCGTTTAATTATGGTGGTGACGGAACGGAACAAGGTCAACGCGGTCGGAACGGGATGACACGGGCGGCAAAGGTTTGACCAAGACGACACAATATTTACTCGGACGACGTGGTGTCGGGTCGAGCGACGCTTTTAAGAAAAGTTATTTTCTCGCGTTTGTGTGTTGATTATGAATCAAATACGGATTATACTTTTATTTTTCCGAATCAATGAAAAATTAGTTTTCTAAATCGGCTAAATAATTTTATGCATTTTAATTATCATGTTATCATAGATGGGTCGGGAAAAAAGTTTCTCGAGTCCTATTTGATTTTGGTGAATTGTTCATCTATATGACAATTATAAGTTGCAGATCGATTGTGAATCGAGTTTCGTATATCCATTCAATTTTTCCGGGTAGGAAATTGTTCCTCGTAGTTGGAAAAATGAAAGATATTGGTGAAATTGTTCAAACCAAATAGCAATTATGAATTGTTATATGATTATGAATCAAAATAGGGATCTTTTAACTTATTTTATGCGCAAATTACTAATAACAATTAAATAATTATGTCATATGATGCATAAATTTTAATGTTTAGACTTGTGACTTGTATGCTTAGGTTGCCTTGTAAGTTGACCTAGCAGCATGTTTAGAACCCATAATACTTTTAAATCCCCGCACAAATATTAAGTATTGCCTTTCCAGAATTGACCACTACAACAATTTCATATCATTGGTTGAAGTGACTGCCTAAGCGGTGCTTTGCCGATGTGTGTGGACTGAGTAGGTGGGTAACGGTTACCCACAGGTTCAGTCTGGTTTGCTTAACATCGCTATCAAGTCGGACTTGGGCTTTGAGGCAAATAGTTGGTGTCATATGATGACTAATTCCGACGAACCAGGAATTACATAGAGATGTAATTGACATATTTGTTGTCTAACTTTACTTTTGAAGCTTGAGCAGTGAGCCCAAGTTCACTTGAGCGACAAAAGGTTTAGGATCTTGGAATATTATGCGAACTTGAGGGTAGTTTGCATGATTTTATCTTAAAATTGTTAAAGATTGTTAATATTAATTATCATTTTACTTTGCATATAGTTATAGTTGTAAGTTAGTCACCGTTATCACATTTATTAAAGATGAGTTTGAATTGTTCAACCTCGTCGATTGGCATCTTGAAAATTGTTTTCAAAATTAAAGATATAGATTTTGTCCTTGTGAAGGATAATTTCGATAAATTATAACCAGTGCTAATGTACAGTATGGACTGTATAATTAGAGTCATGGAGATGACTACTATAAGTACCAAAATCAGTTGTTTCAATAAAGGGAACCGTTCCCATTGAGTGAGAAAATGTTAAAGATGATCCAATTAATCCATGTCATATGATGAATGATTATCTTGATAATCAGGAGAATTTTGGATGTTTCTTTCTAAAGAATTAGGAATTGAAATCGTTCCAATTAGTACTAAGTTTAGGTCACTTTATTATGAATAAACATGTGACTTAATAAAGTTTCTCACCTTTTAGCATGAGATGTTAAAAGACGATTGAACATTGTATCAAGAAGGCAAATAATACAAATGTTCTATGAGTTCATTAAGAAAATTGCTTGAGATAATGATTAATAAATCTAAGATGTTGGTTAAAGTAAGGGAAGGATAATTGTTATCATATCCAAACTTGTTGTCAAATTTAGATTAGGTACGATTTTATTAGTCATTAATGTAATGATAAATATATGACATTGGTAGATAGCTTTCTAGAAGTGTCTAGAAAATCTGCAAATCAATTATTGAAGTATGACTTTTGGTGTGTATGTTACTAAAGTAATTGTTACTTTCATTCCACTGTTTTTGGTATAAGATACTAAATGCAACTATTACATTGTGGATGTGATGGCTCAAAGAGGGTGGAATAATGGTATATAAGTGAAGTGTTTTATGATGAAATAGACAAACGTTGTTGTTTCATATATAAAAGGAAAATCACTTAATTTTACCATAAAGCTGAATACTAGAATTGAATAATTGTTATTCTTGTACTAGTCATAAGCAAGAACATTGATTCTGTTTCATGTATGGTCATGAAAAGTTTTGATAAAAGTAGAACAATTGTTGCTCTATATCTTGCAAGAATATGAGGTACAATAAGGCTAAACATGATTGTTGAGCTCTACATTTCTAGTAGTGAATGCTTTTATTTGTAACATAACGACCAAAAGGTTCAACTCCCTCGACCTGAATTTTACCCATCACGGCATTGTCTTTAATCCATGAGACAAGAAACATAAGAATAAGTTTCATAATGATGATATTATTAACCTTATTGATAAAGATCAACTGAGGTGAATGGATCTTGTTTAGATGGATAAATGACATTACAAGTGACTCCTATTAATTGTAGTGGGAGGGTACTTAGACATGTTAGATAACACATATACAGATACGTGTGAGTTTAACTAGTGATGTTGCAAAATGGGTAACATGTATGGTTTTGTTCATTTGATGAAATTGGAACTGAATGATTTGAATTGTTCAAGAAAATTCAGATGAAAGTACATGATCAACTTAATAAGTTGGTACTAGTCGTTCGATATGATTGAAACAGGGAGGAATTGAACTAAAAGATAGTGATCATCTTAGAAGTAGTGAAAAGTGTTTCAAACTACATCGAACCATATTTGATATGATTTAGTCTATGATGAGTCATATGCAGATTTTATTGACATTTTAGAAGATTATGCACTATAAAAGTCTTTGTACAAGGTTGATGAGATTGTCCATGAAAGTCAAAGAATAGACACCATATAAGATATGGATTGAAAATGTTCTAAAATAGTCTTTTCTTAATTATCAAGTCTTAAAGTTTAGAGAAAATCGTTTTCTAGAACTTAGACTCAATTAAGACATTTGTTTTATTAGGGATATTATGTTAATTCTACAAATCATCCAAAGAACAAAATTGTTTTGTTGCATGGGGTGGTATGTTTCTTTTTAAAAATATGTGATTTCTAATAGAAACAGTGGGAGTAGAATCGACCTTGAATTGTTCAAGATTAACAGGAATTCTCTACAACTGTTGAAGAGGATACTAATGCATCCATGAAAAGTCATGATCATCTTACCTGCAAAATATTACCCTACATAGGTTTGACCTATGATGAAACAATAATGGGCAAAGACTCCAAAAGTCACATAAAATCTAATAGATTTCATATACCATAATTACCAAGTATAGACTTTGGTTAAATGGGTCTTATAGTGAAGAATAGTCTTCATTATAAAGACGATGTAGATTGATATAAGAGTATCTATGAAGCATAGTTGGTAGTTAAGGATTGATCTCATAGTAATGACTATGGAAAAACCCTTTTTACAACATTATGCTCAAGTCTATTAAGATTGATTTAGCATTTTGAATGTCATCACTCATTATGATGAGTTTTAGACATATATATGTGAAATACATTTCTTGAAAGGGATGCAATATGATGTGTGTGCGACACATCGTATGAATTTCATATTATTAAAATTGCTAGGCAAATGTGAGTATTCCAATTTGATTGGAGCAAGTATTATGGAGTAGTATCTTCGTTCTTAATGTGGTAATACAAAGATGTTTGTTTTCCTTCGAGACGAAGAAAGACAGTGTGTACAAGAGACCAGTGAGAGTGCATTTATCGTTTTGATTTGGTATGTAAGTGACATATTTCTCTAACTAAACGACATTTGATTGTTTTGCAAAGAATGTGTTTATTATGTGCTCGTGTGACGAGTAGATACTAATCTGGTGAGTGTCACTAGAATGCTATCTAAGAATTGTTCCTTTGCGCTTGAGAAGCAAAAAGGAGAATTATTTAAGAGATGCGCATGATGTGATAAGCGAATTATTGTAAACAAGTTACAACGATTCATATTCCAAATAGACAAAGATGACATGAGATTGTAATCTCAGTATATTTTGTTTTGGATAAGAAGTTGTGTGTTGGAACGGTTCCAAAGGACAACTTTGTGACTAGTATTATAACTAAAGTTAGTATTCTATTGCTTTTGAAGTACATAGACGCTTGATTACGAATTAAGCACACACTCAACTTTAAAGTTTATGAAGCAATTTGTTGCTTATGAAACTAACAGTTTGCCTCAATTGAGAGAAGGTAGATTGGTCATATGCTTGTAAATAACCGATACAAATGTTGTATGTCCCAAAACCTCCTCTACATAAAGATCATATTGTTATGATTGGTATAAGACGCATGGGCGAGTGGTCTTAGTACTTTTAGAGGTGTTTGGTTTAGTGGGAGTTATTTTGATAATTGATATATGTATGACATATTGTCATTTGGTTAATGTAACCGGGTTTTGTCCCTAAATAATTTACATTGATGAAATAGATCACTAAGTATGTGACTTAGTCTTGGAACTCTATTTTGATGATGTAATTATTTTATCTCTAGTCAGGGTATTGTGTTGAGACATTTGAATACCCTTAAATGACTAGTGTGTGAGTTGGTTGATGACTAAGTTCCTTGAGTCATAGGTATTGAGATACTAAACCAGGCACACGGGTGTATGTTAAGAACATGCATTAGACAGACCCGCCGAAAAGGATTTTACTAAGATTTTGCTTAGTGTCAGTAAAGTTCTTTGCAAGTTATGAACTTGTACGGTCTTTAGACCTGAGTCTTTGACTATTCTGTACATGTGATGTGTATGCTTTGATACTATTCCTCGTCAGCTATGAAAGGGGGCTATGGATGGTTATTGGGCATGCATGGATCATGTGATAGAATGTGGTTAGACAAGAGGGGATTTGCTCTTCCTTTATTGAAGGGAATTTATTGTTTCTTGGCCGCTCGAAGAGTGTGACTTGTACAAATGCGTGGCCGCGCTCAGATAGGATGATTGTCATCTATCTGCTCTTTTAACAAGTCAACTCAAAGATTCGAGTAAAAGATTGAGACATGCGAGGATGACACTTCTTCTTACCTCATTCTCAATTGGAGACAATAGTAGCAAAGAGACTTAACGCCGTTCTTAAGAGGACATGTACAAGTGGAAGACTGAAGGAGTTAAGTCCACTGTCCTACGGATTAACCCGCTTAAGTCTATGTATCCGATATGCCTTGCTAGAGGTCGATGTCGGATTGACATGTAAATGAGTTACGTGTCTGGTAGTCTTAAGTGGGCCCATTGGGTCACACACAATATGTACGGGATATTATTAATATATATATCGATATATTAAATATATCGGGTCAGTAGTAATACGGACCCAGTTGCGTTGTCGGGTTATGGTAATTAGTGTTATACTAATAATCTAATTATGGTAATTAGAGTTATATAGAAATAACCTAATTCTACCTTCTCATCTCCTATATAAGGAGGTTCATATGATGAACCAACCTATGGAATTAAGAGTATTGACTCATAATATATTCGTCTTATAAAGAGTTATAAGAGAGATATAGAGAGAAGTTGTGAGACGGTCTCACGTACCTTTATACTAGCATATACGTCGCAGTTCTGTACCCGTATGGATACCAAAGGAGGCATCACGTTTGGGCTGCTTTATTCTGTCCGTGGAAATTATCTATTCTGTCCGTGGAGATTATTTATTCAGTCCGTGGAGATTATCTATTATGTCCGTGAAGATTATTTATTCAGTCCGTGGAGATTATATATATATATATTTCTGGGTTTATTATACTTCTTATTAATATGATGTTCCGCTGCAAATAAGGTATAATTGTTATCCCTCTACTTTTGTCTTTTCGATTAATACTCGTAACAGGTCCTTGGTTTAAGGGTGATAACCCTACAGTAAAGTAGGTGGTGAAGTAAAGTAGGGTTTAGGGAACGAATTAGAGGGTGGTGGTGGTGGTGGTCACGGTGGTGGTGGTGATGGCCGGCGGGTTGGGTGGTCGAATTCAATTAGGTCAAATTTGAGATTTTTTTAGAGAGAAAATCAACATCATTTTTTAGAGTGGTGAGAAATGACGGGGGCAAATAGGTAAAATGTCGTTAGGATTGAGTAAACGCTCGTTAGGAAAAAGCACGACCCTAATTCCTTAGTATCTCTATAATATGATGCCATTTAATGTTAATCTCCCTCCACCCATTACTCTGATGATGCAATATCGTCCATATTCACAAACATCATTTTACCCACATAATTCGGCTTACACACAAAATCCACATTATTCTCAAATTTCTGATTACCCAAACCCGACAAGTGACAATGTCCCAATGTACTGCTCACAAACTCCCCTTAGTTATAATAATTCAAATAATATTGATGATGATGATTCAAATAAAAATAACAATGATAACAAACCCACTTCTCAGTATGTTCTTCCCTTGAATTGGATAATTCAAGAAGACGAGGCTCTTATTTCATCGTTTATGAGGGTTTCTGAAGATCCTACAGTTGGTACTAGGGATGGCAATGGACCAGATCCGCATCCTTAGTAGCGGATCCGGGTCCGGTCTGGATCCGACGGATCCCAAAAATGTTGATCCAGATCCAGATCCGCAGGATCTGAACCGGATCCGCGGATCCAATTTCTTACTTAAATTCTACAAAAAAAATTAATTAATACGTATTTGCGACAATATTAATTTTCATAATTTTACAAATAAAATCGAATATAAAGATTCATAATCAAAGATTAATAAACTAAAAGAAATGAGTCTTAAAAATAACAAACACAAATTAAAGTTCTAAATTTTTTATTATTGTTAATTTTTTAATAAAACGGATTTGCGGATCCGGATTCGGATTTACTTATTAAGATCCAGATCCGTTTAAAGATAGCGGATCCGAATCCAGATCCATATCCAACGAATCTCAAAATTTAGGATCCATATCTGATCCGTGCAGACCGGATCTTGCGGATATGGATCGGATCCCAGATCCATTGCCATCCCTAGTTGGTACAAACCAAACTCCTGGAAACTTTTTGGAAGAGGGTTCAAGATTTATATGATCAAGCTCAAAAATCAAATCCAGGGTCATTAAAAGAACGAAATACCAAGATGTTAGATTCGCGATTCTGAAGAGTGTCAACCCAAGTCATGAAATGGAGTGGATGCATGGAACAAGTAAGAACTAGGAAGATGAGTGGTATGAATGAAGATGATGTTATGGCGCAAGATATATAAACCAGGTGTGTTTAACTTGGAGCATGCTTGGAATATGATGCAACATTATCAAAAATAGAAAGTTGCAATAACACCTTATTGTTATAAGTCTGCACGAGTTGATGTGGGAAGTGAAAGTAGTGGTAGCGGTAAAAGGGTTCGAGATGAGAAAGGAGGTTATTCAGCCCCTATTTTCGTTGTGATGATATTTAATCATGCCCGCGTCCTATGGGAATTAAAGCTGCAAAGAAAAACAAAGGGAAGAAAAAAAAAGCAATTGACAAACATGACGATTATAATAGCCGAGCAGAGAGGGCACAAATATCTGAGGTTGAGGTTCAATTATCAAGAGAGAAGCTCGAGTACAACAAAAAGAAACTAGCAGAAAAGATTTGAGAAAATGATTGGAAGACTAAGCATACTGATTCGCAGATTAGGTAAACTGATTGGAATATACTTAGTCAGTTACTAAACCAACCACAGCTGCCCCCGGAACTTGAATCATTGAAAAATGAATTAGTACAAAAATTTAAATCAACTTAGTTAAGGTTTAATTAGTGCTTTAATTATGTTCTCCAAAAATCGTTAATGTTTGAATTTGCTTTCTTAAGTAGTTTGGTTATGTTTATGTTAAATTGTTATAACTAATTGTATAATTACCTCTTACTTACGTTATTTTATATTAGTAATAAAATTTACTTTTATAATTTTACTCTCAAAGTTATCTGAAAATAAGTAATTTTTCCTCAAAAGCAAGATTGGCGAAAAATGAAGTGATTCAAAGACTTTTTTTTTAAAAAAAATCTATTTACTTTTACATAAAAATTGAAAAGTAAATAATAATTTTAAAAATGAAAATAATTTCAAAAGTCCAATATATTTATAAACTCGATACCGAATCAAAAATTAAAAGTTAACAATAATTATTAATTAAAAGTTCATAATAATTACGAGTAATTTTTTTTTGAATTCGAGTAATTTTTAATTAAATGTAATGGATGAATAATAGAGGTGAATAGTGTGGGGTATAAAAAAATAAGAGAGAGAGAGAGAGTATGAGAAATGAATTTTTGTTGATGTGCGATGTTTTTGGAAAAAAATTAAGGGTGAGTGGAGAGGTGAGGTGGATGTTGAGTAGGATAGAAAAAATGTGAAAAGATGAAGGATGAGAATTGGATGATTCTTGCTAATGTACGGTCTTAAGAAGGTGAAATAGTACCGTACAACGAGAAATGAACGTAAAAATTTTAGACTCGGACAGTATCAAGTACAGCGCAGCAAGGTCCAGTTGGATCCTGTGATGGGTCACATCATTCAAACTGAATTAACTTTGTATGGGTCACATCATTCAAACTAATTTCTCATAAATTCACAACCAGGTAAATGACTAATATACAAGGACCTTCTCTGGAACAATAAACTAGTCAGAGCTTTACAAAAAGAATGGAGGTACTAGCAAAGCCTAGAGGGAGAAGAAACACAAAAGTCAGGAAACGTAAAGACAAGGACGGGACTGGAGATGAGAGGCAAAACCTACTAAGTCTGTCATAGTTAAATTTGAAGGACTGATGCCTTTCTGTGCAAGCATTTCACTGCAAGGATCATCCCTACAAATTTCGAATGTTCCTGAAAAGAAATGATAGACCATTATGAACCAAAATTTTATAGCAAAAAGGAGAAGCATATACTCCCTCCACTCTACTATGATCTTGCCATTTACCTTTTGAAGGTCAAAAGTTCATAATCTTTTACCATTAATTCTCTAAAAAGTACGGATAAAATTTTGTAGCATGATTTTCACATAATTACAATTGTTATCAAAAAGATATTTCATAAAACTATAATTTCATCAAAAAATAATAATGTGGCTATGATAAAACACGGTCAAAGTACTGTCTTGAAAACTGTGGAAGGCAAATGGGAAGATCATAGTGGAATGGAGGGAGTATGTATTAGTATGGTACCTCTCAGAATGTGGCCGAGAATCATTAACACCTCTACTAGCAATGCTCATTCGACGAGCACGTTGATCATTCTCCTTGTTGATGCGCATGGCGGCAACTTCTTTTTCCATTGCTGCTACTTCTCTTCTCATTCTCTTGGCTTCAACCTCCATCGCCTTGTTTAGGGTATCTACCTTCTTTGATAGCATCTGAGAAATTCCAAGAGATACATTGATTTTGCATAAGCGTTTTCTTTTGTTCCAAATCATTGACAAGTAAAAAAGTTCACAAAATTTATTGCGCGTCTTTCTATCAAGTAATGCAATTTTCGAAGCTGCTTTCTGTATGGGTCATAAGGAAAGAGTTCTAAATAGCGCGATTCCTTGACTCGTTGGGGTAATGTTGTTGATAGCATGTGCGTAGTTGAACTCTTTAGCATCAGTTTCTAACCTCAATAGCGTCATCCTTATCCTTAAGGCTCTGATCTTTCTCATGGCAAGCTTTCCTCAAAAGGACAACTTCCTTCTGGATCAAATCATACAATGCTCCAGACACAGTGTCATCACTATCTGTGTTAGTCTTATCAACTGAATTTTTGTTCGCAGCTTCTCTTTGAGGGTCTACGTGGTCCTTGTCAATACCATTAGAAATTGCATTGGTAGTTCTCATTGTTGTTAAACAGGGTACGTCACCTTCTTCTGCCGTGTTGCCACCGTCAAAAGAATGAGATGAGACCTTGGCATTCTTAAGTTTGGCAGCTGCACTATTCACTCGCACAGTCCCACATGGTGAATTTGTGGTTCTCTTAGACGATAAGTACCCATTAGAAGCCAACCTAGAGAAATTTTCAGCTCCTCCCAAAGATTGACGCCGAGCTCGACCATTGCTTGTGCTTCTCACCTGGGAACGGCCATTGCTCATGCTTCTTCCTTCTGAGGGGCCATGAGAAGAGATGGCACTTGGGGCTCCTCTTAGCCTTTCCTCCAAGACCTTGAATCTTAGTTGATATTTCCCCTACGGAGAAGCGATAAAAACCATCAGACACTAGCAAAACAAAGAAGAAATAAGATAATACGGAGTATGTATAATTGTCCCCATTTGTCAACCCATGTCAAATTTAACCATTAATTTCTCCATATTATATGTATATAAAATGTAAAATTTATCGCAAGTACTCATTAAAACTAGTCTTTTTATATTATAAAACTATATGTAGAGTCATAGACTATTCACTATAGTAAACTGTAAGAGAACATAAGTAGTTAAACAATTGTTGATCAGTTGATCCCACTTAACTAAATCGACAAAATAAATGGTACGAAGTAACAATGACACCAAAAGAAGAAACTCTACTTTTAACTGAGCTTCCGCCTTTGCTGTGCGCTCTGCTATGGCAAGCTTATCACGAAGTTGCTGCATTTCCCCCTACAATAATAGGGCAAATGAAACAAGATGTTTACACAACTAAATAGTGAGTGTAGCAGTTCAATGCTTCACGGTTTTTTTTTTAAAAACACCAAAATATTACTCCGTATAAACATGAAAAAAATGAGCATGGCTATCCAAGGCCTTTTAAAATAAACTGGATGAATAATGATGTTGATCCTCTAATAATAGATTCAAGATCCAAGGATTGTAAGAATTGCAAAATAATTTTCATTTCAAATGAGTATAAACTTCTGGATAAAAAAGTACTCCATAATAATGATGTAGCTAAATTAAAAGGTTGAAGTCCAGATATATAGTGACTTGCCTGATAATATTTCCTTTCTTCCAGCCATTGCCTTACAGGCATTACTTTGTCGTTGCCATCCTTCCATTCATTAGCAACCACAGTGGCAACCCTATTGGCATTGACTTTTGCACGAGCTAGTTCCCGGTCTAAAATTTTCTTCTCCTCCTATACAGATAATAAATTATTAACACCAGCAGAATAAAAGTACCAAACACAGGGACTGGCAATTGTTTGGCTAATGAAAGCATACAATCTTTCCCAATTGACTATTTAACGGTCAAACAATGTAGACTTTTTAACGATATTCTGTCGGAAGGTACACTACTCTAAGAAAATTGAAAATAATTGTTTTGATGAATAGAAAATACTTGAGACAAGTTTTATAGATATCTAGATACTCATATTAAGACTAATTTGTGTTGTTGACGTTGATACTGGTTGACCGTGAAAAAATGGCACATTAAATTTGGGATGATAATCACGAACGGCATTTGCATTCTAGTATCAAAATTACATTCATCTCCTGCATTTTGCGCTGATAATCACGAACGGCATTTGCAGCTGCTCCGCCAGCCAAAACTGCTTCCTCAAGCTCCTTAACAGTTTGGGTTAGCTTTTCAACCTCTGCAACCTTTTGACGATGCATCTTGTCCATAATTTTGTTCTCTTCCTGTTTGACTCTACAAATCTCAGTTGTTGATTAATGAAACACTAGCCAAAAATTTGTAATCTTGACAGAGGGATGCAAACCTGGCAAATCTCAATTTGCTTCACCAATTCCTGATTCTTATTCTGTAGATCATCGACCAACGCGGCCTTTGCCATAGCCATCTGAACAGTTCTTTCAGCCTCCAATAATGCAGCTTCCTTGGACTTTGTGAGACGATCCAAGGCTCGGTTGTCATCCTGCAATTTTGAAATCTGGAAAAGAGAAATGGTAACACAATAGTGAATCATTAATTACTGAAAAAATGGTCGTCAAGTCTGTCATCTATGAAAATATGTAACATGAAATGGGAAGAAGAGAAAATTTGAGAGAATATAAAGAATCAGGTAGAGCTTGCCCAGCACCTGGGCTTTTGATATTTGATCAATGAAAAATAAAAGAAATACCTCTTGTCGAGACAGCTTTAGCTCTGCTTCTAAGGGAGCAATAATAGCCTCGATGGGAGGCATATCGTCATCCTTCTGAGCAGCATGCACTCGCCTAAGAGTAGCCTCAGCAGCAAATTGTGCAGCGAGAGCTGCTTTTTTCTCTTCATTAATTTTTCTAATTTCAAGACTCTGCACAAGTCAAATCGTTCCATTGAACAGTACAATGCTAACATTAACGTCAACATTCCACAGAATTTTAATTGCTCAAAACATAAGGGTAACATTATAACAGGAAACCTTGCTATCAAGAATAGCTTCAGTTGCTTTAAGCTTCCCATCAACTTTGTGTAGCTCTTCATTCAGCTGAAATTCAGAAAGCAATATCGTAACATAAACAACCTGTAAAACTGGTCTATTTCATATTTACAAAATAAATAATACACCACAAGACCCAGCTATATGCAAAGTACACAGTTGTCTATCAAAAATGACCATATGCAATGCCTATTGGGTTCTTAACATTTTGAAGTAATATAGATTGTTCTGACTCTGACAGCTGAACTTCTAAAAACTCTAATTAACATATGCAAACGTGCAAAACCTCCTTCAGTATTACAACATTATAAATAACTAACAACTACCTAACTGTCACTGACATAATCCTAGATAGCAAAACTAGAGCCTTCCCCAAATGCAATTTAGACAAAACTGGAGAGATAGCGACAAAAAGCAAAATTAATTATAAGATATACCTCTTCAACTGCCTTCTCTTTTAGGCGATCAGATTGCCTTAAGGCCTTTATTTCAGTATGAGCTTCTGCCAATTCTCTATCCTTCTCTGTATACACATCAGAGACTTGATGAGCTTTACTACTTAGAAGGAAATATGGCATACAAAGCGAAATAAGTTCCCCCAGAAGACATCTGGCTATGCTCATATCAAACCTCAATTCTTAAGGAGTTGGTTACAAAGCCCAACTGAACTAAGTTTGGCACCATGATCAGTTAAAATAAATTGCCAAAACAAAGAACAACAAATCGTGTCGCTTCCCTGTGAGGCTTTGTCATCATGAAATATTTCTCAAGCTCATACACACACACACACACACACTGATCATTGCCAGGAATTTCCTTTGTCCATAGCTTCCCAACAGCTATTCAATACCCTTTGACCCCAAGTCTTAGGGATAATAAGAGAAGTATTATAAAGAGAAGTCGTGGACTGAATTGGTCATCCTATATGACATTGTAATATAATAATTCAAAGGTACTCATAAAAAAATGTGAGCATGATCGTGTGGCATTATATTTGAGCTGCGATATCAAATCCCAGCGAAGTTATCAAAGTTAAAGTGCCCGTACGTAGAGGATGTCTAAAGGCGCATTATTAACAAACATGTGAAAGACTCGTGCATTTTCTGAAACTTCCGCTCAGATGAGTGAATCTCCATCAACAAATAATCGTGTATTTTGTAACCACAAATGGCAAGGAGAAAATTGATTACACATCCACCACCCAAAAAGGAAATAGGATGTACACAAAAGGTTAGCAGTGTCCAATAGAGTGAGTAACAAACAGGCACATTACATTAAGTTGGGTAACAAAGTTTAACTAGTGCAATAATTGACTTTCCATTAAAGAAAGGACAGGAATTTACTCTACTCTACAAGTTAAGACATCTTCAAAGCCAGCAATGAACAAGAGAAGTCAGTAGTAACGATAGTAAGATCCCCTTAAATTAATTCGAAAATCGAAAAGTCTAAATACATAATTGTACTACATTACTACTACTTCAAGTGCCTGAGAACTAACTCATCGTACTCTACAAAATTCTCCCTTGTCATTCAAAGTTAACACAAAATTTACCATATTACCCACCAGTTAACTCCTTCAATTGGCACAAATTTCAGTTTACATGTGATGATACTACTGAATTACTCCATCAAATTGGAATACTATTCTCTCTGATTAGGGGCGGACCTAGGGGTGCGCACAGCACCCCACGTGCGCACCCTTCGGCTTTTCAATTTTATTTTATTTTTAAAATACTGATTATTAGTACTTGTACATATTTAGTGAGTATGAAGCAGTTAAAGTTAGAGTGGCGCACTGGTAAGGGGAGTGGTGTTTGGCAGAGTTGGTGGGGGTTCAAATCCCATTGCTTGCATTTTGGCTGTCCGTATTTCCCTCTTCACTTTTTCTTCTTTCCCCAATTCTCAAGGTTCTATTAGTCTTCACTTTTTTTCTTTTCCAATTCTCAAGGTTCTATTAGTCTTGTTGTATTTATAAGGTTTTCAAACCTAATTTAAAACATATCTTTTCTCAATTACGAGTATCAATTTTGAATTCTAATCTTACAGTTAGATTGTTTTTGTTTTTTTGGTACTTTTTTATGTCAATTTTTCGGTTTTGTTTTGTAATATCAATTATGGAGTACTCCATCCTCACCACATTGATATTCCCACTTCAATATGGCACATGGATTAAGAAATCGATAATGAATGGTGGTAAATTGTTTGGTGGGTTCAAGAAGTCAAATCACAAAAAGTAACCAATAAAAAGAGAGTAAATTGGATGAATAAAGAAAGTTTTGAAGTGGGAAAATCTTAGTGGGGTTTCCTTTTAAGGAAAGTGGGAAAATCTTAGTGGGGTGGAGGGATTACTCGTTAATTTAAATATAAATCCAAATTGTGGAACATAAATTTTGGATTTTTTAAAATGTTATTGTATTTATTTGTTGGGTTACCATTAATTCTTTATTTGGATTATAGGTAATTGAGTATTTCGGATATTTTTTTATCTCAATTTTTAGGTTTTGTTTGTTAATACTTTGTATTAATTAGACTTAATTAAATATAATTACTAATCCTGTAACCCTTCATTTGGGATTTTTTTTATATTACTTCCTCATTTTCGTTGATACGCTTCACATCTCTTTTTTCAACAATTTATTTGATTTCTTTATTTGTTTTAAGAGGTACTATATTCCGTATGTCACTTTTGAGGGGTAGAAATTAATGAAAATGAGAGATTATTTATTTATTGGTTTACCGCTATTTCTTTATCGCATTATAAATTTCATAGTGTTTCACCTATTTCAAATTAGCTACGAAAAAAATATTTACGGAGTATAGTTTAACTAACGATGTGTACTCGTACGACAGCATGATAAATTTATGTTTTTAATTAATTTTTTATAGTATCCGTAAAAAAAATGAACCCCTCTCTTAAATTCCTGGGTCCGCCATTCCATATTCCCGAGTGGTATCTAACGAATGCAGTATATATACTCACTTACTACCGAAAATACGAAACTGAAATTCAAAGGAAAAGGAAAAGGAACCTCGGAGTTGGTTTTCAAGTCGGGTGAGCTCAACCCGAACAGGATCGGAGCCGTGTAAAACATGCATAACATCCTCCATTTCCGAATTTCTCCTCGAGTGTCCATTCACGCTGTTCTTCCTCCTACCCTTCAACGACGTCGGCGCTGGCGTATGTTCGCCGTTAGAGTACTGATTACTCCACATTCTTCCCAATTTCTGCAGCCAGATCTAATTTTTGGTGTTGAATTTTTCAAAAACAAACCCTAAAATCAAAAGGTGGAGAGAGAGAGATTGTTGGTTGTGTATTGTGTAAGAAAGATAGAGGGACTGAGAGAGAGAGAGAGAGAGAAAGTGTGTTTTGATTTTTTGAAAAAAAGAGAGCGAAGTGCGCTTTTTGCCTTTTTCCATTGCGAGTGGCTGGCTGAGTGCTGCGACAAAACGGTCGAATCTTTAAATTCTACGCCATCCTCCATTTTACCGTAACAAACCAAGAGCACCGCCAAAGAAGAACTATAACATCCTATAAAGTTACGGACTATATTCGAATCCATATTTCTACCCAAAGATCTCTCACTATGATTTTTATCTCCGCTTCTGCATATCTTTCAACTTGGAAAGGCTCGACTTTAAATATACCCTTCTCATTCAACTTAGCAGGTTGTTAAGTATGACGTGTCAAACTAATAAATATTTCATCTGTCTCTAAGAATCATTCTTTCCTTTTCTGATCGTCTCTTTAAAAGAGTCACATTTTACTTTATTCATCTTTTGTCTGATTTGTGTGATTCTCATTAGTTATCACCTCACATATTTTCTCATCTTTCATTTTCCACCACATATTTGTACCCATCTTGTAGATACCCACATTTGGCTGCTAGGTGTCTATAACAGTTTCAAAAAAAACACCCGATGATGATCGGACGCAAAAGTGTTTCTACGTGCTCAGATATGTGCTCAAAACCGTTAGTTTTTGGCTTGGACTTTTTACGGAGTACAAATCTCACAAAACCAACCTCAAATTCAGGCCCAGTGGGTCGTTTCCAATCAAATAAGACTAATTTGGGTCAAAACCGATACCGGAAATAAAACCGACTTTTTGCGACCGAGTCAAACCCCGGTCAAAGCCGTTTCCGAGACACAAAACAGTCATACAAAGTATCAAGAATCCAATCCAAACACAAAATCCTCAAAAGATCTCGTCCGCCTCAGCCACTCGATCGAGTGTCAGCTCACTCGATCGAGTGGGCCTCTAACAGGCCCGCTGTCACCTTTGGGTCAGGCCACTCGATTGAGTCAACATGGGCACTCGATCGAGTAACCCTAGACGGGGATAGGGGAGAATTTTGCATGCACAATTAACACTTTTTTCAGCTACAACTTTCACCTTCACAATACACTTTCGAAAACCCTAATTACTACCTTCTTCAACCTAAACCCCAGTATCTAGGAAACATCAAACCCTAAACCACCATAACTCCGTCTACATCTTGATACTCCCGTGCTCAAGCCACAATTAAACGAGTCCCGTCCGAGAACACGAAACATGTAGGTTGAGGGTGCAACAATCCCGATTTCTTCTCTCTTTCTCTTCCCTTTTCTCGCGTCGTCCGTCCGTCCGTGTCGTCGTCTTTTTTTATTTATTATATTTTCTCGTTTCTAATATCAATAATATCACTAGTGTTAAGACATTAAAATACTCGCTAATTCGTGTCGAATATGAAGGATGACGGAATAAGAAAATCTGAATACAAGGGTGTTTCACCCACGTGGCCGGTCGCTTATCCCGACACCCCGAGTATTTGATTATTGAAGCGAGTCAACATCAATAATAACGTCTTTTATTTTGTCGCGTCGCTAGTCTCGTTTTATTCGCATCATCACCATCATCGTTAATTTCGTATACATCGATCTCTAAAACTATTTCAAATCACACACTTTTATTTAAGTTAAGTCGAAACTCGTTGATGCGGATCTGACATCACATAATCCGTAAGGATTCATTACGATGTCGAGACGCGGAGGGAATCAAGTCCTGCTTAATTCAAGCAAATAAATATAAAGTGTTGTTCTTTAGATTCGATACCAACTCAACAGTTGGACGTCGTATCTAAAAGAATTAGTCAACAAATTTAACTAATACGAATTCGTTGATGCTAAAATAGTTGTCACATGATTCGAAAGAATTAATTACGACACTATAAACGCGGAGATAGTTTATTTCGTATTAGTTCAATTTAAAACGACTTACAACATATTTTTTAGATCTTGCTCTAAGTAGTCGATATTGATTCCATAATCAAATATCGGATACGACGAGTATCAAAATCCGAATCGCGCACAAATCATACAATATTTCTGCCCGATTTGACAAAATTAGCGATTTACCACAATCAAAAAGCAATTTCGAAACCTATAACAAATTGCGAAATGAACCCTAGTTCGTACAGGGGGCACTCGATCGAGTGGCACCCCAAAAACCGAGGCAGAAGGTTCTTTGAGAACCACTCGGTCGAGTCTCGCAATGACTCGATCGAGTGGCTGCTCACTCGGTCGAGTCCCTCAATGACTCGATCGAGTGACACCTCAAATTTCGGGACAGAAACTTTTTTTCGAGGTCCACTCGGTCGAGTCCCTCAATGACTCGATCGAGTGGCCTTTATCACGTCAAGTCCGTGAGTCCCATAACGTCTCTCGAGTCTCGATAATATTTTAATGACTCCGGTCAACCTATCACGTGATTTATTACTTTCTAAAATCATGCATCATCTCGTTACATCATTTTATTTTATTTACAAACCGTTATTATCATTATTACCGTTACTAACACGTTTGTTTCTATTTTGGGCATTTTATTTTCGTTGTTTGTTTTATTGCACTAAAACGAACCTCGCATGCTAAATACAACTTTGACGTTAATTTTAGATGCACTAAATCGACATAACAACTTATTCAAATCTTCGCATGTTTAGTCAAAATATTGTTTGCATATCATTCAATCGTATTACTAACGCGCGTATTAAAACATCAAACGATATCTTAGTAGAGGTCGCTAATGTGCGGGCGGGGTTGGGTTTTCTTCGTGAACTTCCCAACACGTACCCTCACCCCTTACTCAGAACCATGGTTTTCGGATATCCGAACTCATTGGCACACGAGAGTCATTCAATACACGGTATCCGATAATGTCGGTATCGGTATCAAAATGCAAAGGGACGAACCCAATAAACTCTGACATCCGAATGGGCCATACTTGATGCATGACCCACTAAGATATAGAGTGGGTTCGAACGGGCCCGAACTCCCACGAAGTTCGGTGGCGACTCCACTTCGATTTAAATTTCAATTCGATCCATCTCACATGAGATTCATTCGCCTCCCCAAATTCGCGCGTGGTCGCGTCAGGGTGGACCTATGTCATGTCCACACATCGTAATTCTCACTAAAATAGAAAGGTGACTCTCTTGGTGAGACGAAGGGAGTAATAATTGTTATAAAAAAATCCATATTTATACCATAATGAGTTAATGACACGGCAGGTTGAATGGTTTTGCCCAAAAGTCACGATTCACGAATGGTGGTACTTCCTCACTAGCAGTCATTAATTAAAGAAAAACAAGAATCAGATTAAGGCTATTCAACTCGAAGGATGGTGGTCGTGCTTAATGGATTGATTGCGGTGATCAAAGTTGTCTGGGTGGTGCAGTGAATGGACAAAAATGGAAGTGACGATGGCGTTCACTAGCACGGTACTGTGTGGCTTTAAGGCGACGAAAACACCCTTCCCCGTGCGGCACCCACTCAACCACTCTCCCTCGTTCCAATTCACCACCCACCCCAATCACCGGATTCACCATACTCCAAACCCAAAAAAATTCTCCTCATCTGCTAACACTAAACCAAATGGTTCAAAGTCGATATTCATGCCCAATTAAGAGGGAGACCCTATCTCCATGACCCACATGACCACACACATAATAGAAAAGAGGAAGACCCTCGTAACTGAAGCAGTTATCAACTTATCATTAGTTTCCTATTATTAAGGCATTTGTTAGTCGGTTAGTTTAAGTCTTTCTATTATTCAGGCATTTACTTGTACTTTGACTGTTGTTACCATGTTTGTTGTCGTGGCTACGTTTTAGGTTCTAAAGGCTATATAAAAGACTCTTGGTGTTTTTCATTAAGATAAGTTAGCATTTCAGATTGTTATTCTTTGTTTCTAACATTTTGGTATCAGAGCTACTTTAAGAAATTTGTGAGATACAATAGAGAGAGAGATGGCAGAAGCAAATAACAACTTTGCTCAACCTGCTATTCCAAAGTTTGATGGTGATTATGATCATTGGAGCATGGTCATTGAAAACCTTCTCAGGTCCTGATGGTAGGGATTCGTCATGTCCCTAACCGTCAATAAACTACCGATTACACCTAGTGAGTAGCTAGGGTAAGTCGGCATCGTATCCACGAGGACGGTATTGTAAAGTTTAGACTAGGTCGGCCTACAAACGAGACTATGCTACCAAACAAACACAAAGAAACGATAAATGGAAAACTATGGTGGAGAAGAAGTATGACTAAGCTAATGATGAACTAACAAATAAACTAGAGTAAACTATGACTAACTAAGGAGGTGAACTCAAATATGGAAGAAAGTGGGGTAGGTCGGGTTCATAAGAGTAGAAGGGTAATTGGGGTGATCAAGGGTATAGGTGTCTCCTAATTGCTAGAGTCGGTCCTGGCTCTCGCAACTTAGACCGATGTCAAGGTGGGTCCGGGCTCTCGCAACTTAGACCCTAGTCGGCACTCTCGTGACTATGACTATTCTCAACATTTCCACATAATAGACAAACAATGAGAAGATGAGCACAAGTATGGGAAGCATGACCACTACAACTCATACAAGCATATCAACAAACACATAGAGTGTCCACAATGTGACTAGCAACAAAGATTCACCCCTTTCCCTTAATCAACCCTAATCATCCATAATCTACCCCTAATCCCCCTACTAACCCCACAAGTAATCTACTCACTCATTATCAATGAAAAACTAACAATAGTAAGAGAAAACAACATGAACATCCAAACATCCATAATGAACAATAACAATAACAATAAACAAAATATAAAGATTCAAACTTGATTAACAAACTAAGAACAAGAGTAAATAAGAGAAGAAGATTATACCAACAAACAATGGATGAAAAAGAAGAGAACTTGTATTAATAAGAAACCCAAATAAAATCCCAAGGTTGTCAAGCTTGGAACAATCTTCAAGAATCCCCTTAATCCAAGAACTAATTACAATGATTAACTAAAGATTAAAGAGAGAATTAAACTAATGAGTGAAAGTAAATCTAGGGTTTAGGGTTTTTGAGAGGCTTAAGAAATGCTAAAACTATCATAAGATGTCTTAACATTACAAGAAGGGAGTATATATATGGGTACAAGAATGAAGGAGAAGAAAAGAAAAGAAGTCGTGCTGCCAGCTCTTCGTCCCGACCGGGACGGATCATCCCGGCCGGGACGGCCCTGTCATCCCGATCGGGACGGGTTGGTCCCGACCGGGATGGGCTCACAGTGGCACCCTTTAACGTGCACCCCATCCCGAACGGGATGGGTCTTGTAGGCCTCCCTTAAGAGCTCTTTGGTCCGTCCTTGCCTCTCATGGGTTTCTCGTCGATTCTCGGGACTCGGGATCGGGTCTCGGAGGCTCCGGATTGGGTCCCAAGATCTCGGGGTCGACTCCAAGGCATCGAGTCATCGTTCCTTAGTTTCGTTGGCTCCAAAATGTGTATGTATTGAGTCGGAATTGCTCCAACTCTTCCAAATCGGTCTCGGGAACCTGAAATGAACTAAAGGAAGCATAAGAAGCCCATGAACCGCCCCCAAGGAGCGATTCCACAAGGAACATGGGACCAAAACACAACAAATAGGCACTACAAACTACACTTATCAACTCCCCCACACTTAACCCTTACTCGCCCTCGAGTAAGCACATACTAACTACTACACTAGCCGAATGGGTATTAGCGCACCCTACGCCCTTTCAACTTACGCGAGTACACTTAGAGGAAAAGTGCACCCCGCAAGGCAAGTGGGGTCTTGCGACAAAACTGTGGATGCAACCGGACACAAGACACAAAAACAAACAAGCACATAAACAAACAAACAAACAAACACAAGGTTGCACCCAAAGAAAAACAAATACCGCTTCCCTCAAAAAGCGGTGAAAGAAGCACCGGTTTAGGACTCGAGGTAAGTGACAACGTTCCCAAGCTAGCAATACAAACCAAGGTGGACTAAACCCTAATAGTATGACGATAAAGCAACAAAAACGTTGGTAACTTACCTAGGTCCTCCTAACTTTCTAAAAACGTACTACGGGACGATCGGCGGAGTGGAAAAGTGAAGAACCGCGGTGTTAGTCGACAGTGTAGGTAAGTGAGACCCCGCCCCCTTTAGCGTGAGCCAAGAGGGTCGTTCCGTGTCCAAAACCGCCTAACTAGTCCAAGTAAAAAGGTGGAAAACATGCAAAATGAGGGAAGACCGACTAATGCCGCTATCATCCTTCCTCTGGACTCGGTCCTTTGGTAGGCTCTTCACGGCGAAAGTCGGAAAAAGGCTTATTTTTGTGAGGATTTCTTTTTGTGAGACGGGTTTTCTTTTGGCATTTTCTTTCTTTTCGACGTTTTGATTTGTTTGTTGCCATGCCATTTCTTTTTTCTTCTTTTCTATTTTTCTTTTTGGCTTTTGTGCCTTTTCTTTTTCTTCATTCCTTTTCTTTCTTTCATTTTTTTTCTTTCTTTTTCTTTTCTTTGCCCTTTTGGCAAGATTTGGCATTTTGGCGTTTCCTTGTGTAACAAGAAAGAGAGAAATTCAACAATTTGCAATCTTATTGAGTGGATGTGTGTAGGAGGTAGGGGAATGGGAGAGTCGGGGGCGCGCTTTCCCTCTTCAATCCCACAAAAAAGGGAAACTTGGACTAATCAAACAATCCTAGACATGGTCACCTAAGGGACGAGACTCGGTAACCAAGGTCTTTTCACACCGTGGGTGGTCATAATGGTCAAAAGTGCAAATCCCGTAATAAATCCCTAGTAAGCTAGGTGGACACAAGGTAAAGGACCAACGAATTCATTGATTTAGGGTCATTCTACTAGAGTAAAGTCCAAGACTCGATTTATACTACTAGGAAGGGAAAGTAAGCACTCACACACTAGCCTCTAAACCGGGTTTTCGAAAACCAATTACACACAAGACACACAACAAAACACGAAACAAAGACACGACGAAAACGAACGAAAGAAAAAGAAACAAAAAGGCAACAAAATAAAACAAAACAAGACAAACACATAAACAAAGCACACACCACCCCGAATTTCCAAACAAGTCATCAAATCCACCACAAGAATGTACAAGCTCCACCCGAGCACACCTCAACACAACCTTCTCCAAACATCACAAGGAATAAAGAGGAAAAGAGGGTTAGAGGATGTTACCGGATGTCTTCAAAGCTTTCCAAACAACGGAGATTAGGCAACCTATAAGGAAAAGGGAGGCAAAACACATACAATACAAAACAAATATACGACACAACGACACAAAAGAAAAAGACACAAAAAGAAAATCTTTTTGATTTTTGTGAAAATTTTTCAAATTTTTAGGGTTTTCAAGATTTTTCGAAGAAACTACGGAAATAAAACTGACTACGATAGAATATCGCTCCCCCACACTTAAACCGAGCAATGTCCTCATATGCTCAATCGTAGTGTGCGGAGAGACAAAAGAAAAAGAAAAGAAACTACGAAAATAAAGCTAAAAATCAAAGAATAAAGTGAAGGTAAGGGTAGAAGGCGTCCGGCCGGGGTGTAGTCAAGTCACCATGGGCCGAGACAAGAAAAGATATGGAAGGGGGAAGAAAATAAAAAAGAAGGAAATAAAAGGAAATGGGAGGGGAGGGCTAGGTGTAATCAAGTCACCTAGCCCGGATTCCGTCCAAATCCAACTAACTCCTAAAGGGGTGAAAATCTTGTAAAATTGGATTAAACAATTGACTCTCGACGCAATCATGTAACAACCCGGATTTTCGATGACTTAAAATAATAGATAATGCGGAAAGTTATCTAAGTCATTTAATTAAAATTATATCAGAGTTTAAATAAATCCAGATCGCTACGGATCCTTACAACAAACGACTATTAATTACATAGTCTTGATTCACTTAGTACAGAATATAAATTTCATTTTTAAGCTAAACATTATTAAAATCTCTCGCTCGATTCCCCAACGTCTTAGACCTGCAAAAAAATAATAATACAATGGACGCTGAGCGGGACAGCAACCAAGCCGTTCATCTAACATCACCTCGAACACATAAGACAATCATGTGAATAACAAATAATATGCTTACAAAGATATTAAAGGATATCACGTGACATATAGTTTCCTTTAATTCAATTACCAACATGTGAGGTGATGAAAACGGTAAAGTTTAAAAGATGGGACATTGGCAGCCATTTGATTTTAAAATCATTTTTCACGTAAACAGAGAATAAACACACGAGTCGTGGCTCCTAGTATCACCGCTACTCCATATTGGCTTGCATCTCACCAATAGAAGTAACTGTGTTACCGACTCGTAGACCGAACCGATCTTATGAGGTTTACATCTCACCCATAAGGCTCAATTGGGCCCGAACTTCTATTATATTATACGTTTATTCAAACGGGGCTCTGGGCTGAAATGAAAGCTGATGATTACATTCTCTGCATCACCAAGAGGGAACCCGCAGTTTTCAGAATCCTGTTCTGCCCCCGCTACCTAGGTGGTAATACTGATCAAGTACTTGTCTATATGTGTGCCACATACCCTACGCAGACTCTTGAACCGCAGAACTCACTGCCGTAGGACGACTACCTTAAACACTAGGTCGACTCTCGGACCGCAGCCTCCGAGTCTGCTTTTCATTACAAGTGCAGTCGAAACACCACGCATGGTAGAATCCAACACAAGCTATTCTTCCCAGACTCGCATCGTAAACTTTATATAAAAGTCGCCCGTGAACAAGTAGTACTTTATTTGGTGACCTTCAATAATTGGTCGGACTCATTTGAAACAGTCAAATCCTCAAATACTTACTTTCAGTGTGACAACGTTACACTTTAATCTTCAAGTGTCACCCGAAACATCATATCCCAAATATCGTATAGTAATTTTAAAATAGTAAATTCTTTAAAACGAAGTTTTATATAAAATAAAATAAAGTTTAAAGTATAATAATAATAATAAAATATTATTTTAAAATTTATAACCTCTGAAAAAATATAAAATTTTATGAAAACTATAAATTAAGTCGTACTTAATCGATTTACAAAATTTGACGTAAAATCATGTTTTTAAATATTTATAAATATCGTGTAAAAATTTCGGAATAAAAATAAATCCATTTATTTTTGAAAAATGAAATTTATAAATCTTTATCTATATAAAATTAATAAATAAAATTTTATTAAAATAAAACATTTTTCAAGTTACTAATTTACTCTATAAACAAATGTAAAAATACTAAAGAAAATTTAATACTACCAAAGTTACAATCATATAAAACACATACAAAATATATAGAAAATAGAATAAACATACATAACAAATAGAATTAAACATACATATAAAATATAATGAAAATGATATAAGTAAATTTTATAATTTTAAGTTCTTTTATTCATTTTATCATTTTTCATATAATCAGAAATGTAAAGGTGATAAATAAATAAATTAAACAAGTGATAGTTTAGTCAAGTTAAATTTAGTCATAATAAAATATCACGTAACATTTTTATATATACATAAGTAATTTAGTCATACAAACAAGCCTAAATATTTAAATAAGCAATTTATTAAATTACTAACATAATATACTTATATATAAGAAATGTTGTTAGAAGAAAAGTTTGGTTACCTTGATAAGCTACTATTTATTAACGTTATTAAGAAGAAAATGTCGAAATGAATTGACCCAAATACGATTCTAGAAAAGTGATCCCATCAAATACTGGACAACTCCTCATCCCCGATGTTCCAATTATAGAAAAGGACGAGGGAGTAAATAAAAATATATAATACGGAGTATGTAATATAGTAGGTAGAAGTAGTACGAGTAGTATATATATAGTACGAAGTAGTACTCAGAAAATAGTACGTAATATGTATTATAGTATGTGTAGTGGTATGCAGAGATTAGGTAGTAGTAAGAATGAGAAAATAGAAATGAGGGAGGTGTATATATAGTAATGAGTAGTGTTGGTGTGCATGCAAGTGTAGTAGCTTAGGTGAGTGAGGGAGTAGGGAGCAGGTGTAGGAAGTCAGTAAAGAATAAGGTGAGTAGGAGTAGTATAATGCATGCATGTGTATGTGTACGTATATGTGTATGTGTATGTGTATGTTATACGTGGGAGTTCATGAGGAGCATCTGTTTTGGTCCGCTTCTAGTACAAACGTCTTTCTTTTCTTTTTAAAAAGTTGAAATATAAGAGTACGAGATTAAAATAATGGAAACCAGAGAATATATTTTTTTAAAAACGAGTTTGTAAGACGGCAAGTAAAATAGACGGTAAATAGTATTATGAGACAAAAGTTATAAGTAATCATTATTTTAAAAATTCGATAAATTATTAAAATTTTACGAGACAAGAAAACGTTAAAACGACAAGTCAATATTAAAAATATTTTCGAGTTATAAACTTTATTTAACGAAAGATAAAAATTTTAATAATTCGATAAATAAATTTTCATCTTTTTATAACGCAATAATTTTTAATTTAACGAAAATAAATAGTTTTATTCACGAAAAATAATTTTTTTCAAACGTTAAACTTGGTTTAAATAAATATTTAAAATTTTAACTCTATTTGAAAAATACGGGGTATTACAATCTACCCCCCTTAAAACAATTTCGTCCTCGAAATTTCAGGCATAACTTAGACAATTAACGAAGTTTAAGACACCACACAAATAAAATGAAATGTTAGGGTTTCTCTCGCAAAAATGACTCGGCTCGCAAGTGACTTGCTCGTATATCTGACCTTTCTGCCAGTGTTTTACAAAGGTGGTACATCCCAAATTAGTATGGTAGGTGTCATTGATCAACTGTAGATTCTAAATTCCCATACAGTGACACTATTCAATCTCGGGTCATTCTCGAGATTTGGTTTAGGTTTGTCTTATCTCCAAAATATCACGATGTTTATATTCCTTAAAATTGAAAGGTGTTGTGTTATGGTAATACAAGTTTCTCGTAGCATAAAAATTCATTTAAGAAGGTTATCCTAATTCCACATAACCTGTAGAGCGTTCATAAACTATGATACTGTTGGGTTTAGTTGGAATCTTCTATCATATGTTCAAATACATAGATTATACAAATGTCCGACTTCTCAGGATGACATTATCATTTCTTGTCAACCAGGTTGATCTCCTAAGGTTGATCCTCAAGTATTTTTGTCGGTCATGACAGGGTTAATCCTCAATTCTCAACTTGGCTTTCTAAATTTTCTCAAAATTTCAAAATTGTTTCTCTGTTGTTTTATTATTCAAACAACGGGTTAATCTTAACTTCACATCAAAAATTTCTTGGTTCACAAGTATCATTTACAATTATGACACTTAGGGTTTGCAATACTATTAACCATTATTCAATAAAATTGTCTCCCAAAAGTATATACGGTATTTCCTAGGGATTCTCCAAAATATTGTTTACAAACCATTCAATCAATCAATTGGATTCTACAGATCCCAAAAGGTATGTTCAACATATAATTCCTCAAAATAACATTCGATGTATATAATGGTAAACCTCGAAATAATTTTGATCTATGATCGCTCTCTTAACATTATCAAATACTTAGTTCCCCAAAAATGTATTGATTATCATAAATATCACTCGGCTTTAAGAGTATACTCTCTCTTCTCATAATATGGTGGTTAAGGATCTAAGTTAGAGAATACCATGGTCTAAGTCTCGCAATAGGTTACTGTTCTATAAGGTTAACACGTTATATAAGACACATCCAAAAATTTGACTCGATTCTACAACGTGATTCAGTTTGACTTGGCTCCTATAGTTTATTCAAATGATGTCTTCATTATTGGTGCGTCACAATGCTGATCATGTCCAAGTCTCGAGCAGTTGATGACTCTGAGTGTTAACATCTTCCATCTTGGTTATCGTATTGATCAAAAATAAATTTAAAACTAGCCAATAGGCTAAGGTTAAGCAGTCAATTTACAAACAATTTAAGCAGATAGCATATCAACAATTATACAGGTAGATATCGTATTTCCCCTTAATGACAATTCTACCCCGATAAATTATTTAATAGGATCCTAATAGTTTCTAAGTGAATCTCTCATTTTAGTGATCTAATAATTGTATTAGTATTTTAGTAAGTCTACCCAGGCGCGCTCCTCGTTAGGTAAATGAAGCTCAATCCTCACTTACGGTCACAAGGTCGCTCTGATACCAACTGTAACAACCCGGATTTTCGATGACTTAAAATAATAGATAATGCGGAAAGTTATCTAAGTCATTTAATTAAAATTATATCAGAGTTTAAATAAATCCGGATCGCTACGGATCCTTACAACAAACGACTATTAATTACATAGTCTTGATTCACTTAGTACAGAATATAAATTTCATTTTTAAGCTAAACATTATTAAAATCTCTCGCTCGATTCCCCAACGTCTTAGACCTGCAAAAAAATAATAATAATACAATGGACGCTGAGCGGGACAGCAACCAAGCCGTTCATCTAACATCACCTCGAACACATAAGACAATCATGTGAATAACAAATAATATGCTTACAAAGATATTAAAGGATATCACGTGACATATAGTTTCCTTTAATTCAATTACCAACATGTGAGGTGATGAAAACGGTAAAGTTTAAAAGATGGGACATTGGCAGCCATTTGATTTTAAAATCATTTTTCACGTAAACAGAGAATAAACACACGAGTCGTGGCTCCTAGTATCACCGCTACTCCATATTGGCTTGCATCTCACCAATAGAAGTAACCGTGTTACCGACTCGTAGACTGAACCGATCTTATGAGGTTTACATCTCACCCATAAGGCTCAATTGGGCCCGAACTTCTATTATATTATACGTTTATTCAAACGGGGCTCTGGGCTGAAATGAAAGCTGATGATTACATTCTCTGCATCACCAAGAGGGAACCCGCAGTTTTCAGAATCCTGTTCTGCCCCCGCTACCTAGGTGGTAATACTGATCAAGTACTTGTCTATATGTGTGCCACATACCCTACGCAGACTCTTGAACCGCAGAACTCACTGCCGTAGGACGACTACCTTAAACACTAGGTCGACTCTCGGACCGCAGCCTCCGAGTCTGCTTTTCATTACAAGTGCAGTCGAAACACCACGCATGGTAGAATCCAACACAAGCTATTCTTCCCAGACTCGCATCGTAAACTTTATATAAAAGTCGCCCGTGAACAAGTAGTACTTTATTTGGTGACCTTCAATAATTGGTCGGACTCATTTGAAACAGTCAAATCCTCAAATACTTACTTTCAGTGTGACAACGTTACACTTTAATCTTCAAGTGTCACCCGAAACATCATATCCCAAATATCGTATAGTAATTTTAAAATAGTAAATTCTTTAAAACGAAGTTTTATATAAAATAAAATAAAGTTTAAAGTATAATAATAATAATAAAATATTATTTTAAAATTTATAACCTCTGAAAAAATATAAAATTTTATGAAAACTATAAATTAAGTCGTACTTAATCGATTTACAAAATTTGACGTAAAATCATGTTTTTAAATATTTATAAATATCGTGTAAAAATTTCGGAATAAAAATAAATCCATTTATTTTTGAAAAATGAAATTTATAAATCTTTATCTATATAAAATTAATAAATAAAATTTTATTAAAATAAAACATTTTTCAAGTTACTAATTTACTCTATAAACAAATGTAAAAATACTAAAGAAAATTTAATACTACCAAAGTTACAATCATATAAAACACATACAAAATATATAGAAAATAGAATAAACATACATAACAAATAGAATTAAACATACATATAAAATATAATGAAAATGATATAAGTAAATTTTATAATTTTAAGTTCTTTTATTCATTTTATCATTTTTCATATAATCAGAAATGTAAAGGTGATAAATAAATAAATTAAACAAGTGATAGTTTAGTCAAGTTAAATTTAGTCATAATAAAATATCACGTAACATTTTTATATATACATAAGTAATTTAGTCATACAAACAAGCCTAAATATTTAAATAAGCAATTTATTAAATTACTAACATAATATACTTATATATAAGAAATGTTGTTAGAAGAAAAGTTTGGTTACCTTGATAAGCTACTATTTATTAACGTTATTAAGAAGAAAATGTCGAAATGAATTGACCCAAATACGATTCTAGAAAAGTGATCCCATCAAATACTGGACAGCTCCTCATCCCCGATGTTCCAATTATAGAAAAGGACGAGGGAGTAAATAAAAATATATAATACGGAGTATGTAATATAGTAGGTAGAAGTAGTACGAGTAGTATATATATAGTACGAAGTAGTACTTAGAAAATAGTACGTAATATGTATTATAGTTTGTGTAGTGGTATGCAGAGATTAGGTAGTAGTAAGAATGAGAAAATAGAAATGAGGGAGGTGTATATATAGTAATGAGTAGTGTTGGTGTGCATGCAAGTGTAGTAGCTTAGGTGAGTGAGGGAGTAGGGAGCAGGTGTAGGAAGTCAGTAAAGAATAAGGTGAGTAGGAGTAGTATAATGCATGCATGTGTATGTGTACGTATATGTGTATGTGTATGTGTATGTGTATGTGTATGTTATACGTGGGAGTTCATGAGGAGCATCTGTTTTGGTCCGCTTCCAGTACAAACGTCTTTCTTTTCTTTTTAAAAAGTTGAAATATAAGAGTACGAGATTAAAATAATGGAAACCAGAGAATATATTTTTTTAAAAACGAGTTTGTAAGACGGCAAGTAAAATAGACGGTAAATAGTATTATGAGACAAAAGTTATAAGTAATCATTATTTTAAAAATTCGATAAATTATTAAAATTTTACGAGACAAGAAAACGTTAAAACGACAAGTCAATATTAAAAATATTTTCGAGTTATAAACTTTATTTAACGAAAGATAAAAATTTTAATAATTCGATAAATAAATTTTCATCTTTTTATAACGCAATAATTTTTAATTTAACGAAAATAAATAGTTTTATTCACGAAAAATAATTTTTTTCAAACGTTAAACTTGGTTTAAATAAATATTTAAAATTTTAACTCTATTTGAAAAATACGGGGTATTACAATCTACCCCCCTTAAAACAATTTCGTCCTCGAAATTTCAGGCATAACTTAGACAATTAACGAAGTTTAAGACACCACACAAATAAAATGAAATGTTAGGGTTTCTCTCGCAAAAATGACTCGGCTCGCAAGTGACTTGCTCGTATATCTGACCTTTCTGCCAGTGTTTTACAAAGGTGGTACATCCCAAATTAGTATGGTAGGTGTCATTGATCAACTGTAGATTCTAAATTCCCATACAGTGACACTATTCAATCTCGGGTCATTCTCGAGATTTGGTTTAGGTTTGTCTTATCTCCAAAATATCACGATGTTTATATTCCTTAAAATTGAAAGGTGTTGTGTTATGGTAATACAAGTTTCTCGTAGCATAAAAATTCATTTAAGAAGGTTATCCTAATTCCACATAACCTGTAGAGCGTTCATAAACTATGATACTGTTGGGTTTAGTTGGAATCTTCTATCATATGTTCAAATACATAGATTATACAAATGTCCGACTTCTCAGGATGACATTATCATTTCTTGTCAACCAGGTTGATCTCCTAAGGTTGATCCTCAAGTATTTTTGTCGGTCATGACAGGGTTAATCCTCAATTCTCAACTTGGCTTTCTAAATTTTCTCAAAATTTCAAAATTGTTTCTCTGTTGTTTTATTATTCAAACAACGGGTTAATCTTAACTTCACATCAAAAATTTCTTGGTTCACAAGTATCATTTACAATTATGACACTTAGGGTTTGCAATACTATTAACCATTATTCAATAAAATTGTCTCCCAAAAGTATATACGGTATTTCCTAGGGATTCTCCAAAATATTGTTTACAAACCATTCAATCAATCAATTGGATTCTACAGATCCCAAAAGGTATGTTCAACATATAATTCCTCAAAATAACATTCGATGTATATAATGGTAAACCTCGAAATAATTTTGATCTATGATCGCTCTCTTAACATTATCAAATACTTAGTTCCCCAAAAATGTATTGATTATCATAAATATCACTCGGCTTTAAGAGTATACTCTCTCTTCTCATAATATGGTGGTTAAGGATCTAAGTTAGAGAATACCATGGTCTAAGTCTCGCAATAGGTTACTGTTCTATAAGGTTAACACGTTATATAAGACACATCCAAAAATTTGACTCGATTCTACAACGTGATTCAGTTTGACTTGGCTCCTATAGTTTATTCAAATGATGTCTTCATTATTGGTGCGTCACAATGCTGATCATGTCCAAGTCTCGAGCAGTTGATGACTCTGAGTGTTAACATCTTCCATCTTGGTTATCGTATTGATCAAAAATAAATTTAAAACTAGCCAATAGGCTAAGGTTAAGCAGTCAATTTACAAACAATTTAAGCAGATAGCATATCAACAATTATACAGGTAGATATCGTATTTCCCCTTAATGACAATTCTACCCCGATAAATTATTTAATAGGATCCTAATAGTTTCTAAGTGAATCTCTCATTTTAGTGATCTAATAATTGTATTAGTATTTTAGTAAGTCTACCCAGGCGCGCTCCTCGTTAGGTAAATGAAGCTCAATCCTCACTTACGGTCACAAGGTCGCTCTGATACCAACTGTAACAACCCGGATTTTCGATGACTTAAAATAATAGATAATGCGGAAAGTTATCTAAGTCATTTAATTAAAATTATATCAGAGTTTAAATAAATCCGGATCGCTACGGATCCTTACAACAAACGACTATTAATTACATAGTCTTGATTCACTTAGTACAGAATATAAATTTCATTTTTAAGCTAAACATTATTAAAATCTCTCGCTCGATTCCCCAACGTCTTAGACCTGCAAAAAAATAATAATAATACAATGGACGCTGAGCGGGACAGCAACCAAGCCGTTCATCTAACATCACCTCGAACACATAAGACAATCATGTGAATAACAAATAATATGCTTACAAAGATATTAAAGGATATCACGTGACATATAGTTTCCTTTAATTCAATTACCAACATGTGAGGTGATGAAAACGGTAAAGTTTAAAAGATGGGACATTGGCAGCCATTTGATTTTAAAATCATTTTTCACGTAAACAGAGAATAAACACACGAGTCGTGGCTCCTAGTATCACCGCTACTCCATATTGGCTTGCATCTCACCAATAGAAGTAACCGTGTTACCGACTCGTAGACCGAACCGATCTTATGAGGTTTACATCTCACCCATAAGGCTCAATTGGGCCCGAACTTCTATTATATTATACGTTTATTCAAACGGGGCTCTGGGCTGAAATGAAAGCTGATGATTACATTCTCTGCATCACCAAGAGGGAACCCGCAGTTTTCAGAATCCTGTTCTGCCCCCGCTACCTAGGTGGTAATACTGATCAAGTACTTGTCTATATGTGTGCCACATACCCTACGCAGACTCTTGAACCGCAGAACTCACTGCCGTAGGACGACTACCTTAAACACTAGGTCGACTCTCGGACCGCAGCCTCCGAGTCTGCTTTTCATTACAAGTGCAGTCGAAACACCACGCATGGTAGAATCCAACACAAGCTATTCTTCCCAGACTCGCATCGTAAACTTTATATAAAAGTCGCCCGTGAACAAGTAGTACTTTATTTGGTGACCTTCAATAATTGGTCGGACTCATTTGAAACAGTCAAATCCTCAAATACTTACTTTCAGTGTGACAACGTTACACTTTAATCTTCAAGTGTCACCCGAAACATCATATCCCAAATATCGTATAGTAATTTTAAAATAGTAAATTCTTTAAAACGAAGTTTTATATAAAATAAAATAAAGTTTAAAGTATAATAATAATAATAAAATATTATTTTAAAATTTATAACCTCTGAAAAAATATAAAATTTTATGAAAACTATAAATTAAGTCGTACTTAATCGATTTACAAAATTTGACGTAAAATCATGTTTTTAAATATTTATAAATATCGTGTAAAAATTTCGGAATAAAAATAAATCCATTTATTTTTGAAAAATGAAATTTATAAATCTTTATCTATATAAAATTAATAAATAAAATTTTATTAAAATAAAACATTTTTCAAGTTACTAATTTACTCTATAAACAAATGTAAAAATACTAAAGAAAATTTAATACTACCAAAGTTACAATCATATAAAACACATACAAAATATATAGAAAATAGAATAAACATACATAACAAATAGAATTAAACATACATATAAAATATAATGAAAATGATATAAGTAAATTTTATAATTTTAAGTTCTTTTATTCATTTTATCATTTTTCATATAATCAGAAATGTAAAGGTGATAAATAAATAAATTAAACAAGTGATAGTTTAGTCAAGTTAAATTTAGTCATAATAAAATATCACGTAACATTTTTATATATACATAAGTAATTTAGTCATACAAACAAGCCTAAATATTTAAATAAGCAATTTATTAAATTACTAACATAATATACTTATATATAAGAAATGTTGTTAGAAGAAAAGTTTGGTTACCTTGATAAGCTACTATTTATTAACGTTATTAAGAAGAAAATGTCGAAATGAATTGACCCAAATACGATTCTAGAAAAGTGATCCCATCAAATACTGGACAGCTCCTCATCCCCGATGTTCCAATTATAGAAAAGGACGAGGGAGTAAATAAAAATATATAATACGGAGTATGTAATATAGTAGGTAGAAGTAGTACGAGTAGTATATATATAGTACGAAGTAGTACTTAGAAAATAGTACGTAATATGTATTATAGTTTGTGTAGTGGTATGCAGAGATTAGGTAGTAGTAAGAATGAGAAAATAGAAATGAGGGAGGTGTATATATAGTAATGAGTAGTGTTGGTGTGCATGCAAGTGTAGTAGCTTAGGTGAGTGAGGGAGTAGGGAGCAGGTGTAGGAAGTCAGTAAAGAATAAGGTGAGTAGGAGTAGTATAATGCATGCATGTGTATGTGTACGTATATGTGTATGTGTATGTGTATGTGTATGTTATACGTGGGAGTTCATGAGGAGCATCTGTTTTGGTCCGCTTCTAGTACAAACGTCTTTCTTTTCTTTTTAAAAAGTTGAAATATAAGAGTACGAGATTAAAATAATGGAAACCAGAGAATATATTTTTTTAAAAACGAGTTTGTAAGACGGCAAGTAAAATAGACGGTAAATAGTATTATGAGACAAAAGTTATAAGTAATCATTATTTTAAAAATTCGATAAATTATTAAAATTTTACGAGACAAGAAAACGTTAAAACGACAAGTCAATATTAAAAATATTTTCGAGTTATAAACTTTATTTAACGAAAGATAAAAATTTTAATAATTCGATAAATAAATTTTCATCTTTTTATAACGCAATAATTTTTAATTTAACGAAAATAAATAGTTTTATTCACGAAAAATAATTTTTTTCAAACGTTAAACTTGGTTTAAATAAATATTTAAAATTTTAACTCTATTTGAAAAATACGGGGTATTACAATCTACCCCCCTTAAAACAATTTCGTCCTCGAAATTTCAGGCATAACTTAGACAATTAACGAAGTTTAAGACACCACACAAATAAAATGAAATGTTAGGGTTTCTCTCGCAAAAATGACTCGGCTCGCAAGTGACTTGCTCGTATATCTGACCTTTCTGCCAGTGTTTTACAAAGGTGGTACATCCCAAATTAGTATGGTAGGTGTCATTGATCAACTGTAGATTCTAAATTCCCATACAGTGACACTATTCAATCTCGGGTCATTCTCGAGATTTGGTTTAGGTTTGTCTTATCTCCAAAATATCACGATGTTTATATTCCTTAAAATTGAAAGGTGTTGTGTTATGGTAATACAAGTTTCTCGTAGCATAAAAATTCATTTAAGAAGGTTATCCTAATTCCACATAACCTGTAGAGCGTTCATAAACTATGATACTGTTGGGTTTAGTTGGAATCTTCTATCATATGTTCAAATACATAGATTATACAAATGTCCGACTTCTCAGGATGACATTATCATTTCTTGTCAACCAGGTTGATCTCCTAAGGTTGATCCTCAAGTATTTTTGTCGGTCATGACAGGGTTAATCCTCAATTCTCAACTTGGCTTTCTAAATTTTCTCAAAATTTCAAAATTGTTTCTCTGTTGTTTTATTATTCAAACAACGGGTTAATCTTAACTTCACATCAAAAATTTCTTGGTTCACAAGTATCATTTACAATTATGACACTTAGGGTTTGCAATACTATTAACCATTATTCAATAAAATTGTCTCCCAAAAGTATATACGGTATTTCCTAGGGATTCTCCAAAATATTGTTTACAAACCATTCAATCAATCAATTGGATTCTACAGATCCCAAAAGGTATGTTCAACATATAATTCCTCAAAATAACATTCGATGTATATAATGGTAAACCTCGAAATAATTTTGATCTATGATCGCTCTCTTAACATTATCAAATACTTAGTTCCCCAAAAATGTATTGATTATCATAAATATCACTCGGCTTTAAGAGTATACTCTCTCTTCTCATAATATGGTGGTTAAGGATCTAAGTTAGAGAATACCATGGTCTAAGTCTCGCAATAGGTTACTGTTCTATAAGGTTAACACGTTATATAAGACACATCCAAAAATTTGACTCGATTCTACAACGTGATTCAGTTTGACTTGGCTCCTATAGTTTATTCAAATGATGTCTTCATTATTGGTGCGTCACAATGCTGATCATGTCCAAGTCTCGAGCAGTTGATGACTCTGAGTGTTAACATCTTCCATCTTGGTTATCGTATTGATCAAAAATAAATTTAAAACTAGCCAATAGGCTAAGGTTAAGCAGTCAATTTACAAACAATTTAAGCAGATAGCATATCAACAATTATACAGGTAGATATCGTATTTCCCCTTAATGACAATTCTACCCCGATAAATTATTTAATAGGATCCTAATAGTTTCTAAGTGAATCTCTCATTTTAGTGATCTAATAATTGTATTAGTATTTTAGTAAGTCTACCCAGGCGCGCTCCTCGTTAGGTAAATGAAGCTCAATCCTCACTTACGGTCACAAGGTCGCTCTGATACCAACTGTAACAACCCGGATTTTCGATGACTTAAAATAATAGATAATGCGGAAAGTTATCTAAGTCATTTAATTAAAATTATATCAGAGTTTAAATAAATCCGGATCGCTACGGATCCTTACAACAAACGACTATTAATTACATAGTCTTGATTCACTTAGTACAGAATATAAATTTCATTTTTAAGCTAAACATTATTAAAATCTCTCGCTCGATTCCCCAACGTCTTAGACCTGCAAAAAAATAATAATAATACAATGGACGCTGAGCGGGACAGCAACCAAGCCGTTCATCTAACATCACCTCGAACACATAAGACAATCATGTGAATAACAAATAATATGCTTACAAAGATATTAAAGGATATCACGTGACATATAGTTTCCTTTAATTCAATTACCAACATGTGAGGTGATGAAAACGGTAAAGTTTAAAAGATGGGACATTGGCAGCCATTTGATTTTAAAATCATTTTTCACGTAAACAGAGAATAAACACACGAGTCGTGGCTCCTAGTATCACCGCTACTCCATATTGGCTTGCATCTCACCAATAGAAGTAACCGTGTTACCGACTCGTAGACCGAACCGATCTTATGAGGTTTACATCTCACCCATAAGGCTCAATTGGGCCCGAACTTCTATTATATTATACGTTTATTCAAACGGGGCTCTGGGCTGAAATGAAAGCTGATGATTACATTCTCTGCATCACCAAGAGGGAACCCGCAGTTTTCAGAATCCTGTTCTGCCCCCGCTACCTAGGTGGTAATACTGATCAAGTACTTGTCTATATGTGTGCCACATACCCTACGCAGACTCTTGAACCGCAGAACTCACTGCCGTAGGACGACTACCTTAAACACTAGGTCGACTCTCGGACCGCAGCCTCCGAGTCTGCTTTTCATTACAAGTGCAGTCGAAACACCACGCATGGTAGAATCCAACACAAGCTATTCTTCCCAGACTCGCATCGTAAACTTTATATAAAAGTCGCCCGTGAACAAGTAGTACTTTATTTGGTGACCTTCAATAATTGGTCGGACTCATTTGAAACAGTCAAATCCTCAAATACTTACTTTCAGTGTGACAACGTTACACTTTAATCTTCAAGTGTCACCCGAAACATCATATCCCAAATATCGTATAGTAATTTTAAAATAGTAAATTCTTTAAAACGAAGTTTTATATAAAATAAAATAAAGTTTAAAGTATAATAATAATAATAAAATATTATTTTAAAATTTATAACCTCTGAAAAAATATAAAATTTTATGAAAACTATAAATTAAGTCGTACTTAATCGATTTACAAAATTTGACGTAAAATCATGTTTTTAAATATTTATAAATATCGTGTAAAAATTTCGGAATAAAAATAAATCCATTTATTTTTGAAAAATAAATTTGTAACGCAATAATTTTTAATTTAACGAAAATAAAATAGTTTTATTCACGAAAAATAATTTTTTTCAAACGTTAAACTTGGTTTAAATAAATATTTAAAATTTTAACTCTATTTGAAAAATACGGGGTATTACAAATCACGTCATCGGGAGTCGGGAGCAACCATACTATGGCCTCGAAGGCCACTAAGATACCGTGACTCAAGGGGAAGGGGGTTAAACAAGAGAAAACAAGCGACAAAAGACGGAAAAGTAAGGGAAGTTGCTTTACCAACATGCTAGCAACTCACGAACTCCATCGTCCTCAATGATCATTAAAGGTACGGGGCTTGTCGTCTTGGATGCCATCTCGCTTCACACTTGAAAAGAACTCACGGTAGGGGTAGTAATGGTAGAGGGTGGGATTTGATGTGAGAGTCGGTGTAAAAGTGGATAGGAAATGGAGTGAGGGCATGACAATGAAGTACATGGGGCATATGATAAGGCTAGGATAGCTAGGGAGGTTGGGAGGGGGCATAAAACGGTTGGGTGGACTCGATTTGCGAAGAAGAAACACAAAGGGGGAGCAGGTGCCCGTCCCGGTCGGGATGATCGGTCCCGTTCGGGATGGCTCACCCATCCCGGTCGGGACGCTTCCTTCCCGGTCGGGATGGACCTCCAGTGAGCTCGAATTTGTGCACCCCCATCCCGATCGGGATGACTCCTTCCGGGTCGGGATGCCACGCCCGTCCCGGTCGAGACGCCTCTTCCCGGCCGGGATGGGTCTTCTTCAACTTCCACAATCCCAAAAGCTTGCTCCAAGCTTCAAAAACCCGATCCTCGCTCTTATAACCCAAGCTCTTTCATATCCAATCTTCTCTAGGAAGCATTCTCACTTCATACCTATCAAAAAAACTCAAACTCAACATCAAACTCTCTCCCTCACAACGCTCATCAATCATTCCAAATAACAAGAATTCACAAAAATTCAACTAACTACAAGAAAGAGATATATACAATGAGACGGTTCTTGTGGAACTCCGTCAAACCAAGGATGGTGCTCTCTTCATTCTTTTTCAACAACCATGATCAATTCCATCTCCATCAAGGGCACGTAAGAACAAGTCGAAGGCCCTAGCAAAGTCTTCAATTAGGCTCGAGATATAACCAACCACATCCCAAGGCTCTTCACGACCTTGCCTAGACGTTCCTGGGGCATCCCGATCTACTAAGTTCAATGGCTTGAACTTGTACTTGTGATCCTTCGGGATATACCCAAACGTCCAACGATCCTCATGTGGCCCCAAGGGAGGCTCACCTTGCTCCTTGTCATTGCATTTGTCACCTAACCCATGATATGGGCTCTCATCCTCCTCACTCTCGGAGTCATCATCCTCAAGTACATAAGAGTACTTCTTAAAACTTTGTCCCGAGTCCTTCCCTCGATCGATGTCTTCCGTGGTATGGATCACATTACACGTCTCGGTCATAGGCGAAGTGTTGCCTTGGAGGTCGAACACTAAATCTTCGTCGCCTAGTTGAAAGGTAATCCTACCCTTCTTCACATCGATCACGGCACCGGCGGTGTGTAAAAATGGGCGTCCAAGGATGATGGGAGTGTTGGCATCCTCCGGCATGTCAACCACAATGAAGTCGACCGGAATGAGAACTTCCCTATTCGCACTGGCACGTCCTCCAACATTCCCAATGGTCGGTTAAGAGACTTATCGGCCATTTGGAGTGTAATGGAAGTACATTTCAGCTCCGTCATCCCTAGTCGCTCACAAATGGTGTAGGGAATAATGCTCACACTCGCGCCCAAATCACACATAGCTCTCTCGATCTTGTAATTGCCTATGGTGCATGGGATAGAGAAACTACCCAAATCCTTCAACTTTGGAAGCGTGGAACCTTGAATAAGCTCGCTCACCACCCTAGTGAACGCTACCGTCTCTTCCTTGTCGATGGACCTCTTCCTAGCCAAGATTTCTTTCATGAATTTACCATATGCCGGGATTTGGGTAAGTAACTCGGTAAACGGGACACTAACATCCAATTTATTCACAATACTAAGGAACTTGTTGTATTGAGTGTCCACCTTAGTCTTCATTTGCCTCGATGGGAAAGGCAACTTGATTTGGTACTTGTTTTGCTCAATAGGGGGTGGATTCCTCAAATGACACCGTCCTTTTACCCTTGTCTTTCTCTTGAAGTGGGGGAGGGTTGTCTTCTTGGGGTTTTTCAATTTCCCAAAGAACTTGCTCCTCCATTGGATTATCCAAGCTTGATTCTTCTTGATTTGGAGACACAACTTCCTTCATTGCTTCTTGCTCACTAGGAAACACGGGAGGATTATAGGTGGCACCGCTCCTTAAGGTGATGGCATTGACATGCTCATAATTTGGAGTTTCACCTTGAGGAGGCAATTGCCCTCTTTGTCTTGAAGAACTTCCCGATGCAAGTTGTGATACTTGATTCTCAATCATCTTCATGTGAGTTTTCATTTCCTTGTTATCCATTAGAATTTGAGCAATGATTCCTTGTTGTGACATTTGTGTCTCCAATTGGCTCCTTTGCATTTCTTGAGTACTCCTTTGCATATCCAACATTTGCTTTTGTATATCCGAATCCTGTGGTGGGGATGATGGATTATGCGGAGTATCGGTGAGGGCTAATGGAGTACCGTAGTCATGAATAGGAGACCGGCTCCTAGGCTTGCTTTGTTGTTGATGACTTTGATTTGCTTGTTGTTGTTGATGGTTCCTTTGGAACCCATGAGAATTGCCTTGATTAAGGCCTTGATTGTGGTTTTGTTGTTGTTGGAAGCCTTGGTTTCCTTTGAAACCGCCTTGATTGAAGTTCCCTTGTTGGAACCCTTGATTGTTGTTGTGAAAGGTACCTTGGTTATTTTGCTTGAAGTTGTTGAAGAGTCTTGGATTACCCATGTAACCTTGGTAACCTTGGTTGTTGTCCCTTAAGGGAGGTGGAACATAGGGACGATGTTGTTGTTGATGTTGAAGTGCTTGTTGTTGAGGGACTTGATTGGAAGCTTGGTATTGATTAGAGTAGGAGGCACCTTGCTTGAATGCTTGAAAGGTGTTCACTTGCTCAATACTTCCTCTACAATTCATAGGATCATGACCAACTATCCCACAAGTATCGCACATCCCAAAGTAAGGAATAGGGGGTACAACTCCCAAAGCATTAACATCATGAATCGAGTGTTGGTTGGAGGAACTAGAGCTTTGAACTTGGTTGAGGTGGCTTTGGAGCTTTTTGTCAATGGTCTCCATATGAGTTCTTAGTTGAGCCCCAAGATCAATGCTCAATTGTGTAATGGCATCTACCTCGTGCCTACCTCCTCGATTCGCCTTCCTTGGCCTAGAGTATTGGGAATTGTGAACCGCCATCTCTTCAATCCTTGACCAAGTTTGGTCATCCTCCACTTCGGTAAACCTACCGTTAGATCCCATGTTGAGTATGGCCCTTGAGTCTTCATATAACCCGTTCCAAAATTGTTGTACGAGGAACCATTGTGATAAACCATGGTGTGGACAAGAACGGAATAAGGCTTTGAATCTTTCCCACGATTCATAGAGGGTTTCATCATCACGTTGTTGGAAACCCGTGATAGAAGCTCTCAATAGATTTGTCTTCTCCGGGGGATAGAATTGTTGGTAGAAGGCTAAGGCTAGCTTCTTCCAAGTGTCAATGCCAAGTCTTGCTTTGTCCAACCCCTTGAACCATTGCTTCTCTTTACCAATAAGAGAGAAAGGAAATAATACCCACCGGATTTGGTCTTGAGTTATTCCCGTTTGCGAAATAGCGTCACAATAATCCGAAAAGGTTTCCATGTGTTGATGAGGATCTTCGGTTGGTAACCCACCAAATTGACTTCTCTCGACCAATTGGATAAATTGCGTTTTCGCTACAAAATTCCCGGTATATGCCTCTGGTAAAGTGGATGGACCCGGCAAAACGTCTTCCGTGAAGGTTGAGTGAGAAGAAAACTTAGGCATGATTGGATATAAGGGAGAAGATGGTGGTGTAGACGGTGTTGACGTAGATGAAGAGGGGGAACTAGGAGAAGAAGAGTTACCGAAGGGATTGATGAAGGTCCCTCCGGCCGTCTCTCGAGGTGACTCGCTAAAGTCGGCTCCTTGAGCTTGCCCTTGATGAGTATTGCTTGCACTTGGTTGAGAGATCCTAACCCGATTAATCGTCCGTTGGCGAAAGGCTCGAAAGAGTCTCTCCGGCTCTGGATTAAAGAGATAGAAGTCGCCTCCCCTCCTAGGCATACACTACACACTAGAACAAACGTGAGAACACCTAGTGCGTTGTGGGCACTAGGCAACGACAATATACAAGCACAACTAGAGACAAAGAGAAAAAGGAAACAAAGAAAAGAAGAGAAACTAGAAAATATTCACAAGAGAAGATGGGAGAACACAAAGAAAGGGTAACTAAGTCTAGAAATAAGCAAACTAAGTCTAAACAATGCACCGTCCCCGGCAACGGCGCCAAATTGATGGTAGGGATTTGTCACGTCCCTAACCGTCAATAAACTACCGATTACACCTAGTGGGTAGTTAGGGTAAGTCGGGATCGTATCCACGAGGACGGTATTGTAAAGTTTAGACTAGGTCGGCCTACAAACGAGACTATGCTACCAAATAAACACAAAGAAACGATAAATGGAAAACTATGGTGGAGAAGAAGTATGACTAAGCTAATGATGAACTAACAAATAAACTAGAGTAAACTATGACTAACTAAGAAGGTGAACTCAAATATGGAAGAAAGTGGGGTAGGTCGGGTTCATAAGAGTAGAAGGGTAATTGGGGTGATCAAGGGTATAGGTGTCTCCTAATTGTTAGAGTCGGTCCGGGCTCTCGCAACTTAGACCGATGTCAAGGTGGGTCCGAGCTCTCGCAACTTAGACCCTAGTCGGCACTCTCGTGACTATGACTATTCTCAACATTTCCACATAATAGACAAACAATGAGAAGATGAGCACAAGTATGGGAAGCATGGCCACTACAACTCATACAAGCATATCAACAAACACATAGAGTGCCCACAATGTGACTAACAACAAAGATTCACCCCTTTCCCTTAATCAACCCTAATCATCCATAATCTACCCCTAATCCCCCTACTAACCCCACAAGTAATATACTCACTCATTATCAATGAAAAACTAACAATAATAAGAGAAAACAACATGAACATTCAAACATCCATAATGAACAATAACAATAACAATAAACAAAATATAAAGATTCAAACTTGATTAACAAACTAAGAACAAGAGTAAATAAGAGAAGAAGATTATACCAACAAACAATGGATGAAAAAGAAGAGAACTTGTATTAATAAGAAACCCAAATAAAATCCCAAGGTTGTCAAGCTTGGAACAATATTCAAGAATCCCCTTAATCCAAGAACTAATTACAATGATTAACTAAAGATTAAAGAGAGAATTAAACTAATGAGTGAAAGTAAATCTAGGGTTTAGGGTTTTTGAGAGGCTTAAGAAATGCTAAAACTATCATAAGATGTCTTAACATTACAAGAAGGGAGTATATATATGGGTACAAGAATGAAGGAGAAGAAAAGAAAAGAAGTCGTGCTGCCAGCTCTTCGTCCCGACCGGGACGGATCATCCCGGCCGGGACGGCCCTGTCATCCCGATCGGGACGGGTTGGTCCCGACCGGGATGGGCTCACAGTGGCACCCTTTAACGTGCACCCCATCCCGAACGGGATGAGGCCATCCTGAACGGGATGGGTCTTGTAGGCCTCCCTTAAGAGCTCTTTGGTCCCTCCTTGCCTCTCATGGTTTTCTCGTCGATTCTCGGGACTCGGGATCGGGTCTCGGAGGCTCGGGATTGGGTCCCAAGGTCTCGGGGTTGACTCCAAGGCATCGAGTCATCGTTCCTTAGTTTCGTTGGCTCCAAAATGTGTATGTATTAAGTCGGAATTGCTCCAACTCTTCCAAATCGGTCTCGGGAACCTGAAACGAACTAAAGGAAGCATAAGAAGCCCATGAACCGCCCCCAAGGAGCGATTCCACAAGGAAAATGGGACCAAAACACAACAAATAGGCACTACAAACTACACTTATCAGGTCCAAAGAGTATTGTAAAAGAAGGTAATTCTGCTTGATCTATTCCTTCATAAGATGCATCTATATATACAATGCAAGGAAACTATTCTACTTCCTATGAGCCTAGGTACAAGAAGATTATTAATGCTAATACAAAGAACTAGGCTAGGCTATACAATGAATCTTAGGCTATTGATATACAATGAATCTAATATCAATCAATCTATTACGCTCTCGCAGTCGAAACGGGAGGGAACTGGACATTGAGACTGGAACGAAAGTCATCGAATAGAGCTTTATAAAGGTCTTTAGTGAAAATGTCAGAAAATTGCTAGTGGAATGGAACGTGTATGACGCGTAGCTGACCAAGGGAACTTTTTCACGAACAAAGTGGATATCCATTTCTATATGTTTGGTACGTTGATGGTTGACAGGATTATCGACAAGGTAGATAACACTTACGTTCTCACAGTACACGATAGTTTCCTTGGACCGAGGACAGTGGAGTTCGAGAAGTAGGTTTCGGAGCCAATAAGTCTCGGCGACGGTGTTAGCTACGCCACGGTATTCGGCCTCATCAGTGCTAGAGTGAGATAGTGTGGATTGTCATTTAGAGGACCACGAGACAATACTGTTGCCAAGATTGACGCAGTAACTGGAGGTGGAGCGTCGGGTGTCTGGACAACCTCCTCAATCAGCGTGTCTGAGTAAGCAATAAGAGAATCGGCTAGGGACGGACGGATAGTGATACCGTGGGTAGTAGTACCGCGAATATATTGGAGAATGCATTTGAGAGCAGCAAGGTGAGGTTCTCGAGGATCGTGCATGAAGAGGCAGACTTGTTGGACCGCATAAGAGATGTCGAGGCGAGTGAAGGTGAGATATTGGAGAGCGACGACAAGACTACGGTATAAGGTGGGATTAGAAATGGGGCCACGATTGCGGAGCTGAGTTTGGCTTCAGAAATGATTGGTGTTTGAGAAGGTTTTCATGAGGACATGTTGGCATAAGTGAGTATTTCTTCGGTGATAAGTGTAGTTTGTATTGCCTAATTGTTGTGTTTTGGTCCCATTTTCCTTGTGGAATCGCTCCTTTGGAGCGATTCATGGGCTTCTTATGCTTCCTTTATTTCGTTTCAGGTTCCCGAGGCCGATTTGGAAGAGTTGGAGCGATTCCGACTCTATACATACGCATTTTGAAGCCAACGGAGTAAAGGAACGATGACTCGATGCTTTGGAATCGATCCCGAGACCTCGGAACCCAATCCCGAGCCTCCGAGACCCAATCCCGAGTCCCGAGAATCGACGAGAAGCCCATGAGCGGCAAGGAGGGACCAAAGAGCTCTTAAAGGGGCATGCAAGGCCCATCCCGTTCGGGATGGCCTCATCCCGTTCGGGATGGGGTGCAACATTAAGGAGGCTGCTGTGAGCCCATCCCGGTCGGGACCATCCCGTCCCGGTCGGGATGACAGGGCCGTCCCGATCGGGATGATCCGTCCCGGTCGGGAAGCTACAGGGGCAGCGAGACTCTTTTCTTTTCTTCTCCTTCATTCTTGTACCCATATATATACTCCCTTCTTGTAATTTTAAGACATCTGATGTTAGTTTAGACTCTCTTAAGCCTCCAAAACCCTAGATTTACTCTCACTCATTAGTTTTAATCTTCCCTTAATCTTAGTTAATCCTTAGTTAATCATTGTAATCAGTTCTTGTATTAAGAGGATACTTGAAGAATTCTCCAAGATTGACAACCTTGGGTTTTATTTGGGTTCTTATTTATACAAGATTGCATCTTTTCATCTTCTTAGTGTTTGTATAACCTTTCTTACTCTTAATCTTGTTTATTGAATCTTGTTTGAATCTTTTCATATTGTTAGTATTATTGTTCTTGTTATTCATTATGGATGTTGGTTTTGTAGTATTGATTTCTCTTGTGAATGTTGGTTTCCTCTTTTTAATGAGTGAGTAGTCTTCTTGTGGGGTTAGTAGGGGGATTAGGGGTAGATTATGGATGATTAGGGTTGTTTAAGGGGAAAAGGTTTCATCTTTGTTGTTAGTCACATTGTAGGCACTCTATGTGTTTGTTGATATGCTTGTGTGAGTTGTAGTGGCCATGCTTCCCATACTTGTGTTCATCTTCTCTTTGATTGTTTATTTTGTGGAAATGTCGAGAACAGTTTAGTCGCGAGAGCGCGGACTAGGGTCTAAGTTGCGAGAGCCCGGACCCACCTTGGCATCGGTCTAAGTTGCGAGAGCCCGGACCGACTCTAGCGATTAGGAGACACCTATACCCTTGATCACCCCAATTATCCTTCTACTCCTATGAACCCGACCTACCCCACTTCTTTCCATATTTGTGTTAATCCTCTTAGTTAGCCATCATTTCCGTTAGTTTTATCGTTTAGTCAGTCTCTAGTGTTAGTTTAGTTCCTACTTCTCCTCCATCATAGTTTTCCATTTATCGCTTCTTTGTGTTTGTTCGGTAATCTAGTCTCGTTGTAGGCCAACCTAGTCTAAACCTTGATATACCGTCCTCGTGGATACGATCCCGACTTACCCTAGCTACTCACTAGGTTAGTCGGTGTTTTTATTGACGGTTGGGACGTGACGAATCCCTACCATCAATTTGGCGCCGTTGCCGGGGACGGTGCATTGTTTAGACTTAGTTTGCTTATTTCTAGACTTAGTTACCCTTCTTTGTGTTCTCCTATCTTCTCTTGTGAATATTTTCTAGATTCTCTTCTTTCCTTAGCTTTCTTTTTCTCTTTGTCTCTAGTTGTGTTTGTTTATTGTCGTTGCCTAGTGCCCACAAAGCACTAGGTGTTCTCACGTTTGTTCTAGTGTGTAGTGTATGCCTAGGAGGGGAGGCGACTTCTATCTCTTTAATCCAGAGCCGGAGAGACTCTTTCGAGCCTTTCGCCAACGGACGATTAATCGGGTTATGATCTCTCAACCGAGTGCAAGCAATACTCATCTAGGGCAAGCCCAAGGAGCCGGCTTGAACAATCCACATCGAGAAACGGCCGAAGGGGGATTCATTAACCCTTTTGGTGATTCTTGTCCTAGTTCCCCCTCTTCATCTACATCAACACTCTCTACACCACCATCTTCTCCCTTACATCCAAGAATGCCTAAGTTCTCCTCTCACTCCACATTCACCGAGGATGTCTTGCCGGGACCGAGTGCATTACCGGAAGCCTATACCGGGAATTTTGTGGCAAAGACTCAATTTATCCAACTTGTGGAGAGGAGCCCATTTAGTGGTTTGCCCACCGAAGACCCGCACCAACACGTGGAGACCTTCTCCGATTATTGTGACGCTATATCTCAAACCGGGGTTACTCAAGACCAAATTCGTTGGGTACTTTTCCCGTTTTCTCTTATTGGAAAAGCGAAGCAATGGATCAAGAGTCTCGATAGAGCAACCATGGGTATCGACACTTGGAAAAAGCTTGCCTTGGCGTTCTACCAAAAGTTTTACCCTCCGGAAAAGACGAACTTGCTTAGGGCCTCCATCACCGGGTTCCAACAAAGGGATGAAGAGAGCCTATATGAAGCTTGGGAGCGGTTTAAGTCTTTGGTAAGATCGTGCCCTCATCATGGACTCTCACAATGGTTCTTGGTGAAACAATTTTGGAATGGACTTTATGAGGACTCGAGAGCTATTCTTAACATGGGCTCCAACGGTAGGTTCACCGAGGTCGATGACGACCAAACATGGGCGAGAATCGAAGAGATGGCGGTGCATAATTCGCAATACTCTAGGCCTAGGAAGGCACACCGAGGAGGCATGCATGAGGTCGATGCTATCACTAAGTTAAGCATTGACCTTGGAGCTCAACTCAAAACACACATGGAGACTATTGACAAGAAGCTCCAAAGCCACCTCAACCAAGTCCAAGGCTCTAGTTCCTCCCACCATCAACCGATTCAAGAAGTGAATGCTTTGGGGTTCGCACCTCCTACACCTTACTTTGGGATGTGCGACACTTGTGGAATCGTTGGTCATGACCCTATGAATTATAGAGGGAGTATTGAGCAAGTGAACGCCTTTCAAGCGTTCAAGCAAGGTGCCTCCTTCTCTAATCAATACCAAGCTTCCAATCAAGTCCCTCAACAACAAACACTTCAACATCAACAACAACATCGTCCCTATGTTCCACCTCCCTTACGGGACAACAATGAAAGTTACCAAGGTTATGTGGGTAACCAAAGACCCTTCAACAATTTCAAGCAAAATAACCAAGGCAATTTCAACAACAAGCAAGGGTTCCAACAAGGGAACTTCAATCATAGTGGTTACCAAGGAAACCAAAATTTCCAAGGAAACCGAAACTTTCAAGGACAACAAAACCACAATCAAAGCTATCAACAAGGTAATTCTCATGGGTTCCAAGGGAACCGTCAACAAGCAACTCAAAATCAACAACAACAAAGCAAGCCTAGGAGCCGGTCTCCTACTCATGATTATGGCACTCCTCTCGCCATCACCGACACTCCACATAATCCATCATCCCCACCTCGGGATTTTGACATTCAAAAGACTTTGATGGAGATACAAAGGAGCAATCAAGATATGCAACAATGCCAAGTGGACATGTCAAGAAACCATCATGAGCTCTTCACTTATATTCAAGGGGAAAACGCGATAAGAGATACCCGTATGAAGATACTTGAGACTCAAGTATCTCAACTCGCTTCGGGGATCTCCTCAAGGCCAAAGGGGCAACTACCTTCTCAAGGTGAAACACCGACATTTGAGCATGTAAATGCTATCACCACAAGGAGAGGTACCTCTTATGACTCCCCTCCATATCCTAATGAGCAAGAGCCAACGCAAGAACCGATAATGGAAATGGCATCTCCAAATCAAGAAGAGCCAAGCTTTGATAATCCAATTGAAGAGCAAGTCTTATGGGAGGTTGAGAAACCCAAGAAGACAACCCTCCCCCTCTTCAAGAGAAAGACAAGGGAAAAAGGAAAGTGTCCTTTGAAGAGTCCACTCCTATTGAGCAAAGCAAGTACCAAATCAAGTTGCCTTATCCATCAAGGCAAATGAAGACTAAGGTGGACACTCAATACGACAAGTTCCTTAGTATTGTGAAGAAATTGGATGTTAGCGTCCCGTTCACCGAATTACTTACCCAAATCCCGGCATATGGAAGATTTATGAGAGAAATCTTAGCTAGGAAGAGATCCGTCGACAAGGAAGAGACCGTAGCTTTCACGAGGGTGGTGAGCGAGCTTATCCAAGGTTCCACGCTTCCGAAGTTGAAGGATCCGGGTAGTTTTTCGATCCCTTGCACCATAGGCAACTTCTTGATCAAGAATGCGTTATGCCACTTGGGCGCGAGTGTGAGCATCATTCCCTATTCTATTTGTTGCCGACTCGGAATGAAGGAGTTGAAATATAAGTCCCTCACCCTCCAAATGGCCGATAAATCATTCAATCGACCATTAGGAATGTTAGAGGACGTACCGGTTCGAGTGGGGAAATACTTCATTCCGGTCGACTTCATTGTGCTTGACATGCCGGAGGATGCCAACACTCCCATTATTCTTGGGAGCCCATTTCTACACACCGCGGGTGCCATGATCGATGTGAAGAACGGTAAGATCACATTTGAGTTAGGCGAGGAAAAGATAATGTTCGACCTCAAAGGCAACACTACGCCTACTAAGGATGAATCATGCAATATGATCCAAGCCAAGAAAGACATCGATCTAGGGGGTGAACCGGAACAAATCTTGAAGAAGTACTCTTATGTACTTGAGGATGACGACTCCGATACAAAGGAAGATGAGTGCCCAAATCATGGGTTGGATGACAAGTGCAATGACAAGGAAGAAGATGAGCCTCCCTTGGGGCCACATGAGGATCGTTGGACGTTTGGGTATATCCCGAAGGATCGCAAGTACAAGTTCAAGCCATTGAACTTAGTAGATCGGGATGCCCCGGGAACGTCGATGCAAGGCCTTGAAGAGCCTCGGGATGTGGTCGGTTATATCTCGAGCTTGATTGAAGACTTCTCTAGGGCCTTCGACTTGTTCTTACGTGCCCTCGATGGAGATGGAACTAGTTTTGGTTGTTGAAAAAGATTGAAGAAAGCACCACCTTGGTTTGACGGAGTTCCACAAGAACCGTCTCATTGTATATATTCTTGTAGTTAGTTGGATTTTTGTGAATTCTTGTTATTTGGATTGATTGATGAGCGTTGTGAGGGAGAGAGTTCGATGTGTGTTTGGGTATTGTTTGATAGGTGAAGTGAGAACGCTCCTAGAGAGGATTGGCTATGGTATACCTTGGGTTGTGAGCAAGAGGATTGAGTTTTTTAAACTTGGAACAAGTTTTTGGGATCGTGGAGGTCGAAGAAGACCCATCCCGACCGGGAAGGGTAAGGCATCCCGACCGGGAAGGGTGCCATCCCGATCGGGAGGATGCACCAGATTTCGAGCTTTCTGTGGATCCGTCCCGACCGGGATGAGGGCGTCCCGACCGGGAGGGGTGAGGTAACCCGATCGGGATCAACCTTCCCGATCGGGATGGTCCTCTGCTCCCCCTTTGTGCTTCTTCTTCACAAATCGAGTCCACCCAACCGTTTTATGCCCCCTCCCAACCTCCCTAGCTACCCTGGCCTTATCATATGCCCCATGTACTTCATTGTCATGCCCTCACTCCATTTCCTATCCACTTTACACCGACTCTCGCATCAAATCCCATCCCCTCACACCATTACTACCCCGACCGTGAGTCCTTCTTGAGTGTGAAGCGAGATGGCACCCGAGAAGACAAGCGACGAGCCTTCAATGATCATCGAGACGATGGAGCAAGCGAGTTACTAACCGCTCGGTTTGGTAACTATCCTTACTTTTCCGTCTTTTTATTGCTTGTTTTTCATTGTTTGCCCCCCCCTTCCCTTGAGTCATGGGATCTTAGTGGCCTTCGAGGCCGTAGTATGGTTGCTCCCGACTCCCGACGACGTGATTACGTCGAGAGTCAATCGATTAGTCTAATTTACAAGATTTTCACCCCTTTTTAGGAGTTAGTCGGACTTGGACGGAATCCGAGCTAGGTGACTTGATTACACCTAGCCCTCCCCTCCCATTTCCTTTTATTTCCTTCTTTTTATTTTCTTTCCCCCATCCATATCTTTTCTTGTCTCGGCCCATGGTGATTTGATTACACCCCGGCCGGACGCTTTCTACCCTTTTCTCCATCTTTTCTTTTTTATTTTTAGCTTTATTTTCGTAGTTTCTTTTCTTTCTCTTTTGTCTCTCCGCACACTACGATTGAGCATATGAGGACATTGCTCGATTTAAGTGTGGGGGAGCGATATTCTATCGTAGTTAGTTTTATTTTCCCTTTTTTCTAAAAAACCTTTAAAAATCCTAAAAATTTGAAAAATGTTCACAAAAATCAAAAAGATTTTCTCTTTTGTGTTTTCATTTTGTGTCTTTGTGTCGTATATTTGTTTGTGTGCGTGTTTTGCCTCCCTTTTTCCTTATAGGTCGCTTAATCACCGCTAGCTTTGGAGAGCTTTCAAGATACCCGGTAACATCTTTTCAACCCTTTTTCCTCTTTGTTTCTTGTGGAGTTTGGAGGAGATATGTGTTGTGGTGTGCTCGGGTGGAGCTTTGTAAAGTTTGTGGATGATTGGTTGCTCATTTGGAAGTTCGGGGTGGTGTTTGTTTTGTATGTGTTCGCTTTGTTTTGTTGTTGTTTTGTTGCTTTTGTTTCTTTTTCTTTTGTTCGTTTTCGTCATGTCTTCATTTTGTGTTGTGTTTGTTGAGTCTTGTGTGTAAAAGGTTTTCGAAAACCCGGTTTAGAGGCTAGTGTGTGAGTGTCTATTTTCCCTTCTTAGTTGTATAAATCGAGTCTTGGACTTTAACCTAGTAGAATGATCCTAAATCAATGAGTTCGTTGATCCTTTACCTTGAGTCCACCTAGCTTACTAGGGATTTACTGCGGGATTTGCACTTTTGACCATTATGACCACCCACGGTGTGAAAAGGCCTTGGTTACCGAGTCTCGTCCCTTAGGTGACCGTGTCTAGGATTGTTTGATTAGTCCAAGTTCTCCGCTTTTTGTGGGTTTGAAGGGAAATTGCGACCCTCGACTCTCCCATTCACCTACCTCCTACACATATCCACTCAATAAAATTGCAATTTGTTGATTTCTATCTTTCTTGTTACACATTGAAATGCCAAAAAGCCAAATCTTGCCAAAAAGGGCAAAGAAAAGAAAAGAAAGAAAAAAAAATGAAAGAAAGAAAAGAATGAAGAAAAAGAAAAGGCACAAAAGCCAAAAAGAAAATAGAAAAGAAGAAAAAGAAATGGCATGGCAACAAACAAATCAAAACGTAGAAAAGAAAGAAAATGTCAAAAGAAAACCCGTCTCACGAAAAGAAATCCCCACAAAAATAAGCCTTTTTCCGACTCTTGCCGTGAAGAGCCTACCAAAGGACCGAGTCCCGAGGAAGGATGATAGAGGCATTAGTCGGTCTTCCCTCATTTTGCATGTTTTCCACCTTTTTACTTGGACTAGTTGGGCGGTCTTAGACACGGGACGACCCTCTTGGCTCACGCTAAAGGGGGCGGGGTCTCACTTACCTACAGTGTCGACTAACACCGTGGTTCTTCGCTTTTCCACTCCGTCGATCGTCCCGTAGTACGTTTTTAGAAAGTTAGGAGGACCTAGGTAAGTTACCAACGTTTTTGTTGCTTTATCGTCATACTATTAGGGTTTAATCCACCTAGGTTTGTATTGCTAGCTTGGGAACGTTGTCGCTTGCCTCGAGTCCTAAACCGGTGTTTCATTCACCGCTTTTAGAGGGAAGCGGTATTTCTTTTGTTTTGGGTGCAACCGTCTTTGTATTTGTTTGTGTGTTTGTTTGTTCATGTGTTTTATGTCCGGTTGCATCCACAGTTTTGTCGCAAGACCCAACTTGCCTTGCGGAGTGCACTTGTCCTCTAAGTGCACTCGCGTGAGTTGAAAGGGCGTAGGGTGCGCTAATACCCACTTGGTTAGTTTAGTATTAGTTCGTGCTTACTCGAGGGCGAGTAAGGGTTAAGTGTGGGGGAGTTGATAAGTGTAGTTTGTAGTGCCTAATTGTTGTGTTTTGGTCCCATTTTCCTTGTGGAATCGCTCCTTTGGAGCGATTCATGGGCTTCTTATGCTTCCTTTATTTCGTTTCAGGTTCCCGAGGCCGATTTGGAAGAGTTGGAGCGATTCCGACTCTATACATACGCATTTTGAAGCCAACGGAGTAAAGGAACGATGACTCGATGCTTTGGAATCGATCCCGAGACCTCGGAACCCAATCCCGAGCCTCCGAGACCCAATCCCGAGTCCCGAGAATCGACGAGAAGCCCATGAGCGGCAAGGAGGGACCAAAGAGCTCTTAAAGGAGGCATGCAAGGCCCATCCCGTTCGGGATGGCCTCATCCCGTTCGGGATGGGGTGCAACATTAAGGAGGCTGCTGTGAGCCCATCCCGGTCGGGACCATCCCGTCCCGGTCGGGATGACAGGGCCGTCCCGATCGGGATGATCCGTCCCGGTCGGGAAGCTACAGGGGCAGCGAGACTCTTTTCTTTTCTTCTCCTTCATTCTTGTACCCATATATATACTCCCTTCTTGTAATTTTAAGACATCTGATGTTAGTTTAGACTCTCTTAAGCCTCCAAAACCCTAGATTTACTCTCACTCATTAGTTTTAATCTTCCCTTAATCTTAGTTAATCCTTAGTTAATCATTGTAATCAGTTCTTGTATTAAGAGGATACTTGAAGAATTCTCCAAGATTGACAACCTTGGGTTTTATTTGGGTTCTTATTTATACAAGATTGCATCTTTTCATCTTCTTAGTGTTTGTATAACCTTTCTTACTCTTAATCTTGTTTATTGAATCTTGTTTGAATCTTTTCATATTGTTAGTATTATTGTTCTTGTTATTCATTATGGATGTTGGTTTTGTAGTATTGATTTCTCTTGTGAATGTTGGTTTCCTCTTTTTAATGAGTGAGTAGTCTTCTTGTGGGGTTAGTAGGGGGATTAGGGGTAGATTATGGATGATTAGGGTTGTTTAAGGGGAAAAGGTTTCATCTTTGTTGTTAGTCACATTGTAGGCACTCTATGTGTTTGTTGATATGCTTGTGTGAGTTGTAGTGGCCATGCTTCCCATACTTGTGTTCATCTTCTCTTTGATTGTTTATTTTGTGGAAATGTCGAGAACAGTTTAGTCGCGAGAGCGCGGACTAGGGTCTAAGTTGCGAGAGCCCGGACCCACCTTGGCATCGGTCTAAGTTGCGAGAGCCCGGACCGACTCTAGCGATTAGGAGACACCTATACCCTTGATCACCCCAATTATCCTTCTACTCCTATGAACCCGACCTACCCCACTTCTTTCCATATTTGTGTTAATCCTCTTAGTTAGCCATCATTTCCGTTAGTTTTATCGTTTAGTCAGTCTCTAGTGTTAGTTTAGTTCCTACTTCTCCTCCATCATAGTTTTCCATTTATCGCTTCTTTGTGTTTGTTCGGTAATCTAGTCTCGTTGTAGGCCAACCTAGTCTAAACCTTGATATACCGTCCTCGTGGATACGATCCCGACTTACCCTAGCTACTCACTAGGTTAGTCGGTGTTTTTATTGACGGTTGGGACGTGACGAATCCCTACCATCAACGGCATACTTGGATTGGGACATGAAGAGTCCCACTTTTCGTCGTTCAACTGAAACACCCAAGAATTAACTGAGGGAGCCAAGGCCAATCATAGTAAATTCGAACATGAATAGACGGATAATGGAGTCGCGAAAGAGCTGAGGTCGGAGGAGTGTTGTGTGCTAAATTTAGACCGTTTCCCCCCCATTTTGGACCTGTTTTTCCCTCGTTTTGCGAGTTTTGAGTGCGATTATCGCCATATTTTGTGTACTTCTCGCATTAGCGTCCCTCTTGTACGTTTTACGTGTTTTTGGTAGTTTTTCTATCAATTTTGATAGGTTTTGCTACAAAAATCACGATTGAGCTTCCACGAGCACAAGAGAAAGGAAAACCGTCCAAAGAGCAGAGCACACAACTTAAAGTTTAAAGCCATCCGATCGAACAAACGAAGAATGAGACAAGACTCGAGGCCAGAAAAAATGACCGGGCGAAATTTCACCCGGTGAGACACCACCGGGCGAAATTTCACCCGACGGTAAAAATTGCCTCCCGAAGAATTTCGGAGAACTCCCCACCGGGTGAAACTGACCGGGCGAAATTTCGCCCACCGGGTGAAATTTCGCCCGATGGTGAAGACGTGCCGAAAACGCGAAAAAGAAGAAAATCTCACCGGGCGAAAATTTCACCCGATGGGAATTACTGACGAGTCCGCAGGGCGAAGTTTCACCCCATGGAGATGCAAAGGGAGATTGTCTCACTAATGGAGCATAAAGATGGATTTGGGCTTTAGGTTAATGATCCATTAAGAGATTACTATATATATGTTACCCTAATTCATTGCCTAACTCACCTCTCCATTGTGCTAAGGAGGGAAGACATTACACCCTTCCATCATCCTATTACACCATAAATTAGTAGTAGTAGTAGTAAAAATCCTAAAAAATTCCTAGTAGTTTATATAGTAATTAGTAGTAGATCTACACAATTCTCATCAACAATTGTTTAGATCTCAAGCTTGTAGAAGATTATTCAAGGTTTATTTGAAGATTTGTTGGGTTTTATTGGAGGATTAGTGACAAGTTCTCCATTTTATTCATCAAAGATTCAATCTTTATCTATGATATCTTCTTATTTCTTATAGATCTACATAGTTGGTACAATTCTCTTCCACTCTCTAATCTCTATTTAGTTTTTGCGATATTTTCTCATCATCATCTTGTTCAAATCTAATTAATATGCATGTTGTGATTAATTTCATAATGAATTGTGAGTAAATTTCCTGTTGGGGAGTTTAGGGATAAGGGCTTGGTTTATTTGAATATAGGGATGTTGGTGGGTTGTTTGCATGTTGGTTTATCTTATTTATGGTGGTATGTCATTGTTGTTTTAGTCCGGCCAACTAGACCGACCTTGACTAATTTCTATCAATATGGGGAAACTCGGGGTAGAAATTACCATGACTAGGAACTTACCCTCATTCACCGCGAAAGCGGGTTTCTAGGTGAGTTTACCAATATTGTGACAAAAACTCGATCCCGACCTTCTTAGACCCCAAGTACCGAATCCCGACTTCTCCCTAACGCCTTTTCCCTAGATTGACCACTCTTAGCCATTTCTCTAGATACTCCCTTAGTTTAATTCTCGACCCCTAGAAAAACCCCCTTCTAAGACATCGAACACAACACCTTAAGCTTCACAAACACACACCGTTCCCTGTGGACCGACCTCGACTTACCACGATTCCTTGTTTGTTTTTGTGATATTTCCGAGTCTATAAATATCGTTTGATCCCCCGTCCTTCGTTAACGACCGATCCGATTGGGAGGCGATCATGCGCCGTTGCCGGGGAACGGCTAATTGTTGTGTTTTTAGTTGGTGTGTTTGATTCTTTTCCCTTCTCTCTTTTCCCTAGTGCCGCGAGGTGCTAGGAGTCTCACCGTTTAATTGAGTTTTATGCCCAGGAACACGTCATCGCCCTTGTCGTTCGATCCGGAACCGGAAAGGACTTTTAGAGCATCGCGTTTTCGAGGAAATAACTCAACCACCATCATTCCACATCCTTCATTATCACCTCCTAACCTTAATCCCATCCTTCCACATTCACCTTCTACACCTCCTACATCACATAACCCCACTCCAAACAATCCTTCCATACCTTCTACTTCACAAAATTCACCACCACCACCATCACCGAAAACACCACCACCAATTCCATCCCCTCCAAATTCTCCAAACCCTCCAAATCCAAATCCACCATCACCACCAATCCAACCAATGGCGACTCTAGGTTCGCACTCTCAACTCACACATGAAGAAACACCATCTCCCGTCGATTTCGGAGAGATTCCCGAGAACTACGAATTGAAAGCTTCTTTAACCAATGCGGTCCAACAAGATACATTTCACGGCTTTTCTCAAGAAGATGCTCAAGAGCACATCGCTTCATTCAAAGAAAAATTAGTAGGAGCACGTCTCAATGGGTTAACTTCATGTCAATTGCATCGTTTATTATTTCCGAAGACCTTGAGAGATGGAGCTCGTAGATGGCTTCAAGGCCATCCCGCTAATACTTTTACAACATGGGCTCAACTTTCTAATGCCTTCTTGGAGAAATATTTTCCGCCGTCAAAGACTAATCAATACCGCATGGAGATACAAACCTTTAAGCAAGATGAATTTGAAAGCCTAAGTGAGGCTTGTGAAAGATTTAGAGACTTGTTGCGCAAATGTCCACATCATGGAATACCCGATTGGCTAACTACCCAAACGTTTTATAACACCCTTTCATCGAGAACCAAGGAAAACCTCAATTCGGCCGCCGGAGGAGACTTCTCTTCTCTCACCGATGAGGCATCTAAAAATCTTATTGAGAAGATGGCAAGGAGTGATTCTAGAATGGGTCAATCGAGGGATTCTAGAAAGAAAATTGAAGTGAATTCATCTACGAGTTCTAATGAATTGAAAGTCCAAACGGAACTTGAAGAATTGAAAAGGAGAATGGATGCCATGAATTCTAAGCCCACTCCTAGAGGTATATACCAAATTCAAGGGAGTGTTCCTCCAAGGCAACCATCACCTCCAAAGTTATTAACATGGGAAGTTCAATGTGATCATTGTGGCAATCATGGCCACGACTCTAGCTCTTGCATTCCTAATGAAGAAGTCTATGTTGAAGAGCCAAATGAAGTTCAAGCTATACAAGTATATGGGCAAAGACCTCAATTTGATCCCTTTTCTAATACTTACAATGCCGGCACAAGGTTTCATCCTAATTTCTATTATGGAAATCAAAATGTTCAAAACCCGATGCCGCGCGCCCAAGGGAGTCAAATGAGGCCATTCAATCAAAGTCAACAAAGGCGTTTTAACCAAGGACCTCCAAAGATGCCCCCATATATGCCTCCTCATCAAAGGAGCAACTTCAATCAACAAGGTAGCAACTTCCATGTTCCTAACAACTACAACAATTACCAAAATCAACATGGTAATCACTTTCATCATGGATACAATCAAGGGTTCCAAGGAAATTCTCATGGTAACCAAGGTTACAATCAACAATCATTCAATCAACCCTCTCAACCTTATGGCCAATCAAACAATTCTCAATTTGGTCAAGGAGGTTCCTCATGGGAGAACTATAATGATTTGCAAAGAACCGTTGGCCAACTATGGAATGAACATCAAGATACCAAGGCAAGGCTAAAAGTTTGGGAATCACAAGAAGCAACAAAAGCCTTAGCCGTACCAATTCATCCACCCCATGGTTTGCCCGGTCAACCCCAAAACCTAAGAGATCCTTCACACCAAGCAAATGCCGTAATTTTGAGAGGTGGCAAAGAACTTGAGGACCCATATAAGAACTTGAAATTGAACGCCAAGAATACCCCATCCAAGGTTAATCAACCAAGTGCACCACAAGAATCATCTCCCTCTTCCCCCAAACAAAACCGGGGAATACAAGCGGAGTTTGATATCCTCCAAAATACGGAGAATGAACTAAGAGAACAAAGAAAGAAGAAAGAGCAAATGGAAGCGGAAGAAGCCAAAAGAAAAGAGGCGGAGCGATTAGCCGAAGAAGAAGAAGAATCCAATGTTCCACCGCCTCCCACTTTTGTCCCTCCATTGCCTTTTCCCGAGCGAGCTAAGCCACACAAAGAGAATGCTCAATTTAGCCGTTTCGTGGATATGTTGAAGAAGGTAGAGGTAGCTTTACCTTTCACCGAGGTAATTTCTCAAATGCCCCTCTATTCTAAGTTTTTGAAAGATGTCTTGACTAAAAAGAGAACCTTAGAGGACAAAGAATGTTTCTCTCTCACGGGTCATTGTAGTGCCATTCTTATGAACGAAATGCCGAAGAAACTAGATGATCCCGGTAGTTTTTCCATCCCTTGTCATGTAGGAAATGTTGTTGTTAATCAAGCTTTATGCGACCTAGGGGCTAGTGTTAGTTTATTACCCTATTCCATTGCTAAGAGACTTAGTGTGGGGGAGATGAGACCCACTAGCATGTCAATTCAACTTGCGGATAGGTCCGTTAAGTACCCACTTGGGATACTTGAGGATGTACCCGTTCAAGTTGGTAAGTTCTTCATCCCCTCCGACTTTGTTGTCATGGATATGCCCGAAGACACTATTACCCCCATTATCTTAGGTCGACCTTTTATGGCTACCGGAGGCACTATAGTTGATGTCAAGAATGGAAAGTTGTCATTTAACATAGGGAACGAGTCGGTAGAATTTTCCCTTTCTCAAGCTCTTAAACAACCAATGATTGAACAAATGAATTCCATTGAAGTTATTGATAGTTTGGTTGAGTATAGCTTGATAGATGATGATAAGCAAGAAGATGAACCATTTGACTCTCCACCTCTTGAAGAAGAATGTTTGCATGATGAAAAGGTAGAACCACTACCGGTGGGTAAGAGTATGGTATCTTCTCCTCCTAATCTTGAACTTAAACCACTCCCCTCTTCCCTCAAATATGCTTTTCTTGAAGGAACTAATTATCCCGTTATCGTCAATGCTACTCTTGATGGACCTCAATTGGAAAAACTTTTAATTGTTTTGAGAAAGCACAAAAAGGCCATCGGGTATAGCATTGCCGACCTCCAAGGCATAAGCCCAAACGTTTGCATGCATAGGATCATCCTTGATGATGACCACCGTCCTTCGGTAGAGGGTCAACGTAGGTTGAACCCCACCATGAAAGAGGTTGTCATGAAGGAAGTCCTCAAGTTGTATGAGGCTAACATTATATACCCAATAACCGGAAGTAAATGGGTTAGCCCCGTACAAGTTGTGCCGAAAAAAAGGAGGAATGACGGTTGTTAAAGGAGAAAAGGGTGAGTCAATATCTACTAGGACTATTACCGGTTGGCGCATGTGTATAGACTATCGTAAACTGAACATGGCCACCATAAAAGATCATTTCCCCCTTCCCTTTATTGATCAAATGCTTGAAAGATTGGCGCATCATTCTTATTTTTGTTTCCTCGATGGTCATTCCGGATTTCTTCAAATACCTATTCATCCCGATGACCAAGAGAAAACCACTTTTACTTGTCCCTATGGCACCTATGCTTATAGAAGGATGCCATTCGGATTGTGTAATGCGCCGGGAACGTTTCAAAGATGTATGATGGCTATTTTCTCCGATTTTATTGAAAAATCCATGGAAGTTTTTATGGATGATTTTAGTGTCCATGGTACATCTTTTGATTCTTGTCTTGAAAATCTTGATCAAGTGTTAGCTCGATGTGAAAAGTATAGACTTGTTTTAAATTGGGAAAAGTGTCATTTTATGGTTGAACAAGGTGTTGTCCTAGGTCATATTGTTTCTAATAGAGGAGTTGAAGTCGATAAGGCGAAAGTCTCCGTGATTGAGAACTTGCCACCACCTACGAATGTCAAAGGGGTGAGGAGTTTTCTAGGTCACGCCGGTTTTTATAGACGATTTATTAAAGACTTTTCTAAGATTGCTAAGCATTTGACTTCTTTGCTTATGAAAGATGCACCTTTTGTTTTTGATGACTCTTGTCTTGAGGCCTTTTGTAGGATAAAGACCGCTCTCACTACCACACCGATTATCAAAGCTCCCGATTGGAATCTTCCATTTGAGATCATGTGCGACGCATCCGATTTTGCCGTTGGTGCCGTTCTAGGTCAACGGGTTGATAAGAAGCTACAGTGATCTATTATGCAAGCAAGACCTTAGATGAAGCCCAATCGAGGTACACCACAACCGAAAAAGAGATGCTTGTCGTTGTCTATGCCATGGAGAAATTTCGAAACTATGTTACCGGTTCCAAAGTCATTATTCACACCGATCATGCGGCGATTCGTTACATCATGTCCAAAAAGGAGACAAAGTCCCGACTCTTTCGGTGGGTGCTCCTTTTACAAGAATTCGACATTGAGATTAAAGACAAAGCCGGATCGGAGAACTTGGTAGCGGATCATCTTAGTAGATTAACGGTAAGTAAAGAGAGTAATGAAGAAGATGGCATTCCCATCAACGAAGCTATGAGAGATGAGGCCTTGATGGCCGTTGAAACTATTACACCTTGGTATGCCGATATCGTCAATTTCCTAGTATCTCATTTTATTCCGGACGATTATTCCAAACAAGAGAGGAAGAAACTACGTTATGAAGCCCGACGCTATTATTGGGACGAGCCTTATTTATTTCGCCGATGCATAGATGGAATTTACCGACGATGTGTCACGGCCGAAGAAGGATATAATATCGTGAAGCACCTTCACTCGACATCTTATGGTGGACACTTGGCCAATCAAAAGACAATTGCCAAGGTTCTCCAAAGCGGGTTTTGGTGGCCTTCCATGTTCAAAGACATTCGAGCTTTCATTCTCACATGCGATGCATGCCAAAGAAGCGGCAATATAACAAGAAGAAATGAGATGCCCCTTCAACCTATCTTGGAGATTGAATTGTTCGATGTTTGGGGCATTGATTTCATGGGTCTGTTCACATCCTCTTTTGGTAACAAGTACATTCTAGTCGCGGTTGATTATGTCTCAAAATGGATCGAGGCCGTAGCTTCCCCCACCAATGACTCCAAGGTTGTAATCAAGCTTTTCAAGAACGTAATTTTCCCAAGATTCGGTATGCCTAGAGCCATAATTAGTGATGGAGGCTCTCATTTTAGAAAGGATACCTTTGAACACCTTCTTAGGAAGTACGGTATCACCCACAAGATGTCCTTAGCCTACCACCCTCAATCAAATGGGCAAGCCGAGATCTCTAACCGCCAAACCAAGGGAATTTTAGAGAAAGTTGTTAATACACACCAAAAGGATTGGTCATTGAAATTAAATGACGCCCTTTGGGCATTGAGGACGGCTTACAAAGCGCCGATTGGAACCACTCCTTATCGTCTTGTGTATGGTAAAGCTTGTCATTTACCGGTGGAACTAGAACACAAAGCCAAATGGGCAATCAAAGAGCTAAAATTCGACGAAAGTGTTGTAGGGAATAATCGCCTTCTCCAACTACAAGAATTGGAAGAACTAAGACTTGAAGCCTACGAGAACTCGAAGATATACAAAGAAAGAACTCGCCAATGGCACGATTCTCAAATTCTTCGTAAGGACTTCTTCGTTGGTGATAAGGTATTATTCTTCAACTCTCGCTTTAAGCTCTTTCCCGGTAAGTTGAAATCAAAATGGTCGGGTCCATTCGAAGTGACCGGAGTGCAACCATATGGATCGATAGAGATATCTAGCCCGAAAACCGGGAAGTTTATGGTTAATGGGCAACGTTCGAAGATTTATCAACCCGGTCATATTCGTGAGACCTTTGCTACTATGAAGTTTGGTGAGCTCCCATCGGGGAGCGTTGTTTGACCCCCTCTCGAAATTGATGGTAGGTTTGGTGGTATCCTCAACAACCACCTTGTATATATGTATCATATTTCTCTGAGTTTATTAGTTTTGTTAGCTTGAGAAGATTGATTGAAAATTGGATTTCACCATGGAGCATAATTTGGATGAAGATCAAGCTTTTGGAGAAGTTATGGAGCTTTAATCGAAGACCACAAGCATGTTTGTGGGAATTATTGATTATGTAATGTGAGTCGAGTCATATATTTGAATCTCTAGGTGACTATTGAAGAGCCATGAAATGGCAAGGCGGAAAAACGCAGCAGGAAGACCGCTGGGCGAAACTTCGCCCGGTGAGACTCGACCGGGCGAAATTTCACCCTACGGAAAAGTTGCCAGAATTGCCGAGATCGAAGAAGTTACCACCGGGCAAAATTTCGCCCGGTGAGATTTTGACCGGGTGAAATTTCACCCGGTGGAAAAAGACGGAAAAATTGATTTTCACGACGAAATGTCGTCGGGTGAAATTTCACCCGATGGTGCCCGACCGGGTGAAATTTCACCCGGTAGTGTGTCTTGGCCAATCACCTACACTTTTTACTCACTCACTACATTTTCATCTCCCTCCAACAATTTACCTCAACATAACTTTCCCTCCAATCATTTTTATACCAAATTTTTACCACCAACTTTAAACTTTCACTTTCCCTCCTCAAACACCCTTATTTATACCACCTTTTTCACCTCACTCATCATTTCACCCTTTCAACCTTCACAAATTCATTACACCACCTTCCATATACCATATTCAACCTCCATTCACAACTCCATTCCATACTTGGGTGAATATTTATTTTGGGTTTTTGAAGAAGAGGAAGCTAAGTTTCGGGATTATTCTTGCAAATTCTTACTATGGAGACAAGAGCTCAACGAGCGGCGCGCAAACAAGGTATGGCCTCAACTTCTAAACCTTCATCTTCTAGGCCTAAACTTTTACCGTGTCCAAATTCACCCCTTGCTCGTACCTTCTTTGAAAAAGACTTTTAGAGTACGAGATGGCCTTGTCCATTCACAATGAAAATTCTAGGAATTAAGAACGATATTATAGAGTTATCGTCTAGAATTGGTATTAGTAAACTCCTTGATTTTGTGCCTTTCACAAACAAAGACTTGACTTGTGAGTTTTTAAGTACCTTTACAATCGATAACCCGACCACACCTAAGGAATTCAAATTTAATTTGTTTGGTAGAAATCACTGTTTAAATATTTCCGACTTTAGCTTAGCTCTAGGTTTACCCTCATCGGGTACTGGACTAAGTAGACCCCTAAGTGATTCGCAAAGTAGTGCGACTAGGAGAGACTTGTGGAGGCGCATAGCGCCGGGTCAACGTGATTTCGAACCCAATTCTAATTTTACCGCTGAAATCCGTAACCCAGCCATTCGTTATTTCGCTGAATTCCTTTCTCACTGTCTTTTGCCTTCTACCGAAAATATCATTAACCTTAATGTGTGTGTCTTACAATTGATATGTGACTCTTTACTCGGTAACCGTTACCCCCTTGACCTACCCATTGTCGTGGCGTTACACTTTCATCAAATTATCATTGACAAACGCCCCTCTGTCGACTGTGGTGGTCTTGTGACCATAATAGCAAGAAATTTGGGTTATTCGACCGACCATCTTAAACCACATGACCCCCGTGTCTGGCTTAACGAGGCTTATTTCCCTACTTGGATATTTAATGTGCTTGACCATCGCCTCGTTTCTCTTAGCCATGACCGAACCTTAATTGTCCCCAGCAAAAACCGAACCAATATTTATAACCGTCACAATTGGGACCTACCTCCAGGTCCCTGTGAATTCCGACTGAACAACTCGGGGGATATAGGAGTTTGGGAGTATGCCGGTGAAGGAACTCCCACGGCCTCCTTTGCGTCTAATGACTATTCGAACTAGAACCCCCTACAAGAGTCGGTAGATTATGTGGTTTGTTTGTGTTGTGGGTATATATATGTGTGGATTGTGTCAGTGAGTCATAATCATCTATCATTGTATGTCCTTGAACTAATCTTGTTCCTTATTCCTTGTTTTATCATTATAATCATTGTGATTGCTTTATCTCGAACAAAATTGCAAGTTGTCCCACCGTCCCAATTAATGATTTTTGCGGCCGTCGCGGCCTTGGTATTGCTCCCGGTCTCTTTGCGATGTGATTACGCCATTGACCCTTTTGAAAAATCCAAATTTTTAAATCAAAACTTTCTCAATTTTTCTTAATCCGGGCTAGGTGACGTGACTACACCTATGCCCAATTTTTCACCCTTTCATTTTCTTTCATTTTCATTTTCTTAGCCACTTGGCTAGGTTCTAGGTGATGTGATTGCACCTAGGCCCGCCACTATCTTATCGTTTTCTTTATTTTCTTTTCATTTTCTTCTTCTCAAATTTTCGAAAAACCTAAAAACATTCAAAAAATTATAAAATCCAAAAACATTTGAAAAAAAATCATAAAAATCCAAAAAGATTTTTCTTAATTTTCTTTTCCATCTTTTTCGTTCTTCCCTACTTGTCCATTGAGGACAATGTACAGTTTTAGTGTGGGGGAGGAGTCTACTATCTTTTTTTTTTCAAAAATCTTCTCAAAAATCCATAAAAATTCGAAAAATCAAAAACATTTTTTTTTCTTTTCTCTTCTTGTTTCTTGTTATGTTTCGTGTCCCGTGTATGGTCTTGTTCTCTACTCTTACAGGTAATCACCACCTTAATAGCGCGAATTAAAGAGATTAAGAAAGCACCCGCTTGGTAACTTCCTTCCTTCTTTCTTCTTTAACTTTGTAGAGGAGTTAGGTTGTTGCTAATTGGAGGCTCTCGAAGTTGAGCATTTTGGTGTTGTGGTTTATGCTTGAATGTTGATGGAGTATGGAGTTCATGACTTTACTTGTGTTTTCTTTTATTTGTTTTTCCTTTTCGTATGTTTTGTTTTGTTTTGTTTTTGTATAGTGTGTCTAGGATTAAACCTTTTCGAAAACCCGATTACAAACTTATAACAAGAGTTTACATTCCATTATAAATACCCATTGTAGATTTTGGACCTTAGTCTAGTAGAATGACTCTTAGGCAATGAATTTGTTGACCCTTTAGCTTTGACTCCACCTTTTCTACTAGAAGTTTACTTCGGGGTTTGCATTTGACCACCTTGACCACCCATGGAGGAGTTAGGCCTTGGTTCCCGCATCCCGTTTTCTAGGTGACCTTGCTCGAATGACCATTGCACCTTTAGTCCAAATCTTTTCCATCTTTTGTGGGTTATCCGGAATGGCGCGCGTTCTCGATTGCCTATTTTTCCTCCACCTATACATCATCACAATAAGTTTACAAAAATAACCTCCAAAACTTGGTTACAAACCACATCAAAAAGCCAAAAAAGGGCAAACCAAAGCAAGAGAAAAAGGGCACAAAAATATGAAAAACAAGAAAACAAAGGAGAAGAAAAGGAGCTTCAGATGAAAAATCAAATTATCAAAAATGTCTCCTTCAAAAAAAAAAAAAGCCCTTTGATCGGTTCATCATCGTGAAGTGCCAACTAGAGGACCGAGTCCCGAGGTCGGAAGATAGCGGTGATGAGTTGATCCATCCCAATAATTGTAAACACTCCACCTTTTTATTTGGGCTAATTTAGGAAATTCGATTTTTGGAACGACCCTCTTGGCTTAGCCAAAGAGAGCGGGACTGCACTTACCTACAGTGTCGAACGAATCCATGGTTCACTTTTTCCACTCCATTATACGCCCCGTAGTACCCCTTTAGAAGATTAGGAGGACCTGGCTAAGTTATCAACATCTATATTGCTTAATTGTCATAGTATTAGTCTTTGGTCGTTGTTTACGTGGGTGATTTATCTTGGAAGTCTATTGTCGTTTTAGGTAAGTAATCGATGTCTTTCCCCGCCGTCTCGATGAGGGATTCGGTGTTTTATTTTTGCTTTGGATGCGTCTATTCTTTCGTGTTATGTGTTTTTGTGTGTTTAGTCGCATCCACCATTTTGAGCAAGCCCCAACTTGCCTTGCATGTGAGTACTTTACCTCATGAGTATTTCGATGTGAGTTGAAGGGACGGAGCGGGCCCGTTAATTGCCCCGTATCGGCTTAGCATAGTCTAGCTAGTAGTAGTAGTTTGTAATTTCTTTTTGGGTCTTTGCTCGAGGACGAGCAACGGTTTAGTGTGAGGGAATTGTTGTGTGCTAAATTTAGACCGTTTTCCCCTCCATTTAGACCCATTTTCCCCTCGTTTTGCAAGTTTTGAGTGCGATTATCGCCATATTTTGTGTACTTCTCGCATTAGCGTCCCTCTTGTGCGTTTTACTTGTTTTTGGTAGTTTTTCTATCAATTTTGATAGGTTTTGCTACAAAAATCACAATTGAGCTTCCACGAGCATAAGAGAAAGGAAAACCGTCCAAAGAGCAGAGCACACAACTTAAAGTTTAAAGCCATCCGATCGAACAAACGAAGAATGAGACAAGACTCGAGGCCAGAAAAAATGACCGGGCGAAATTTCACCCAGTGAGACACCACCGGGCGAAATTTCACCCGACGGTAAAAATTGCCTCCCGAAGAATTTCCGAGAACTCCCCACCGGGCGAAACTGACCGGGCGAAATTTCGCCCACCGGGTGAAATTTCGCCCGATGGTGAAGACGTGCCGAAAACGCAAAAAAAGAAGAAAATCTCACCGGGCGAAAATTTCACCCGATGGGAATTACTGACGAGTCCGCAGGGCGAAGTTTCACCCCATGGAGATGCAAAGGGAGATTGTCTCACTAATGGAGCATAAAGATGGATTTGGGCTTTAGGTTAAGGATTCATTAAGAGATTACTATATATATGTTACCCTAATTCATTGCCTAACTCACCTCTCCATTGTGCTAAGGAGGGAAGACATTACACCCTTCCACCATCCTATTACACCATCAATTAGTAGTAGTAGTAAAAATCCTAAAAAATTCCTAGTAGTTTATATAGTAATTAGTAGTAGATCTACACAATTCTCATCAACAATTGTTTAGATCTCAAGCTTGTAGAAGATTATTCAAGGTTTATTTGAAGATTTGTTGGGTTTTATTGGAGGATTAGTGACAAGTTCTCCATTTTATTCATCAAAGATTCAATCTTTATCTATGATATCTTCTTATTTCTTATAGATCTACATAGTTGGTACAATTCTCTTCCACTCTCTGATCTCTATTTAGTTTTTGCGATATTTTCTCATCATCATCTTGTTCAAATCTAATTAATATGCATGTTGTGATGAATTTCATAATGAATTGTGAGTAAATTTCTTGTTGGGGAGTTTAGGGATGAGGGCTTGGTTTATTTGAATATAGGGATGTTGGTGGGTTGCTTGCATGTTGGTTTATCTTATTTATGGTGGTATGTCATTGTTGTTTTAGTCCTGCCAACTAGACCGACCTTGACTAATTTCTATCAATATGGGGAAACTCGGGGTAGAAATTACCATGACTAGGAACTTAACCTCATTCACCGCGAAAGTGGGTTTCTAGGTGAGTTTACCAATATTGTGACAAAAACTCGATCCCGACCTTCTTAGACCCCAAGTACCGAATCCCGACTTCTCCCTAACGCCTTTTCCCTAGATTGACCACTCTTAGCCATTTCTCTAGATACTCCCTTAGTTTAAGACTCGACCCCTAGAAAAACCCCCTTCTAAGACATCGAACACAACACCTTAAGCTTCACAAACACACACCGTTCCCTGTGGACCGACCTCGACTTACCACGATTACTTGTTTGTTTTTGTGATATTTCCGAGTCTATAAATATCGTTTGATCCCCCGTCCTTCGTTAACGACCGATCCGATTGGGAGGCGATCAAGGAGGAGACCAGAATAGTATCGTCAACATAGAGGAGGATTTACGCAGTGTGACTCATGGTGTGGAGGATGAAAAGGGAGTGGTCGACCTTACTGTGGAGGAACCGATGAAGCAGACAAAGTTGGCAAAACATTGAAACCAAGCTCTGGGTGCTTGTTTAAAGCCACAAAAAGATTTCTTGAGAAGGCAAACATAGTCAGGATGTTGAGGATGACGGAAACCGGGAGGATGGCGCATATATATACTCTCTCGGATAAGTGACCGTGGGGAAAGGTATTCTTCACGCCGAGTTGAAGTAAAGACCAATTTCGGGAGACATCAATGCTGAGGACGGTGCAGATGGTAGTTGGTTCGACTACGGGACTGAAAGTTTCTTCACAATTTATAACAATTTGTTGTGATCTGCCATTAACAACTAGACGAGTTTTGTATCGTTCCAAAATACCGTTAGATTTGAATTTATGTTTAAGAAGCCACATACACCGTGTAAAATTTGCATCATAAAGCCGGGGGACTAGGACTGATGTACTATTTTCAATAAGAGCATTAAATTCGTCGTTAATGGCATGTTCCCGATTAGGGTCTCAGAAGGCAAAAATGGGGTCTCGGGGAATAGGGGAAAGGTTGGTAGTGGCGGTGAGGCTAGGGATGGAGCAGGGTTTGTGGATGTCGCCTTTGCTACGAGTTTGCACGGGATAGGATGAGTTAAGTGTACATGGGGAAGGTTGGACTGAGGTTGTAGAGTTGGGCTGGGCGGAAGCATTGTGGGAGAAGAGATGTTGTTGGGCCTACTTGGTAGGGGATAGGGGGATTGCTGTTGTTGGATCAGTTCAGAAGAGGTCAGAGACTTGGTATAGTTGGGTTGGGTAGAAGTATTATGAGAGGATGGATGTTATTGGGCCTGTTTGGGAGAGGGAGTTGGTTTGGTGGGCGGGATCGAAAGAGGGAGAAGTAAGGGAGTTAGACTAATTTGGGGTTGGAGTCTTGGTTCGTCTAGAATAAACTAGGAGATGGGGAGGGGGGATTGTAGCTTGGGCTAAGTGGTGGGATATGAGAGGGAAAGGGTCTAGGCTAAGAAATTCATAAGAGGGGGTAGTAGAATGAACCTTGTCTAGAAACGGAAAAATAGTCTCGTGGAACGTAACATGTCGGTTAATGAGAACCTTACGGGTGGACAGGTCGAGACACAAATAGCCACGGTGAGCGGATAAGTAACCAAGAACGACACAAAGGATAGAACGGGATTCAAGTTTATTGATGGTGGAAGCGAGGAGATGGGGATAACACAAACAACCGAAAACACGAAGATGCATATAGGACGAGACTTTGAGGTAGAGGCTTTGTTTGGGAGAGGCAAGTTGGGTGAATTTACTCGGGGTGATGTTGTGAAGATAAGTGGCCATAGCGAGAGCGTAGGGCCATAGGTTCGGGGGAACGTGGGAGTGAGCAAGGAGAGAGCGGATGAGATTATTTACATTCCTATTTTTTTCTTTCGGTTTTTCCACTTTGACTTGATGTGTGGGAGCAAGGGAAAAGGAATTAAGTTCCGTGTTGATGAAAGAATGAGTGGTACGGTCTGTTATCGAATTCGCGACTGTTATCGCATTAAATTTTTTTAATTTTACGGTTGAATTGAGTAAGGATGAGATTATGAAATTGAGTGAAGAGAATAAAGACTTGGGCCTTATTATCTAGAATTAATCATCTAGAAAGGTGAGACAGTAGTATTATTGGACGGAAAGAAAGGGAGACGAGTATGTTTACCGAGTTCACAAGCATAATAAAATTTGGAGCGCAGTAAATCATTACAAGAAATCAATCATCTAACAAGTTTTAACGATGGACTTCTAACAAGAAATTACTACAAGAAATCCCAGATGATCGACACAAGATTTTTAATGATGGTCGGGGCATGAAGAACGTTATTAAGTTTTAAAGGGGGAGGGGACGAGATAAAATAGTGTGATCGAGACCTTTAATTGGAATACGATGACCATTATCGACAATAATATTACCGGCAATAGGATATAGAACACCTGAGTCATAGGTCATATGAGCAGATGCTCCGGTATCCATATACCATTCATCATTCGGTTCTTGAAGGGTGACAGACTGAACAACAAGAAGAAGATTCGTTGGGTAATAAATAGAAGGGGTGGTCTGCGGTGGCGGCAGAGGCGCGTAAGGGACGGCCGGAGACGGCATCGGCGGCTGTTGATGAGAGGCCAGAAAAGCTTGAGGTCGGCTACTAAGGATTCCGGCACTGGAGTTTGCCGAAGAGATTCAGCCTTGTGTCGGGTAAGGACATGGTGGAAAATGGTAGGAGGGTGTCGGATCTGGGATCCACGTCCACCGGCCGACAGACGATGCGCCGGCACGAGGGTTCGCCGGAGGGTGAGAGAGAGAGAGAGAGAGAGAGAGAGAGTCGGCGTGACGTGAGATGGTGGCCGGTTGAGCCCTCTACGGCCGCGCGGACGATTCTTGCCAGATCGGCTACTTTCATGGTGGTTCTGTCCGCCGGATCTGTTGGAGGGGCTGTGGTGGTTGCTGGCCGCCAGATTTGTGTCACCTTCAGTCTCGGTGGTGAAGGCCGTCGGAGCCGCCGAGCCGGTGGCTTGGTTTTGTCTTGTTTCTTTTAAGGCAAACATGGATTGGGCTTTGAGGAAATTGGGAAGCGGGTCACTTTGTTGAATTAGAGTGGCGATATACCCTTAAGGTTTGGAAACATTGGCAAACATGTGAAGAACGAGCCAGTCGTCAGAAAGCGGTGAGCCAACATTTTCGAGTTGGTCTTCCAACTTCTTTAGTGCCTGACGGTAAGAAGAAACATTAGTAAAATTATCCATATGAATGGCGCAGAATTGTTGTCCAAGCAAAACCGCTCGAAAATGCTTGTTATCATTGAAGATATTGTATATTCATTCCTACTTTTGTTTCGTTGTAGAGTCGGTTTTGATGATTGTCTCGAGTAGATCCTTGTAAAGTGTGCCATAAATCCATAGCTTGACAGTAGAGTTGAGGCGGTCCCCTAGGGCCGGGTCCTTGGCATCGGCGACCGGAGGGTCGAAAAGATGATGGGGGACATCGTGGGCCTTGGCGGTACTGAGAAATAATTTGGCCCACACGTCATAGGAGGATTCATACTCGAGAACAAGGGGAACGTGATTTGTTGATAGTAGTAACACTGCTTGCGGGATGAAAAGTTGGGGCCATCACGAGCAAAAATTTGACAGGGGAACGAGCAAACCTGCACACAGGAGGAAGAAGAAGAAGAAAAGACAGAAGAAAAACAAAAGAATTATAAGAGAGGATTTTGTGCTCTTGATACCATAAAAGAAGGTAATTATGCTTGATCTATTTATTCATAAGATGCATCTATATATACAATGCATGGAAACTATTCTAATTCCTATGATGAGCCTCGGTACAAGAAGATTATTAATGCTAATACAAAGAACAAGGCTAGACTATACAATGAATCCTAGGCTATTGAGATACGATATGATGAATCTACTAGCAATGTATTATATCGGTCTATTGTGGAATCAAGTTATGTCCAACCTGAAAATATGAAGACGTTGACGGAGGCACAACGAAAAGTCCTAGAGGAATCTAAGTTGAAAGATGTGAAGTCTAAGAATTACTTGTTTCAGAACATTGACAAGACTATACTGAAGACAATCACAAAAATGGAGACATCAAATTAAAGCAACTTTGGGACTCCATGACGATGAAATGCCAAGGCAATGCTTACAGAGGTGTGGACATGGCAAAGTCCACCCCGACGCGGCCATGCGCGTGTTTGGGTAGGCGAATGAATCTCATGGTGAAATTGTTCTCGGATCAAAATTTAAATCGAAGTTGGAGTCGCCACCGAACTTTGTGGGAGTTTGGACCTGTTCGAACACACTATACTTAGGCTTATCACGCACAAAGCATGGCCCGCTTTAGTACTAGAGTTTATGGGGGTTCGTCCCTTTGCATAATGATATCGATATCGAATTACCGAATATCGTATATTGAATGACTCTCGTTCGCCAATGGTTTCGGGCATCCGGAAACCAAAGGTTCTGAGTAAGGAGTGAGGGTACGTGTTGGGAAGCCCACGAAGGACACCCAACCCCGCCCGCACTTACCGTCCTCTACTAGGATATCGATTGGTGTTCGTGTACGCGTATTAGTAAGACGATGAAATGATATGCAAACATTGTTTTGAGCTACGCATGTGAAATACGTGTTTAGCTACGTCGTTTAATGCATCTTAAATATGTCGAAGTTATTTTAGCACGTGGGTTCGTTTAGAAAGTGATAAATGCCACGCAATGGAAATAAAAAACTTGAAAGTAAATTACAAATTACGCGGGCGGAATACAACCCGGAATTCACAATATTTGAACAAATTGCGATAATAATAAACGGATTAGCAACGACAAACGTAAACTATAAACGAACCCGTAAATAGAGAACGTAAATTAAACCGTAAATCGAATGATTGGACGAACTCCGATCGCTTACACATTATGTTGTGTATTGACCGAAGGACAAAGGCTTTAGTACGCGTTAGCGCATGGGACCGGAGCGTGATGCTAGCTTGATCTCTGGGCCTCGAGGACTTGTCCCGACTTATCCAAGTGAAATAGAATCGCCTCGACTAATCGCATATCGGATACAGCTAAAGATTCGTCGATCTAGGATTAGTCATAAGAGACATTCAATCAAGGTCGTGAAGAAGCGGGACGATGATAAGTTAGGAATAATATAGTATATGGGTTTTGGAAGGCGAACACGTGATTGATTTGGCACGTATCGACTTAGCATCATGAATATAACTCGATGGAACTTTATATCGCCTGTAGGCCCTCTTTGGAGGTTTGTAAGGGGTCACTTGAGTCATTAGGGGGGACTCGGTCGAGTGCCCTTGACGAAATACTTCCTGCCACTTTTTAGGGGGGTTACTCGATCGAGTGGCCCTTAGCACCCGCACTACTACAAATGAGCACTTTGGCCACGGAAATCATCACTTGGGCCACAGAAATTTGGTCGCCATGATGACTTGCGCCACGAAAATTTACCGTGGCAAATAGTCTAGCCACGGGAATTTTAAACTTGCGCCATGAATTATTCTTCAGTGGCTAAGTATTTGGCCCATATATATCCTAGCCACGTTTATTTCCATGGCGCAAGTGTGAAATTCCCGTGGCTAGACAATTTGCCACGGCAAAATTTCCGTGCGCAAGTCGTCGTGGCGACCAAATTTCCGTGGCGCAAGTGCTCATTTGTAGTAGTGCCGGTCGAGTGTCCCATGTACCGGATGACAAGTTGTTCTAAAACAACCCAACTTATGAGTTTATGATGCGGATCGAGAAGTGACCGAGCTAATACAAATATCGGGCGCCTTGTGTCACGACGTCGTTGTCGGGTCTTATGGACCATACGACGATCGATTCGACATCACTAGGGTTTGTATAGTACGATTTTCAATAGCTCATTTATGCCCGACACTCGATTGTAGAATCGTTATCACACATGTTGGAGCAATGTTTATGGAATCGAGAATGATCGAACTAACATGAATATCAAACCCCCTCCGCGTCTCGACGTTGTTGTCGGGTCTTGTGGACCATATGACTATCGGTTCGACGTCATCGGGTTTCATGCTAATTCAATTATCGATAGCTCTTTACGCGTGACATTCAATTATGGAATTGATATCGGGCTTTTAGAGCGATATTTTGAAAATGACATCAAATGCGCTCAATAACGAATTACCGCTATCACGTTATAATCCGACGAGTCATGCGCACGCCGTATCGCGCCCTGACCCTTAGGTGCTTGGGACGGCGTGCCTCGAAATTTGGGCGCCACCTCCGATGCGGCCTATTCGGGGATTGTATGGACTTTAGGCGGCATTAATTATCGAATGTATTCGATCGGAAAATTTGATATATCGTCACAAACATTAGGCCCTTTGCGTTTCGGCGTCGTAGTTTGGCTTTTAAAGCCTACAAAGCTCGATTTAGCGTCATCGGACGTTTGCTTGAATCGATTTTGAAAATAGTTTTGTAGTATGATAATATACGGGGTATTTAGTATAACAAAATGTAAAAAACGATAAATAAATGTTAGGTGTTAGGAACGATAATGTAAATGTTAGTAACGATAAGTAAAATGTTAGTAACGATAAATAAAGTGTTAGTGATGTTAATATATATAGTTAGTATACGAATATGTAAAAAGAGTTAGAGATTAGAAAATGGGGTTTGGTACACCCTCAACCTACATGTAAATATTCTTGGAATGGGGGCTCGTGAGTGTCGTCGTAGGCACGGGAGCGGTTCGATCGAGTATGTAGGATGAGTTAGGGTGTGTGATTAGGGAGAAGAGGCTCTCGGTTTTTGTGAGGTAGGGTCTCGGGAATGGCTATGTATGTGGGAGTGTACAAGGAACTCTCTAAAAATGCCAAAAAAGTGTGAAGGAAGAAGGTGGAAAAAGGTGAAAAAAGGATTATTTGAATGAAGGAGTAAGGGGGTTATTTATAGATTTTACCTCCCGGCTTAGGGTCACTCGATCGAGTGCCCCTTGCTAGACTCGATCGAGTGCCCTAGAAAAGGGGTCATGGTCATTTTTTAGGGGGTCACTCGATCGAGTGTCCCATGCACTCGATCGAGAGCCGTTAGGCGAGGGAGCAAAATAAGGGACGTTTTGTAACAACCCGGATTTTCGATGACTTAAATTAATAGATAATGCGGAAAATTATCTAAGTCATTTAATTAAAATTATATCAAAGTGTAAATAAATCCGGATCGCTACAGATCCTTACAACAAACGACTATTAATTACATAGTCTTGATTCACTTAGTACATAATATAAATTTCATTTTTAAGCTAAACATATTATTAAAATCTCTTGCTCGATTCCCCAACGTCTTAGACCTGCAAAAAAAATTAAACAATGGACGTTGAGCGGGGGACAGCAACCAAGCCGTTCATCTAACATCACCTCATACACATAAGACAATCATGTGAATAACAAATAATATGCTTATAAAAATATTAAAGGATATCACGTAACAGATAGTTTCCTTTATTCCAATTGACCAACATGTAAGGTGATGAAAACGATAAAGTTTAGAAGATGGAACATTGTCAGCCATTTGATTTTTAAATCATTTTTCAAGTGAACATACAAACACACGAGTCGTGGCTCCTAGTATCACCGCTACATCCTATTGGCTTGCATCTCACCAATAAAAGTAACCGTGTTACCGACTCGTAGACCGAACTGATCTCATGAGGTTTACATCTCACCAATAAGGCTCAATTGGGTCGAACTTCAATTATATTATATGTTTATTCAAACGGTGCTCTGGGCTGAAATGAAAGCTGATGATTACATTCTCTGTATCACCAAGAGGGAACCCGCAGTTTTCAGAATCCTGTTCTGCCCCCGCTACCTAGGTGGTAATACTGATCATGTACTTGTCTATATATGCGCACATACCCTACACAGACTCTTGAACCGCAGCCAGGGGCGACCCACATTGTAGCAAGGGGTAGCCCATGCTACCCCAAGCCCAATAATTATAGTTAGAATGATCCATTCTTGCTACCCCAAATAATACTATGAACCCAATAATAAATAACATTTAATACTCTAAGTGGACATAAATCTAGTAGTGGTGTGCTGGTAAAAACAAATGTTCGTCATCTTGTAGACCAGGGTTTGATTCTTGCTTATGACAAATTGATTTTCTTTTTATATTTTAGTTCGTTCTACTTCTATTGTCCCATCTTAGAATTAGAAGGAACAAGTGTCTTCCCTATCTTCATACTTATTTTATTTTTTGGTTCAAAAATTAAATTTCATAATGAATTATTTATTTAAATGAATTTATTTTCAAGCAAATTATAATGAAAGAAAAAATAACATTGTGATTTTAATTATGCTCCACTTTATTGATAATTTATTTTGAATTTAAGATATGCTTCTTTAAATCGTGATTTTAAATTTTTTAGACAACGACGAAAAAAAATTCGCTACCCCATACTTCAATTCCTGGATTCGCCCCTGACCGCAGCTCTCACTGCCGTAGAACGACTACCTTTAACACTAGGTCGACTCTCAGCCGCAACTTTTGAGTCTACTTTTCATTACAAGTGCAGTCGAAACACCACGAGTGGTAGAATCCAACACAAGCTATTCGTTCAAGACTCGCATCGTAAACTTTATATAAAAGTCGCCCGTGAACAAGTAGTACTTTATTTGGTGACCTTCAATAATTGGTCGGACTCATTTGAACAGTCAAATCCTCAAATACTTATTTTCAGTGTGACAACATTATACTTTAATCCTCAAGTGTCACCCGAAACATTATATCCCAAATATCGTATAATATTTTTAAAATAGTAAATCTTTTTAAAATGAAGTTTTATATAAAAACAAAATTTAAGGTATAATAATAATAAAATTTTATTTTAAAATTTATAATTTCTGAAAAATATAAAAGTTTATGAAAAATATAAATTAAGTCGTACTTAATCGATTTACAAAATTTTGACGTAAAATCAATTTTATTTTATTTTATTTATAAATGTCGTGTAAAAATTTCGGAATAAAACAAATCCATTTATTTTAGAAAAATAAAATTTATAAATTTGTACCTATATAAAATAATAAGTGAAATTTTATTAAAATAAGATTTTGTAGGTTACTAATCTACTCCATTTTTATAATATATAAACAAATGTAAAAGTACTAAAGAAAAGTTAATACGACCAAAATTACAATTATACAGAATATAAAGTACATGGAATAGACATACATGACAAATAGAAGTAAATAAATAAAATATAATGAAAATGATATAAATAAATTTTATTAATTTAAGTTCTTTTTATTTATTTTCTCAATTTTCATATAGACAGAAATGTAAATGTGATAAATAAATTAAATAAGTGATAATTAAGTCGAGTTGAATTTAGTCATAAATAAATATATAACACAAATAAAATATTACGTAACATTTTTATATATATATATATACATAAGTAATTTAGTTGTACAAACAAGCCTAAATATTAAATAAGCAATTTATTAAGTTAGTAACACAATATACTTATATATAAGAAATGTTGTTAGAAGAAAAGTTTGGTTACCTTAATAGCTATTACGGAGTATTTATTAACGTTATTAAGAATTAAAGATCGTCAGGTCAATAATATCGTCTACGTAAGAAAAGTCGTCTTTTTCCTCCTTTAAAGAAATTTTTGGGTCGAAATGATTTGATTCAAATACGGTACTAGAAAAATTATTCCGTCAAATACTGGACAGCTCCTCATTCTCGATGCTTAAATTATAGAAAAGGGCAGAAATAAATATAGTATATAGTACAGAGTATATAGTATAATAAGTAGTAGTACGAAATACGTAATAGGAAGTAGTGTAGTATATAGTACTCCGTAGTAGTAAGTATTAGAAATAGTAGTACGTAGGAGTAGAAGCGTACTAAGTAGTAGTAAGTATGCACTTCGTAAGTTCGTAGTATAGATAATTAGTGTAGTATGTATCATATATGTATATATAGTACATAGTGTATATATATGGAGAGGAGCAGTAGCAACAATATACTCCGTATATGTGTGCAGTGGAGTACCTAGTAATCCTAGGTGTATATATATATATATATATAGAGTAAGGCTCTTATGAGTCCTCATCTCATCCATTGGATGAGATGAGGATGGATGCGTTGCATTAAAAAAAAAAAAAAGGAAGATTTACGTTCCTAAAATAACTCACAAGAATTTAGGAAACAATAACTTCCTATCATTCACGTTCATTATCACAATTTTCATTCCACGTTCATTCACACCTAAAAAAAAAAAACTCAGATTCATTCACGCTCATTCATCGATTTTGAACTCGAAATTCTGCTACAATGGATTCAATGACGGCATCATCGTCTTCAACGGTTGATATGCAACTAATCGAGTATAACAATGGTGAGTTTCAGTGTTTCATTCACGTTTTTATTCGTTTTTTCTTCATGGATTTCAATAGTCATATGGCTTTCAGTTTGCGTTTTCATATCAATGTTTTATCGCGTCGAATTGCGTTTTTTTTTACGTCGATCTTCATGTTATAGTGCTTTCATTGTCATTCTGTATCACAGTTCGTATCAATTTGCATTGTTTTGATGTCATTGCGTTTTGATATCACAGTTTCGTATCAATGGTATTTTGATATCTCGATCTCTATAGATTACAGGTCTTTATGCTTTTTATTAAGATTTTCCCTGATATCCATTGATTCTATTTTTTTGATTTCAGTTAACGCAGATTCGTCGTTGAAGTAACATGCTTTCTGAGTTAAAGTAACACTTCATTGCAATTACAGTGACACAACTGAAGGTTCAGGAAAAGGGTTTTTTGATATGCTAGAGTAACGTATTAAGGAAGAAACGTCATTGAAGTAACATAACTTCTGAGTTACAATAACACTTAATTGTAATTACAGTAACACATTAAACGGTTAGAAAAAGGATTTTGATGATGATGTTAAAGTAACGTACTGTATTAATTAGAGTAACAGGACTTGTCAATTGAAGTAATACATTGGTTTCATAGATGTAACGTTGTTTTATTTTTTTACAGGTGGCATTGGCAAAGAAGCACAAGGTGATATTTTATTCATTTGATTAATCATGGGTTAATAATAGTGGTTCATCGCTCTTGTTTTAGCATAGATTCTAGATTTAGCGTATGCATCATTGATACTACCGTTTTGTTTTGTATTAACGTAGAAAAGTCATTGAAGTAACATACAATCGGAGTTACAGTAACACTTAATTGCAATTACAGTAACACACTCGACACATAGAAGAATGGTTTTGATGATGATGTTAAAGTAACATACTATATTCGTTACAGTAACACAACATATGAATTGATGTAACACACATGTCCCATGTAACGTTGTTTAATTTTGTGCAGGCGGCATTTGCCAAGAACCGAATGCACAGGAATGGTGCAGAGATGTTGGTGAGGCTTTCAGACCGTACATGAAGCAAGTATTCGGAACAATCGAAGAGGCGGTGGAGTTTTATAAAATCTACGTGCTGGCTTGCGGATTTGATGTGAGAAGGTATACCACAAAGCGATGGTACGGTGGTGAGATAAAGTCGAAGCTCCTAGTCTGCAACAGACAGGGTTTTACGAAATCTGTTAAAGCTGTTAACAATACACCTGCGGCTGTGAAAGTTGTTAACGATGCAGCTGGGGGAGGAGTTGTTGTGGACGCGCCTAAAAAGAAGACAAAAGTCTGTCGTTGCGGGTGCAAGGCAAGGATTAGGCTGTTCAATAAAGGCGGCATTCTCAGTATTGATAGGTTCTACATCGGCCACAACCACGAACTGATCTCACCAAAAGACAGAGAATTCCAAAAGCTGTCGAGGAACCTGACAAAGTACCACAAGCAACTGATCTTGAACAATTCGCGGGTATGGAGTAACACAATTTTTTGCTAGAGTAACACAGCTGGATTAATCTAGTGTGTACATAATCTAATTACTTTTGCTAGAATAACACCAGTGATCCTATAGAGTAACAACACTTAAAAATAAGAGTAACAATATTTATGTTAAATTGTCACAATGCTTGACTCTTATTTTCAGCTGAATATCGGAGCAACGCGGACGTACAACATGTGCAAGGAGCAGGTGGAGGGTTTCAGAAACGTGGGTGCGAGCTTGGTTGACTTCAAAAACTGGGGGAGGGATATAAAGTGCTTCCTACATGAGAGGGACGGTCATCTATTCATCGATCGTTTCAAAGACATGGCTAAGAATAGGAAGGGTTTCTATTTTGACTACGACCTGGATGAATATGGGAGTCTGAGCAGGGTTTTCTGGGCTGACGGTGAGGCGCGGCGAAACTACCAGTTATTTGAGGATGCAGTTTCATTCGACCCGACGTACGGGACGAACAAATATAAGATGATATTCACGCCGTTCACCGGCGTTGATCATCACAAACGATCGGTAACCTTTGCTGGCGCTCTGATAGCGCACGAGGATTATGAGTCGTTCGTGTGGGTGTTTGAGAGATTTCTGACTGCAATGGGTGGGAAAGAGCCGGGGTATATTATTACCGACCAGGATCCTGGTATTATACCAGCCGTGAAGAAGATGTTTAAGACGGCGCTACACCATTTCTGTATGTGGCATATCTTGAACAAGGTCCCCACCAAATACGGTGCAACGCGGAGCGACTACCCGGATTTTCTGAAAAGATTGAATGCTAAAGTATGGGATGTGGAGATTGATGGAGATGAGTTCGACGCGGAATGGCGTGACATAATGGAGGAGTACCATGGGGGTGATGTCGAGTGGTTTTCAACTACATTCTCCATCAGGAAGCAGTGGGTGATGGCACATTACAGGGATTTAAAGATGGGCGGCTTAATGCGAACAACTCAAAGGTCGGAGAGTGAGAACAGTTTCTTCAAAAGATTCGAACAAAAATCGGGGACGTTGGTCGAATTCTGGATGCGATTGGAGAGAGCCATGGACCAGCAACGGTATACACAGAAAAAACTCGACAACGACAATGTACAAGCTTCTCCAAAAATAGTAACCCACCTGCCAATTGAACATCACGCTGCGAAAATTTACACCCATGCCGCATTTGAAGAGTTTCAGGAGGAGGTGAAATTTTCTGTGGGTACTTACAGCGTAAGGGGCTTCTTTGAGAATGACGGGATTGAGGAGACATTGGTTAGGGATGCTACACGAGATAAAGAGTTTACGGTCCAGTATATATCTGGTACTCCTTAAAACTTGACCTCGTTCATGTGACAGAAGAGTATTTAATAAAGTAACACCAGTCGATCCTTACAGTAACATATATAATGCGTTAGAGTAACTGAGGACAACACTTGGATATCTGTGTTGTAAATGCTTAAAAGTAACACCGACAATGGATTACAGTAACACCTCATATTCTTAAAATTATCTCATTCTGCACTCCATTACATTTTGCACACCATTATATCCATCTATAATTGTTGTCTCTGTTGACTGAAAAAATGGATAATATATCCATCATCCATTAATATGTCATCATCTGTCCAGGAACGTCTGGATCAAGCTGCAGATGTCAGTTTTTTAATTTACGAGGGGTACTGTGTAGACACGTAATCTGGATATATTCGTCGAAAGGGCTGACCACTATACCCGAAAACATGGTAACCAAAAGGTGGACAAAAGAGGCTGTTCGCACTGCTCGTATCATTGATGAAGGATTAGACGGCGAAAACACTGACATCATCGACAGAAAACAGATAGAGATGTCGAAATTATGGTCGGAAATCCATGAGACAACGGGACTTCTAAGGGCAGGGGACAAGGCTGATGTGGAAAGATTGTGCGGATTAATACGGGAGTTCAGGTTGCAGAGGCAGCCAGTTTCTGGTGGGGGAATATTGGCAAGACACAAGAACTGGAAAATATGCTTGGGTGTACGACCTCTGAAAATATCACGATACTCCCTCCGAAGATTTCTAAGACAAAGGGCAGCGGAAAGCGGATGTTGTCGAGCAAGGAAAAGAAAGTCACACTTTCTAGAAAGCCGAAACGCATGTGCAATAACTGCAAACAGATGGCACACCATGACAAGCGAAACTGTCCAAATCCGTACGCAGCACGACCCCCTAAACAGCCTACTAAGCCACCCAGTGATGAGGATGAGGAGGATGAAGACATCGAAGGAGAGGAAACTGAAGAAGACACCGAGGAAGACGAGTAGGATGAACAAGTGTTATGAGCATACTCGTGTTTTTTGTTATTATAAGAATTTTCGCTCTTTTGCTGGTTTACACGAATAACTTTTTTTGCAAATTTTTTTTTACAGGTAGCACCGTGCTACATTGTGATCTAAACAATATTTATTTAATACATGTGTTTGTGGTTAGAGTAACATCTCATGTGTGTCGGAGTAACACTTACTGTCTGTTACAGTAACAGAAACAATGCATTCAGGTAACTTTGGATAACTTGGATTTGGTTCAATTCATTAACAAAGTACCAACTTGGATTGGTTCCATCATTGCCAAAGTAACTGGGGATATATTGTTCTTCAAAAAACAATATATCATTGTTCCAACGTCATTAATCAATAATGCGTCAGATGAATTGATTGCAACATCATTGTAATAACACCATTAACCAATTAAAGTAACATAATGCGTTCATTAGAGTAACATTTACTGGACTTCAGTTATCACCATAGTAACAGCAGCAGTAATTTAGAGTGACATGTTCAGCTAGTCAGTATAAACAGAGATTGACAGCTTCAATGCATTGGTGACAGTCAAAATACCAATGCAATTAGAAAAGTAGCTAAACAATACAAACCACTAAATCGTTTTTAGAAAAGATATGACAGGATTCAGTAACAACATTATTTTTTTCGGCCCTTTGTTGGCTTGCTCTTGGGACGGTTGATGATCTTTTGTCTATCGCCCGCATACTTGTCCACTTTTTCCAACAATTTCGATCGGACCTTGTTCTTGTCTGCCAATAGAAGTGTGGCTGCAATTTGGACCACCAGATACCGTCTGTTGACCTTCCTCTCGAGGTCTATGTGGTGGAATGTACATCCCTCGGTATCAACATGTCCATCATCGTGAAAATTCCCGACTCGTCCCTGGTACGGTCTTGTTTCTGCCACTTAAACTTGGCCTCTTTAAACTCGAAAGTACCGATATCAGCTGCATCAGGGACTTCGAGCTTCTCGAAGTAATCGCTAATTGCTGACACATGTGTGTATCACAACGACGTTATTAGGTGAGAAACAAATAGCGGTATGCAATAATAACTACTAGCATATATATACTAACCATTATCATTGCGGCCTTGTACAATTTTGTATCTTTCACGTTCGTGTAACGTTGGTGGTCCAGGAGATCTACTGTCCTCGTTTTACGGTTAATGCACACGCATGAGTAGTAATCATCGATGTGGATCGGGACAAAGGTGAGATCAGCTTTCAAGTTAAGATGACGACCACACTTTTTTCTAAAAATAGCGAGATGGTTCATCAAGGTGTCAACTGCCTGCGTGGATGGGCCGTCTTCATACTCGTCAATCATCCCATAAAGGCAGTCCTACAAACATATTCAATGTGTCTCAGATTGGGTTCAACTGTATACAAGTCTTACAAGACGAGAATGTTGAAGTAACACATTAACTACGTATAAGAGCATGTTGAATAACAAAGACGCAGATTAAAGTAACACATTTTCAGGATTACAGTAACACCAAAAATGCGCCAAAGTAACACCATATTTATTTAACACAAGTATGTCAGATCAACACCATAAAGTTAAATTGAAGCTGATAAGGGTTAATGTAACCACGGTGATAATTATATATGTGTACACAAATGAAACAGTAATGCGTACCGCCTGTCGTATACCGAAGTATGCCGTCGTAGGTGTCTCGGCCGAATCAGTGGCAGGAGATGGAAGCTTGTTCAACAACATCGACCAACATTCGATGATGCACGACCTCATTTTCTGACCCGGTAACATTGAACGTATGTCATCCCGCTCAATTGAAGCCAGGAGTGAATAGTTTGCAACCTCGTCGCTGAAGGAAAACAAAAAATACCTCGTCAAAAATCTGTTTTAATATTCACCCATTAATGTTACAGTAAATGCATACCTATTTTTTATGGATGGAAGCTCAGCAAGGCAGTAGTCAACGACGTCTTTGCGACGGACGACGATCTTACTTAACAACGTCCTGTTGTTCAATAGAAACGGTGACAACATGGGAGAGTTCGCATCTTCGCCGCCACAGTCAATTGAGCAGCCAAGACCGTCACCCTCACCACGGTTTCGGCTCTTCAGGACGGATCTTGTCCGCGTTGACAACTCAGAGTCAAGCACCGTATCTGCGACCGGGGTTGTAGGGTCAGGTGTCGACAGTCGGCTCTTCTTCGACGGTCGTTTATCTTGTTCTGCCTCGCCTGCCCTCTTGACAGTCCCCCCGGTAGAACCCGCAACACCGGATATTGTTCTCTCAATGACAATATTCGCTTTATCGTTTAGGAACTGCCTCACCCTCGCTAAAACCTCATCTTTGTCCTTATTTATGTCACACAGGACAAGAGTCGCTGCAATCTCCGCTCTATAGAGGTTGTTCGCCTCCATTGTTCCTAGGCAACAGTCGAACACTTCCCCCACGTACAACATCATGTGTATCATGAGGTACACACCGCAGTCGTTTGCTGAGAAACCTCCACCCTGCCATGCGAATGGGACGTTGACAACAGGGAAACCCGCGACAGCCGAACCCCTCGCGATACCTTTTGTGACCATGTATTTTCCCATTTCCACAGCCTTGATAAAAAAAAAAAAAGACGGAGGGTAAAATGATGACCGATTATATAAAACATAAATACACTTACTGCGATTTTTGCCATCCCGACATATGGCAGGCTTTCGAATTCCTGATCTTTGTAACTCCTGTTGTCGAGGTAATCAATCTGATTTGACAGAAAATTGATACATGCACAGCTGTAGTGGTCGTTGTCATCGGAAAGCACCGGGACGAAGACCTGTTATTTGGTAACAAAGTGATTGGCTATTATTGTTAAAGAGCTGTAGTAAAGGGTCACCCGTGTGAGTGTTTCATATAGACGTACCAAGTCAGAGTCTAGGTGTACGATGTCTTTATTCACTTCGGTCCAAATGTCCCAGAAGTTGAACAAGTCATCGCCAATGTCGACTTTTGAACCGCTCTTTACGCCGTTCCACAGCTTCTTTACTGTCTTCTGCAGGACACATGTTGAAGTAAGATTTCATGATCAGTAACACAATTACTAATTAAAGTAACAGTATGAAAGTTAAACAGTAACGCCTGTTATTGTGTTAGAGTAACAGTATTAATGTCTAGGAGTAACACTAGTTATGGATATCATCATTAGTGACATACTTATTAAAGTAACAGTATACACACCATACAGTAACACCAGTTGGTGTATTAAAATAACATTGACAGTAATGAACATGTGGAAGGGCATGGAGAGTGGTATAGAACAGGAAATTCCAGATATGTTAGTGGCACTAGTTGTTGATTGTGCTGGTATGATAAATATAATAGAGACAAGTTTACGCTGTGGCTAACGCCAAAGAAGCAGCGTGATGTAGGACGTGGCGCAGTCTGACTCGCGTCAAGACTGTTAAGGAGTATACACCAGCTATCGATAACAGCGATCGACAGCTGCTGTCCCGGTTGGAGTGTCGACAGCTCATCACGAGGGACGTTGAAGAAGTCGTCAACCCTCACAAGCCTCTCACTAACAGATTTTGAATAAATTATAAGAATTATAAGACAATTGATAAAAAATAACATAGATAGATAGAATCAGGTAAAGAACATTGAGCAATATTGAAAACTTACTCCGCACTGTACTTGCCATCTTTATAAAAGACGTAATCCATTACGTCTTTCCGAACACTCAAAACCGACCTGAACAACCGACTGTTTCTGACCAAAAAATCCGATACTATTAGCTGGTCTGGTTCAGGGGTTCCACAGTCATAAGAGCATCCAAGTTTCTCGTCAACAACTTGCATGCAATCCAAAACTTTTTCAGAGTGGAGAAAGTAGGGATGGAAGACCTTCCGTCCATCAACTTCCACAAACAAATTCTCAATAACGTTCGCTTCATCAATTCGGTGATCCCTGTCCTCCGAACCACCGTTAACAGCCTCAACCATCTCCACCGTCGTGTACAGTTCGAAGTCGGGACAGCCTCGACTCTCATCTCCAGTGACAACATCCTCATCCCCCGCCACATTTGTACGCATGCTCGCACCTGCTGTTTGTGTGGGCTGGCCTGTGAATGCAGGGCCTTGGGTCGCTGCATTGTTTGCACGTGCGTAGGCGTCGCAAACTTCATCAACCGTCCGGTGGAGCTCTTCTCCACCCCAGAAGTCCTGCGAGGCCTGTGACGGTACGGGGTCATCGTTCAGTGATTTTCCGGATGTAATTCTCCTGAGTTTGGAGGCGGCTGAGATCCACCAATCATGGAATGCAACTGCATTCCTTGCATGCCATCATGAGGTACAATTCATGTACCTCCTGCATCAAGAGTAAACAAAAAGTGTTACTTTGGAGGTGACATTATGATTCGTATTAAAGTAACACATCTGTGTCATTAGAGTAGCATGTTATCAACTTCAAAGTAACACATATCCATGCTCAGATGAACACATCTTCACGCTTAAAAAGTAACTGAATACCTTAAAGTAACACATAATGCGCATTAGAGTAACAGGATATATATGATAGTTAAAGTAACATATTTAGGCAACTACAGCAACAACAAATTTGTTTTCTGAGTTCCATTAATCCACAGTAACAACGCGTATTCAATGAACACAGGGACATAAACACATGCAATTTATTGATGTAAATTTTTATTACTTACTCAACCGCCTTCGCTCTTAGCTCAGCGTCATCCTCGACGCCATCTGCTAGCTCAATGTTTATGGACTAGGCAGCTTTGTGCGCGGATGATGTTGGGGCATTCAATATCCTCAGCGGCACCCCGTCATCCACCACCTCCTCGTCCACCATCTCCTCAAGTAGACAACGGTGGTATTTCGTCTTTGACTTGGTAAGACGACCAAGCCCACCACCAACAAATTCACCATATAACCTATCTACCATCCGCTCGCGATCCCAATGCTTAATAAGCGGCAGGTCGTGCGGAGAACGATGATCACGGTATTGGAAACGTTGAAAGTATGTGATCATCAAAAATGGCACACAACCGAGCAGGTATGTCGGTTTCCGAATAACAGAGTCTTGACAGGCTGCAGCAAGCCCATCCAATACAAGCGTGCACCAATCATAGTTCCTAATCTGCTCTACGTTCTCAATGCACCTCAGCAGACTAAGATCAACAGTGTAATTCGATGTTGGATTAAGAAAAATAGACATGCTGTACAGAACAAACAATCTACAAAAGTCGTCCCCACCGTCAACGTCCTTCGGTAGTTCTTCCAGCAACAGAGTCAGAGATATCAAGTCGCTTCCAGTAGGAACATGGAACCGGACCCTCCATGCTTGTTTCAGACTGATAACATCCTCCGCCAGTGCTTCCTTCGACCGGCCCATTGGAAGCAGGTTAGCTGGGTTCGGACCGTATGGTAGGAGGAAGCAATCGTGGACATCATGCTTCGTTACCAAGAATTGATCGCTTTTCCTTGGTAGTCTGAAAGTGAGAGTGTCATCCGCAAAAAGCGTCATGAAGTCGATTGCATACTTACCGGGAAAACTTTTGAGTCGCATCTGTAGTAGACCCCCAAAACCAATTCTGATGACAGCCTCCCGCTGCCTATCATTAAATTTGGACATTAACTCGACGAGGTTCTGTGGTCTACACCTGAACTGGAGATTCTTAGGAACAACTTCTTGTTCCCCCGCTTCTTCCACCTGAAAAGGGACAAGTATAAAAATAATTAGTATGTTCAACTGTTGTTAGAGCTAAATATGAGCCAGGTAAGAGATGAACATCAACAATGCTAAGGCCTGCAACTAACCTGCTCCTCACTGACCTGCTCCTTGCTTTGCCTCCTGCTTTTGCCATCTGTGGCACGAGTTTTTCTGGACTTGTCTCCTCCTTTTGCCATCTGAAAAGTACAATGATCATGTACAACTGTTCTAACAAGTAGCTGGTTACAAGTAAGCATTAAAGTAACACGAAGAAAGTGTTAGAGTAATATAAGAATTAGTATGTTCAACTGTTGTTAGAGCTAAATATGAGCCAGGTAAGAGATGAACATCGACAATACTAAGGCCTGCGACTGACCTGCTCCTCGCTGTTCAACTGTTGCTTGCTTTGCTTCCTGCTTTTGCCATCTGTGGCACGAGTTTTTCTGGAGTTGTCTCCTCCTTTTGCCATCTGAAAAGTACAACTGTTCTAACAAGTAGCTGGTTTAAGTAAGCATTAAAGTAACACGAAGACAGTGTTAGAGTAATATAAGAAGCGAATTAGAGTAACAAATGTACATAATTGAGTGTACCAGTTTACAAAAATTCAGGGTTTCACAAAGATGATAGTTAGAGTAACACCTCTTCTGCATTACAGTAACACATTGTTGTCTTTGAAATAACACCATGCATCTGACACAGAAAAACGAGCGACCTCTTACAGTAACACATAAAGATTCAGAGTTTCATAAAGATGATAGTTAGAGTAACACCTCTTCTGCATTAAAGTAACACATTGTTGTCTTTGAAATAACACCACGCATGTGACACAGAAAAACGAGCGACCTTCTTACAGTAACACATAAAAGATTCAGAGTTTCATAAAGATGATAGTTAGAGTAACACCTCTTCTGCATTAAAGTAACACATTGTTGTCTTTGAAATAACACCACACATGTGACACAGAAAAACGAGCGACCTTCTTACAGTAACACATAAAGATTATTATCTGTAACAGCGTAAGGGCATTAAAGTAACATTCGAAATATGTTCGCCTGTAGTTGAATTCAATTACACGAAACAGATGAAGACCCAGATACCACGACAGTCTTTAGTGAAAAAAAAAATTTAGGGCAAAAACACAGCAAGGTTAATCAATCAATAATTAGCGAAAAAATGGATGAAATCAGAGAATGATGATAATGTTTGCTGAAATTAGAAAGCGGCTTGAATGTAACCTTGCTCGAGTTGAAAGTGAGCGATTGAATTGAGTTGAACGATTGGGTTGAGTTGGATGATTGAGTGCTCGGGTATGCTTGAGTTGAGCGAGCGATTGAGTTGAGTTGTGAGATGTAGTGCACGGATATGATTGGGTTGAGGGAAAAATTTGATTGAGATGTGCGAAGAATAGAAGATGAAGGGTTTTTCTTGGGCGGGGTTTGAATAAACGTAATGAATGAGATGAGAGAGAAGCTGTAGTTGGCGGTAATCTAGGGAGTAAGAGGATATTTTTATTTTTTTTCCAAAATTTGGTAGTTACTACCTTAATTACAATATGCAATCTCAACCATTCATCTTGTTTAGATCAATGGCTAAGAAAAAGGGACTCACTTGATCCTTCCTCTCTCTCTCTCTCTCTCTATATATATATATATATATATATATATATATATATAGAGAGAGAGAGAGAGAGAGAGAGAGAGAGAGATAGGTTCACATAAGGCCAACAACTCTTATAAGTTCATAAGTTCCAGTGTTAAAGTTACACAAAAAGTGCTTAAAGTTACACGAGATGAATGTTAAAGTTGCACTTTATCACTTGAAGTGATAACAGTGCTGAATGTTATAGTTACATATCAATCTTGAACAAATGCAACTTCAACGTATGTCAACTGTAACTTTAATATAGACTTAATTGCATGTGGTGAACTTATTTGATCCCTCTCTCTCTCTCTCTCTCTCTCTCTCTCTCTCTCTCTCTCTCTCTCTCTCTCTCTCTCTCTATATATATATATATATATATATATATATATATATATATATAGTATTAGTGGTCTAGGTGTCATAGTGTAGTAAACTTAGTGTAGGTATGTGTAGGTTAGTTGTAATAATAGGAGTAGATAGGTAGGTTTCGTTAGTAATAATAGGTATCAACGTGGAGGTCAAACGAAGACCCAAGTTTTCCGAGTTTCGGTCCGTTTCTCGTACAAACGTCTATTATTCTTAAAAAGTTGAAATATAAGATTACGGAATTAAAATAATGAAAACTGTAAAATTTATTTTTAAAAAGAAATTTGTGAGACGGTAAGTAAAATAGACGATAAAGAGTATTATGGGACAAAAGTTATAAGAAATCATTTTTTTTAGAATTCGTTAAATTATTTCTAAATTTTTATGAGACGAGAAAACGTTAAAACGATAGGTCAATATTAAAAATATATTTTCGAGTTTTAAACTTTATTTAACGAAAGATAATTTTTTTTATAATTCGATAAATAAATTCTCATGTTTTATAACAGAATAATTTTTAATTTAATGAAAATAAAATATTTTATTTACGAAAATAATTTTACAAACGTTAAACTTGGTTTGAATAAATGTTTAAAATCTTAACTTTATTTGAAAAATACGGGGTATTACACGTTTGGATTTTGCTTTGACTTTGAATCTGATTACATATGAGGACGCAATAGTGGCTTGTTTCGTTTTCGGGTTTCGACTTTGACCGGGTTTTGAATCGGTCGCGAAAGACGGTTTTGCCCCCGGTGGCGGTTTTGGCTCAAATTGGCTTTATTTTATTGGGAACGACCCATTGAGTCTGAATTTGAGGTCTGTTTTGAGGGATTTGTACTCCGCTAAGTGCCCAAGTCAGATATTCCGAGCCCCGTATTCGAGCGTATTAATGCATGTCAGCGTCCGATCATCATCAGGTGTTTTGTTGGAGACTGCTACAGACACGAGCAGGCAAAATGCGGGTGTCTACCGAGCCCCCCTCTGACTGAGGCTTGGATAAGGCAAAATTAAGAGTAGCCCCCAAGTCAATCGAGGATTACAACCTGGTAGCCTTCTGGTCGGGTCGCTTTTAGTTCGTTAGACTAGCGTGAAGGGCTCGCCAACCATAAGTAGGGGGTCATACCTGTCATGATAATGATTGCTCTTTGGGAAGTTAGACTTGCCTTCGAAGCCTCGGGTGTACCTGTATGCAGACACATAATATTCTGAATGTAGCATTTAGGCGAGACACCGACTCAGTTATCCGCTGGGAAGTAAAAATTTGATATTTTGAAAGTCTTGAAAATTTTGAAAATTTTATCGAGGAGGAATACTTGGGATGACTCGATTCCTATATTGGGTTTGAAGAAGCTTAAAATTGGGATCAAACCTGGACACAGGCGCGTGGTTTGAGGTGGTCTGTTAGGTTGAAGTGCCCAGGGTTTTTGTGTATATATACGCGACCCTCCTGCTTCATTTTTGCACCTCCACACTCATCTTCATATTCCTACTTCAAAATTCCTCAAATTCTCGAGAAAAAAGATTCGAATATTTGCTATGGGCATTGAAAATTTAACTCCGCTGCTACAGGCATGGTCCCGAACCTTTAGGAACGAGGGGAAAATTCATCTGAACCAGATGATAATTTCTTCTTTGTTCTCGCTGCAGCGTTTTAAGGTAGATTCACACTTCCTAGACTCTTGTTTATCTTTCTAGGACACGACCCATCATGTATTTGTGTTTCCTCGGGGGGAGGTATGTCCTCTTCCCGAGGAGATAGCTGCTGTGGGCGGTTGGTGTCCTGTTGCCCGTCCCGTTATTTCTTCATTCTATTCCGACTCGAGGAGGAAGTTGAGAGAAATTTTGGGCTTGTCTCATGCTAAGGCAGACCGGATGGCGCAGGGGAATTCTGTTTCCCTGTTCGACCTGGCCGACAAATTTATGAATGGGAAGGACGTGAGATTTATTGTTGCTCACAGGCGTAGGGCCTTTGCTTTCTGCATGCTCCATCGTTACGCCTTTGAGGGACGAATGGAACCTGACTTCTGCATGGGCTAGATTTGTCTGCTTGGTGTGGTGGACTTGATGGAGACGGGTCACAGCCTGGCTTGGCTGAGAACCGGGGAGATTATCATGGGCCTTGTTGCTAGGAAGGTCGACCGGAACAGGCAATTGATGGGTAGCTGTCGTATTCTGCAGGTATACGTCTTGCATTTTTTTATGCCGATATCTGGTAGTGAAGGGTCACAAGATCGAGTGATCCGATCCTGACACACGATCGAGTGCTTCTGACGAAGGGTTCCCCGCCTGTTTTTAAGGGGGTCACTCGATCGAGTCAATCTTGGCACTCGATTGAGTGCCCTCTGGCAGTCTTGTTTTTCGCTTGCGGAAACTCATAAACCTTGCCCTATCACGTTTGCATGTACAAGCTGTTGTCAATCATGGAGCCTCCCCTAGACGTGCTAAAGTACCGTAGCAGTCAAGTTAGCTCAAGGAAGAGCCGCATAAGTCTGAGTCATGACATAAACAAGATTTATTGGGACGAGGAGCTCGCATTCCATGGAGGTCTTTTGATTAGGTGGAACGTTGCTTGATGGTTCCTTTCTAAATTGACGGGGCTAGCCAAGAAGGATCAGGCTCGGTATTTAGTTATCCTGTCGCGCGATTGGTCCGTTCACATATATCCGGACCGTATTCTGAGGCAGTTTGGGTGGACGCATAGGATTCTTGAGACCAAGGCTATAATCAGCGTCCCACTCCAATAGACAGACGCGATGTGTGATACTTGGTTGCAGCGGTGGCACACCCGTGTCATTTTGACTATTTCCAACCGTTGCCATTCCATCTAGGTTTCCGAGTCATATCGGAAATGGAGTTCTGAAGAGTCAGAAGAGGCCCGCAAGGCTCTGAAGGTCGATGAGGCCTTCGATCTGGTTCGCCGGGAGACGGCTAAGGATAAAGAGGGTTTCTTTAATGATGGAGATACTCCCGCTACCTTGGTACGATTAGAGTCGGGTCCTAAGTTAAAAACTGAGACTCGAGCTAGAGATGCCGGTGGTAAAGGCGTGTGGGGGCGACTGAGCCCCCAGATTAACTTGGAAAAAAGGCTTGGGCGGAGACTGGCAGCCAAAGATTGACTGGGCCCACGTGATAGGCTGCCGGAGCATGTGAGGGCCCGACTCGGGCCGATTGAAGCGACCGTAGATCCTCATTCGAAGAAACGGGTCCGGGTCAAGGAAGTTCCTATAGTGATTCAGGAACGTCCGCCTCCGCCTCGTCGTCAGTGGACGGCTAAGGATGCCAAGGATAAGGGTAAGGGGAAGATGCCCTAAATACCCGAGTCCTTAGATTTATTATTTTTTAAATAGTATTACTATTTTTGTCGTGTCGTGTTTTTTTTTGTATTTTTGTACTTTGAATTTTCCGAGTTTATCGGGGTTTCTAGTAATAATAAAGGAAGTTTATTAATTAAACTGTTGCTGTCTTTTTTTGCGCTTGCGCTGGCTGTGCTCTTGTGAGAGGCTGCCTACGTATCCACCGTTAGTGGAATCAAACCAGACGTAGTTCAAGCCTTTATAATTTTGCAATCTCGAAATACACCAAGACTAATGGTTCGAGATGTGCTTATTGACTTGCTTTTTGAAAGTTTATGTTTGAAAAGACAATTTTGATAAACTTTTGCAAATGACATTGAGAAGGGATCTGGGGTAGTAACGTTTCAGCTGGTCTAGGTTGGTAGGATTCATAAAGTCATTCCCATCCAAACCTATCAGCTTCACAGCACCGCCTGATAGAACTCTCGAAAGTTGGATGCCCCATCGAAGTATAAATCCCATGTTTCGGTATCGGTATGGAATATGTCTTCGTCTGGGAAGGACCAAATATCGGTATGTCCTTCTTCAGTTACGGGACTATATATGCGAGAAACTCGACTACTACCCGACCCTTGATGGCTTTTAGGGGCACGAACTTTAGGTCAAACTCTGCCAACATTAGAGTCCACCTAGATATCCTGCCGTTGAGGATGGGCTTTTCGAATAGGTATTTGATAGGATCCATCTTGGATAATACCTGGACTTCGTAGCTGAGCACGTAATGCCGAAACTTTTTGGTGGCCCAGACTAGTGTTAGGCATGTTTTCTCGAGCATGGTATATTTGCATTCATACTCTACAAATTATTTGCTTGATGTAATAGATGGCTCGTTCTTCTGAGTCGACTGTCTGCGCCAGCATAGCCCCCATGACGGTCTCGGTAGCTGGTAGATATAATGACAGAGGCAAACCGGTTGAGGTAGCATTAAGACTGGCGGAGAAAATAGTTTTTCCTTGATTTTCTCGAAGGCCGCTTGACACTTATCATCTCATAGTTTTCGTTCCCACACTTTCAGCTTCTTGAAAATTGGTTCACATACCATGGTTAGTTTGAAGATAAAACGGCTGATGTATTGGACTTTCCCAAGAATTCCCCTTATTTCTTTTTCGATTTTAGGAGGCTTCATCTCGGTAGCGGCTTTGATTTTTGCTGGGTCGGCCTCGATACCACGTTGGCTAACGATGTGACCCAGTAATTTGCCTGATGTTACCCCAAAAATGCATTTTTGAGGGTTTAGCCTCATGTTGTATTTGCGCAGTCGGGTAAAGAACTTTCTTAGGGCGATGATGTGCCCGTCTCGGCTTTTGGAATTGACGATCATATCGTCCACATAAACCTCTACTTCCTTATGCATCATGTCATGTAATAAGGTTGTAGCGGTCCGTTCGTAGGTGGCCCCAGCTTAAATGAGGCCAAACGACACGATAGTGTAATAGTAAGTACCCCAAGGTGTAGTGAAGGTGGTCTTACTCATGTCTTCTTCTGCCATTTTGATTTAATTGTACCCGACATATCCATCCATAAAGGATAGAAGGGCGTGATCAGTGGTATTGTCCACCAGTATGTCGATTTGTGGTAACGGGAAATCATCTTTCGGGCTTGCCTTGTTACAATCCCTAAATTTCACGAATAAGCACACCTTACCGTCCTTTTTAGGTACCGGCACGATGTTCGCAACCCAGTACGGATATTCGGACACTTGTATGAAGCCAGCTTTGAAATGTTTGTCGACTTCTTCTTTGACTTTGAGAGACCATTCGGGTCTCATTCTGCGGAGTTTTTGCTCAACAAGCTTACACCCATCTTTGATTGGTATGTGGTGCTCGGCTATTTCTCGGTCTATCCCCAGCATATCCTTGTAGGACCATGCGAAGACGTCTTTGAATTCTTGGAGGAGGCTTGTGAACTGTTGTCTTTCCTCGGGATCTAGTGATAATCCTATCTAAAGCATCTGGGGCTCTAAGGTAGTTCCCATATTGATGGATTCAATCTCTTCGATTACCTGTTCCGCGACTCCCTTTAATCTAACTGCTCGATCAGATGAGGAGGTAGGGGTACCTGTTCGTCGGGTTTCTCATTGTCATTGCATAAAATATTTTGAAACCAGAATTGCATTTAAAAAAAGAAAAGTCGTAAGCAGAACAATTGTTATTATCAATTGAAAATTTAGAAAACGGCTCAAATAGAGCAGCCATTTGATCATTGGTCAGTGGCGGGATAGGAAGGGCACTCGGGACAGACCCCGAGTCACCAACAAGAGTGACTAAAGGGAGAGAGTTTACAGGTTGGACTCTAGCACAGGACCCCCTAGACTCGACCTCAGAGTCAGACTCAAAATCAGTAGCATGCATATCTTCTTCGCCAGCAACCAGCTTGTAGATCCTTCCCTGACTGTCGGTCCATTTGACAATCTTCCTCTTTGCTCTGCTTCCCGTCTTGGAGCCAACTTCCGAGATCAGCTTGGTCAGGTCAAACCTGTTGTTGCGGACGATGAGGTTGACCAGGTTGTCCTTTGGAGTCGGGGATATCCTGTCTTCCCCGAATAGTACCCTCAGCGTGGGCTCAGCATTGTCGGTATCCTTTCTTGGTTCCGAATGGATGATAGTGAACACGTCATCCGGAATATAGTTGCAGTCTCGGGCCAGTTGGGTCCCGGGGTGCACAGTGTTTGGTTGGAATAAACCAACCTGGACGACACCAAATACCGGCGTGACGAAGTAGTTAGTCAACCGTGCGCTATAATAGCTCAAGTGGATACCCTTAGTGATATTGAAGGCCTTCTCGGTGCCTGCTCGGACAACGTTTCCCAGTGTCATGGCGTACTCTAGGCCGAAGTGATAATTTTCGTCCTTTAGGACCTCGATAATCTTTCAGGTGGAAGATATGGCCTAGAGGTGGCCCTTGGGATGTACCCTAAATTTTGTAGCATTGTATTAATGCTGGTAGTGAAATAGGGCCTGAAGAGGAAGCTTTTCTCGATCATACCCACAAAGTCGAACCCTCAAAGGTCCGTACCGATGCGGCTCGTGGCGTTGCAGCAGACCATGATCATAGGTGTCGCCTTTAAGGTGATAATGCCATCACGCAAAGGCAACTTGATCTTCCGGTGTAGGGTAGATGATACTGCCCTGACTGCATGGATCAACGGGCGTCCCAAAAGTAAGTTGAAAGAGGAGGTGACGTCGATCACCTGGAACTCAAACTCTTTTTCTACCGGGCCCGTTATAATAGTCAATTTGATGGCCCCGACAACCGACTTTGTGCTCCAATCGAAAGCTTAGATGGTTTGAGCAGTCGGGATGTATTCAGACTCGGTAATACCGAGAGCCTTTGCCGTCCTTAGGGGAAGGACGTTGACTGCAGACCCGTCGTTAATTAGGGTCATAGGAAGATATTTCCCACGGCATACCACCGTAATGTATAGGGCTAAGTTGTGGGAAGCCCCAAATGTTGGTAGATCAGACTCAGAGAAGGTAATCAGTGGGCCTTCTTCCTTATCTTTGTCCTTTAGGTGGGGCATGACGGCAGCTACCATTTCAGTAGGGGTAACTGCCGAGTCGATCTTGATTTGATCGAGAGCCTTACTAAGTGCCTCTCGATGTTCTTGCAAGCTGACTAGGAGTTGCCATATAGTGAGGTTAACTTGAGTTTTCTTCAGCTGTTTCACGAGAGTCATGTCAGCAGTTTGTTCCTCGGGGGCGACTTCCATCCTGACTGGATCAGTGACGGTTGCCGGAATAGGGGTGTCCCTAGGGCTAGTAGCTTGATAGGGACGACCAGAGCGGGTGAGGCGGTTACTGGCTAGGACTTTGGACTTAGCCTTTCGGACTTCTTCATTGGTAGTGAGGACAATTTCCCCTTTGACGAGGTATACATCGTCTTGATCATCGAACCAGATTCCGTTCACTTGCGGGATGAAGGGACAGATAAGGTGGGAACAATCGATCACCTCCCCGGTAAAAATGGCGTGGGAGCTGAAAGGATTGTCCTTGTTACTCGGTTTGTCCCTCGGCAATGGGATCTTACCACTTTCGATCAGATCTTGAATAAGATGTTTCAATTTCCAGCATTCTCGGTATCATGCCCGTTGCCCCTATGATATTGACAGTAGGCCTATGCATTATACTTTTTGGAGTATCTGTTGGCCGGAACTTCAGGAGTTGGGCTTATCGGTTGGATTAGGCCTTTGTAAGAGAGCCTTTGTAAGGCGTAGGTATAGGTAGTACCGATGTCGGTGAATACCTGCGGTGGGGTATTCTTTTTGGATGAGGCATCTAGTAAATTAACCTCATCGAATATGCTGCGAGCTGCAGCTGGGGCCTTAGTAGAGGAGGAGGCCCCTTGGTAACCCTTGCTAGAGGCTTTGGTTAGGCCCTCTAGCCTTAGGTCGTCTTCAATTCTCATACCCATTTCAGTGAGGGTAGTGAAGTTGGGTATGACAACATACTAGAGATGGACCCGGTAGGAGGGGAGGAGGTTCTTCACAAAGGCCTCCACCAAAGTCTTCTCGCTGAGCTTATCAACCAACTTAACACTCTCAGCCCTCCAATGTCGAAGTATTTGGTGAAATATTCTTTGGGCTCTTCGGCCATAACCTCTAAGGAGTGCATAGTGGTCTGGGTCTCGGTATTGTCAGCATAATTTCGATCAAATTCCGTGGCCACATTATCCCAGGTTGGGTATTTCTTCGGGTCTAGCCTGTAGTACCATGCCCTTGGGTGTTTTTCTAGAGATGCAGCAAATAGATTCTTAAACATGCTAGAATCTACCCCCCTTTATGGCTATAAATTCCTTGAAGGCCCGTACATGTAGTAACGGGTCTTCAGTCCCTTCGAACATTGGCAAACCCGTGAGATTCAGGGTTGCGGGTAACTTGTCATTCACCAGAGAATAGTCACGGGAGTTTACCCTGTGGATGTTGTTACCCGTGGACAGGTGGACCTGTTCCTCTAACCGACGCAACGCGGTGATCCGTTCAGCCATGGGTCCAGTGTTTTCGGGCCCGAAGTTAGGATTCCCTTGCTCTAGAACGACCAGACGAGCATTCGTTGTCGCTTGATCAGCCCTTATGGGTACCAGTTGAGTCTCAACATCAGTTCGTTTGTTGACCATGCCTTTCATTATGGCCTTCAATTCTCCTATAGCTTGTTCCATCCTGAGCCTGGTTAAAGGTGGCATGTCTGGAAGAATACCACGTAATCAAAAACCTTGGGCCCAGACCATGGAATCAAAACATCCCAAGCAAAGAAAGATCGAACGAGGGAAAATGACTTGGATGAGACGACTAGACGGGTGACCCATGGGTGGTGCGACTCCCTTAGGATACGGCTATGTGGGTCGAGTCCTGTTCGAAGAGAGGACCACGTGAGATTTCCCCAGATTTTGTACTCGAGTGTCTAGACGGACTTTCCTTTATAGGGGATGCCCTACGCAGGTTGGTCATGCCTTTAAGACAAAGTGGACTTGGGATGGGGAAGAAACCTATGATGTAAGATCAACGGAGTTTCGACGCTATAGACCTTCGACGAATTATGAAAAGACCCGACACACGGATTACGGTATGTCCTATAATAAGGAAGGTTTTTGAAAAGGGTTGAATTTTGAAAAATTTGGAGGACGGTCCTGTCTTTAGAAATTGGCAGCATGTTGACAGGACCGTTTGTTTTTGAAAAGTCGAGAATTTTGAGTTTCGAAATGGGCAGCATGCCGGCTAAAAATAGGCTATTTTGACTCAAATCTTAGTCTAAATTTCGGCAGCATTCCGAGTTTTTTGAATACTTGATATTTCGAAAAGATGCATTTTTGAAATGACGGTTTTTTGAAAAATGACACGGAAACCAAGTAGCACGTAGTCAAGCAAGCATTATGACGACGACATGTATGCTTTATACTAAGTCTCGGTCGGTCTAAAGAGGGTCTATACCAACACCGATGGCTCTCTCGTAAATCAGGATGGACTTTCTAAGCCGAATTGGACTTAGAACATGCCGTGAAACCCATACGAGTTCGGCCATAAATGTATTTAGCGCAACCATGTAGGAATGCACCACGGTATAGTGGGACGTCGGTCACAAGTAACTGGCCCGGGCAAAATTGGGGTTATGCATGAACCATCGAGCTAAAACGCGCAGTTTAATAACCGATTAATTTCTCTTCGAGTCTTACCTTGAGAATCCCGATAATCAGTAGGACATCAGGTATCCCCAGCGGAGTCGCCAGATTGTGGACATGGCAAAGTCCACCCTGACGCGGCCATGCGCGGGTTCGAGTAGGTGAATGAATCTCGTGGTGAGATTGTTCTCGGATCGAAATTTAAATCGAAGTTGGAGTCGCCACCGAATTTTGTGAGAGTTCGGACCTGTTCGAACCTACTCTATACTTAGGCATATCGCGAACAAAGCACGGCCCGCTTTAGTAGTAGAGCTTATGGGGGTTCGTCCCTTTGCATAATGATATCGATGTCAAATTACCGAATATCATATATCAAATGACTCTCATTCGCCAATGGTTTCGGGCATCCGGAAACCGAGGGTTCTTAGTAAGGGGTGAGGGTACGTGTTTGGAAGCCCACGAAGGACACCCAACCCCGCCCGCACTTAGCGGCCTCTACGAGGATATCGATCGGTGTTCGTGTACGCGTATTAGTAAGACGATGAAAAGATATGCAAACATTGTTTTGAGCTACTCATATGAAATACGTGTTTAGCTACGTGTTTGATGCATCTTAAATATGTCGAAGTTGTGTTAGCATGTGGGTTCATTTAGAAAGCGATAAATGCCACGCAACGAAAATAAACAACTTGAAAGTAAATTAAAAATTACGCGGGCGGAATACAACCCAAAATTCACAATACTTAAACAAATTGCGATAATAATAAACAGATTAGAAACGGCTAACGTAAACTATAAACATACCCGTAAATAGAGAACGTAAACTAAAATCGTAAATCGAATGATTGGACGAACTCCGAGCGCTTACACATTATGTTATGTATTGACCGAAGGGCAAAGGCTTTAATACGCGTTAGCGCACGGGACCGGAGCGTGATGCTAGCTCGATCTCCGGGCCTCGGGGTCTTGTCCCGACTTATCCTAGTATAATAGGATTGCCTCGACTAATCGCATATCAGATACGACTAAAGAGTCGTCGATGTAGGATTAATAATAAGAGACATTCACTCAAGGTCGTGAAGAAGCGGAACAATGATAAGTTAGGAATAATATAGTATATAAGTTTTGGAAGACGAACATGTAATTGATTTGGCACGTATCGACTTAGCGTCGTGAATATAACTCGACGGAACTTTATATCGTCTTTAGGCCCTCGTTGGAGGTTTGTAAGGGGTCACTTGAGTCATTAGGGGGGACTCGGTCGAGTGCCCTTGGCGAAATACTTCCTGCCACTTTTTAGAGGGGGTTACTCGATCGAGTGGCCCTTAGCACTCGGTCAAGGGCCCCCTGTACCGGGTGACATGTTGTTCTAAAACAACCCAACTTATGAGTTTATGATGCGGATCGAGAAGTGACCGAGCTAATACAAATATTAGGTGCCTCCGTGTCACGATGTCGTTGTCGGGTCTTATGGACAATACGATGATCGCTTCGACATTACTAGGGTTTATTAGTACGATTCTCAATATACAGCTATTTTATGCCCGACACTCGAATATAGAATAGATATCGAACATTTTGGAGCAATGTTTATGGAATCGAGAATAATCAAACTAACATGAATATCAAACCCCTCCGCGTCACGATGTCGTTGTCCGGTCTTGTGTACCGTACGACGATCGGTTCGGCGTCATCGGGTTTCATGCTAATTCAATTATCGATAGCTCTTTACGCGCGACATTCGTCTACGGAATCGATATCCGGCTTTTAGAGCGAAATTTTGAAAATGATATCGAATACGCTCGATAACGAATTACCGCGATCACATTATCATCCGACCGGTCATGCGCACGCCATAAGGCGCCCTGACCCTTAGGCGCTTGGGGCGGCACGCCTTAATAATGGGGCGCCACCTCCGATGCAGCCTATTCGGGTATTATAAGGACTTTAGGCGGCTTTAATTATCAAATGTATTTGATCGGAAAATTCGATCTGTCGTCACAAACATTAGGCCCTTTGTGTTTCTGCGTCACAGTTTGGCTTTTAAAGCCTACGACGCTCAATTTAGCGTCATCAAAGGGTTTGCTCGAATCGATTTTGAAAACAGTTTTCTAGTATGATAATATACGCGATATTTAGTATAACGAAATGTAAAAAACGATAAATAAATGTTAGGTGTTAGGAACGATAATGTAAATATTAGTAACGATAAGTAAAATGTTAGTAACGATAAATAAAGTGTTAGTGATGTTAGTATACGAATATGTAAAAACGAGTTAGAGATTAGAAAATGGGGTTTGGTACACTCTCAACCTACATGTTAATAGTCTCGGAATGTGGGCTCGTGAGTGTCATCGTAGGCACGTGAGCGGTTCGAGTATGTAGGATGAGTTAGGTGTGTGATTAGGGAGAATATGCTCTCGGTTTTTGTGAGGTAGGGTCTCGAAAATGGCTATGTATGTGGGAGTGTATGAGGAACTCTCTAAAAATGTCAAAACAAATGTGAAGGAATAAGGTGGAAAAAGGTGAAAATAGGATTCTCTAAGTGAAGGAGTAAGAGGGGTATTTATAAATTTTACCCCCTCCCCCCCCCCCCCCCCCCCCCCCCGGCTTAGGGTCACTCCATCGAGTGCCCTAGAAAAGGGGTACTGGTTGTTTTTTAAGGGATCACTCGATCGAGTGCCGTTAGGCGAGGGAGCAAAATAAGGAAATTTTGGATTTTGCTTTGACTTTGAATCTGATTACGTATAAGGACGCTATAGTGGCTTGTTTATTTTTTGGTTTTGACTCGGTCGCAAAAGACGGTTTGCCCCAGGTGGCGGTTTTGGCTCAAATTAGCTTTATTTTATTGGGAACGACCCACTGAGTCTGAATTTGAGGTCGGTTTTGAGGAATTTGTACTCTGCTAAGTGCCCACATCGGATACTATTGATTCCAAGTCCCGTATTCGAGCGTATTAATGCATGTTAGCGTCCGATCATCATCGGGTGTTTTGTTGGAGACTGCTACCGACACGAGCAGGCAAAATGTGGGTGTCTACAAGAGGACTCAACTCTACCATCTTCGCAGGAACTTTGAAGTGCTAGCAATGAAGTGAGATGAACCAATCGCTGACTACATTAGTCGAGTGATGATTATTGCAAATGATATGAGGAAATTTGGAGAGGAGATGACTGATGTCAAAATAGTTGAAAAGATCTTGAGAACTCTCACCGACAGATGGAATTATATTGTTTGCTCCATAAAAGAATCAAAAGATATTGATAAACTTTTTGTGGATGCCTTACTAAGTTCATTGCTTATTAAAGAACAAAAGTTCAAGAATGATGGGGAAGAGGAACAAGCACTCAGAGTCATCCATGATGAAGGATACAACTCAAGCGGACATGAATGGACATCGTATCGAGGAGGTCGAGATAGAGGTCGAGGTAGAGGAAGAGGAAGAGGTAGACAATCCTATGATAAAGCCACAATTAAATGTTCAAAATGTCAAGTTGTTGGGCACTTTCAACACGAATGTCCAGAATGGGAAAAGACGGCTAATTATGTGGAGTTTGATTAGTCTGAAGAAGCTTAGTATTGCTCATGGCATGTGGGTAAATAAACGGAGGTAACTACAATAATTTATGGTTTCTCGATTCTAGTTGTAGTAACCATATGTGTGGTGATCGTTAATTATTTTGTGATTTTGATAAAAGTTTCACACAAAGTGCAAGACTTGGAAATAATAGTAGGATAAATGTGGTTGGAAAAGGAAATGTAAGACTATTGCTGAAAGACACTAGCTATGTTGGCACTGATGTGTTTTATGTGTCTGAGTTTAAAAAATCATTTGATTAGTATTGGTCAATTACAAGAGAAAGGGTTGAGTGTTTTATTTAAATCAAATCATGATTATTCAAGCAAACATGGCAACAAATAGAATGTTCTTACTGGTGTCTGAAACTTCAGATAAACATGTAAAGTCAGGGTTTGTCTACAAACATCAATTGAAGACATAACTGAACTTTGGCATAAGAGGTATGGTCATCTCGGTTATAATGGCCACAAAATGCTTCAACAAAAGGGAGGGTTGCCTACAATTAACAAAAGCAAATGTGTGTGTACTGATTTTTTGAACGGAAAGCAACACTGTGATTCCTTTGTAAAGAAGAGTATGTGGAGAGGCATCTCAGAAACTCGAACTCGTTCATGTTGATATATGTGGACCAGTCACCCCCACATCGAACCGCCCGAAAAGGTTCTCATCTATTTTATTGATGATTACACTAGAAAGTCGTGGGTGAATTTTCTGAAAAAATAAGTCAAATGCATTCTCGGTCTTATTTTAAGTTATTTAAGAGTCATGTAGATAAAGAAAGCGGTCTGCCTATTAAGTGTTTAAGAGCAGACCGCGGTGGGGAGTTCACTTCGGATGAGTTTAATGATTTTTGCATAGAAAGGGACTCAGAGGCAATTAACTACGACATTTATGCCCCAGCAAAACGACGTTGCCGAAAGGAAAAATCGAACAGTGATGAATATGGTTAGGAGTATTTTATTTGAGAAAGGTGTTCCAAAGTCTTTTTGGCCCGAGGCTGTCCATTGGAGTTTCTATATATTAAATAGATTTCCTACTTTATCCGTAAAAAACAGGACAGCAAAAGAGGCATGGAGTGGATTAAAACTTTTTGTATCCCATATTAGAGTGTTCGGAATTATTGATCATCCACATATTCCAGATGCACGTAGAACTAAATTGGAAGATAAGCGCCGGAGTTGTGTTCTTATGCGAGTAAGGTGAACAATCTAAGGCTTACCGTCTTTATGATCCAATTGGAAAAAGGGTAATAGTAAGCCAAGATGTCATTTTTGAAGAAGACAAGAATTGGAATTGGGATCAAAGCTATGAAAAAGATATTGCTCTTGATTTGGAGTAGGAAGATGATGAAGAGATATATGAATCATAGAGCAATCATTCAGAAGAAGGTAATGATGATGTAGTTGAAGATAATGATGATGTAGGCATCTAAAATAATGAAGTTACAGGTGTGGAGAATCATGATGCAAAAAGAGCACCGACATGGATGCAAGATTGTGCTTCTGGAGAAGGTCTCTCGGATGAAGACGAAGTGGCTAATTTGACCCTGGCCCTTTCTGTTGAAACAGACCCAATGAGCTATGAGAAAGCAACAACTGATGCTGAATGGAGAAAAGCCATGGATTCAGAGATAAAAGCAGTTGAAAAAAACAATACATGGTACCTGACTGAGCTACCAGAAGGTGTAGAGAAAATTGGGGTTAAATGGGTCTACCAGACAAAGATCAACGAGAGTGGTGAAATAGAGAAGTACAAAGCTCGTTTGGTTGCTAAGGGGTATACACAAGAGTATGGGGTTGACTATGAAGAGGTATATGCGCTAGTGTCACGTATGGACACCGTTCACATGATTCTTGCCTTAGCTGCACAAAGAGGCTGGTATGTGTATCAACTTGACATTAAATCAGCTTTTCTCCATGGTAACTTGAAACAAGATGTTTATGTTGATCAACCAAAAGGCTATGAAGTGAAAAATGAAGCACACAAAGCTTACAACCTCAATAAAGCTTTGTTTGGACTCAAGCAGGCACCAAGAGCTTGGTTTAGTCGCATTGAAGCTTACTTTGCAAAAGAAGGTTCTGAGAAATGTGACAATGAACAAGCACTCTTCGCTAAGACGAGAAAACATGGTAAACTTTTGGTTATTAGCCTATATGTAGTTGATTTAATCTACGCTAGAGATGATTAGGATATGGTTGCCACGTTTAAGAAGTCAATGATGAATGAATAATTCGACATGACCGACCTTGGTAAAATGAGATATTTTCTTGGGATTGAAGTCTCACAACTTAATGAAGGAATTTTTGTCAATCAAAGAAAATACGTATTGGAGATATTGAAGAAGTTTGAGATGGAGCATTGCATTCCGATTCAAAATCCGACTGTCCCATGTTCAAAGGTTTGTCGAGATGAAAATGGAAATAGGGTGGATTAAACTTAATACATGAAACTTGTGGGTAGTATGTTGTATATCACAACCACCAGACTAGATATTATGTATTTAGTGAGCTTGGTCAGTAGATATATGTCAAGACCTATAGAGCTTCATCTAATGGTTGCCAAAAGAATCCTATGTTATCTTAAAGGAACTTCGGGATTTGGAATTTTTATAAGAATGAAAGGAATAAAGAGCTTATTGGATTCATTGATAGTAACTGTGTTGGTGATTTGGATAATAGAAAAAGCACGTCGGGTTATGCGTTTATCTTGAGTTCAACTGCTGTAGCATGGTCCTCCTTAAAGCTGCCTATTGTTACTTTGAGTTCAACTGAAGAAGAGTATGTGGCTGTTGTTGCATGTTCAACTCAAGTAATATGGATGAGAAGGGTGCTGAAGAAGCTTGAGTATAAAGGAAGCAGAATCACTCTTATTTTATGTGATAATAGCTCAGCAATTAAGCTAGCTAAGAATCCTGTATTCCATGGTAAAAGTAAGAATATAGATGTGCGGTTTCACTTTCTACGTAATCTAGTAAGTGATGGAGTCATGGATTTGAAATACTGTCGTACGGAGGATCAAGTAACCAATGTGTTTACAAGCCATTGAAATTGGAGTCCTTTTAGAGGTTGAGAGAGCAGCTAGGAGTTTGTGTAGCACCTGAAATAAACTAATTTAGTTTAGGGGAAGAAATGAAGCAGTTATCAACTGAATTATAATAAGTTTCCTATTATTAAGGCATCTGTTAGTCGGTTAGTTTAAGTCTTTCTATTATTTAAGCAATTACTTGTATTTTGACTAAGTTCTAGGTTGTTACCACGTTTGTAATCGTGGCTACGTTTTAGGTTATGAAGGCTATATAAAAGCCTTGAAAGAATATGTAAGTATATATTCTTTTATATTGCTGTCCTTATTATGGAGATATTGATATTATTGTATAGAAGATAATGTTGTTACTAGAGATAGAAGATACTATAATATTATAAGTATAGTATATAAGATGTGTTGTATGGTAATTGAGTTTAATAGGAAAATCAGAGAATTATTCTTTCTCACAAACACTAGAATTTGTCAAGGTATAAGAGCTTAATTAAGTGATCCAGACAATTAAAAAAAATCTCGAAACCAAACAAATTCACCATGGTTGGTGAAGACTAACCAAAGGAGAGCGAAAACGGTCCAAAGACCATTCCAACAACGTCGCCTTTCACGGACGTTTGGGACCTCGTTCCATTGCTAGAAGGAAAGAAACCTATTGGTTGCAAATGATTATTTAAGACCAAAAAGGATTCGAATGGTAATGTAGCAAGGTATAAGGCACGTCTCGTTGCCAAGGGCTACACTCAAAAGGAAGGCATTGATTATAAGGATATCTTTTCGCCAGTTTCATCAAAAGTCTCCTTTAGAATTATAATGGCAATTGTGGCATATTTTGATCTTGAGCTACATCAAATAGATGTTAAGACAACGTTTATCAATGGTGACATTGAAGAAACTATTTATATACAGCAACCAGATGACTTTGTTTCAGACGATTCAAAGAACATGGTCTCCAAATTAAAGAAATCCATTTATGGGCTTAAGCAAGCTTCTCGTCAGTGGTACTTCAAATTTCATCAAATAGTCACGTCTTATGGATTTGAGACAAATTTGGTTGATGATTGCGTATACCACAAGTTCAGTGGGAGTAAGCAGATATTTTTGGTTTTGTATGTCGACGACATATTGCTTGCCAGTAACGATATAGGTTTTTTGCACGAAACCAAGAGATTTCTTTCACAGAGTTTCGAAATGAAAGATATTGGGATCGCCTCTTCTGTGTTAGGAATTCAGATGTGTCGAGATCGTGCCCAATTAAGGCACTCTTGGTTTGTCACAAAAGAGCTATATCAAGACAGTTTTGAGAAGATTTGGCATGTTTGACTGCAAACCTTACCCCTGTGACTAAAGGAGACAAGTTCAGTCTTGATCAATGCCCAAAGAATGATTTTGAGATTAAGGAAATGCATATAATTCCATATGCTTCGGCAGTTGGAAGTCTGATGTATGCACAGGTTTGTACGCGACCTGACATTGCGTTCATAGTTGGGATGTTAGGCAGACATCTTAGCAATCCAGGGATGGATCACTAGAAAGCAGTCAAGAGGGTTATGCGATACCTCAAAGGAACAAAACATTACATGCTCACTTACAAGAGGTCAGATCAGCTTGAGGTCATTGGGTATTCTGACTCTGATTTGGGGGGATGCCTAGACAGCTTGAGATCCACATCAGGATACCTTTTCATAATGACCGGAGGAGCTGTGTCTTGGAAAAGTGTCAAGCAATCACTTATATCTACTTCCACCATGGACGCAGAATACATAGCTTGTTATGAGGCATCTAATCAGGCACTGTGGTTGAAGAATTTTGTCACGGATTTGCGCATAGTGAATGGCATGGATAGGCCACTTCGGATGTTGTGTGACAACAAATCCGCAGTGTTGCATATAAACAACAATAAAAGCTCGACACAATCAAAACATATTGATACCAAGTTTCAAGCTTTGAAGGAAATAGTGTAGAGTGGTCATCAATTGTCTTTACAGCATATTGGAACAAACTCAATGATTGCGGATCCGCTTACTAAGGGCCTACCACCCAAAGTATTTCTGGGGCATACTGCTCGTATGGGAGTTATACCACATTAGAATATACAGTTTCAGTGGGAGTTTGTATTCTTTTCATTGCTTGTATGACAATTTTATTTGGTTAAGGATATGCATGCAATAAAATTTTCAATTTTTCAGATTTTCTCTGCTTCTTGCTTATGTTGTTGACCTCAATTAAGAGGACCAGTTGAAAATATGCATATTTGGATCATATTCGATTGATGTTTCCATGCTACACTCCTATACTAGATTCATGTCGTTAGTCATGTTTGCATATGTGATCATTGATGGGTCCTGTTACGACAAACTGTGGCAAATGATGCTTTGGTTCTATGTACATATGATTAATGGACCGAATTGTATGAGACAGTTAGAATGTTTGATAGCACTATTGAGCTCATAAGCTTATAATGAATAAATTACGGTGTCACAGATATATTAGTAAATGATCCAAGTGGGAGATTGTAAGAATTATGGGTCTACAATATACGTTGACAATATTATTTGGACCTACTTTATTTATTGGCTGTCACTTAATTAAGTTGAGCCCAAATATGTGATCCGTCATAATAATAATAACACAGGCTTCTTTAAGTCTCATATAGTATAGGCCGGATACTATAATAGTGTAAAGACACATTAGGGCTTTAAGTGATACATGATGGGCGTATCTACTAAAGCGGCTAATATAGGTGACTAGGGTTTTCATACCCCTCCCTAAATATAGTCAGGGTTATGGTCCCTGACAGCACACTCTAACCTAAACTCTTATACATCTCATCAGTAGAGAGAACCCTAAAGGCGAGTGTAATTGTTAGAAGGCTATAATCAGGAGACTCACGTTCAACCTCTCTTCTTCAATAGAGTCAGGTACGCTTCCGCTATTCGGTATACCAATTAATTTAGTATGAAATTTTCAGTATTTAGTCGGATTAAATCTAACAATTCCTCCTTGCTCATCTACAAAGATTATTTTTCCACCCCCAATTGCTTCGCACCCCATGCCCTTCTCATCGTCTTCCTTCTTCCACCTTCAACTGTTATTTTCAGTCGACTTCCAATTCAGTAATTTAAATAAATTTGATTTTGATGTTCTCCAAACTCCAATTTGTGCTGATGGGTTTCATAAATTTTATTTCTCTTTTTATTATTATTATTTTATGGTTGATTTAATCACTTAATTAGACTTCATTTTTAATCTTTGTTCCCCAGTTCAAATACACATCTTCATTTTTTGATCATTTGATAACGTTGTTGCTAGTTGAAGGTGAAGGAAAACAGAATATTAAGAAGTGAGGGCAATACTCAGTAGAGATAAGATTATAAGAAAGAATAAATAATAGAATACTCAAAAGGCAGGACCAACAAAGGAGAAATGTTTAATGCACGGAAAACTTTTTGGAAGTTTGTTCTTTTTAAAGAGTTAAAGATAAAGTATTCAAAATAAATATAAAATGAATACGGAGGAGTAGACATGTCAAACCTGGCGCGACTCGGATGATTTGACATAGCCTGACTCGAACCTAAATTGATGACCCCTATTTTGACTCGTAACTCGAATTGACATGTCCATTCCAAATGGACCCTGGTTTTATTGTTTCAAATGTGTCGATATCCTAAAAAAGTTGAAAGTAACAATCCCAAAAACGATTGCTTGACCCGATTTTTTAAATCTGAAAATAACCTGAACCGAACCTAACCTAACCTCAAATAAAAATCTCTCCTCTCTCTTCCTCAAACCTAACTAATCTATGCAAAAATATTATGCATTATCGAACGTAATACAAACATGGAAAATTAATTTAGAGTTCGTAAATTATCTCGTTAATTTCTTATTAGTACTTGAATTAAGGAATTTTTTCTAGTACTCCTTATGAATTTTTTGCAATTAGGATTGTAATTAGGGTTGTTGGAGGTCGGTAGGTGGGTAGATGGCCGGAGTAAGGCAGCCGTCGTAGGGAGAGGGACGGAGTAAGCAGTTGGGGTGGAGGTGGTGGTCGACAAGGTGGGTTACATAAGGGGATCCGACGAGAGGTCGGGTGTGGAATTAAGGTCGGGGACAAAGTGAGTTCGGTGGATCGGGGGTCACCGACTAGTGTATGGAATGATGTAAGTGGTTGTCGTCGACTACTAGGACGGTGGTGGACTAGCTGAGGTTGGAGGTTGGGGCCTTGGCCCTTGGGGGCCGTGCAAGGGTTGTGGGGGGAAGTTCTTCATTTTCTCTCAAATGAAATGAGTGAAGGTGTTAGGTGGGTAATGAAAGGGGTAAATACGGAAATTACGTGTACAACTTAGTAATTTTCCTGTATGAAATAGCACGTCCCAAACAAAGTACATAAAATATTATAATACAAATTATAGTATACAATCATTGTACCGTATAACAAACCTTAAAACTAGGAATTTGTAGTAAAAAGTTATCACTTTAGGTTATTTAGTGACCACTTTGGGTTAAATAGTAACTACTTTTTAATACGAAAACGTGGTAACTATTTATTTGAAAGTGATAACTAACGAACCTAAAATGATTACTTTTTACCATAAACTAGTCGTCATACTCGTGCACCGCACGGGTCTATATTGTTTTATGCCCTTTAAAATTCGTTGTGCCGTCTTTTTGCCTCATTGTCCAATAATTTTTTAATTATTTATAAAAAAATCGATTTCATGTATTTGTAACTTTATTTACATACTTTCACAATAATTCGTAATATCATAAGCAGTACATGGAGTAATGCAATATTCGACGTTAAAACGACAACTCAATAACTATGGGCTATTGGCGTGGATGCTAACCTTTTGTGTTTGTAAGAATGTAAGAGAATTATTATTGACGAAAATGAGATATAACGCTATAAGATGTAATGTATAATACCTAATAAATAGATTTTTTTCAACTTTTATTTGAGAACGTAATCTTCTTGAATTGTGGCTTTGTCCTTTTCTTTTCAAATTTTCGCCACTTTTACTGACTTTGTAGGCTTCTTAAGGTCGTGGATCGTTGACGTGGTAGAAGTAGTAAATGATACTCCATACATTGTTAGTTATATGTTGTCTTGGAGTTTTTTTTCGATGAGTATACATCTTCTGATAAGTCCATTATTTTTTTTTCAAGACTAATAAGGTGGAAATTGGGTATTTTGAGCGCAAACATTTTCACACGTAGCTATAATAAGCCTGCAAGATGAAGCTAAAAAATTTGCTAATAGGTGAAAATAGAGGTATATATTAGGAAGGGAAGATAAAGTCATGAAGCGCGTACGCTGGGAGCTGAAGAGCCTTTTCTCTCTTCTTTATTCTTTCTGAATTGATTTTTTTTCCAATCAAAGCATAACATGTGGCCTTATTAGAAGTTGGTACGAAGTATTAGATAAAAGTTGGATGAGGGTGGTTTGTTTGAGTTTTAATAGAGTACGGGGTTGTGCTTGTTTTATATACGGAGTATATCCCTTGTTATTCATGTTATTTTTCTTTTTTATCCTTATATTTTACTCTTATCACGAAGTTGTTTGTTTATACTTTGGTGCATGCATCATTTTACATAGATGTAGTGATTATGCAAGCAACTTTATTTTGTATTACAATTCGATACGAAAATACAAAAAAAAAATCCGCATACTAATTCGATGCACGGGTATGTGACCCGTGAAATTCACGGGTTTATCCGTTTGAAAATTCTGTGCACGGATTCTTGATAATCATGAGCAAGTCTTTCATTCATTGTACATGTTGGTTCAAAAATGCGTGCCGAACAATTTTGCATGCCTAAGCGGATAATAAACGCTTTGAATTTAGTTTCAATTTCAATATTTGGGTCCAAAATTTTAGGTCACCACCGATTATTATACACATCAATCTCACTAATTCAACCATGTCACTAAACTACAGAACTTATACATCGACCAATTCCAATGATATGTTCTTTATTTATTTTAACCTTAATATTTTTTTTTGTAAAAGTATCACTAAAAACATGGATTTACGCACGTCCCTTCAACAAATTGGACCTAGTTTTTAATACCGTGAAAATCATGGAGATATTCATTTTCACTTTTTTTTAATTTATGCTAACTCTATACTTTGTTTGTTAAATTACTATATTCACTTTCCCTATTTTCATATATGTATTTTGTTTTGGTGATTAAAATATATAATGTTCATTACCTTGAGATTCAAACAGTAAATGGAAAATACATCACCCAAATAAATTGTACTCTTTAAAATATTACTTTAAATTAACACTCAAAATATTGCAATTTTCTCTCAATCATTCTTTGTATATTACTTCCAATTTGAATATAATTAAAAGTTCACTCTGATAAGAAAAACAAAGAGTTTAATGTTATCTTGAAATGTGTCTATAAACATAATAATTTATATAAATATTATTAAAAATATAATATTATACTTGAAAAAAAAAATTATGGATTTAACATGCAGTCATTGGCTTCGCATAATTTCGGTAAATAAAATAAATCCCGAAGATAAAATTTCTAACTAAAATTAGAATCTACAAACAATAATGCAAATTCAAACGGATTATCATTTATTAAAAATTGGTGGTCATATTCATGAAGTAAAGCAATCGAAATGTGAATACAAACCCCCAAATGTCTTTTTATCATCTCTCCATGGCTTTATATATTTTTTTAAAGTTATACTATGATGTTCTTAATGTTATATTCAATATGAACTTTGATTAATCTTTAAGACGAAATAGATGAAAATATAATATATTATTTTTTTAGTTATAATAGAAAGTTCTTAATTCAAGATAATATAATGATTGATATTAACTTTAATTGATTATCAAGACAAAAAGAAGATGAAAGGGTAAACCAACCAAACTATTAAGTTATTTTGAGTGTTGTTTTTGGTCGTCGCCATTTCAGTCAGGTCGTCGGCGCTTTTTAATGTAAAAGACGATATTCCCCTTCCCTTAATTACATTCGTTAACTAATTTAATATAATTTTAGAAATAAAATTATGTTAATGAAACTCGTTAATGAAGCGGTTTTCAGTTTTTCAAACCGTTTCGTTATTACGTTATTGTCTTGTTCTTATTATATATCCACTCACCATATTTAATTTTATTTTCTCTCACTTAAAAAAATCGTCTTTTCTTTAGAGAAACCCGACTTTTCTAGAAACTAGCTCGTCGGCGCTTTTTAATGTGAAAAAACAACAACGTCCTTCCTTAATTACATTCAATAACTTTGTTAATGAAATTAAAAAGTTTAATCGTGTTAAAGAAACTCGATAATGAAACGGTTTTTTTAAAACCGTCATTTTATTATGTTACGGATTATCCCCTATTCACTAAAACAAAATCAAGGGGCAATATAGTCTTTTCAACTTTCCTGCCAAAATTCTACTCCTTCATTACCTCAATTGGGCTTGACAAATAAGCTTTTGTCCAAATTCATTACAAGCCCAATTGTTAATTGTTTATCCATACAAAATAACCAAAATCTTTATTATCTCTATCAATTCTACCTATCAAATATTAAAAAAAAAAAAAAATTAACATAATAAATAAAAATATATTCCATACTTTTTAATATACATGTCAAATGGCTCGAATCGGTTACGTCATACGTGATGAGAGAATTACCTGTCAGATCAAATAAATGTCATTGGTCGGGTTAAGGTCAGAGTACTGCGCATATATAATTTTCGACGCTCTACATTTTATCAATTAAAAATACTAGATTTTTAATATAATCGTATTTAATATCACTAAAGTTATTAAATTAAATAATTACCGAATTTTATAAGTAATTTTTTTTTTGAATATCACTAAAGTTATTAAAAACACTATATTATTCAATAACTATTTTATCATTAAATGCAATAAAATTTATCTAGAATTATTATTTATTTATTATTTTTGTAATTTAAAATATTAAAGTTAAGTTTTTTATTATTATTTTAAATATAATATATGATCATTTTAATGACACGTCATGTATAATCCAGGTCGGGTTTTGTCGAAACATTTTTGATTCAAGCCAAACGGATCACGGGTCAAATTTTAGGGTCCTACTCTTGAATTTAAAATAATGGATCAAGTTTACGAGGGTCGAGTCAAATTTTGACGGATCTATAAATTTAAAAATACACTTCTAATCATAATCCTTAAAATTTAGAAACAAATTGTCTTCCTTAAAATATTCTATATTAAACGCTAAAATTACAAAGTTTTGTTTAGTTTTTTTCTAATATAGGTACGATAATTAATAAACATAACAATGATAGTAAGGTTGAATGTGATCTAAAATTAAAAATATTTTTTCATAATTAAAAAAATATTGTATTTATTATATGAGTGACCGCGTTACTAATTTTATACTTATTTCATCCAAATAGATTATTTATTATATATAGAAACACAAGGTAGTGACTAATTTAATACTCATTCTATCATAATAAAATGTTACTCTATACAGAAAAAAGATAATGAGAAAATAATTGTTTTTATTATGCTTAAAAACAAAAAGTGAAGGTAAATTTCTTTAAAAAAACAGAAACGTGAACGGTCGACTAAAACACTAAAAAAAAAGGGTAAGTTATTGACTCAAAAGAAGGGAATATAATTAATTTTGTAAGTCACTAACCTATTTATATAAACAAATCATTTTAAAAACCGTGCGTAGGCACGGGTTTTGTACTAGTCTATATATTATATTAAAAGGAAAACAAAGCATTCTCCATACTCCATTTCCCCAAGTCTCAAAGCTAAAGCAAGCCACGTGTCGCGATACTATTGGATGGAAGATGAAAAGGTATGAAATGGAAGATGAAAATGAGGAAGAAGTTATGGAGGAAGTTATGAAGTGGAAGATGAAAAGGTAGGAGTTATTAAGTGGAAGATGAAAAAGAGGGAGTTATGAAGAAGAGCTAAAGCAAGCCACATGTCGCGATACTATTGGATGGAAGATGAAAATGTATGAAGCTAAAGCAAGCCACGTGTCACGATACTATTGGATGGAAGATGAAAAGGTATGAAGTGTAAGATGAAAATGAGGAAGGAGTTATGGAGGAAATTATGAAGTGGAAGATGAAAAGGTAGGAGTTATTAAGTGGAAGATGAAAAGGAGGGAGTTATGAAGAAGAGGAAAAGGTATGAAGTGGAAGATAAAAAGGAGGAAGGAGTTATGGTTGAAAGCTTAACACTTATAATTCACCACCTATATCAATGGATGCTTCCCTTCCCATTACACCATCCAAGTGTTTCCTGCAACGAGCATGATCAATTCCCACCCTATTACCGTTGAGAAATTAAATCGCATGCATGATCCGAAGATGTGTAGTCGTCGAGACAAGAATCCAAAACAACCTTCACCCACCTACGTTCTATTTGATACGTCTTCCACATCAACGATACTCGGGTGTAGTAGTAAACGTGACTTTATGGGGTGATGCGTCCGACTACATTACAGAGGAAATTAGCCGACAAAATGGACATAACATGGTCGTAGTCATCACATCTGTAAGGGTCATAAATTATGAAGGTAATAAACTTTTCTTTATCAACTTTTATCGTTCATCTCTTTGAATATATGTAAATTTACATGCTCAAGTTTGTCACATATGATTTCTCCGCATTCCGTCTTAACACTAAATAGTACTTCTCCATTCGTCTCGATGGTTTATAACCCCGTGGTTTAGTACAACTATACAAAGTCGAACGGACATAGGTAGGCTCCTCCTGTTAAGTTACAAACCTTTGCACGTGGAATTTTTCTCAAGTGGGACTACCAAATACTTACTCCCTAACAAAAAAAATATAGTAATTGAAGGAACCGTACCATTATTACATTGGCTCAATTAAGATTATTCTTCCTGATACACAAGGTTAGGCAATTAGTTAGGTCTGACTGTCTTGCTAATTATTAACAAATCTTTAGTTGGGTTGAGTTATATTCATTTAATTTCAATTACTCGCTTAAAGTTGGAATTTGGCTTACTTCAGTAGTATCTACTGTATCTCACTTCTCACCTCACCAGTATGACAGTATGAATGATGAATCTCTTGATTTTGACTAAAGATAGTTAAGCATTTGTAACTGCAATTTTGGAGCTTAATTGAAACATCAGATGGCTATATACGCTAACGACTTTTCTAACATGTTTCTACTGGACACACGTTAATATACTAATTTATATCTATATATTATATTAAATAGAAAACAAAGCATTCTCCATGCTCTATACAACCAATAATCAATTCTAAGGTAACACACTTGGCATGATGTGATTGGGTAGAAATTGAAAAGGAGAGAGTTGAATACATAATCAATGCCAAAGTCGGTTATTATTAGTTAGAACCCTTCAACTTATTCCTCATTGATTATGTAGAATCCAAAGTGAAGAACCCATCAACTTCTTCCTCATTAGAACCCTTCAACTTCTTCCTCATTGATTAGGTAGAATCCAAAGTGAAGAACTCATCAACTTTTTCATCATCCTTCAACTTCTTCCTCATTGATTAGGTAGAATCCAAAGTGAAGAACCTATCAACTTCTTCCTCATTGATTATGTAGAATCCAAAGTAAACCAATAAGTTTCAACCACCTCCCATCCTCTTCATCTTCCTCCCTTATAATCCACCACCTATAACAATGGGTGCTTGCCTTTCCCATTACACCATCCAAGTGTACAACAAAATCGAGCTAATTCCCGCCGCCAAACATGCATCGTCTTACTGTTGTTGTTGGATGCAGATGACCCCGATTTTTTCCACCGCCCAGACTAACTCGGTATGTGCGTGGCTATCAATTCGTTCCTGCTTCATTGGGTTCATGCTTGCATTAGACTCATCTTAATGCTACTCATTATTAGTAGGAGTCAATCGATACAACCCCATTCTAACATAATTGACATAGTATTGTTATTGTAATAACAAGTTGATCGATGAGTTGATGTAGTATCATATCAACACGTCGATCATATATTTAGAGGCATCTCTACACCAATCATAATCTAATACACAACTAATAATGGAAAATAATAGAAGAACACTATCTAACACACACAACAACAAATGTGAAACATCAAAATTAGAAACAAGCACAACAAAGGGTAAGAGCAATAATAGATTGTTATGTGTGTTGGACTTTGTTTCCAGCTTGCTATATAGTGGTACTATGTATTAAAGCGCTAAAATTGTTATCCCATGTATATGTCACCTTTTGTCTATGATATAATACCTCACATTTTTCCAAAAAAAAAAGGGCAAGAGCAACAAACTCAACAATGTAGACGAGAGAAAACAAAGTAGAAACTAGCACAAGATCGAACAATAAAAATACGATATCTCACTATTTGTATAATTTCACGTACAAAAAAAAATCACGTACAAAAGTTGAGAAAGAAAAAAATATAAAATAGGAGAAAAGAAAAATGTAGAGAGAGGGGGGATGTTAGAGCACTATCTTATCTATTTATTAATTTATTAAAATTCAAACAAACCATCATCATCCATCATTTATCTAAGGGCAATAGCAGCAATAGTTGTAGTTCCATACACCATATATTCATTGTCATGAAGGTAAATCTAACCATGTTTGAAACTTTCTATTTCACCGATCAATGGTAAAAGTTTCATATATTTATTGTGGATCCCCTTTTTTCTCTCAATTTACATGTATGAAATCGATTCCATACTTTAGAAACCGATTTCATATTTCATATGAGGAACTTTATTCTCTAACTCAATGACATGAAACTCCTTATATGTTATCATTGTATTGCCCTAATACTATCTTATACTCCCTTTGTTCATAATCTTTTGCCCCATTTCATCATTATTTGTAAGAGTATTTTAATGAAACGGGGCAAAAGATAGTGAAAGGAGGAAGTAATAAAGTCATGTGTTCTGCTCTGTTTAGGCCAAGCAACTAAACCAACCGACAAATAAAAGTAAGAAACGAGGGAGTCTGTTAAAAAACAAAGACAATCAATTAACAAAATTTTTAATTAAAAAAAAAACTCAATCAATTAAGAAAGAAGAGAGAAAAGAGGAAAAACTTATCAACTCCATCTTGCTTCATCATCCTCTTCCATTCATCTTCCCCTTCCATAGTTCATAATTGTATTATCACCTACAACAATGGATACAAAAGTTAGTATAGAGCATGAACCTCAATATGTCACCCAAGTGTACAACCAAAGCGACCCGATTAGACCTACAACCAAACCTCAATATGAACCTCAGTGTACCACCCAAATAGATTTAGAGTTTCGCGGTAAACACACCAATTAAAAAGGAGAAGAGAAGGCTAGACAAGAAGTAAGCGAACAATTATTATGTACATCAACTACGAGCACTTCATAATACATTGCTTATATTTTAAGAACAAAACTAACACACCCAATGTGTTATAAGTCTGAAGGGGTAGTAAAAGAAGTATCCGTAACAATAGAAACCATAGAAGAAAAGAGGCCAATATTAGATTTGAAAATCTCAACTAAAGACGCGAGAAAAAACTAAGAAAGATCAAAGTCATAATTCAAGAGGATTACGTTCTCCAATAAAAGTTAAAAAATGAATTATTAGTTATGCATTACATCTTATAGCGTTATATCTCATTTTCGTCAATAATCACTTGCTTAAGTTTTTACAAACACACTTTCAGTCTAATTCACCCTGCTACACTTGCGGTGACATGTTTGATGTATGTTTCGACACTTTTACTCCCCTTTTTTCCACCATTCATTTAACATACATGTCATATATATTTCTGTAACTTGAATCGTTCAATTTTTCTAACCTCCCTCTTATTCAGAATTTAGGAATGTCTGTGGAAGTAACTAAAATTACAAAGACATGAAATCAAAACAAAAAATGTATAAATTAATAATAAAATAAATATTGGACAATGAAGCAAAAAAACAGAATTGCGATTTACAAAGGCCATAAAACAATATATTCCCGTGCGGTGCACGGGTATGGCGACTAGTGTTATATTATATATCCTCCCCCACCCACAACAACACTAATATTATTAATAATATTAAAATTGTACTAATAGGAGATTTTAGGAGGTTTTAGAATCAAATATAGATAATATTTTAGTAAAGTTCATCAACAATGTTCAATTGGTTTAGTGGTAAAGAGGCTCATTTGTTCGAGAGGTAGTGGGTTTGAGCCTTGGTAATTATATATTTTTGTAATTTTTGCATCTGGGCCTGTTTTCCGACGCCCAGCGAGCCCCATAGGCGCCCAATACCGACACCCAGCGGTCCCCATAGGCGTCAGTTTTGGATGTCCGGCATGTTTTTCGTGTCCTTTTTTAATAATTTTTCGTACGGAAATCAACGATAGGGACGTATAAAATTGAATACATCAAACTGTAACAACTAAAATCGAATACTTCATTGATTACTTAAGTACATACTAGCTACGAGGAGATTAAACTATCAACCTAATCACAATTATAATGAAACTAATCGACCTAAATAAAATCATTTACAAAATATAAAGATTCCCGAGCTTTATTGAGACACGTGTCTCAAAAACTGTCAAAAATTATCAAAACCGTAAACTTAAAGTAGTCGGGAAATATTAATTAGATTAATTAAGTAAAATAATTAATATTATTAATCATAATTAAAGAAGGGCAAAAGAGTAAAATCACGTATAAAGCGCCGACGACCTACCTGAAATGCCGATGACCAAATGTAGTAGGGTTATTTTTTTAGAAAACTATTAAGCTTTCTTAAAAACAATAAATTTATATTTTAAGTGAAATATCAAGTTTTGTTTGCTCCAAATAAGAGTAAATTCAAAATTACTCCCTTTTAAGATACCGATTTTAAAATTTACTCCCTTTTGAAATTTTTGTTAAAAACAACTCCCAAAATCTATCAAAAGTTCAAAAATTGCTCCAAAATATAATTTTAGGTCGAAAATGCCCCTAACTTTTTTATGCCATATTACTTCACATTACCCTTTAGCTAAGGGCATTTTCGTCCTAAAAATAAGTTTGGGAGCAAATTTTGAACTTTTGATAGATTTTGGGAGTTATTTTTAACAAAAATTTCAAAGAGGAGTAAATTTTAAAATTGATATCTTAAAAAGGGAGTAATTTTTTATTTACTCTCCAAATAATTGATAGTCACAGTCAAAATATTGAAACTTTTTTCAATCATATTTTGTAAAATACTACAACTTTAAATATAAATAAAAGTTCACCTTTATCAACAAAAAATCAATTTGATTTAAAGTTAAATGTAAAATTTATTTATAAAATCAATCAATATAAAGATAAATAAAAATATAATATTATACTTGAAAAAGGAGAAATTGCAGACTTACTACTGGCTTCGCATAAATTCTCTAAAGAAAATGCAAAGATAAAATTAGAACTAAATTAGAATCAATAAACGACAATGCAAATCGATATCTTACATAACTGAAGGTAATGTCTAAAAAATAAAGTGAATGAAATGTAAATACGAAGTCCTCAATTTTTTTTATCTCTTCGTTGCTTTATATATTTTTTTGGTAAGTATTTATATTAAATTTGATTGATCGATCGTTATGATGGAAGTGGATTAAATGGTGATACAACGAAATCATCAAAATTTATTTTTAGAAAAAATATTAAGCTTTCTCAAGAATAATAAATTATGCTTTAAGTGAAATATTAAGTTTTGTTTGTCATTTCTTACTATTTTTTTTATTTATTGATGATTTACCTTTAAAATCAAATATTAAATACACCAAAATAATTATCATTATTAGTATGTTACTTTGATTAACACTCAAAATATTGCAACCTTTTCTCAATCATGCATATTTTGTAAATTACTTAAACTTTGAACATAAATAAAAGTTCATTCTTATGAACAGAAAACCCATGGGATTTAAAGGTACTCGAAATTTATCTATAAAATAATCAATATAAAGATCTACTGAAATAAGATTACTATACCTGAAAAAATGAGAAGTTGCAGACTTGATTATTTGTTTCGCACAATATCTCTAACCAAAAACAAATGCAAAAGATAAAAATAGAAATAAAAATAAAATCAACAAACAACAATGCAAATTCATTTCTTACAAACTTGAAATGAGTATACATAAAATAAAGCGATTGAAATGTGTATAAGATTTCACAAAATATATTTACATTTTACCAAAAAAAAAAATTCACAAAATAAAAATGGTTTTTCTCATCTCTCCATTATATTACTTATAGAGGTATAATATGAAGTTCTTAATAATAAATAATAATAGGGAAAATTGATATTTTATACCTAGGATAACATTGTTTTTTCAAATTTTATACCTTAGATAACTTTTTATCAAAACTTATACCTACTTGTCCTAATTATCTCATAATCTATACCTTTAGTCAAATTTCATCAAAATAATAATGGAACCGTGTCCTTTAATGTTTACATTACAATAATTATTTTTTTCATTCCCATAATACCCTTCATCACCATTAATCAATTAAGCACATCAATCTTCATCTTCATCTTGAGAAATTTTTCTTCCTCTCTCTCTCTCTCTCTCCATCTCATTTTGCCAGAATTTTTACGCTCTTCCAAATTACGACAATAAACTTCATCTTCCTGGTCTGGTGTTTTACTATTAGTGATTTTCGAATTTATTGGGTGTATATCAATTTGTTATTAACGGTGATATTAGAATTTATATTCATATTTTCGGGTCAACATAATGAAATAATTGTCCCATTATGCATGTTGGAAAGCAATCACAATTTATATTGTACAAACTCTAAATTGACCATGCATTTCAATTGAGATCCATAGATAAGCTGAGAGTTGCCATGCTTGAGGATTGATTCCGGGTTGACCCGAATTCGGGAAGTCTAAAGAGTGGTTGACGATTGTTGTTGGGTTCAATGTTGCTGGGTTTGAGCAACGATTTCCAGATTTCAGAAGCCAGGATTGATTCGGGAAATTGAAAACTGGGTTTTGGAAGGAAGGTATATTTGGGAATTGGGTAAATTTTAATTCGAATTTAAAGGTGGAAAAGGTGAAGAATTTGGGGGAATTGTGGTAGGAAATTTGGGAAAAAAAGGGGAATTAGGGTTTGTTGAAATACGGTTGACTCGCGGTTTACTGGGTAGCAGTTTTTTTATCTTGGTAAAATTGTATGATTTAATTTTCAGAAATGGAGGTGAGCTGTCAATTTTTGATGTCTAAGGCAATCTAGAGACCAATTCTTCCGAGAACAATTCAGTGAAAATCAATTCTAGGTAAAAATAGAATTGAGTGAAATCGATTTAGAGTTAGCATGATTTTGGGGAAACTTGATTTAGGGATTGCATTTTGGGGGAAATCAGTAATGACAGTTTACTGTCCTAATATACAATATAAAGGGGTAAATAGGTCAATCTACGTCATCCGATTAGTGTTTTTGATGGAATTTGCTTAAAGGTATAGATTATGATATAATTAGAAGAAGGTATAAGTTTTGATAAAAAATTATCTAAGGTATAAAGTTTGAAAAACAATGTTATCCTAGGTATAAAATATCAATTTTCCCATAATATAATTAATAATATTAAATTTGATTGAACATTAATACCAAAGTAGATGAAAAGATGTAACATCTAAATAATTATGTACTCCGTATTTTTTTTATATGTCAAATAATAACTTCTTTCTTTTCATCTTCCACTTAACTCTCTCTCCTTTTCATCTTTCACCCAATCATAACTCTCTTCTTTTCATCTTCCACTTAATTCACCCTCCTTTTCATGTTCATCTTCCACTTAACTTGATTGCTTAACATTGGATTCTACATTATTAATGAGGACATCTAAACTCTATCCATTTCATCTTCCACTTAACTCTCCCTTCTTTTCATCTTCCACTCAAGCATAACTCCCTCCTTTTCATCTCCCATAATCATTGTTGCTTTATGCCATGTGGGTTGCTTAAGCATTGAGATTTGGGGAGATGGAGCATGGATGATGCTTTGTTCTCTATTTAATATAATATATAGATTGCAAATTAGTACTACTGTCGCATCGGTATAACGGTTGTACACACTAATTACTAGTCATTGTACGTCACACAGGTGTTAAAGAAAGGGTCACTAAAGTTCGGATAAAAAAATACTACTCCCTCCTACTGAGAGTATTCTTCCAATATTATTTTTGGTAATTAAGAAAAGTGTGTAAAAAAAGAGTAGGTCTACTCAGAGACGGTCTCTCATTAAATTTGAGATACCAATTACAAATAGAGGTAACAATGGTACCAATTTGATAACAGTAGTTACGTTTAATATAAAAGAGTATATACAAATATAAAAAAGGTACGGTTATTTTAAAAACAAGTACAAAACAAAATGTCATTTAGAGTTACATCTATTAATAAAATAGGTATGAATAAGACATAAAATGATACTGAAAAGTGGTATCTCAATGAGTTATTGAGAGACCGTCTCTTCCTAAATTTTGTGAATAAAGAATTGAAAAAAGAATAAAAATGATTAAAAGTGTTGAAAATAAATATTGAAAGAGAAAGTTTGAGAGTAAGTGTGTTGTCATTCTCATTCATCAGATCATGTATTTATACTACATATATACTGTATACATAGTTGGTGTTTGGAAGGAATTTCTTCCATAACTACTGTTCTGGACATGGGAGGAATTCCTTCCATAACTACTATTTAAGATATGGGTGGTGGGATGTTCTACAGAGGAAACTGTGGGCTGATATTTTCACACTGATGTTGTTCAACACTCCCCCTTAAAAATATCACCCATATGGATCGCAGTGTTGGATGATGTTGCCTCATTAAAAACCTTGTCAGTAAAACCCTGTGGGATAAAACCCGACGAAGGAAAAAAGAGTGCAGCATATCTAATACCCCCCCTTAATTCAACATTTGTCCTTCAATCGGCACATTCCGATCTGGCGAACAAGTTTTTGGAATTGCTTTGATGGCAATGATTTTGTTAATAAATCTGCTAAATTTTCGTCTAAACGAATTTATTGGATGTTAACTACGCCTTGTTCTTGCAGATCATGTGCGAAGAAGAACTTTGGTACTATGTGTTTAGTCCTATCTTCTTTGATATAGCCTCCTTTCACTTGGGCAATGCATGCAGTATTGTCTTCATATATTGTGGTTGGTTGATCACTTGTCTTAATTTCACATTCGTCTTCGATGTGTTGTATCATGGACCTCAACCATACACATTCCCTAGAAGCCTCGTAGAGTGCAATCAGTTCTGCTTGATTTGATGATGTTGCAGTCAAAGTTTGCTTTGTTGACTTCCAGAAAATGGTCGTGCCACCATATGTGAAAACATACCTCGTTTGTGATTTTGCCTTGTGTGGGTCTGATAAGTATCCAGCATCTGCATATCCAATCAATGTAGCATCCTTCCTTCTAGGGTAGAACAGACCCAAGTCCTGGGTTCCTTGAAGATATCTTAACAGATGTTTAACTCCATTCCAGTGCCTCTTAGTGGGTGATGCACTAAATCTTGCCAATAGGTTGACTGAAAAAGCTATGTCTGGTCGAGTGTTATTTGCCAAGTACATTAGCGCGCCTATTGCACTAAGATATGGTACCTCAGCTCCTAGGATATCTTCATTTTCTTCTCGTGGTCGAAAATCATCCTTTTCAATACTAAGAGTTCGAACGACCATTAGAGAACTTAGGGGGTGCGATCTAGCCATTCCAAATCTTTGTATAACTCTCTGCGTGTAATTCTCTTGATGGATAAGTATCCCGTCCTCGAGGTGTTCAATTTGCAGGCCGAGGCATAATTTTGTCAGTCCAAGATCTTTCATTTCGAATTCTTTCACTAGGTATTTTGTAGCAACTTCAAGCTCATCGGCCGTTCCGATGATATTTAAATCATCAACATATACCGCAATGATTGTAAAACCGGTGGTTGTTTTTCTAATGAAAACACATGGGGTGATGGGATCATTTTTGTAACCTTCTTTTGTAAGGTACTCTTTTAATCGATTATACCACATCCTTCCAGACTGTTTTAATCCATACAAGGATTTCTGAAGTTTTACACAAAACATCTCACGGGGCAGTTTAGGATTGTGATCCCTTGACATTGATACTCCCTCAGGAATTTTCATGTAGATATCAGTGTCAAGTGACCCATATAAATATGTCGTCACTACGTCCATAAGACGCATATGTAATCCTCTGGATACTGCGAGTCCGGTTAAGAATCTTAGGGTTGTTGCATCAACTACAGGCGAATATGTTTCTTCATAATCTATTCCCGGCTTCTGCGAGAAACCTTGTGCAACAAGTCTTGCTTTGTACCTTACAATTTCATTTTTCTCATTTCTTTTTCTAGTGAAAACCCACTTATGTCCTACAGGTTTTACATCCTTTGGTATTCGACTTACCGGGCCGAAAACTCCTCTTTTCTCAAAAGACTTTATTTCTGCCTTCATTGCTTCTTCCCATTTTGGCCAATCATGTCTTTTTCGACACTCGTTGACGGACTTTGGTTCAATATCGACTTTGTCGTTCATGATTTCTGTCGCTATTGAGTGAACAAATATCTCGTTTATATCGACATACATTCTGTCATACTCAATTCCTGTATAAACATAATTCAATGAGATTTCATATCATTTATATTCTCTGGTGTGGGTTCTTCTTGAGATTTCATATTTTGTTCATCTTCTTCTGTACCTTTACCAGGTACTTCCTTTGATTTTTTGGATTTTCTCGGCCTTAGGTCTTTTGAACCAGGTGGCCTCCCATGTTTCTTTCGTGTCGTAGATTGTTTGGCTATTGATTTCTACAAGGATGTTAATTCTGGCTGGAGCATTTACCGCAGGTATATGGGATTTTGTGATTCCCTTTGAGTTTGTGAATGCATCGGGTAATTGATTTGCAATATTATGCAAATGAATTATCTTTTGTACTTCTATATTACAAGAACCATTCCTTGGATCAGGATATGATATTAAATCTGCGTTCCATATGATTTCTGTAGGTCATTGGTCCACCTTCTTTTCTTCCCCTAAGACTGGGAATGTATTCTCGTCAAAATGACAATCTGCAAATTGTTCATTAAATAAATCTCCAGTTGTGGGTTCAAGGTATTTGATTATATACTTGGGGAGACAAAACCTACATATATTCTCAGTCTTCGATGTGGACCCATTTTGGTTCTCTGCGGTGGTGCAATCAGGACATATATTGAGCAGCCAAAAGTTCTTAAATGAGAAATATTTGGTGGTTGACCGCTTACTAGTTGTAAGGGAGAAAAATTGTGATACGCGGTTGGCCTTAACTTAGTTAAGGCTTCTGTGTGTAAAATGGCATGTCCCCATGCAGACGTTGGTAATTTGGATTTCATCAGTAAAGGTCTAGCAGTGAGTTGTAATCTTTTAATCATTGCTTCCGCAAGTCCATTTTGGGTATGGACGTGTGCTACTGGATGTTCAACGTCTATACCAATTGACATACAATATTCGTTAAATGTCTGAAATATAAACTCCCTGCATTGTCCAAACGAATTTTCTTGATATTTTGGTCTGGGAATTGAGTTCTTAGCCTTATAATTTGGGCTAGTAATTTTGCGAAAGCAAAATTTCGTGTGGAAAGAAGAGTCGCATATGACCATCTCGTAGATGCATCGATTAATACCATGAAATATTTGAATGGTCCACATTGAGGGTTGATTGGTCCGCATATGTCCCCTTGAATTCTTTCAAGAAATGCGGGTGTCTCATTTTTTATTTTATTTATTGATGGTCGTATAATCAGTTTCCTTATTGAACATGCACTGCAAGAAAAATCGCTCGATTTTATAATTCTCACATTTTTCATGGGATGTCCGAGTGCATTTCCAATGATTTTTGCCATCATTGCAGGACCTGGATGTCCTAACCTATCATGTCATAGAGCAAATGTGGTTTTATCATGGATTTTGGATGATGTCATCATACTGGTTATAACGTGGGTTATTTTTGTAAAATATAGACCAGATGAGTAAGATGACATTTTCTCAACGATGCATTTTGTGCCTGATTTGGATATCGTTAGGCATAAATATTCTTTATTGTTTTCACTCATGGTTTCAATATGATAACCATTTTGTCGCATATCTTTGAAACTAATCAGGTTTCTTTGCGACTTAGTTGATTATAGCGCTTTATGAATTGTTAGACAAGTTCCCATTGGAAGCATAATATTGGCTGTTCCATTGCCTTCAATAATTTCAGCATTGCCACATATAGTATTCATGTATGCCTTAATTGGCTTTAATTCAACGAAGTACTCCTTTCGTCTTATAAATAGTATGAGTTGTGCCGTTATCAATTAGGCATATTTCTACTCCAGTGGTCATGTTTAAAAAAATAAGTGGAGCTCATTAATAGAAAGTGAAATAACAACCAATATATTACATTTTATTTGAGATGATAAGCAAACGAGACAAACATACAAAATACATAATGGAAATAAAGCAAAACACACACACGCGTGCGCGCGCGCACACACACACACACACACACACACACACACACACACACACACACACACACACACACACACACACACACACACACACACACACACACACACACACACACACACACACACACACACATATATATATATATATAGAGAGAGAGAGAGAGGGTTCACATAAGGACACCCCTCCCTATAAGTACGTAAGGCTTATTTTGGGCCATAGGATGAGGTGAGGATGTATGGTTGAGATTTGCCTAAATACATAAATTTTCACCCTAATTCACACTCCCTATGTAGCAATTACTACCCTCTCAAATCATTTCTCTCTCCTTCCACCACATTAATCAACTTCCACACAAATTTAATTTTAAAAAAAATCAGATTTCTTTAATTACTATAATTTCCTCTCTTCTTGTATTATTTTCGTTTTATCTTCACCACCGTCCATTTTGTTGATTAGTAGGAGTTTTTTTGCATGATATACGAACATGATTGAAGTTACAATATATATGATCTGAAGTTACGTGATATATAAACTGAAGTTACAAAAATATATGAAATGATTAGAATTGAAGTTACAAAAATGGACTTGAGTTACAACATACGATCTGAAGTTACAAAATATGTGAACTGAAGTTACGTGATATATAAACTGAAGTTACAAAAATATATGAAATGATTAGAATTGAAGTTACAAAAATGGATTTGAGTTACAACATACGATCTGAAGTTACAAAATATGTGAACTGAAATTTACAAAATATATGAAGTAAAATTACAAAAATATATGAACTGATTAGAATTGAAGTTACAATATACGATCTGAAGTTACAAAATATGTGAACTAAAGTTACAAAATATGTGAACTGAAGTTACAAAATATATGAAGTACAATTACAAAAAAATATGAACTGATTAGAATTGAAGTTACAATATACGATCTGAAGTTACAAAATATGTGAACTAAAGTTACAAAATATGTGAACTAAAGTTACAAATATATGGACTTGAAGTTACAATATACGAACTGAAGTTATAAAATATGTGAATTGAAGTTACAAAATATGTGAACTGAAATTACAAATATCTATAAAAAGCAACTCATTTACAAAACTCGTCCGACCTTCATCTCCATTTTTAATTCTTCCTCTTCCTCTTCATCTCCATTTTTAATTCTTCATCTTCATCAAAAATCTGCAATTATTAATTGAATAACATATACTATATTAATTGAAATTCAGAAACATGATGAAAAAAAATATCAATTAGCATATAATAGTCAAAACAAATGAAAAAGGTGGAAATAAAGATGCAATGAAACAAAAACCCAGAAAAAATCAGTAAACATAAACCCAATGAAAAAAACTCAGAAAAAATCAGTAAACACCATAGAAATTTGATTAAACACCATAAAAATTGATTTGGAACAATATTACCACCAGAAATTGATTAGGAACAATAAACGTAGAAACCCCCAAATTGAAAAAAAAAGCCTAATTTCATTTGTGAACTAAATCAATTTTACGTTTATTGTTCCTAAGCAATAAATTGAAAAAAAAAACCTAATTTCATTTGTTTCTACGTTTATTGTTCCTAAGCAAAAGATTTACCTGAGAAAAAATCAGTAAACACCATAAAAATTGATTAAACACCATAAAAATTGATTTGGAACAATATTACCACCAGAAATTGATTAGGAACAATAAACGTAGAAACCCCCAAATTGAAAAAAAAAACCCTAATTTTGCTGAAAACCCCCAAAAAACGTGAAATTAAACAACGAATCCCCAGATTATACTAAATATAAGAAGAAAAAACCATAACAAATTAACGGTAAAGAGCAAAAGATTTACCTGAGAAAAGAGCGAAACTTTGGTGCAGTTGGATGACGATGGCGATTTTTTTTTTTTCGATCATCAGTTTTGGAAAAAATAATGAATGACGATTGAGAATTTGGTGGGGGTAAAATGAGAAATTGGAAGAGATAGAGAGAGAAAGTGAAATCAGTATGTTTGGAAGAAATTGGTTGAATGAATGAATAGGAATTTGGTTGAATGAATGAATGGAATTGATTAGGGTGGGGGACAAAGATATGTGGGTATATGTGAAATCAGTATAGAAAATTGGGTTATAAAAACAATCTCAGCCATCCATTCCATTTTGATCTAAAGGATGAAAATGGAACTTATGGACTTATAGGAAGGTAAGGGAGTTATGATCCCTTAGTAGCAGGGATCAGGGGAAAGAATAGGAAAGGTGATTTCACTATATTTTTTCCTGGGAACAGGACCTATCACAAGAATATATTTTTTATTGGGGCGGTAGCTCTGAAAAGAAATATTTCCGATTTTTTATATATATATAGAAGTGGGATCAGGTGAGTCCACTTATATATGTTGAGTCCGTGAGTCCCCATCTTAGCCTTTGATTCAAGGTTAGATTAATGGACAAGATTTGATCTCATAATTAAAAAAAATAACTAACAAATCTTGTAAATATATCATTTCTCTCTCTCCTCCTTAATTATCTCAATGCAAATCTTTTCTCTCTCTTATCAATCTTTTTAAATGTCTTTTTCTCTCACACAACAAGTTTTTTCAAAATTAATTTTTTTCATTTTCACCCAAAAATCATCATTTTCCTACTGTCATTGTACGTATGTTACTATGTTACTGTCATAATCCATAAACTATGTTACTTTAACTCATATAACGTGTTACTTTAATTCATGAACTGTGTTACTTTAACTCATAAAATCTGTTACGTTGTTTAATATATTCTCTTGCAAAAACTATTATTCTAATTCATACAATGTGTTACTCTAATTCATGAACTGTGTTTTTAACTCATAAAATCTGTTACGTTGCATAGTCTCTTGCAAAAACTGTTACTCTAACTCATACAATGTGCTACTTTAATTCATGAACTGTGTTACTTTAACTCATAAAATCAGTTACGTTGCATAGTAGTCTCTTGCAAAAACAGGAGTTCCAATTAACAAAAAGAACAATGTTTGTTTTTATTAAGATACTCCAAAACAAAAAGTGGTACAAGATTCCAACTAAATCAACTCCATTACAATTCCAATGTTTCACACTTGTTACTCATAATGTCCTACTTATAATTCTGCTTCTTCTTCATCCTTCTCGTTCTCTCCGTCTTCTTCTTTTTCATCTTCTTCATCATCAACTCAGAAGCTTTGAATTGATTTAATCTCACCACCGCACAATGGAGGAAACTCTCATCCACATCCCTACATCATTCATGTGGATTAAAGTAACAGATAACAAGAGTTAAAGTAACAGATGAAGTTGTAGACACCCACATTTTTGACCGCCAGGTGTCTATAGCAGTTAACGACAAACACCCGATGATGATCGGACGCAAACGTGCTTTAAATACTCAGAAACGGGCTCAAAATCATTGGCATTTAGCTTGGGCTCATTATGGAGTACATATCTTACAAAACCAACCTCAAAATCAGGCCCAGCGGGTCGTTTCGAGTCAAATAAGACTAATTTGGGTCGATTTCGACACCAGGGGTAAAACCGTCTTTTAACGACCGAGTCAAAACCCGTCAAAAATATTCCCGAGGTACGTGAGTCAGCCGTGACACCTCACACGGCTGATTCGAACTCTAATCCTACGAAAAATCAGCTACATAAAATATTAAACAAATCTGTTTAAGGATGGAATTCGATCTCAAGTAGAAATCCTATCCGAAAACTGATTCAAACACCCGACCGAGTGCAAACACTCGGCCGAGTAGCACAAACCAGCCGTGTTTCCCTTGCTTCCTCGACAAGTAAGCGGAATTATCATGCCTTTCAGCTTCTTATATTTCCTATCTTAAACGGTAGTTCAAACTCTCCTAGCCAAGGTCGGGAACTCCCTATAAATAGCCCCTTGCATGCAACACTTTCAAGGACACAATACGAATCAATTACACACATCTACATTCATTATCATACATCAATTACACACTTAGTATCGAGAAAACCGATATTATTCCTGAAGGAAAACCGGCCCCTTATACCCGACCCCCTTCGCCGAGACCACACCAAACCGAGCCACCACAACTCACCGACATCCACTCAACGCTCTTGTGCCCAAGCCACGTCCCGACGAGCCCCGATCCGAGTAAACAGAAGCATGTAGGTTGAGGGTGTAACAAAACCCGATTTCTCTTTTTCTTCTCTTCTCCTCCTCGTCGTTCGCTTTTTTTTATTACGGGTCTCGTGTCGGTCCTTTTCATTACGGGTCGTTCGTCGCTTTTTATTTTCTAATATCGATATTATTAAAAACTACTTTCATATATCAAACATTCTTAAAAATATGATATCGATTCTCTATAATCGAATATTATATCAAAAAGAATTATATTAAAATCTCGACGATGTTAAAAATCGTTACATCTTTTTTTCGTTCAAACTTCTTTTTATTCATTCCGAATACTCGATATCGATTTCATAATCGAATATCGGGTACGACGAATATCGAAAACATAAAATCGAGTATAAATTAATTCATATTTTGTACGCGATTTATCAAAATTAGCAATTTCGAACAAAAAAATAAAATCGGACAGACCCGCACGCGAGTCGCGCCACTCCCAGGCGACTCGCGCACGGGCCTAAAACCCGAGTCTTTTTTTAGCTTTTTCGTTTGTTTTATTTTATTATTCTACGAAACGATTTCTAAAATTTATATCTTTTCTAAAACTATTCCGAGTATTTGATATTGATTTCGTAGTCAATTATCGAATATAACGAATATCGAAATTACGCAATATTTGTACGTGATTTAATAAAAGTATCGAATCTTCGAAAAATCGTCTTCATAAAAAACAGACCGACACGCGACTCGCCGGCATCCCAGCGAGCCGCGCGGCCGGCTGCCACGACGCACCTTCTTTTTTTATTATTTTTCAAACTTCGTTTTTTATACAAAACAGCGTTTTTAGCAACATTTTTCAGATTTCGATTAATATTTATTTTCTCGATCTCGTATATTTATTTCGTTTGCTATATTATTTTTACAAATCGATAGTAACTCGTTTGTTTATCTTGTAGCAAATTCATCTTTTTTTGTTTGTTTTATTATATTAAAACGGATCTCACATGCTAAAACAACTTTGACGTTAATTTTAGTTGCATTAAACCGACTTAGCAACCCATTCAATTCCTCGCATGTTTAGGAAAAACAATGTTTGCATATCATTCATCGTATTACTAACGCGCGTATTAAAAAATCATTCGATATCCTAGTAGAGGCCGCTAATGTGCGGGCGGGGTTGGGTGTTCTTAGTGAACTTCCCAACACGTACCCTCACCCCTTACTCAGAACCGTGGTTTCCGGATGTCCGAATCCATTGGCAACGAGAGTCATTCAATATACGATTAACCGATCAAGTCGGCATCGGTATCGAACTGCAAAGGGACGAGCCCAATAAACTCTGACATCAGAAATGGGCCGTATTTTGTATACGGCCCACTACGACAAAGAGTGGGCTCGAACGGTTCCGAATAACCATAAAATTCGGTGGCGACTCCAACTTCGATTTAAATTTCAATTTGACCATCTCATATGGAGATTCATTCGCCTCCCCAAACCCGCGCGTGGCCGCGTCGGGGTGGACCTATGTCATGTCCACAGAAGTGCATTGAAGTAACATTGAATTAAATTAACAGAGTATGCTTATACACCAGGTATAAAGTAACAGAGGTCAGACATTAAAGTAACAGATAGTATGAATTAAAGTAATAGATAATGTTCATTAAAATAACACCAGATATAAGTTAGTGCAAATAATTCATATAATGATAAAAATTGAGAGTATGACGCAGTATCTTACTCTTTGATATTGTTTTTCTATTTTGAAGTCATCACGTCCCATAATTATAGGAAGTAGTATTTTTTTTCTTTTTTTATATGACGTTACTCTTTAATATTGTTTCCTATTTTGGTGGCAATCACGTCCCATTATTATAGGAAACAATATCTTTTTTTTATTATTTTTTTAATATGTCAGTTTCCTAAATTCTTAGGACACTACAATGCACTACAATAACAGATGAAAAACACTAAAGTAACAACTGGAGTGTATTAAAGTAACACGACATATAAAGTAACAGATGGTAGACATTAAAGTAACAGATGCTCTACACTAAAGTAACGCAGTATATGAACTAAAGTAACGCAATATATTGTAAACGTAAAAACTAATAATTGAGTAGCATCTTAACGACTTCCATGGCGATTCCAGTATAAATTACAAAACATATATACTCACCGTTTGTGTGTTCTACGATTTGCATATGAATCTATGATGAATAACACGACCATGAAAACAATATCAACATGAAAATTGACGCAAAACATGAACGACACGACCATGAAGGCAATATCAACATGAAAATTGACGCAAAACATGAACACAAATTGACGCAAATTAATCAAGATAATGAATAAAAATTGACGCAAAACATGAAAGCAATATCGAAACTCACCATTGTTATACTCGATGAATTGCTTATCAACGGTTAATGAAGATGTCGCGATCATTGAATTCATAGTAACGGAATTTCGAGCACAGATTTGATTGAATGAATGAATGAACGTGATGATCGATGGGAGCGTTTTTTTTTAAGGTTTTGATGAACCTGTAACGTGAATGAATGAATGAATGAGGAATGATTGTGATTATGGGAGTTATTATTTCCTAAAATCATGGGAGTTATTTAGTATCATCTTTAATGGCTCCCACTATTATAGGAAACATATCTTTTTTAGTATCATCTTTAATGGCTTCCACTATTATAGGAAACAATATCTTTTTTAATTATTATTTAGCAATGGCGGTTTCAAATATCCCCATGACTCACTAACGCGTTACAATAACGGACTTTAAGAACTAAAGTAACATCTTCGATAAATTAAAGTAACATATAATAAAAGTAATAAAAGTTTGTCATTAAAATAACGAACATTCTACACTAAAGTAACATAGTATCTGAACTAAAATAACCCAATACCTTTTCTGTGCGCAGACATCATGTGATTAATATGCAGCATTACTATAGTTCAACGTAGAAAAGTAGAAACTAAAAATTTAGTATCATCTTAATGACTCTCGTATCCTTTCAAGTATAAACTGCAATATATACTCACAGTTAGGGGTGTTCAAAAATTGACCCGGACCGGCAAACCGGACCGGACCGGACCGTAAGGTCCGGGTCGGTCCAGACCGGGGCACGTACCGGTCCGGTCTCCGGGTCCCAAAAAAGTTGGTAACCGGTCCCCGGTCCGGTCCGGTCCACACTTTAAAAAAATATCAAATTTAGTGTATTTTTACGGTCCGGTCCGGTCCGGTCCGGTCTTAAGAGGGTCCGGTCCGGTCCGGTCCGGGTTTCTTTGTTAACCGGTCCGGTCCGCAGGTTTGGGTTTTTTGGGTTTCCGGTCCGCGGGTCAAACCGGTCCGGTCCGGTCCGGTCCGGTCCGGTCCGGGTTTGGACCGGTGAACACCCCTACTCACAGTTTGTTTTTTCCACGATTTGCATATCAGTCATTGAATGAAAAGTAGAAGCCGGATTGAATGAAAAGCAGCGCGATGAAGACGATTATTGACTGAATTTGTTATTGATTGTGTCTTATTGAAATAAATGGCAGCGGCGCATTGAAGATGATGAATGACTGAATGTGATTTTGAAGAATGAATGATTGAATGAGCGAGAGAACGATGAAGAAAAAGGTGGCGGAAACGGAATTGATGAAAGAGAGAATGAATGATTGAATGAATGAGAATGTTCCTTTACTGAAATATTCACCTTCCTATTTTGGTGGTGTAGACACCCGCATTTTGACTGCCACGTGTCTATGGTAGTCTCCGAAAAACACCCGATGATGATCGGACGCAAACGTGACTTGCTATACTCGGACTTGGACTCGGAATTCATAACATCCGACATGGACTTTTAGTGGAGTAAAAATCTCACAAAACAGACCTCAAATTCAGGCCCAGTGGGTCATTCCGAGTCAAATGAGACTAATTTGGGCCAAAACCGACACCAAAAATAATTCCCGTTTTTTGGCGACCGGGTCAAAACCTGGTCAAAGACGAAACCGTCTCATAAATCAGCCAAGTTCAGATTGGCGCACAAAATAAATTTAAAAAATAACAAACAAATCAATCAAGTCAAACTTCCCTATTTTATCTCGATTTGTTGATCCACTCGATCGAGTGGATTGACCCCACTCGATCGAGTGGAGCCTTTTTTACCCGGGTTTGGCCCGTTTGCGAAGGCACTCGATCGAGTGCACTAGGGCCACTCGATCGAGTGCCCCTATGTCGAGGGGTGAAGTCTATAAATACCGCTTCACCCCCCCATGCATTTCAGAACTTTTTGAGCATTTTTCATCCTACAACTTCAGCCACACTTCAACCCTACTTCATCACCTTACAAGCCTTAGAAATCCTAAGCCAAAAACACACAAAAACCGAGCTTTCATCCCTCGATAAACCGACACATACACACAAGCATCCATACACACCATAACTCGCATACATCCTCGATACTCTCAATCCGTGCCGCTATTTACGAGTCCATTTCCGAGGCCTTTACCTAGCATGTATGTTGAGGGTGTCCTAAACCCCTTCTCTATCTCTTTTCTATTTCGATTTTATGTACATTTTCGCATTATTGTATTATAATCGAAGTAACACTAACACTAACCTTTTTTACATTTTCGCATCTTTATTTTCGTATTACTTTTATTGTCTTTAACATTACTAATACCGCGTATATATATATATATACTAAAAATCGGTTTTAAAACGTTGGACTACGATGATCACTTTTGGTCCGTCTAATCCCTTTACGAGCAACGACGGAGGTGGAGCCCTTTCGAGGAGCCCCGCCCCAATGTACTCAAGGGCGTGACGCGACCGTGATCGGTCGTAGTTGAACAGATCTAATTCCCTTTCCATAATTGGTACGAAACCCGTTGACACGAAAACCGACATCACGTAACCCGAAAGGGTTAGTTCCGATGTCGTGACGTAGAGGGATACATTTCGTCACTAATTCAAAATTTCCTAATCTAACGTAAACGTTTTTCTAAAACTCCGGTGACGGTATTATAATCGTTCATACACGATTATAGTACCGGAGGCCGAATTAAATACAAATCATGCGATATTTGTATTTGGTTTGACCGTTCATCGATTTCAAGTCATAAAACAAAGCGAGTTACCACTCGTACAGGGGGCACTCGACCGAGTGCCATGGGCCACTCGATCGAGTAGCACCGCAAAAAGTGGTCAGTAGCCACGTTAAACGTGCACTCGACCGAGTCACACCACAACTCGATCGGGTGGGTCCTGTAACCCACAAAACCGAGGGGTTTGACCCACAAGTCAAGCCCCAACCTTTTATCGACTTTAGTCATCACGTGCAAAGACTATCACGTGACTATCCTATTTTCAAAACCATGCACATCACGACATGTAGAACGACTTTGACCACATTTTGACGTGATAAGTCGGGACAAGACTACGAGATGTGAGATTAGGCTAGCAATATGCCACAGTCTCATGTTCCCGTCCTTCGTTTAATATGCGACATAATGCGTATTTAATCGGGGTTAGTCCATCTACATATTTCGCGGTCTAGTTTATATACGGGTCCGTTTCTATCTTTTTATTGCGTTATTTTTATTTCGCTTATCATTTCTTTACGTATTGTTGTATTGTGAATTCCGGGTTGTATTTCCGCCCGTGTAACTTGTACGTTATTTTATTTCCTTTCGAGCTTTATTTATTTACTTGCTTTACGCTTTATAAATGAACCTCGCATGCTAAATCACTTCGACAAATAACAAGATGCATTAAATGACGTAGTTCACAAACTATTCACATGCTTAGCCCGAAAACGCTGTTTGCATATCATTTAATCATTTTACTAGCGCGCGTACACGAACACGAACGATGTCTTAGTAGAGGCCGCCATTGTGCGGGCGGGGTTGGGTGTCCTTAGTGGGCTTCCCAACACGTACCCTCACCCCTTACTCAGAACCTTTGGTTTCCGGATGTCCGAAACCCTTGGCGCACGAGAGTCATTCTTTACACGATTACCGGTATAGATGGTATCGGTATCGCAATGCAAAGGGACGAGCCTCATAAACTCTGAAATGGGAGTGGGCTTACTTTGTGTATAGCCCATGACGACATAGAGTGGGCTCGTATGGTTCCGAATAACCACAAAATTCGGTGGCGACTCCATTTTGACTTAAATTTCACCCGAGAACAATCTTACCACGAGATTCATTCGCCTACCCAAACCCGCGCTTCGCCGCGTCGGGGTGGACCTACGTCATGTCCACAGGTGGATGCAATATCTTCTTTTTTTTTTCTTTTTTTTTTTATTAAAACAGTGATTTTATCTCGTCCCTTGATCCATCTCCCATCCAACGGATGGGATGAGGACTCAAGGACTCAACACATATATAGGGACTCATTAGAACCCATCTCTATAGATATAGAAGTGGGATTAGGTGAGTCCACTTATATATGTTGAGTCCATGAGTCCCCATCTTAGCCCTTGATTCAATGTTAGATTAATGGACAAGATTTGATCTCATAATTAAGGAAATAACTAACAAATCTAGTAAATATATCATTTCTCTCTCTCCTCCTTAATTATCTCAATGCAAATCTTTTCTCTCTCTCATCAAACTTTTTAAATGTCTTTTTTTCTCTCACATAACAAGTTTTTTCAAACTTAAGTTTTTTTCATCTTCACCAAAAATATGTTACTGTCATAATCCATAAACTATGTTACTTTTAACTCATATAACGTGTTACTTTAATTCATGAACTATGTTACTTTAACTCATAAAATTTGTTACGTTGTATAATATTCTCTTGTAAAAACTATTATTCTAACTCGTACAATGTGTTACTCTAATTCATGAACTGCGTTACTTTAACTCATATAACGTGTTACTTTAATTCATGAACGACTGTGTTAATTTAACTCATAAAATTTGTTACGTTGTATAATATTCTCTTGCAAAAACTATTAGTATAACTCATATATTGTGTTACTCTAATTCATGAACTGCGTTACTTTAACTCATAAAATCTATTATGTTGCATAATAATCTTTTGCAAAAACAAGACTTTCAATCAACCAAAAGAATAATGTATGTTTTTATTAAGGATACTCCAAAACAAAAATTATAAAAAAAAACTCCATTATAATCCCAATGTTTCACACCTGTAACTATAAGAACTGAATATTTGAAATCAAATTATAATCATAAACTGTGTTACTGTAACTCATTAAAACTGTGTGACTGTAACTCATTAAGTATGTTACTCTAACGCATCATATATGTTATTCTAACTCATTTTACTCCAATCAAGGATGTTACTCTAACGAATAACGTTTGTTACTCTAACAATATATTGTCCTACTCAGAATTGTGCTTCTTCTTCATCATCTTCTTCTTATCCTGATTCTTCTTCATCGTCAGACGATGATTTACATGACGTTTCCTTCTTCTTCTCATCTACATCTTTGAAGATCTGCTCTATGTATGGAGAAATTCTCACCCACATGCCTTCATTATTCATGTACTTTTGCGTCTACTGAAAAAACAATAACAGTGCCAATAAACATGGCGAAAAAAACAATCAAAACTTGAAATATGGATTAAAGTAACAGATAACAAGAATTAAAGTAACAGATGAAGTGCATTGAAGTAACATTGAATTAAATTAACAGAGGATGCTTATACATACACCAGGTATAAAGTAACAGAGGTCAGACATTAAAGTAACAAATAGTGTGAATTAAAGTAACAGATAATGTTCATTAAAATAACACCAGATATAGGTTAGTGCAAAAAATTCATGTAATGATAAAAAATGAGAGTATGACGCAGTATCTTACTCTTTGATATTGTTTCCTATTTTGAAGTCATCATGTCCCATAATTATAGGAAGCAGTATCTTTTTTTTTCGTTTTTTTTAATATGGCGTTACTCTTTGATATTGTTTCCTATTTTGGTGGCAATCACATCTCATTATTATAGGAAACAATATCTTTTTTTAATTTTTTTTTTATATGGCAGATTAATTTCCTAAATTCTTAGTACACTCCAATGCACTACAATAACAGATGAAAAGAACTAAATTAACGACTGGAGTGTATTAAAGTAACACGACATATAAAGTAACGATTTTTTTGTCACTCTAATGCATTAGAGTAACAGATGAAAAGAACTAAAGTAACAGATGAAGTGCGTTAAAGTAACATTAGATTCAATTAACATTATGTGCATTAAAATAACAGGGGTTAGTCATTAAAATAACCGATTGTGTATATTAAAGTAACACAGTATGTCCATTACAATAACTCCATATATTTGTTTGTGCGTAAAATTCATATAATGATTAGACCTTTAATAATATGCAGTTTCCATACTGTAAACTTTAAAATCTAATAATATGGAGCATCCTAATGACGCGTTTTCAGTATAAATTAGAAAACAAATACTCACTGTTTGTGTATTCGACGATTTGCATATCCGCCATCGAATGAGAAATTTCAGCGTCGCGAGGAAGAAGATAAATGATTGAATGTGTTATTGAGTGGGTTGATTGAACGTAAGTTGCAACCGCACGAAGAAGAAGATGAATGATTGAACGTGATAAAATGAAATGAATAAAATTAACAAAAAATCTGTAAGCAATATCGAAAACTCACCATTGTTGTACTCTACGTTTTGCTTATCAACAGTTGATGAAGATGTCGCGATCATTGAATCCATAGAACGGGATGTCGAGCACAGATTGATGGGAAGCGTTTTTTTTTTAGGTGTGATGATGATGAACGTAATAATGTGAATGAATGAATGAATTGATTTGCTGTTTCCTAAAATTATGGGAGTTATTTTAGGAAGCAATATCTCTCTCTCTCTTTTTTTTTTTTAATGCAAATCTTAGAACGAATCTTGTCCATCCATCCATCTCTCATCCAATGGATGGGATGAGGACTTAGGGACTCAATATATGAGAGGGACTCATAAGAACCTATATATATATATATATATATATATATATATATATATATATATATATATATATTGTTCTGCATAGTGGAGAACGTCTAAAATCCACTGCTCCCATCATCATCATCAAGAAAATAATTAGTTGTTTCAATCATCTCTGACTCGAGCGGGTCAATTTCATCTAAATTTGATTCACGCATCTCAGAGTTTAATGGTACGGCATCTGTAACATAATGTGTCTCCCCCCCCTCTTTTTCTTGATGGATGCTTGATAGAGGTCGACAAAATGTTTTGGGGTGCGACATGTGCGAGCCCAATGACCCTCCATGCCACATTTATGACAGGTGGTCTTATATTTTTCCGAGGTATCGGAATTAACAATTTGTTTTCGCGAGCGCGTATATTTAAATGAATTTTGGCCTCTGCCTGGGCCATAACCGCGTCCTCCTCGACCTTATCCGCGGCCACCGCTACGGCCATGTCCAGTTCCGGCGAAATTCGCCTCTGGTATAGCAGTAGAGCCACTTGGCCTCAAATTGTCATTTCTTAACAGGACTTCGTCATGTTGTTCAGCAACTAAAAGTATTGCAATTAGATCCGTGAATTTTTCAATTTTATTGATTCTGATACACCTTTGAAAATTCATGTTTCTTTTACCCATGGTAGAGAATGTTTTCTCTATTTTACTGAAATCATTAACTTCTTCCCCACTATACTCTAGTTGTGATGCAATACGGAATAGAGCAGAATTATATTCATTTACCGAAGTAAAATCTTGGAAACGCAAATTTTGCCATTCATGACGAAGTTTTGGGAGGAGGACATATTGTTGATGTCCGAAACGTTCCTCAAGAAGAGACCATAATTCAGATGGATCTCTGATCCGTAAATGTTCATTTTTTAGCCCTCCATTCATGTGATGTCGTATAAATATATGGGCCTTTTGTTTTTCCTGGTGGGTAGCCGAATTGTCTTTCTCAACAGTATGTTCAAGGGCTTTTGCCCCTAAATGGGCAATGACATCATCTTTCCATTGTAAGAACTTTTCACCAGATAAGTCAAGGATGTCGAATCCCTTTATGCAATCTGACTCATTTTCTTTTTATTTCTTTTAGATCTAACATATAGGAATGTGCGGGTGTTAATATAATAATCGTAGATAATCTATAGTAAAGTAATGTATTAAATAATCAGTAATCACTACTACTGACATTAATATTAGTATATAAAATGTGAAAAGATAAAAAAAAATAGATAAAAATAATGAGGATATATGGGCCGAATGCATTCAATAAGAAAGGAAAACGAACATAATTAACGAACTTCATAATGGATTAGTGGTAATTAATTGATAAGGGATACATGAAGCATAAATTATTTATTGATATATAGGAATATGAAAAAGGCGACTAACAGGACTATTAGAAACATGAGTACATTAAGTAGACCCTCCAACTCACGAAGATTTTGCGTAATAGAGCGCATGGTGTCGTCGTCTTCTCCGTTTTTATCCATTTTATTAGGATTATTATAATTTTTTTTTTCAAGATGGAGCGGATAAGGGAAGTGAGTAAGGTGATAAGATTTTGTGGATTTTATAAGGGTTAAAAGTACTGTAGCGTCGGTGGAGGTTAAAAAGTTAACATACTTATTTTGCAAAGTTGTACCATTACGAAGAAAATTTAATGTATACGAGTAGAAACAGCTGGATTTAGTAACTATATATGGGACTGTTAGAAAAAATAAATGCGAGAGTATATTTGATAGTAGTACTAATATGGCAAAAGGGGTAATATTTAAAACAAATGTAAATATTTAATACTGACAAAGCATGCATGTATAAATGGTGTCATATTACGCAGTCTGCAACATGAAATGTGTCATTAAAGCATGCATACATGCACTCATGATACCTTTCGTGCATATATCACACTTCACAAGATACTTCATATTATCATTTCACATGTATGCATCCACACTTCATTTCCGACTTCACACCTCACCTTTCACACTTCAAATTCATACTTCATATTTTACTCTTCTCATGCATGCATACCATACTACTACTATAATAAGACCACAAACATTTGAATAAAAATCAACACAAACAACTAGAAAATTATGTTACGTTTATTGTTATGGTTAACAAGGTGGGTATTACGTTCATTATCATATATCGACCGACATCGGTGGTTTAGGTGAGTTTAAAGGTCGTCGACGTTAAAAGTCGGGTCTTGCTATGTGGCGGCGCTTTGCGCCTGTGAGTTTGACTGACTCGGAGGATTCCGAGGAGTCTACTATACCTTTCGCCTTCTTAGGGCGAGATGGTCCTGCCATATTTCCAGGAAAGCAGTGATGAGTTTCGTTATGCTTTTCCGGTTGCTTCCTTGGTCGATTTTGGTTAAGATGGGTGAACGATGGTTCGCTAGGCTGTGGTTCGGGTTGAGGATGAAAGGGGGGAATAATCGGTAAGTTATTAGGTAAATTATTAGTAGGTTCTCTAAGTATATTATATATATATATATATATATATATATATATATATATATATATATATATATATATATATATATTGCAATTTGTGATACAATTAAGGGTGATGGAGACTCCAAAATAATGGTGATCCATTTTTTTTATTAAAAAAATTAGTAACTATTTGTGGACATGACATGGGTCCACCCCGACGCGGCCACGCGCGTGTTTGGGGAGGCGAATGAATCTCCATATGAGAATGGATCGAATTGAAATTTAGGTCTATGTGGAGTCGCCACCGAATTTTGTGGTTATTCGGAACCATTCGAGCCCACTCTATGTCGTAGTGGGCCGTATACAAAATACGGCCCATTTCCGATGTCAGAGTTTATTGGGCTCGTCCCTTTGCATATCGATATAGATGCCGACTTGAGCGGTTAATCGTATATTGAATGACTCTCGTGCGCCAACGGTTTCGGGCATCCGGAAACCGAGGTTCTGAGTAAGGGGTGAGGGTACGTGTTGGGAAGCCCACAAAGGACACCCAACCCCGCCCGCACATTAGCGACCTCTACTAAGAATTCGAATGACTTTCCAATACGCGCGTTAGTAAAACGGGAAAATGATATGCAAAGATTTATTTTCCCTAAACATGTGAATGGAATTGAAACGGGTTTCTAAGTCAATTTAATGCAATTAATTCTACGTCAAAGTGGAATTTTAGCATGTGGGTTCATTTAGTACAATAAACGAATAATAATTAAATTGACAAAAGAAACAGAAAACGCGTTAGTAACGATATAACGATATAACGAATAATAACGGTTTGCAAATATTGAATTGAATTGAAAAGATGCAAATATGAGGATGCGTGATTTGAAAGATAGTATACACGTGATTAATTATGCACATGTTGACCTATTGAATTGAATTGAAAAGATGCAAATATGAGGATGCGTGATTTGAAAGATAGTATACACGTGATTAATTATGCACATGTTGACCTAAGTCGTAAAATACTATCGAGTTTGAAAAATAGAATAATGTACGACTCGCGTTTTAGTCGTTATGAGGTCACTCGATCGAGTGGTCGATGGACTCGATCGAGTGGACCCTAAAAAATCGATTCTGTTTTGCGTCAGAGACTGTACTCAGCCGAGTTATTGACTAACTCGATCGAGTATATGGCCACTCGACCGAGTCACTGTGAGACTCGATCGAGTGGTGGTCGTGGTGAGCATTCTGATCCGGTTTTGAGGTACCACTCGACCGAGTGGGCTAGGCACTCGGTCGAGTGCCCTCTGTGCGATTAAAAAATCGTATATGAAATCGTATTGACTTTGAAATTGCTTTAAAATTGATTTCTTGATTGTTGTGACGTGATTAAATTTTCTCCGCGTTTAATAATGTCATAATTCTAACGAATTGTTTTGACAATTATTTTAGCATCAACGAAAATTGCCTTAAATTGATTTAATGCGATTTAGAAAAATTGACTCTTTGATTAAATAAATACTAAAAAGACGTGATTCCCTCGACTTCTCCGACATCGATAAATCCTTAGAGATTGTGATGTCGGATCCGTGTCAACGGGTTTCGACCCTTACTAAAATTGATTTGAAAATTGATGGATGCAAGATTAATGGTGATGGCGAGAGTAATAACGAGTTATTGTTTAAGTTAACTTATCTCAATAATCAAATAGTCGGGGTATCGGAATAAGCGACCGGCAACGCTGTGTGCAGTACACTTGTATATTCGGGTTTCCTTATTCCGATATCCCTCTTATTCGACCCAAATCGATAAGTATTTTAATGTTTTGATGTTAATACTATCGATATTAGTGATATTAGGATGCGATAATAACGATAAGATAAATAATAATAAAAAAACGAAAGAAAAAAAGGACGGAAAGGAGGAGATGGACGACGCGAGAAAAAAGGAGAAGAGGAAAGAGGTTTGTCACCCTCAACCTACATGTTCTTGTCTCGGAATAAGGCTCGTAAACGCGGGTACAACACGAGAGTCTTCGAGGTGTATGGAGGTTAAGTTGTGGTGGCTCGGGTTGAATTCCTAAAACTAGGTTTAGGGTTTGCTAACTCGGTTTTCCTAGGGTTTGTCTAGGGTTTGTAAAGGATGTAGTGTAGGATTGCTCTTAGGATGTCTTAGGGTTTTTTTGTAGATGTCCGATCCTTGTAAAGTGGTGTTGCATGGGGTGTATATATAGGCTAGGCTAGGGCACCGGTTTAGGGTTACTCGACCGAGTATAGGGCTAACTCGGTCGAGTGGCCCGTGAAGCCTGCAGCCGGGCTCAAAGCATGCCCACTCGATCGAGTGGGTGGGTCACTCGATCGAGTGGCCCAGTCGGGTTGCACGGGTCCATTGTTTTGGACCTTGACTTTGGGTGTTTGATGGGTTTTGTGTTTGACTTGGACTTTTGATGATTGATGGGTTGTTTTTGTGTGTCTCGGAAACGACTTTGACCGGGGTTGACCCAATCGTCAAAAGTCGGTTTTATTTCCTGAGTCGGTTTAGGCCCAAATTAGTCTTGTTTGACTCGGAATGCTCCACTAGGCCTGGATTTGAGGTCCGTTTGGTGAGATTTATACTCCGTAAGTGTGTTAGCCAACGATTAATGGATTTGATCCCGTATCCGAGCGCGTAGAAGCACGTTAGTGTCCGATCATCATCGGGTGTTTTTTGGAAACTGTCATAGACACCTGGCAGTCAAAATGCGGGTGTCTACACTATTGTTAACAAAATACTGATTTAAAATACTACCTTATAAACTTGGAGCAAACTCGTGCTGATAACGTGTTGAAAATAAATACTGAAAGAGAAAGATTGAGAGTAAGTGTGTTGTCATTCTCATTCATCAGATCATGTATTTATACTACATATATGCTGTATACATAGTTGGTGTTTGGAAGGAATTTCTTCCATAACTACTGTTCTGGATATGGGAGGAATTCCTCCCATAACTACTGTTTAAGATATGGGTGGTGGGATGTTTTGCAGAGGAAACCGTGGGCTGATATTTTCACACTGATGTTGTTCAACAAAAAGTACCCCAGATCTTAATTCCACACCCGGCCTCTCGTCGGATCCCCTAACGTAACCCACCTTGTCGACCGCCACCGCCACCCCAACTGCTCTCTCCCGTCCCTCTCCCTACAACGGCTGCCCTACTCTGGCCATCTACCCATCTACTTGCCGCCAACAACCACCTCCAACAACCCCAATTACAAAATTCTAATTACAATCCTAATTGCAAAAAAATCATACAAAGAACTAGAAAAAATTCCTTAATTCAAGTACTTAATTCAAAGTACACCCAAAAAAAATGGGAAAAAAACCAAATTAAAACCAAAAAGGAAAATGAGAAAAATACTCTTAACAAGAGGGAGTACAAATTACATACTAATATACTACCATTGCATTTATTAGGAAAACATAAAAAAATCTTACATAATGTTTGAAGAAACCCAAAAGAGAAAGAGAAGCCTAACATATAATGTAGCATTGCAGTATTCCTAAACTATTAACATTTGTTTTTTTGTAACATACAGTTGGATTATATCAACTTTCCTTTCCAGTAGCTATAGCATAAACCTAACTAGTTACAACACCCTTAAATTACATAAACCTGAACAGCAAGTATACCATACAAAGGGCTAAACACACGGACAATTGCAAAGGGTAATGTCGAAAGATCCTAATGAGTGGCAATCACATGTTCTAGTCACGAGGTCGAGCGAGCCAGAGAGAGCTGAGTGCTCGAAGCCTTGAGAAATAGTCGTTGATAGCTACAAGGGCACGAGCTGATTGACGTGTTGTTAACACGCGGTGCATCTGCTGTAGTGTTTGTTGACGTAGATTATCAGCCTGTTCATTCACAAGCACAGTATAATTTAAAAGGACTACTGAAAAAGAAGGTACTCCATACTACATAAAAAAGGAATTAGAGTCATACCTGGCGAAGGAATCCTTCGAGGGTTCCCAACTTGCCCATGGCCATGGCCATCTGTCCCATGTAGTTAGCCACATTGCCAGAAGAGCCAGCTGATGCTGGAGTACCATTAGCCAGAGTCTCAGCTAAAGATTGCTGGAGAGCCTCCATGCCTTGTGACAAGGCTTCTTCAGCCTGTTGAGCTGATTGCTGCAAATTATAGATGCCTACTACCTGCTGTTCTGTCAACGGCTCCAATTGATTTACTAGAAGCTGCAAGTGGGAGTGGGAGTGGAGGGTCGGAGGGTTTCACGTAAGAATTAAGAACCTGCCAACTTTACGAGTGTTGAAATATTAATATTAATATTAATAAATCCATATAAATGGAGCTCACCTTAAGGAGTTCAGAGGAGCGAAAGCCTCCAATCCACATAAAGCAACGCTCTGCCGGTGTTTTCCACATTCCAGACAAGATATGAAAGACGTCAGCCTTTGCCGCAACACCTTTAATCCTGAAAATTTCATTGAAGTGTGCTGCCACGTTGTCAACAACAGTACGCAGTTCGGTGTCACCGGCATGTGAATTAATAGCCGCCCTCAATTCATTAACCAATTTGTTCTGGTCGTCTAGCCATCGAGCATATTCCGCATCAAATGCCAATGCTCCAGCTGCAAGAGGGAAAAAAAATTAATATAGTGATTCTGATAGAAAAAAAAAATGTACCATGGTTGACTACAGAATCGGTACTTTGTATGACTTTGAAAAACAGGAACTTGGGCATAATGTGAGGTTAAAAATCAACAGTAATATAACAGGGTTCAACTAAAGTATTCGTGGAAGATTAATCACACAAAGAATGTACATACTCCATATATAACAGCTAAGCCCTCTACTGTCGTAAGTTCGTAACACACAGCAATACGATGGGTGTTCGCTTTTAGGGCCTTTGGGCCCATTTGTCCCCATTTAAGCCCAAAATTACAAGACATTGTTACTAATGTGGTGGATAGAAACTTTTATAAACCTATCATATGAGCTTCCTAATTTTGCAATGTGGGACAACCAAAACATCATGGTGTTTTTTCTAACCATCTCTTGGGGGGTGTTAAGACATAAACGTAAATGTTAAATGAAATGTACCATTTCCACCAGTTGCTTGTGATTGATCGCCAGAACTTGAAACAAAGACTCCCTGCAGACCACAAAAACATATAAAGCCTAAGTCACGAATGCCTGCTATTGTATTGAATATATAATGCAAAAATCTATAAACCTGTTGACGGGCCCGCTGCAGCTCTTGCTCAAGCTGAGTCAGCTTGAGTCGACTATTCTCAAGCTGTTGCACATATGCCTGATTAATAAGAAAGGAACACCACTCAGGATCAGAACAGTCTCTTGTACAGAATGACATGGTAGTATGATACACTTTGTATAGTTGCACAGTAGTTTGATATCTTATAAATCAAATTATATCATTATCCTTGATTGCCGGCATTTGATCTAAATATTAAAAACAGATTACTAGTGTTCAACATTTTATACAACATGACTCTCCAGGGAGAATGTACAATATCAATCTTCAGAATCAAAGAATTTTTTTCGTGACAAGTGAGAAATCTTCATGATGTTAATGGGTTTCAAACCACCCCTCTGATTTTACCACTGAAGATAGCTGACATTTACAGTTGCCCTCTTATTAAGCAGGCTCGGGAGGTGAATTGCCAAGTCATGTTAAGATAACTTGCCTTCTTTCTTAATCGACTTTTTCGAGCAGCTTCACGATTTTGAGCTAGCCGACGAAGAGTCTGCAACATTACAGAAGTTAGTATTGAAGACCGGCAACAACCTTCAAAACACGCATAGGCGCCAGTAGAGATCTCAAGTGATAGAAATACATTATGGTGTAATAGATATTCAGCATTACCTTTTGATCAGTATTTTTTTCTTTGGATCTCTCGCTAGAGTCGGAAGCGGCCTTAGCGCTGGACTGACCTGCTTCAAACTGGATACCAAACCCATCATAAGTTCATAATACATTTAAGAGTACTAATTACACAATACCATTTTCTAACAACCTATGTTACTAATACTAGATTCGAAGTATTTGACACGGGTGCATGTTAGAATTGGCTATGAAAAAGTGTTCCATGTATTTGATAAAAAAATGAAGCGTCCAAGTGTTGTACTTAGAGCTAGTCCAGTTTGAGTCCACTCGTTTCCGGCATGCTTTTACCTGGGCTTGGATTGGGTCCAATCATTTCAGGTTTGCATATGTATTAAGGTCAGTTTGGGACAGGTACAGTTTTGGCCCATATAAGGGATATTCTGTTAGAATGCTGAACGAGTAGAGTCAATTGACAAGTCAGTGGTGTAGTCATACCCGTGTCAATGTGTTGTCTATTGGACACGGGTCGAAAGGTATGCGTTGGAGACTTGGAGTAACGTAGCAGACTATAGAACAGAAGATACATGGAATACACATATGAGTAACGAGCGGAATTCAAGAAAGCAAGTTTCAAAGAAAATAACCTGTGGGTTCTTATCTTCCGTATCATCTGATGAACTATTGGATCTCGGACTGGCATCAGCCATATTAGACTCCCCCCAATTCTCACGATTACCACCAGATACAAAAGCCAAGTTAGGATGCGATCCACTTTCCACAGTCAAAACCTGAATAAGTTTTGGCCACAAAAATTACACACACATCGTCTGAGAACGTTATTATCCACCTCTCACTATGTATATGGGCATCACTTTCAGGGTGTATTTTAGTATATGGTTGTCACCCACATCGTTCATGATAACTTCTGTAATGGGTATCACACTTTCACCTCTTGGTGTTCATTGAATAATACTGCACATTGAGAAGCTGTGGCAGCTGAAGTAAGTAACTGAAATGCTTGATACAGGAAAACAAACCTTTTCAAAAGTTCCAAATTGAAGATCAGACCCCGCAGTCAGGCCAGAAGACCTGAACGAACTGAATAACGGGTCTGAAAGACAGGAAGAAAACCAAAACAACAATAAGATGCAAATGCTGAACTGAAAGTAATGATGTGCCAAAACTTATCAAAGTGTGTACAACTAAGTACACCCCAAATTAATGTCACCATTTGACTTTGGCGGTCACGTCATCCTTTAATTTTCACATTTAAAAGCTAAATGGAAGTCACCCAGAAAAATATTGAAGTTAAATGGAGACAATATGAACGGATGGGGAGAAGAGTGGAGCACAAAATACAGCCAAACCAAGCCCAAATGTTTTTCTACCAACTATCAGAGAAACTGTGAGAACATATACTATCAACATATAGCATCTTTTGAACTCTACAAATAAAGAAGGGATATATTATACCATTATATAAGCTCACGAGTTGACATCGGCAAAAAGTACCAAAATATACTGTAGCGCATCATGGTTTCAGAAATTAGCATCACGGGATATTACAGCTAATCTTGACTGTATAGAATCTACAAGTTCAGCAATGTTGTATGAAATTTTAGCAATATCAATTGTCTTTTGTATACAGCTCACGGTATAAGTGCATCCAAACATATGGCCAGACAATCAAACTTTATATTTGCTGACCAAGACAGAATTCCACCTCCTCCTTTAACCACTTCACCAAGAAGTTAGGAATAAGGTTGCATAGATGCGATCCCCCTACCCAGTCATTGGGTGGAGCCATTGAGGCACTTTGGTAATATTATTGTTACGTACTATAATTTGTAAAGATATTAAAAAAAAAAAAAGTCACCAAATCTGCATAGCTGTGGTAGTGTGGTACGTGTAGTATGGTCTATTGGTGAGTTGGTTCTTCACGAAATCATATTAGTCTTTCATCTCAAAGGCCAAAGATCATGGAAAGAAAATGTAACATATAAAGTGAGCAAGCAACAGAAGAGCCAATACAGTAAGTAAGGTCATCAATATACGACAACAGTATTGATGAAGAGAGCTAGTGATACTAACTTCTGCTGAGATCAACAGCATCTTCATTACGAAAATCAAGAGATTGATCAAGAGCACCAAACTCAGTATTCCTGGATGAACCAACGTTATTACCCTCTGTGCCGCTGAGAAATAACAACATGAACACTGATATTACATTCCAAATAACTAAATAATTTAAAGAAAAATAATCTAAATTTAACTAAGAGGCAGAATGTTGCCACATAAAGAGATCCAAAGTAAAGATTCTGCCGTGTCTGTAATGAAGAAATTAATAGTTGGAAATGTTTAACATGATTAAACTTTAAACAACGTAGACACGGTCGAAGAGCTACATTGGAGCAAGATTTCCAGAAGATGTGGAGATGAATACAATGTAACAAGCCTTGGTTTCGAAAGCCATGCAATAAAATTCAGAGACATATTTTCCAGAACAAAGAAGTCAGCTGAAATTGAACCCTTCCTTTCTTGTGGCCAAGAAAGAGGACCCACATATATAATTCCATAAGGTCTAGTGTGAGTGTGTTACTAAAAAGTAAACTCCAGACTGCGACATATTTCCTCCAGGAAAAAGCATCCTGTGCTAGCTTATACAAAAGCTAAACATTAAGGTCTAAATGGGACTTAAATAGTGGCTGAGAGTGCCTCCATTTGTAATGCTTAAAAGGCGCCTTTGTCAGCAACTACGTCACAGATTTATACGGCAGTGCCCTTTCTATTCTCAAAAGGGACATAAACAACAACATTACCCCGGTGCCTATAGGGCTCCTGCTACCCTTAACTTTAGGGGGGGAATAAGCGGACCATCTAGTCAAAATTCACGGAGCACAGATACGTTGGAGGGCGTTAGCAATTATCTTCCATCAAAAGCAAGAGATTCCTCACCCACCTTTTATGCTATCAAGTTTCCACTGTCTCACATTATGGCGAGCAAGACTTATTTCCTTAGCGAACAGAACACCCCAGACTTACAAGTATAGTCGAAGGTAGGCATTCCTTGTGTAATTTTTGTTTCAAATGAGCGCACGATTAAGAATCGAACCCAAACTTAGCACTTGAGCTGAGTCTCGTTCATACGTATTCCTTCTCCACTTGAATTAATATTTTGAGGCAAACATAAGGATTAAGTTGTACTAATGAGAATTCCCATATTCCAGGAGATGTGATTAAAAGGCCACTTAAACCCCATCAGGTCAGGTGAGGTCAGGTCAGGTCCCAAGTAGGGGTATACATACAAAAGAGCATAGAAAGAATTCATCTATCACAAAAGTCGAGGGTAACGTAACTTACATGGGATTGGGAATGGGATTGGGATTGGAGACGACAGGGTAAGCAGGAGTAAAGCTAGGCATGCCTGATGTTAAGCTAGCAGTACGAGTACCATTTTGAGCACCCACTCTCAATCCTCTGCTGCCCATACAAATTTCATAATCACCTCATCATATTCATATTCATACTCATACTCATACTCGTGTTCAAACTTCCTAATAAACACCAAAGCTGAAGACTTTAAAAATTCAAATTAACCAAAAACACAAGTTTTAATTGCAAACCACACAAAAACTTTCAACACCCCACAACTTGAAACAAAAGCAGATTATTATACTTTTTACAAAGAAGAAGATTATCATGTACTCCGTACTACAAACACAATAAAGGGTGCTATTATTTCACACAATTACAACCAAATAATAATAATAATATAAAAAAGAGAGACTAAAACCCTATATCAAAACTTGAATTTGATGTGGGGAAGCTGGGAATCCTCTAATTTTGGGGGAAAGGGTATAGTTTGAAGAAAAGAAAGCGAGTATGATCAGAAAGTCAACAAGGCTATGGGGGGTTTTTTTTTAAGTAAGCTAAAGGGGGAAAAAACAGGTATTACAAGAACAAGGAGAGAGATGGGTTGAAAAGCTGACTGTGATGACAATAGAGAGAGAGAGAGAGAGAGAGGGAGAGAGTGTGTGTGTGGTGTTTTATAAAAATGGTTTAAATTAATTGTTGGTGGGAGTGGGGGATATGTGATGATATTACACACTAATAAAAAAAAGGATCTAAAAGGTTGAACATTTTCCTGTATTCATTTTGAAAGTAGTAGTTTCAAAGAATCTTCTCTCAGTCTAACGGAGTATCCTTCCTCAATTGTCTTCCAACTCCATCTCACACCAAACTAAGAACAAGTCCAATAGTGTTTCTTAGGGACTTACTTGTAATATTTATAAGTTCATGAACATGTAGCTTATTATTGGAGGAAAATTTTTGTTTGTAGCTTAAAAGTCATTGTAGCTCTCCCAAGCTACATTGGCTTGCATTTAAAAAATGAAAGAAAATTTTCTTATTAGATGAAATTAATAATGTGGGACCAATCAAGCTACAAGATGTTACGATTCACTGTAGAGCGGTATGTAGGCGAAAAATGATGTAGCTACAAAATTGATGTGGCAAGGCAAACTACAAGTTGCTATTGGACTTGCTCTAAGGGGTGTTTGGTTGGGCGGTTTTGGAATGGATTGGGATGAAATTATCGAACCTAGTGTTTGGTTGATGACTTTTGGATTGGAGTTAGAAATCTAAGGGGTTTTAATTCCCCTCAAATCCCTTGGAATCCAGTACTAAGCTTCTACCCATGATTCCAACTTCATCCTCTCTTATCTATCATGAAACACATTTTAAAATTCATTCCAACCTCAAACCAAACAAGTATTGATAAATTTTGGTTTCTAATTTCATAGCTCCCTGCTTTTATAATCCATTCTAATCCGTTCCTATTGTTTGAACCAAAAGACTCCTAAGTTTATTCTAAGATCGTAGTACAGAGCAATGGCGTAATACCAAGTACGGTAAGATAACTCTGTATAAAATGTCTATCGTATCATTTCATGTTTTTTTAACCTCAATATTTAACATGTAGTTTCCTTTGTAATGTCACTTTGTTATCACAGTCAAATATTTTTCATTCACATAGAAAAAAAACACAGTTGAAAAATTGACAAAGTTTAAAGACAACCCTCGTTTTTTTATGTTAGGATCAATTGGTCATTACTTCCTCTCATCCAAACTATTCTTTACATTTATTATAAATGGACAATCTAATCAATTATTACATTAATTAAGGATTATTTAACGAGAATAATAACAAATATAGTGTTTTTTCTCAAAATAATACAAATTTCGTTTAATTTGAGAAAAATACGTATGATTGAACTTGTTAGCCCAGAATAGTATCAGTTGAACTATTACATAATGAACTTGTCCAACTTCATTATTGTCAGTGCACGAAGCATTTAGGCCCTGTTCTTTTGGACTTATATTCAGTCAGTTTCAGTTCAGTTTAGTTCAGTTCAGCTCCAGGAGACATATTTTGTCTCTATATTTCAGTCAGTTTCAGTTAAATTAAGTTCAGTTAAGTTAACTTCAGTCAGTTTCAGTCCAAAAGAACAGAACCTTAATCTTCATCCTCGATTAATATCTTCCTCCTCTTTCTTCATTTAATTTTCATCTTCTACCAATTACTTTTAGACTGTTAACTCATCAAAACGATTAAAAATGAGTTAGGTTACCTAATGTAGCCGGCCAAAAAGTAACCAATACCTTTATGGGTTAACTAGTCCAATAATACGTATTTTTTCTCAGATTAAATGAAATTGGTATTATTTTGAGAAGACACCTTATAGTTGGTATATTATTCTCGTTAAATAACCATATAATTAAAGAGCATAATTATAATACTATTAAAATAAATAAAAACTTAATATTCAAACATAACTGCTGCAGATTCCCACTCACAGAGTTTTAGAGGAGTACTTGCAGTAAGGGACCATCTTTTGTCATTTACTAGTAGTATTGTTCGGGATAAATTTCGTGTCCACGGGATTACAACGTGGCAATTTACGGTCGAAAGGTCAAGGAGGTCAAAAGTCAAACCGAGGGTCAAAGGTCAAAAGTCGAGAACCGAGGGTCAAAGGCCAGAAGTCAAAGGACGAAAGTTAATAGTCAAAAATCGAAAGTCAAAGACCGAAAAGTCGGAAGTCAATATAATCGAGGGTCGATAAGTCAAAGATCAGGGTAACGAAAGGCAATGGGTCCATCAAGTTAGAAGGGTGATGGGCCGAGTTTGAATATGACAACCATGCAGCCCAATAAGTATAACAACCCCTCTTTGTATGAAGAAGTCAATCAACCAACTCCTATATTGAAGGAATGACTCCTGAGGAGGAGGATCAGGAGGAAAGGGTCAAGGGTGGTTCCTAGATCTTAGGAAACCCTCCCTAAGAAATAGGAGCAAGCTCAGGAGGAAGTTGAGGAGCAAAAACCCTAGAAGCAATAACGTTATAAATAGAGAAGACCAAAGAGAAAAAGGGGAACACATTCTTAACACACTGCCATCAAACTACATCACTAAAAGCAATACAATACTCCACAGTACTCCATAGTTTATTATTAAGTATAAATACTTGTACTCTTGATATTTTTTGGTCATTCTTTTGGTCATAGTGGAATATTGGCGGGATTCCGACTCCCCCCGCGGTTTTTCCCACATCGGGTTTCCGCGTCACCAAAATGTCTTGTGTCATTTTCTTTTCCTTTTTCATCGTTCTTTGTTCTTCGTTTACCAGTATCGTCGCAATATTGTTAATTCGTAGTTATAGGCCGATTACTTTAACCCGCTACTAAAAAACGATAATCCGGTAAATTTTTACCAAAACAAATTGGCGCCGTCTGTGAGGAAAAGTGATCATTTCCTATAAGCCAAGTTCTACAGTGAAGCAATCTCGTATCGTCATGTCCGGATCCGATCGAAGTCCCTCCAGCAGCCTAGGAGCATCAATTCATCCCACTAGAGGAGAATCGCCCCTAGGGCCATCATGATCAATCTTCGCACCCCTTATTCAGGCAATCTCTACCAGTCTGGCAGCAGGACACGTACCAGTAGCCTCAAGACCACCTCACGTACCTAAGGTGTCAAAAACGTCCAATCCCTTCAGGACCAGCAGAGAAGGCGCTTCACCCAAAACAGCGGTTCAAGGAGGATCACCTGAAGACTTCTCCAGAATCTCAACCTCACCAGACCCCATGAAGGATATGCTCCAAGGGATCAACGCTCTGCGGCAAGCGGTGGAAACTCTACAGAAGGACAACCAAGACATCAGGGCTCGGATCTCGGCAGCAGACAAGACTCCAGCCACATTGGTCCAGCCGTCACCAGAGATGCTGTTCCTGATGCCTAGAGGAGAGCCCAGCACCCGCATAGAACCAACAGCCAGCAGACGTGCCACTAGGGAGATTCCCTCAGAATTGGTCACCAGACTGGAGCTAGGATTCGCTCCACCAGACCCAGTCATTGAGCCTCGAGGGCTGGGCTACCTGTCTTACGGCCCCACATCCGACAGATCTTACATCACAGGTAATTCCCTCTCCAGCATCGAAAAATCGAGGAACTAACTCACTGTCTCTTGTAGGTACCCCTGTCCACCAGGCGCCAGAATGGCAGATTGCAACTCAGCCAGGGATAATAACCTTATCCAACAACCAGTCCTCTGGAGGAGCAGGGGCAACATCTACTCCCAGCCAGCAGACGTCGGAGCGGCAGTCAGGAGCCCCAACCGGCACAGCAACCCCCATCAACAACCTGTATCCAGGAGGAGTCTGGTCAGCAGGAGTTCCCTTCCAGCGAGCAATAGGGTGGCAATCTGGGTCCACAATCAACGCGACATCGTTGCCTAACCACAAGTACCCTAGAGGAGTATGGTCAGGAGGTACACCCTTTGGTTTATTTCTACCAGTCTCTAACCCTCTTGCAGGAACAGGCGGCGCCTGGATCAGCAGTATCAGGAACTGAGGGACCTGATCAACAGAATTCCGGGAATGCCACGCCCTCTGGAGAAAGCAGCAAGAGACAGTTACGCAAATTCACCCTTCACTGACGACCTAGCCTGCGTCGCTGTACCTAAGGGATTCGTGCCACCAGCCATGACACTCTATGACGGTACCGCAGACCCGTTGGATCACATCAATCAGTATAAGCAGAAGATGATGGTGGTGACTGCAGCAGGACCCCTGAAGGAGGCATGCATGTGCAAGGGATTTGGCTCCACCTTGTCAGGGGCAGCTCTGCAGTGGTTCGTTAGTCTGCCCAACCGAAATATCACCTCCTTTGCTGACCTAGTCAATCCCTTCAACCAACAGTTCGCCAGCAGCAGAAAATCGGAGAAGCAGACCAGCGATCTGTACCGGATGGTACAAAAATTTGAAGAACCCACGCGCGACTTCCTCAGCAGATTCAACAAGGAGAAATTGACCATCCCCAGATGTGATGTAGCCACTGCCATAGAAGCCTTCTGCCAGGGACTCCACCAGGATTCAGATCTGTACAAGGACCTCACCAAGTATCCATGCACCATATTTGAGGATGTGCAGACAAAAGCTTTGGCAGCCATCAGGCTGGAGGAGGATTCAGATCCTAGAGGAGTTACTTATGATCCAGCATAGCAATCATAAACCCAACACATTCAGGAGGAGTACATCGAACCGCCTCAGACTTAGGTAGATGAAATCAAGCTGGATAAGCTGCCCCCGGAGCAGAAAGTGTTGGTTGGATCAGAACGTACAGGTAATATCCGCCAAAACCTCATTGATTTATTAAAAACTAACATGGATTGTTTTGGTTGGTCGCATGATGATATGGTAGGTATAGATCCGAGCGTTATAACCCACAGGCTAAGTGTGGACCCAAGCTGCAAACCAGTCCAGCAGAAGAGAAGGAAGTCCGCCCTAGAAAGAAATCAAGTCATAAACCAAGAGGTAGACAATCAGTTGGCTGCTGGAAAAATCAGGGAGGTAAAGTATCCAGAGTGGCTGTCTAACGTGGTGGTGGTCCCAAAGAAGAAAGGCAAGTAGAGGATCAAGATGCATCCAGCAGACCAGGAGAGGACAGCATTCAAGTCCTCAGATAGGTGCAGGATGTTCTATGATATACTAAAGAAGGCCCAAAGGTTTGAGTGGACAGCAGAGCACGAGAAGGCGTTCAGCGAACTAAAGCACTACATCAACACTCCACCTCTACTGTCAAAACCAGAGCTTGGAGAACCACTCTTCCTGAATCTATCAGTGACCAAAGTAGTAGTCAGCATAGTATCGATACGTGAACATGAAGGAGTGCAACACCCGAAATATTATATCAGTAAGTCTCTGCTTCCTGCAGAGACCAGGTACACGTCTCTTGAAAAACTCGTACTCGCACTTGTTACAACATCTTATAAATTGCGACCTTATTTGGAATCACATACTATTTCCGTAATAACAAATTATCCGCTAAGTACTATTATGAGAAAACCTGAGTTGTCAGGAAGAATGGCTAAGTGGTCCATACACCTAAGTGGCTTCGATCTAAAGTTCGTCCCCAGAACAGCGATAAAGTCCCAGGCGCTGGCAGACTTTGTATCCGACTTCAGCCCATCTCTCCAGTCCCAAGCAGAGAAAGACATCTTCACCTTGGAGGAGGACAAGAGGAAGCAAGTCTGGGAGCTGAACGTAGATGGCGCCTCAAACATGAGAGGATCTGGAGCAGGGTTGGTACTCAGGCCACCAAAGGGGGATCTCATAGTCCAAGCAGTACGATGCGAGTTCCGGAAAACGAACAATGAAGTAGAGTACGAGGCTTTGATCTTGGGTCTCCAGCTGGCTCTAGATCTCAAAATCAAGCGACTGGAGGTGTACGGTGATTCTCAGCTGATAGTCAACCACATGAATGGCTCGTACGTAGCGAAAGACTCCAAGATGATGGCCTACCTTGAAGGGGCAAAAGATCTCTCCCTGAGATTCACAGAATTCTCAATCAGCCAAGTTCCAAGGGATCAGAACGTGGAAGATGACGCCCTAGCAACTCTGGGGTCGACCTTCAAGCCAGAAGTAGTATCCACCATACCCATAGTCGACGTACTAGAGCCAGCAATTTGGAAAGGCGCACAGGGACACGAAGCCCCAGAAGAAGTAGAAAGTTCACCACGTCAGGGACTGCAGTGGTCACAGGAAGCAAGAATCTGCAGCACCACAGCAGAACAAGAGGAAATCGCCGACTGGAGGAAACCCTACAGAGAATGGCTGCAAAATGATGTCCTGCCAGCAGACAAGAAAGAAGCCCGAAGTTTCAGGATGAAAGCATCCAGATATACTCTCATAGATGGCGTGGTATTCAAGAGATCGACCGCCGGACCATACCTGAGGTGCCTAAGCCAGGAGGAAGCAGAAATGGTTATGCATGATCTCCACAGCGGAGAGTATGGAAATCATGCAGGGGGCAAGAGTCTATCCAACAAAGCACTTCGCCAGGGCTACTATTGGCCAACAATGCGCAAAGACGCCAGAGAGTATGTTAAAAAATGCGATGCCTGCCAAAGACATGCACCGGTCGATCACCAGCCAGCAGAACCGTTGCACCCAATAGTCTCTCCTTGGCCCTTCATGAAATGGGTTTTTATGGAGATGTGTGGGTTTGGCCTTAAACCAGATATGTGTTTGCCTTGGGTTCGGGTTGTTGGCTTTGGCCCTTCATGAAGTGGGGAATGGATATTGTGGGCAAATTGCCAAGAGCACCAGGAAATAAAGTCTTTATGCTTGAAATGACCGACTACTTCTCTAAATGGATAGAAGCAGAAGCGTTTCCTCAGATGACTGAGAAGCAGGTTATATCCTTTATGAAACATAATATTATCTGCAGGTTTGGTATTCCCTCAGAGATCATCTGCGACAACGGGTCCCAGTTCATTGGCAACAAAATGGAAGCCTATTGCGCCAGGTGGAATATCGCGCTAAATAAGTCAACCCCCAGAAATCCCCAAGCCAATGGTCATGCGGAATCCAGCAACAAAATAGTGATAATGAACAACCTGAAGAGAAGACTGGAGGAGGCAGGGGGCAGATAGGCAGAGGAGCTTCCCTTGGTACTATGGTCTGATAGAACTACACCTAAGGTGGCTACAGGGCAGACGCCTTTTAGCCTGGTTTTTCGTGCTGAGACAGTCATTCCTTCAGAGGTGAGGGTACCCACTCACAGATATGGCTGCATAACAGAAGAAGGAAACCAGGTGGAGATGGCAAACAACTTGGACACCATAGACGAACTCAGAACTGATACCCAGATCAGAATGGCCTCCGATCCTACAGGCAGACAGTCGCCAGAAGCTACAACAAGAATGTCAAGATCAGAATCCTGCAGGAAGGAGACCTGGTCCTCAGGAAGGTATTCCAGAACACCAGAAATCAGCAGGCGGGGAAATTCGCCTACAATTGGGAAGGACCCTACCAAGTGGAGAAGGTAGTTGGAAACGGAGCATACCGACTTATGACCATGGAAGGAGAAATCATCCAAAAACCCTGGAACATAGTGCACTTGAAAAAGTACTTCTTCTAAATAAAAGTCACCAGAAGCACAGGCCACTGTCGCCAGAAACAAGGCATTCAATCTGCCGGATACACCTCCACTACCAGAGCCCAGGTCAATCTCATCTTTTGTCTTTTTAACTCTACTTTGTCCTTCAAACTATTTTTCTGGTTGCAAAAATACATAACATCAAGATAGAATTTAATTTTCACATATCCTCAAAATTCGAGTTTTAAATTTTCACATATCCTCAAAAATTTGAGTTTCTTTTTATAAAATCTCAAGACTTAGCTCATTTTCACATGCCTTAAGATTTAACTTGATTTTCACATGACTCAAAGACTTAATTTGATTTTTACATATCTTAAAATTTTGAAACTTTTTTCATGTGCTTTCAATATTTAGTTTTATTTTCACATGTCCTCAAATTTTGAATTTACTCTCATATGTTTTTAAAATTGAATTTTTAATTTTCACACATTTTTCAGATATAATTCTCTTTTCATATGTTCGCAAAATTCGATTTCTTTTTTATGTGCCTCCAAAATTGGATTTTCCCCTTCACATATTTTTGGAAATGTAATTTTTTCCCACGCAATATTTTGAGCAAATTAAAAATTACTCCCTTCAAAGTTTCGATTTTTAAAATTTACTCCCTAATGAACTTTTTATTATTATTTAACAGCCCAAAAGATACAAAAGTTCAAAATTTGCTTGCATTGGTAAAATCCGGCCAATTCATTAATAACTTGACCAAACTGCCCCTCAACTTATCACCACCTCACTAAACCTCTTTCTCCTTCACTCTCTTCATTCCCATTTTCAAACCCAAATTTGTGAAACAAGCTTAATTTGGAAGAATTAACAAGACGGAAGATTATATAGTTGATGTGGGATGAGGTATGGAAGAATCGATTTTAGTTGGTGTGGGATGAGATTGAAGATTATATGGCTTTGGATAAATTAATGGGATTTCAATTAGCATATAAAGGGGAGGGGTAGTTTGGGTATTAAAAGGCAAAAAAAAGGGTAAAAAATTCAATTTTACCGAAGTGTCATGCCGGAGATTACAATTGCAAGTAAATTTTGAACTTTTGTATCTTTTTGGCTGTTAAATAATAAAAAAATTTTAAAAGGGAGTAAATTTTAATAAGAGCAACTTTGAAGGGAGTAATTTTTAATTTGCTCCAATATTTTCAAACATTGCATCTTTACCATCTTTTGTCAGCTTTTTCAACCAAAACTGGTGACCAATCTGGTGGAGTGTATAATTTCTACAGAAGGCGTGCGTCTTGTGACTAAGTGCCTACAACCAGGACATTACAGTCTCCTGCGCCACTTAGCACCCACGCAAAGCGTGGCACCTCCGACTGAGTGGGCAAAAAAAATCCCAGGCCACCACTATATCAAAGGTCGACCATACATACATAAGGCATTCATACAACAGAAGGTAGTAAGACAAAACTACAACAAACGATTCAATATGCACTTTGCTCCCCTGAGCAAAAACAATAGTACTGCACAATTTTTTGCAAACACTAACAGACCATAAGTTCATGCCACGCAGGATTCAATGGAAGTAACATCACTCCAGCAGAACTTGGTCCACAGCCTGAACATTTTCCTCTGGTGGAGGCGGAATCGTACTGTGGCAGGTCCTCCTGCAGAAACCTGAGTCTCTGGATAATTAAGAAAAAAAGCAGCAGGACCTCTCCCAAGATCATCAGCGGCGTCCTCCTGGCCCACAACCTCTTGCCCATCAGCCTCCTGATCAGCAAAACGAGAATCAAAAGACTTCTTCAGATCCTCTGCCTTCACGTCAGAGGTAGCATCCGAGTTAGGTTCCTTCGCCAGCAATCCGCGAACCAAATCCAACTCCTCTAGAGAACTTCTTCTAGCACAAATTTGGGACCAGAAAGTAGCATCTGATCCATAAAAGCCATGTCCTCTGCATACTTGGACGTACCGAAGCCTTCAGGAAATTTGAGCACCACTCCAGCAGGAACATCCTCAACGGGTCTGGGGGCAGAATAAGAGTTAGACTCAGAAAGATTTATCACTGGGGGTTCACTTTCTGCAGAAGTAATTTCTGAGAGAAGGGACGAGTTACGCCTTCTCCCAGAACCAGCAAAGCCAGCAGAAGCAGAACCAACTTTCCACTTGGAGGCCACCCTAGTAGCAACGGCCCGCCCTCTAGCAGCCACAACTTGCTCTAGGGTCACACGAGGTTTAGCGGATCCTGAAGAAGGAAGCAAGCGAAAATGAGTACCATGAAAATCTGAGGTCAGGTAAACCTAACCAAGTATGAACATATCTTGCCCGAAGACATGTTCTCACCATATTCTTCTTTTTTCTCCTTCTGGGGAAGAGAGGAAAGACCACCTGTGGAAGGATAGAGCAAATTGCGAAATGTCCTCTTCTCCGGGTTTAGGCCGAATAGTCGGGTCAAAGAATCAATCATCACGCAAACCGTCTACAATCCAAGCGAACGGAAATTCCCACCTAAGATGAACTTAGTCGGAAATTTGGGGGCATTTGTTCGGGATAAATTTCGTATCCTCGGGATTACAACGTGGCAATTTACGGCCGAAAGGTCAAGGAGGAGGTCAAAAGTCAAACCGAGGGTCAAAGGTCAAAAGTCGAGAACCGAGGGTCAAAGGCCAGAAGTCAAAGGACGAAAGTTAATAGTCAAAAATCGAAAGTCAAAGACCGAAAAGTCGGAAGTCAATATAATCGAGAGTGGATAAGTCAAAGATCAGGGTAACGAAAGGCAATGGGTCCATCAAGTTAGAAGGGTGATGGGCCGAGTTTGAATATGACAACCATGCAGCCCAATAAGTATAACAACCCCTCTTTGTATGAAGAAGTCAATCAACCAACTCCTATATTGAAGGAATGACTCCTGAGGAGGAGGATCAGGAGGAAAGGGTCAAGGGTGGTTCCTAGATCTTAGGAAACACTCCCTAAGAAATAGGAGCAAGCTCAGGAGGAAGTTGAGGAGCAAAAACCCTAGAGGCAATAACGTTATAAATAGAGAAGACCAAAGAGAAAAAGGGGAACACATTCTTAACACACTGCCATCAAACTACATCACTAAAAGCAATACAATACTCCACAGTACTCCATAGTTTATTATTAAGTATAAATACTTGTACTCTTGATATTTTTTGGTCATTCTTTTGGTCATAGTGGAATATTGGCGGGATTCCGACTCCCCCCGCGGTTTTTCCCACATCGGGTTTCCGCGTCACCAAAATGTCTTGTGTCATTTTCTTTTCCTTTTTCATCGTTCTTTGTTCTTCGTTTACCAGTATCGTCGCAATATTGTTAATTCGTAGTTATAGGCCGATCACTTTAACCCGCTACTAAAAAACGATAATCCGGTAAATTTTTACCAAAACAAGTATAACTGGTGCACAGCAACTATTGTATCAGTGTGCTGCAGATAAATTCAATGTTTCTCTTGCATATCACCGTCTTAGAGCACAAAATCGGAAGATCAATTGGTATGCTCCATGTTGGAATAAAGGACTCTTACCTATTAGCTTCTCAAGGGAAGCTAGCCACACCTTATCCAACATTCAAAAGCTGAGGTATGCCCCTTGCTAACAGATGCTACTTGTGCTTCCATGATGAAGAAGATGCGAAACACTTATTCTTTTTTTGGGTTATGCACATGAAGTTCTCACATCCATTAGTAGGTGGTGTGGATATATCGCACCAATCTCACTACAAACATCTGCCCTCCAAGACATACTGCACTGGTCGTCTAACAGGAGGAGAACTTAGCACTGACATAACTGTTGAATTAGATGTTGTATTGCTGCCACTATGTATTGTATATGGAAGGAAAAGAATGATCGGGTTTTCAATGATGTATGCAAGTCTGGAAGTGTTAGACCATCTTCAACCATGAGTTGATCTCTCATCATCCTCGTGATGATGTGCTCATCTTACTCTCCAACCATGCTTTGCATGCGTCAAGATTTTGATGAGCGAGGTGATGCTCATGTTTTCGCTGAGAAGGATGTTGCTGCTTTGTTTATAATTTTTTTTTTCTAATTTAGTACCCAATAGGGACCTGACACGTGTCAAGCCCATATTCATTCTCTTTATTTCGTATTTCTTTTGAACTGTTTACAGTTTTTTATTAAAAATCTTTACTTTACTTTATTTTTTTTTTAAATAAAATGTCTAAGTTGAAATTTTTTTCTCTATAAATAGAGTATAATATTGGGTAGTATTGTCACACTACTTCTTCCTCTCTCTATAATATTGGGTAGTATAAATTGTTGTGTTTTATTAAAAAGTATGAGACAACAGTCGAGTACGAATCTTGAAAACCAAGCCCAACAATCAAATTAAATTATTGTAGACACCCGCATTTTGACTGCCACGTGTCTATGGTAGTCTCCGAAAAACACCCGATGATGATCGGACGTCAACGTGACTTAGTATACTCGGATTTGGGCTCGGAATTCATAATATCCGACATGGGCTTTTAGCGGAGTAAAAATCTCACAAAACAGACCTCAATTTCAGGCCCAGTGGGTCGTTCCGAGTCAAATAAGACTAATTTGGGCCAAAACCGACACCAAAAATAATTCCCGTCTTTTGACGACCGGGTCAAAACCCGGTCAAGGACGAAACCGTCACATAAACCAGCTGAGATCACTTTGGCGCAAAGAATCAAATTCGAAAAGTAAACAAAATCAACAAAGTCAAACCTCCCTATTTTGGCTCAACCGTTTGACCCACTCGATCGAGTGGATTGACCCCACTCGATCGAGTGGAGCCTTTTTACCCGGGCTTGGCCCATTTGTTAAGGCACTCGATCGAGTGCACTAGGGCCACTCGATCGAGTGCCCTTATGTCGTGGGATAATGCCTATAAATACCCCACGACACCCCCATGCATTTCACTCTTTTTTTGGACCTTCAACCCTACAATTTCAGTCACCTTCAACCCTACTACAACCCTACATACCTACACTACAAACCCTACGCACAAAACACCATTTCCGAGCCTCCTTGACCCTCGGAAACCGACACACACACATCCATATACACCATAACTCACATACATCCTCGATACTCTCAAGCCGTGCCGCTATTCACGAGTCCATTTCCGAGGTCCTACACTAGCATGTATGTTGAGGGTGTCCTAAACCCCGCTTTAATCTCTTTTGTCTCATTTTATTTCCGTTTTATTCATCATATTTTTGTATTATAATCGTGATCGTCACAACACTAACACTAACATTTCTATACTTTTATGTTTTCAATTTATTTCGTTTTTATCGTCATTATATTATTAATACCGCGTACATATAATACTAATATCAAAAGTCGGTTTTGAAATGTTGAACTACGATAATCACATTCGATCCGTCTAATCCCTTTACGAGCAACGACGGAGGTGGAGCCCTTTCGAGGAGCCCCGCCCCAATGTACTCAAGGGCGTGACGTGATCGTGATTCGTCGTAGTTGAACATATTTAACTCCATTTCCATAATTGGTTCGAGACCCGTTGACACGAATATCGACATCACATAACCCGAAAGGGTTAGTTTCGATGTCGTGACGTAGAGGGATGCATCTCGTTACCAATTCAAAGTTTTATAATCTAACACAAACGTTTTCATATAAACTCCGGTGACGGTATTATAATCGTTCATACACGATTGTAGTACCGGAGGTCGAGTCGAATACAAATCGTGCGATATTTGTATTTGACTTGGCCGATCATCGATTTCAAGTCATAAAATCGAGCAAATCTTTACTCGTACAGGGGGCACTCGACCGAGTGCCATAGGCCACTCGATCGAGTTGCACCCCAAAAACAGGGCAGTAGCCCCATTAACGACACACTCGACCGAGTGCCATAAGGCACTCGATCGAGTAACCCTCCAAAATATGGGCAGTAGCCACGTTAATAGCGCACTCGGTCGAGTCAATCAATGACTCGGTCGAGTGGGTCTGGCAACTCGGAAATCCGAGGGCTTGGACATATATTCCGAGCCCCGTTCTTATCGACTTTAGACCATCGACCGACCCTTCATCATTTTTCAAAACGCTACACATGTCACGACACGTAGAACGACTTTGACCACTTTTACGTGATAAGTCGGGACAAGACTACGGAATGTGAGACTAGGCTAGCAATACGCCACAATCTCATATTTCCGTCCTTCGCTTAATACGTAACATAATACGTATTTAAGCGGGGTGGTCCATCTACATAATTTCGCGGTCTAGTTTACATATGGGTCCGTTTTTATCTTTGTTTTACGTTATTTTGTTTATGTCGTATTGTGAAATCCGGGTTGTATTTCCGCCCGTGTAGCTTGTACGCTTTTATTTCTTTTTTTTTTGAGCTTCATTTATTATTTGCTTTTACGCTTTATAAATGAACCTCGCATGCTAACTCAACTCGACCGTAATTAGATGCATTAAATGACGTAGTTAACGCAAAATTCACATGCTTAGACAAAACGCTGTTTGCATATCATTTAATTATTTTACTAGCGCGCGTATCATGAACACGAACGATGTCTTAGTAGAGGCCGCCATGTGCGGGCGGGGTTGGGTGTCCTTAGTGGGCTTCCCAACACGTACCCTCACCCCTTACTCGGAACCTTTGGTTTCCGGATGTCCGAAACCCTTGGCGAATGAGAGTCATTCTTTACACGATTACCGGTGTAGATGGTATCGGTATCGCAATGCAAAGGGACGAGCCCCATAAACTCTGAAATCGAAGTGGGCTTACTTTGTGTATAACCCATGACGACATAGAGTGGGCTCGTATGGTTCCGAATAACCACAAAATTCGGTGGCGACTCCATTTTGACTTAAATTTCGAACCCGAGAACAATCTTACCACGAGATTCATTCGCCTACCCAAACCCGCGCTTCGCCGCGTCGGGGTGGACCTACGTCATGTCCACAATTTGGCGACTCCGCTGGGGATACCTGATGTACCACATGTCATCGGGGTTCCTAGGGTGAGACTCGAAGAGAAATCGTTCGTAGATTAGTGTGCGCGCATTAGTTTAATGATTCATGCATAACCCATGTTTGCCCGGGCCGGTTACTTGTGACCGACGTCCCACTATACCGCGGTGCATTCCTACATGGGTGCGCTAAAAACATCGATGGTGGAACTCGTCTCGGTTTTGCGGCATGTCCTAAGACCAACTCGGCTTAGGGAGTCCGTCCATCACATGAGAAAGCCATCGTTGTTGGTATAGACCCTATTTTGACCGACCGAGACTTAGTGTAAAGCATACATGAGCGTTGTTATAATGCTTGTTTGACTACGTGCTACTTGGTTTCCGTGTCAATTTTCAAAAACCGTCATTTCAAAATTGCATCTTTCCAAAAATACCCACCTTTCGAAAAACCCGAAATACTGTCCATTTCGGGAACCGTCTTTCCAAAACGCCCAATTTTGAAAAACCCGAAATGCTGCCCATTTCGGGACTCACCTTTTCAAAATATCCAATTTTCAAAACACGGAATGCCGCCGAAATTTAGGATCAACGATTTGACTCAAAATATCCTTTTCTGTAGTCGGCATGCTGTCCGTTTTAATTCTCGAATTTCCACCCCCACCACCTTGATTTTCGAAATTTTTCCTTTTCAAAATTCTAATCTCGGTTTTCGAAATTCCGTTTTCAGTTTTCAAAACTTTCGGAAATTCGTTCATTTTTGCATTCAAACCTCAACTTTCGACTTTCCTAAAATAAACCTTCCTTATTATAGGACCTACCGTCAATTCGTGTGTCGGGTCTTTGCATAGTACGTAGAGGGTTTATAGCGTCGAAACTCCGTCGATCTTATATCACGAGTTTCCCCCCTTTCTGAGTCCGCCTTATCTGTCAAGGCACGACCAACCCGCGTAGGGCATACCCCTACAAAGGAAAGTCCGTCCATACACTCGAGTCGAAAGTCTGGGGAGTAATCTCACGTGGACCTTCCTTCGAACGGGACTAGGCCCACAAAGCCGAAATCCCAAGGAAGTCATACCACCCACGAGTCATCCGTCTAGATGTCTTTCTCGAGTCTTTTCCACTTAGTCCTTTCTTTTTGGGTCGCTCGGGATGTGCTGTTTCCTTTGATTCCAAGACTGGGCTCGGTTTTCTGATTACGTGGTGTTCTTACAGACAGGCCACCATCAACCAGACACACTCGCAGGATGGAAACTGCCTTAGCCGAACTGAAAGCCTCCGTTGATTCCATGATCGAGAAACAGGCCGACATCGATGCCCAACTGAATGAAATGAGGGCTGGGCAAGTTGCTATCGTCACTCGATTGGCCTCGGTGGAGCACAATACTCCTACTACTGGAACTACCGGACCTTTAGCTGAACTGGTTAGCTCGGTCCGCCGACTGGAAGAACAAGTGCATTTAACTGGGAATAACAACATTCACCGGGAAAACAGTCGGGAGTATAACCCACTAAGTGACAAGCTGCCTGCAAACCTGAACCTCACCGGTTTGCCTATGTTCGAAGGGACTGAAGACCCGTTACTACATGTACGGGCCTTCAAAGAGTTCATGGCCATCAAAGGGGTGGACTCTACCATGTTCAAGAACCTCTTTGCTGCGTCTCTTGAAAAGCACCCTCGGGCCTGGTACTACAGACTAGACCCGAAGAAATACCCTACATGGGATGATGTGGCCACCGAGTTCGCTCGGAACTATGCTGACAACACCGAGATCCAAACCACAATGAGATCTCTGGAAGTTATGGCCCAGGAGCCGAAAGAAGGTTTTACCAAATACCTTCAACGATGGAGGGCCGAGAGCGTGAAACTGGTCGATAAGCCCAGTGAGAAGACTTTGATGGAGGCCTTTGTCAAGAACCTCCTCCCATCCTACCGGGTTCACCTCCGATATGCCGTCATACCCAATTTCACCACCCTTACTGAAATGGGTATGAGGATTGAAGATGATCTAAGACTGGAAGGCCTCACTAAGGCCGCCGCTAAGGGTTACCAAGGGGCTTCTTCCTCCACAACCAAGCCTCAAGCTGCAACCCGCAGTATTTTCGACGTGGTTAATCTACTAGATGCCCCGTCCAAGAGGAACACCCCACCTCGGGTTTTCACTGATATAGGCACGACCTATACTTATGCCTTACAAAGGCTGTCCTCAAAAGGCCTAATCCAACCGATAGGCCCAACTCCTGAAGTTCCGGTTGAGCGACGCTCCAAGAACTACAATGCCCAAGCCTATTGCCAATACCACCGGGGCAATGGGCATGATACCGAGAAGTGCTGGAAGCTGAAGCACTTGATCCAAGACCTGATTGAAAGCGGTAAAATCCCGCTCCCCGGAGATAAGCCCAGTAACAAGGAGAATCCTTTCAGCTCCCACGCCATCTTTACCGGGGAGGTGATCGATTGCTCTCACCTTATCTCTCCATTTATCCCGCAAGTGAACGGGATCTGGTTCGACGACGAGGAAGACGTCTACCTCGCCAAAGGGGAAGCTGTCCCCATTACCGCCGAGGAGATTCGAAAGACTAAATCTCGAGTCTTAACCAGTAACCACCTTGGTCGTCCCTATCAAGCCACTAGCTCTAGGGACACCCCTATCCCGACAACCGTCATTACGGAAGTCGCCTCTGAAGAGCCAACTGCTGAAACGGCTCTTGTGAAACAATTGAAGAGGACCCGAGTTGACCTCACTATATGGCAACTCTTGGTTAGCTCTCAAGAACATCGGGAAGCACTCACAAAGGCTCTCGATCAAATTAAGGTTGACTCTTTGGTTACCCCCGCTGAGATGGTAGCCACGATCTTGCCCCACCTAAAGGGCAAGGCTAAAGAAGAAGGACCGGTAATCACTTTCTCCGAGGCCGACCTACCACCATTCGGGACCACCCATAACCTGGCTCTCTACATTACTGTGGTCTGCCGAGGAAAATACCTCCCCATGACCCTAGTTGATGACGGGTCTGCTGTAAACGTCCTTCCTCTAAGGACCGCAAAAGCCCTCGGCATTACCGAGGCTGACTATGTTCCGACTGCTCAGACCATCCAAGCCTTCGATGGGAGCCCAAAGTCGGTAGCTGGGGCCGTGAAACTAACCATCATCACTGGCCCGATAGAGAAGGAGCTCGAGTTTCAGGTGATCGATGTCACCTCATCATTCAACTTGCTCCTGGGTAGACCTTGGATCCACGCGGTCAAGGCGGTGTCCTCCACCCTCCACCGAAAGATCAAGATGCCTCTGCTTAACGATGTCATCACTTTAGAGGCAACACCAATGACTGTCGCTAGCTGTAACGCCACGGGACGCACGGACCTCTGGGGGTTCGATTTTGTGGGGATGATCAAGGAAGAGTACCTCTTTAGGCCTTACTTCACTACGAGTATCGACATGATGCTCCAAAACCTAGGATACTTTCCGGGAGCTACCTCTCGACCCGATCTTCCAGCTGGGAAGATCATCGAGGTTCTCAAAGACGAAGAATCTCACTTTGGTCTCGGTTATGACATCACCCCCGACAATGTTGTCCGAGCAGGGATCGAAAAGGCCTGCAACATCCTTAAGGGTATCTACTTGAGCCCTTATAGCCCACGGTTGGCTGACTACTTTGTCACACCGGTGTTTGGGGCTATCCAGGTTGGTCTATACCAACCTAATACTATGCAGCTCGGGACCCACTTGGCCCGAGACTGCAACTACATTCCGGATGATGTGTTCGCCCTCATCCAATCCAATGGAGCTGAAGATGCTGAGCCCGCTCTAGGGCTACTATTTGGGGAAGACACCTTAGCCCCAACTCCAAAGGAAGACTTGGTCAACCTGATCCTCCGTAGCAACAGATTTGACCCGACCAAGCTGATCTCGGATGTTGGTTCCGAGACGGGTAACAGAGCCTGGAGGAAGACTGTCAAGTGGACTGACAGTCAGGGAAGGATCTACAAGCTGGTCACCGGAGAGGGAGACATGCCTGAGTCTGAGTCCGAGTCCGAGTCTGAGTCGGAGTCTGAGTCAGAGTCTGAGGTCGAGTCTAGGGAAGTCGGTGCTAGAGTCACTCCTGTAACCCCCCCCCCTTTTATCATTCCTGCTGCTGGCACTTCGGGGTCTGTCCCGAGTGCCCTACCTATCCCGCCACTGACCAATGATCAGATGGCTGCTCTCTTTGAGCTGTTCTCCAAATTTTCAATCAATAATAATAACCGTTCTGCTTACGACTTGTCTCTTTCAAATTCTGCTTTTAAAAATGTTTTATGCTATGACATTGAGAAACCAGACGAACAGGTACCCTTACCTCCGCATTTGATCGAGCAACTAGAGCAAAGGGAGTCCCAGAACCCGGTAATCGAAGAAACCGAGTCCATAAATGTGGGAACAACCTTAGAGCCTCAGACACTTAAGATAGGGTTATCCTTAGATCCCGAGGAGAAACAACAATTCATAAGCCTCCTCCAAGAGTTCAAAGATGTCTTCGCATGGTCCTACAAGGACATGCCGGGGATAGACCGGGAAATAGCCGAGCACCACATACCAATCAAAGACGGGTGCAAACCGGTCAAACAGAAGCTTCGTCGGATGAGGCCCGAGTGGTCTCTCAAGGTAAAAGAAGAAGTCGACAAACAATTTAAAGCCGGCTTCATACAAGTGTCCGAGTATCCGGACTGGGTGGCAAACATCGTGCCGGTTCCTAAAAAGGACGGTAAGGTGCGGGTATGTGTAGATTTTCGGGATCTTAACAAGGCGAGCCCGAAAGATGACTTTCCGTTACCACACATCGACATATTGGTGGATAACACGGCCGATCATGCTCTTCTATCATTCATGGACGGGTATGCCGGGTATAATCAAATAAAGATGGCGAAAGAAGACATGAGTAAGACTACCTTCACCACACCTTGGGGTACTTACTGCTATACCGTCATGCCTTTCGGTCTCATTAATGCCGGGGCCACATATCAAAGGACTGCTACCACTTTATTACACGACATGATGCATAAAGAGGTAGAAGTTTACGTAGACGACATGATCGTCAAATCCAAAGAACGGGACGGTCACATCACCGCCCTAAGAAAATTCTTCACCCGATTGCGCAGATACAACATGAGGTTAAACCCTCAAAAGTGCAGTTTCGGGGTAACATCAGGCAAATTACTGGGTCATATCGTTAGCCAACGAGGTATCGAAGTCGACCCAGCTAAAATCAAAGCCATTACCGAGATGCAACCTCCTAAAACCGAAAAAGAAATAAGGGGATTCCTTGGGAAAGTCCAGTACATCAGTCGGTTCATTTCCAAATTAACCATGGTGTGTGAACCAATTTTCAAGAAACTGAAAGTGGGAGAACGGGTACTATGGGATGACAAGTGCCAAACCGCTTTCGACAAAATCAAAGAAATTCTGTCTGCTCCGCCAGTCTTAATGCCACCTCAACCCGGTTTGCCTCTGTCGTTATACCTAACGACGACCGAGACAGCCATGGGGGCTATGCTGGCTCAGACAGTTGACTCCGAAGAAAGAGCCATTTACTACATCAGCAAGAAGTTTTTAGAGTATGAGTGCAAATATACCATGCTCGAAAAGACGTGTTTGGCTCTAGTCTGGGCCACCAAGAAACTCCGACATTATATGCTCAGTTACGAGGTCAATGTGCTATCCAAGATGGATCCCATCAAATACATCTTCGAAAAGCCCGTTCTCAACGGTCGAATCTCTAGATGGACTCTAATGTTGGCAGAGTTCGACTTAAAGTTTGTACCGCTAAAGGCTATTAAGGGTCGAGTAGTAGCTGAATTTCTCGCCGATAGCCCGATAACCGAGGAAGGATACACCGACACTTGGTCCTTCCCAGATGAAGATATTTTCCATACTGATACTGAAACTTGGGATTTATACTTCGATGGTGCATCCAATTTTCGAGGGTTCGGAGTCGGGATCCTCCTAATTTCACCAAAAGGGGAACATACTCCCGTCTCCATCAAACTGGACTTTGATGTTACTAATAATGCAGCAGAGTACGAAGCATGCATTTACGGGCTACAAGCCGCCGCCAATCTGGGGATTACAAATCTCCGGGTACATGGTGATTCATCCTTGGTCATTAACCAAGCACTTCAAAAATGGAAAACTCGAAATGCTAATCTCGTGGCCTACCAAGCACGAGTAAGGGATCTCGAGAAACAATTCCAAAAGGTAGAATACATATACCTGCCTCGGGAAGAAAATCAGTTTGCAGATGCACTTTCAAAATTAGCATCTTTACTAAACATTCCCGACCATGTGACCAGTATGCCAATTTGCGTCGAGAGACGGTCTGAGCCGGCGTACATTTGCGATATTGAGGACATCGAAATAACTGATCCCGAACCGTGGTACCAAGCCGTGTTAACATACCTAACGAACGGAGAATATCCTCCCGGGACGGAAGGTCGAGCCAAGAAAGCCTTACGGAGGCTAGCCACCCAGTTCATCCGTACCGACGACGGACAACTGTATAAAAAGACGGCACAGGGGGCTCTTCTCCTTTGTGTTGACAAATACAAGGCTGAAAAGGTTATGGCCGAAGTACATGATGGTGAGAACGGCCCACACATGAATGCCCACATGCTGGTCCGAAAAATCATGAGGCTCGGTTATTATTGGAATACTATGGAAGCCGATTGCCGGTCGTATGTCAAACATTGTCATAACTGTCAAATTTTTGGCAATGTGCAACATATGCCGTCATCACTACTCTATACCATGACGTCACCCTGGCCGTTCTCAACGTGGGGTATCGACATAATCGGGAAGATAAATCCCTCGGGTACCGGTGGGCATTGCTTTATTTTGGTAGCTATCGACTATTTCACCAAATGGGTCGAAGCTGAATCATATCGCATCCTCACCGCCAAGCATGTCGCCAAGTTTATCCAAAACAAGATAATATGTCGATATGGGATTCCCGCTGAATGTATCAGTGATCACGGGACTCATTTTCAAGCCGAGACTGCGGCCCTACTGACCAAATATAAAATCCAAAGGCATACTTCCTCGCCTTACCGTCCCCAAACAAATGGAGCAGTAGAGGCGGCTAATAAAACAATTGTCACCATACTCAAAAAGATGGCTGATAATTACCGGGACTGGCCCGACAAAATACCTTTTGCCCTATGGGGATATCGAACGTCAATTCGCACCGCCACCGGGGCGACACCATATTACCTAACCTATGGAATGGAGGCAGTCCAACCAGTCGAGCTGGAGGTACCGTCCCTCAGAATTCTGCTAGAAAGTCAAGTACCCGAAGCTGACTGGGTTCGAGCACGATATGACTCACTGGTTCTGCTAGACGAACGACGGTCTCGTGCCCTCAATAATATCCAAATCTACCAGAAGAGGATACAACGGGCCTTCAACAAGAGGGTAAGGCCCAGACACATTAAGGAGGGCGACCTAGTCCTTAAGTCTATTCGGGCTCTACTACCGGTTGACCCAAGGGGAAAATTCAAACCCAATTGGGCTGGGCCATATCTGGTGAAGAAGATCCTATCAGGGGGAGCAGTGATGCTGACGGACCTGGATGGGAACGAGTTTGTCAACCCAACCAACCTGGACCAACTGAAGCGTTACTACCCTTAGCCATTTCTCAATGTCATTAGCAAATTTTATCAAATCATTTTTTTTACAAAAAGCAAGTCAATGAGCTAGAATTACTTATTCTACTGTCATAAACATCTTGAACCAATAGTCTTGGTGTAATTCGAGATTGCAAATTTCCTATGCCTGAACTACGTTTGGTTTGATTCTGCTAATCGCGGATACGTAGGCAACCCCTCAAAAGGGTACAATCAATGCAATCAAGAAAAGACAGGAGCGGTTTTATAATAAGCTTCTTTTATTAATTCAAAAAAAAAATACCGATAAACTCGGGAAATTACAAAATGCAGGAATTCGAAAAAATACACAAAAAAAAGGGCACACAACAAAAAATAATAATAATACTTAAATAATAAATCTAAGGACTCGGCATTTAGGGCATCTTGCCCTTCCCCTTGTCCTTGGCATCCCTAGTCGTCCACTGGCGACGACGCGGAGGGGAGCGTTCCCGAATCACCACGGGAACTTCTCTAGCTCGGGCTCGAGTGTTTGAGCCCGACTCCCCTGTCATATCAATGGGCCCAAGTCGAGCCCTGACCGGCTCAGGGAGCCGGTCACGCGGACCGAGTCGGTCCCTGACTGCCAACCTCGGCCCAAGTCGTCGTTCCAAGTCAGTCTGCCCTCGAGTGCTGCTAGAACCGACTTCCTTAGATCGAGTCTTAGTTTGTGACGTAAGACCCGATTCTCCCCGAACTGTGGTCTCAGGACTGTGTTCCCCGGTGAAGAAGTCTCTGTTGTCCTTCGCCGACTCACGCTGAACCAATTCGATGGCCTCGTCAACTTTTAAGGCCTTTCGAGCTTCTTCAGACTCTTCAGAAGTCCACTTCTGATAAGCCCGCGATACCCAAGCGGATTGGCAAGGGCTAGGTACCGTCCATGTGGGACGAGTGAACCATCGTTGCAACCAAGTGTCGCACATAGCGTCCGTCAACTGGAGCGGGACGCTAATAATGGCTTCCTTCTCAGGGATGCGCTGAGATGAACCGAACTGCCTTAGGAGGCGGTCCGGATAGATGTGAACTGTCCAGTCTAAGGACAAGATCGTCAGATACCGGGCTTGGTCTCTCTTCGCCAACCCGGTCAACTTTGAGAGAAACCACCAAGCGACGGTCCACCTGATCAAGGGACCCCCGTGAAACACCAACTCCTCGTCCCAGTAAGCTCGATCAATCCGATGACTCGAGCTTATCTTCCGTCTTCGGGAGCTAATTTGACTGCTCCGGTAATTGGGAATGCTTGGAGGGGTCTCTATGATCGATAACCGCTCCGACAACCATATCTGAAAAGCATGTACAAGCTTAATAAGCAACGGAGCAATTCGCTACAGCCCACTCGATCGAGTGCAAAAGCTGACTCGATCGAGTAAGCCTGTCAAAAACAGGCAGTAGCACCGTATGAGTGTCACTCGATCGAGTGACAGGTCCACTCGATCGAGTGACAGGTCCACTCGATCGAGTGACTTACGAGAATCAGAAAATTCGCGCGAAACGTGAACGAAAAAAAAAAAAAAAAAAAAAAAAAAAATCGAGGTGCATACTTGCAAAAAACGGGTACTCCCCGTCAGCGGTCGAGTTGGGTCAAGCCGTCGAGCATCCAGCCCCATAATGATCTCCCCAGTGGCTAGCCAGGCAGGGCTATGACCAGTCTCCATCTGGTCAACCACTCCGATCAGTCTGATTTGACCCCTGCATGAGTCAAGCTCCATCAGCCCCTCGAAAACATAGCAGTGTAGCATGCAGAAGGCGAATGCCCTACGCCTATGAGCGGGGGTGGCCCTCACGTCCCGTGGATTCATGAACTTATTGGCCAAATCGAATAGGGAGACGTTATCTCCCTGCACCATTCGGTTTGCCTCAGCATGAGACAAACCCAAGAATTCCCTCAAACGCCTCCTTGGATCCGGGTAGAATGGGGGAACGGCGGGCTGAATAGCAAGGCCCCAACCGCCTATGGCCGCGATCTCCTCGGGCAAGGGACACATCTCGCCCCTCGCGAATGCAAACACGTGATGGGTGGTGTCCCAAAACGACAGACAGACATCCAGAAAGTGCGAATCCACTATTAGACGTTGGAAAGGGAACAGATTGACTATCCCCATTTGAGTCAGCCTAACCTTCTCCTCGTCCCGAAAGAATTGGGACCAGGCGAGAAGCATGGCAGTCAAGTGATCGATACCCATAGCAGAGTTTCCTAGCTTTCTTGAAAGTCTACAAGATTTTGAGAAGGGAAAAGAAGAGTTTGAGTTGAGGTGCAGAAAACTGAAGCAGGGATCCCCATATTTATAATGGAGAAACCTAATTGAAAACCTAACTACTCTGCCTCCTCATTCAGCTGGGCCCTATGCGCGCGCAGGCCTGATTTCAAACTTGAACCCAGAATAGGAATCAAGCTGTCCCGAGCTTTCCTAAAATTTTCTAAAAATTTCTTTCCGTCAAAATTTTTGTCTTTCCAAAATTTTCAATCTTTTTTCTCCCCAGCGAGAGTCAACATTTTACCTACATGTTACATGCAAGTTGTTATGTGTCAGCATACAGGTACACCCCAGACTTCAAGAAGCAAGTCCCCGCAAAACTATCTAATTTCCCCAACGGAGTTAGCTTTTCCCCGATGTGCTACATCCGAAGTACGATGTGTCGGTATACGGGTACCCCTACTCCCCAAAAGAGGCAAGCTTTACTCCCCACGGAGCATCATCATCAAATGCGACCCAAGGCTTAAGAAGCAAGCCCGAACAGCTCGTATACTTCCCCAGCGGAACGCCCGAGGCGGCATTTTCCCTGAAAAGATACGGGATGGGCCCACATATAGTCGCGCCCAGGACTTATGCTACAAGTCTGACTCCCCGCGAAGCTATCCTCGTCAGGACAGGTATGACCCTCTGCTTATGGCTGGCGAGCCCTTCACGCAAGTCTACTGGACTATAAACGACCCGACCGGAAGTCTACCAGGTCTTAGCGGGCTTGGTAGCTACTCTGACTTTCGCCTTGTCCAAGCCTCAGTCAGAGTGGGGGCTCTGTAGACACCCGCATTTTGACTGCCACGTGTCTATGGTAGTCTCCGAAAAACACCCGATGATGATCGGACGTCAACGTGACTTAGTATACTCGGATTTGGGCTCGGAATTCATAATATCCGACATGGGCTTTTAGCGGAGTAAAAATCTCACAAAACAGACCTCAATTTCAGGCCCAGTGGGTCGTTCCGAGTCAAATAAGACTAATTTGGGCCAAAACCGACACCAAAAATAATTCCCGTCTTTTGACGACCGGGTCAAAACCCGGTCAAGGACGAAACCGTCACATAAACCAGCTGAGATCACTTTGGCGCAAAGAATCAAATTCAAAAAGTAAACAAAATCAACAAAGTCAAACCTCCCTATTTTGGCTCAACCGTTTGACCCACTCGATCGAGTGGATTGACCCCAATCGATCGAGTGGAGCCTTTTTACCCGGGCTTGGCCCATTTGTTAAGGCACTCGATCGAGTGCACTAGGGCCACTCGATCGAGTGCCCTTATGTCGTGGGGTAATGCCTATAAATACCCCACGACACCCCCATGCATTTCACTCTTTTTTTGGACCTTCAACCCTACAATTTCAGTCACCTTCAACCCTACTACAACCCTACATACCTACACTACAAACCCTAAGCACAAAACACCATTTCCGAGCCTCCTTGACCCTCGGAAACCGACACACACACATCCATATACACCATAACTCACATACATCCTCGATACTCTCAAGTCGTGCCGCTATTCACGAGTCCATTTCCGAGGTCCTACACTAGCATGTATGTTGAGGGTGTCCTAAACCCCGCTTTAATCTCTTTTGTCTCATTTTATTTCCGTTTTATTCATCATATTTGTATTATAATCGTGATCGTCACAACACTAACACTAACATTTCTATACTTTTATGTTTTCAATTTATTTCGTTTTTATCGTCATTATATTATTAATACCGCGTACATATAATACTAATATCAAAAGTCGGTTTTGAAATGTTGAACTACGATAATCACATTCGATCCGTCTAATCCCTTTACGAGCAACGACGGAGGTGGAGCCCTTTCGAGGAGCCCCGCCCCAATGTACTCAAGGGCGTGACGTGATCGTGATTCGTCGTAGTTGAACATATTTAACTCCATTTCCATAATTGGTTCGAGACCCGTTGACACGAATATCGACATCACATAACCCGAAAGGGTTAGTTTCGATGTCGTGACGTAGAGGGATGCATCTCGTTACCAATTCAAAGTTTTATAATCTAACACAAACGTTTTCATATAAACTCCGGTGACGGTATTATAATCGTTCATACACGATTGTAGTACCGGAGGTCGAGTCGAATACAAATCGTGCGATATTTGTATTTGACTTGGCCGATCATCGATTTCAAGTCATAAAATCGAGCAAATCTTTACTCGTACAGGGGGCACTCGACCGAGTGCCATAGGCCACTCGATCGAGTTGCACCCCAAAAACAGGGCAGTAGCCCCATTAACGACACACTCGACCGAGTGCCATAAGGCACTCGATCGAGTAACCCCCCAAAATATGGGCAGTAGCCACGTTAATAGCGCACTCGGTCGAGTCAATCAATGACTCGGTCGAGTGGGTCTGGCAACTCGGAAATCCGAGGGCTTGGACATATATTCCGAGCCCCGTTCTTATCGACTTTAGACCATCGACCGACCCTTCATCATTTTTCAAAACACTACACATGTCACGACACGTAGAACGACTTTGACCACTTTTACGTGATAAGTCGGGACAAGACTACGGAATGTGAGACTAGGCTAGCAATACGCCACAATCTCATATTTCCGTCCTTCGCTTAATACGTAACATAATACATATTTAAGCGGGGTGGTCCATCTACATAATTTCGCGGTCTAGTTTACATATGGGTCCGTTTTTATCTTTGTTTTACGTTATTTTGTTTATGTCGTATTGTGAAATTCGGGTTGTATTTCCGCCCGTGTAGCTTGTACGCTTTTATTTTTTTTTTTTTTGAGCTTCATTTATTATTTGCTTTTACGCTTTATAAATGAACCTCGCATGCTAACTCAACTCGACCGTAATTAGATGCATTAAATGACGTAGTTAACGCAAAATTCGCATGCTTAGACAAAACGCTATTTGCATATCATTTAATTATTTTACTAGCGCGCGTATCATGAACACGAACGATGTCTTAGTAGAGGCCGCCATGTGCGGGCGGGGTTGGGTGTCCTTAGTGGGCTTCCCAACACGTACCCTCACCCCTTACTCAGAACCTTTGGTTTCCGGATGTCCGAAACCCTTGGCGAACGAGAGTCATTCTTTACACGATTACCGGTGTAGATGGTATCGGTATCGCAATGCAAAGGGACGAGCCCCATAAACTCTGAAATCGAAGTGGGCTTACTTTGTGTATAACCCATGACGACATAGAGTGGGCTCGTATGGTTCCGAATAACCACAAAATTCGGTGGCGACTCCATTTTGACTTAAATTTCGAACCCGAGAACAATCTTACCACGAGATTCATTCGCCTACCCAAACCCGCGCTTCGCCGCGAAAGGTGGACCTACGTCATGTCCACAATTATACGTACTCGATTTTGTTAATTAAATTAGTTAACAAATTATTTTCATAATTAATAAAAAAGTGTGGAATGGTGGGTATTAAAAAGTAAGAGAGATAAATGATGAGAGAAAGTAAGATGATGATGAAGAGATGAGTATGGACGGAGGAGTGTTTTTTTTATTGTGAGGTGGATGAGTGAGAAAGAGGAGAGATGGAAGGATGATGAGTGAATAAAGAGCATGGTTGGACATGCTCTTATAGTAAAGCAGATATAGTAGCTAGTGAAGCATTTCATGATGAGATTATTGATATTCTGCATTCTAGACCTTGATGTATCCCAGTGGCTAGCTCTTTTGCATCATATTTCCTCGAGAATATATAAGAGGAAAAAAAAACTTAATATCAAAATTATTTTTTTTGACTTAAAAAACGGTAAGACATTCAGAACTATTTCTGACATATATTCTCCCTAACCCGATCCGTATTTGACCTGACCCATATACCACTAGACCCGTATTCTGATCCGACCCGAGACCCGATCCACCCAACCGGTTTGATAGGTCTAGTAACGACCCCAAAAATAATTTAAGTAGGAAACAATATTGCACATGCTCTTATAACTAAAAAATGGTATTACTAATTGAAATAAGATGAGAAAAATGGATAAGACGATATGTTCATACATTTATATAAAGCACAATTAAAAAACAAGGTTCTTAAGAATAATCGCGAAAATCTAGAGAGCAGTTCATTTTTAAGAAATGAAAACCTAAAGATAGAGAGAGTCGTTTTTCTTTCACATCAAGATTTTCGTGCATTATTATTGTAAGGAACTTAGCGTCGAAGAACTCAGCGGCAAGGAACTCCACTACTACCAAAAAAGGCTCCTACAACGGTACAACAACAACGAATGATCACGCTTTTAAACCTAGGCGTTGTTATATCCATTTTATATTTTGGTGAGTCTCGATGCTACAGAAAGTATTTACAACGGGTTAAAGTATAAACCCGTTGTAGAAAATATTAACAGCGGGAGTATTTATATATCTATTGTTAATACTTTCTACAACGGGCGTCTTTACCTGTTGTCAATAGTTTCAACAATGGCTACTCTTTTTACCCGTTGTATAGATTCTTTTGACATGGGGCTTCACGCTCCTTTTACTCGTCATGTAATTAATATATTTCTAGCTTTAGATAACCATTCACTTGTTTCAACAGGTACACATAACTTCCGCAGTGCATTCTGAATGTCCGAAGGATCTGTCTTCATCTGTCCATGTTTGTTTTCAATATCTGATGCACATAGTTCCTCGTTCTCTTGGCCTTCAGGGATCCATGAAAGTAGGAAGTATAAGAGTCACCCCCCTGCATTTGGCCTTCTATTGCAGAAAATCTATGCAAGCTTCCTGGAGATCCTTGTAAGTCTCATGGGCTGCTCGTTCTTGAGACTTCAGGGTGTGGTCCCAGGGTTCTGCAGCGAGTTATTGTTGTTTCTGTTGTTCGCGTGGTAATTTGGTCGAGAATTCTGATATGGCTGAATCTGATAACAGTCATGTGTGTAAGGTTTGGGCAGAGTTCAATGCAACAGTTAACATCCTCAAGAAAAATTATGATGTTCACATGGACGAGTTAGCTACACTTCTTATCCAGTTCCGGGAAAAATTATCTCAAGAAACTGAACCCCTTATAAAAGAAAAAGAAATAGAGATGTTGTAGTGCATCGCCACAGTCAATATTCTACCACCGGTTAAATCAAAGAAAAAGTGAAGCGGCAAAAGGTTGACATCAATAAAAACACAATGCATTGAAGATGCATCAAAACCAAAGAGGCTATGTGCATACTGCAAAGAAAAAATGGACCACGACAAGCTAAGAGAACTTGCCTTCTCCGCAATATTGATTGCTACATAATCAACTAGAACCAAGAAATAGTTTGATACCTGTAGACACCCACATTTTGACCGCCAGGTGTCTATAGCAGTTTCCGAAAAACATCCAATGATGATCGGACGTAAACATAGCTTAATACACTCGATTTTCGGACTCGGAATCCATAGTAGTTGGCACGAGCTTTTAGCAGAGTAAAAATCTCACCAAACCGACCTCAAATTCAGGCCCAGTGGGTCGTTTTCAGTCAAATGAGACTAATTTGGGTCAAAACCGTCACCAAGGGCAAAACCGTCTTTTAGCGACCGAGTCAAACCCCGGTCAAAGCCATTCCCGAGCCAAAAATATCTGACGCGACATTCGAGAAGCCAATTCGAAGTCAGATTCCTTACAAAAATCAGCAACAAAAAGCATTAAACAATTCCATAAGAGATAAAAATTGATCTCCAAAAGGAGTCTCCCACCCGGCTAGACCCACTCGATCGAGTGGACCAGCTCACTCGATTGAGTGGACTCTTAAAACCAGCCAAAACCGGATTTCCCTATGTAAAACCGGAATCCTATTCCAAACCGGGTGTTTTCTTCCCCTGCAAGCAACCTTCTCCCATCAAAAGACGGAATCTTGTTTCCTCTCAGATTGTTGCTTTTCCTATCCGAACCAGGAGTTTCTTTCTATCCAAGCCAGGAAACCTCTCCAATAAGTACACCCTCCTACACAACACACAATACAACGATTCACAACCCGGAATTCCAGCAATACTAGGCATATTATATTCCGACCATTCCTCTAGGAATCATATTGGAATCCCATCCAAATACCAACCCGAAATTCTAGGCAATTTTAGGCAAACCATATACAAACCTGTAGACACCCGCATTTTGACCGCCAGGTGTCTATGGCAGTTTCCAAAAATCACCCGATGATGATCGGACGCTAACGTGTTTCTACGCGCTCGGATACGGGCTCAAATCCATTAATCGTTGGCTAACACACTTACGGAGTACAAACCTCACCAAACAGACCTCAAATCCAGGCCCAGTGGATCATTCCGAGTCAAACAAGACTAATTTGGGTCGAAACCGACGCCGAGAATAAAACCGACTTTTAGCGACCAGATTAAAACCCGGTCAAAGCCGTTTCCGAGTAGCTCACCCACGGTCCACCTCCAAACGGGCCATCAAATCAAGTCCGTCAAGGCACAAAACCCAAGACACCAAGGTGCCCTAACTTTGCCTATATAAGCAACCCCATGCAACACAATTACACAACTTCTCACAACCCTAAAAACCCTAGTACACTCTAGGACAATCATCTTACACATCTACACAAAAACCCTAGTACACTCTAGGACAATCATCTATACACACTTCAAAACCTTAGCAATTCTACACTAGCAAAAACCCTAAACCTAGTTTACACTAGCAAAAACCCTAAACCTAGTTTTAGGAATCAAACCCGAGCCACCACAACTTAGCCTCCATACACCTCGAAGACTCTTGTGTTAAAGCCACGGTTACGAGTCCGCACCGAGACAAGAACATGTAGGTTGAGGGTGACAAACCTCGTTCTCCTTTCCCTTTTCTTCTCATCATCCATCTCCTTTTTTATTCCTTTTTTTGTTTTATTATTATTATTATTATTATTATTATTATTATTATTATTATTATTATTATTATTATTATTACGTTTATTATTATTATTATTATTATTATTATTATTATTATTATTATTATTACTACGTTTAGTATTATTATTATCATTATTATTATTATTATTATTATTATTATTATTATTACTATTACGATTTTTATTATTTACCTCGTTATCATTATTGCATCATAATATCGATAATACTGTTAGCATCAAAACATTAAAATACTTATCAATTTGTGTCAAATGAGAGGGATATCGGAATAAGGAAACCCGAATATACAAGTGTACTCCACACAGCGTTGCCGGTCGCTTATTCCGATACCCCGATTATTTGATTATTGAGATAAGTCAACTTAAAGTCTTAAACAATAATCCGTTTTATTTCGTAGTCGTCATCATCCATCTCGCATCCGTCAATTTTTAAATCAATTTTAATAAGGGTCGAAACCCGTTGACACGGATCCGACATCACAATCTCTAGGGATTTATCGATGTTGGAGAAGTCGAGGGAATCAAGTTTTTTATTATTTAATCAAAGAGTCATCTTTCTAAATCGCATTAAATCAACTTAGGGCAATTTTCGTTGATGCTAAATAATTGTCGAAACAATTCTTTAGAATTATGACATTATTAACGCGGAGAAAATTTAATCACATCTCAATAATCAATTTAAAACGATTTTCGACATAAAACACGATTTTACAAACGAATCTTAATTCGTACAGAGGGCACTCGACCGAGTGCCTAGCCCACTCGGTCGAGTGGCACCTCAAAATCAAGTCAGAATGCTAATCACGATCACCACTCGATCGAGTCTCACAGTGACTCGGTCGAGTGGCCATGTACTCGACCGAGTTGGTCAATAATTCGGCCGAGTACGGTCCATAATGCAAAACAGAATCGCTTTTTACAGGCCTACTCGATCGAGTCCATCGACCACTCGATCGAGTAGCCTCATAACGACTAAAACGCAAGTCGTACATTATTCTATTTTTCAAACTCGATAGTATTTTACGACTTAGGTCAACATGTGCATAATTAATCACGTGTATACTATCTTTTTCAAATCATGCATCTCCATATTTGCATCTTTTCAATTCAATTCAATATTTGCAAACCGTTATTATTCGTTATATCGTTATATCGTTCCCAACGCGTTTTTTGCTTCTTTTGTCAATTTAATCATTATTTGTTTATTATACTAAATGAACCCGCATGCTAAAATACAACTTTGACGTTAATTTTAGTTGCATTAAACTGACTTAGAAACCCTTTCAATTCCATTCGCATGTTTAGGGAAAATAAATCTTTGCATATCATTTTCCCGTTTTACTAGCACGCGTATTAGAAAGTCATTCGAGTTCTTAGTAGAGGCCGCTAAAGTGCGGGCGGGGTTGGGTGTCCTTTGTGGGCTTCCCAACACGTACCCTCACCCCTTACTCAGAACCTCGGTTTCCGGATGCCCGAAACCGTTGGCGCACGAGAGTCATTCAATATACGATTAACCGCTCAAGTCGGCATCTATATCGATATGCAAAGGGACGAGCCCAATAAACTCTGACATCGGAAATGGGCCGTATTTTGTATACGGCCCACTACGACATAGACTGGGCTCGAACGGTTCCGAATAACCATAAAATTCGGTGGCGACTCCACATAGATCTAAATTTCAATTTGATCCTTCTCATATGGAGATTCATTCGCCTACCCAAACCCGCGCGTGGCCGCGTCGGGATGGACCTATGTCATGTCCACAATTTGGCGACTCCGCTGGGGATTAAATGATGCGTGACTTACCATCGGCATCCTCAGGGTGAGACTCGAATAGAAATCGTTTGACTAGTACAATACGCGTTTTAGTTCTACGGTTCATGCATAACCCATATTTTCCCGGGCCGGTACTCGCGACTGACGTCCCACTATACCGTTGATGCACTCCAATACGGATATGTCAAAAGGTGTCTATAGTCGATTCGAGTGGGTTTCGCGGCATGTTCTAAGATCAACTCGACTTAGGAAGTCCGTCCCGATCAACGTCTAGACTATGTACACTGGTATAGACCCCTTATAGACCGACCGAGACTTAGTATAGAGCATACATGGCGTCGTTATAATGCTTGTGTGACTACGTGCTACTTGGTTTCCGAGTCTTTTTCAAAAACCGTTTTTTTTTTCAAAATTGCATCCTTTCAAACTATTCAATTTCAAAACCCGGGACACATACCGAATTTAGGACTTATGATTTTACTCAAAATAGCCTATTTTCTAGCCGGTATGCTGCCCAAATCAAAACTCGAACTTTCAAAACCCGTGGCCCAATGACTTTTCGTCCTCTTTTTCGGAAATTTGGGCCATTCACCGAGTCCACTCGGTCCTTTTTCAAAAATCATCAATTTTCAAAACCTTCTACTTCTAGGACTTCCCGTATTTAGCAGTGTCGGGTCGAGTCTTAAGTTGTCAAGGTCTTTAGCGTCGAAACTCCGTCGATCTTACATCACGAGTTTCTTCCCTATCCCAGTCCGCCTTATTAGACTAAGGCAAGGCCCACCTACGTAGGACATACTCCTACAATGGAGGGCCCGTCAACACAATCGAGTCTAAAGTTTGGGGATGTCTCACGTGGACCTTCCTTCGAACAGGACTCGGCCCACATGCCGAATTCTAAGGGAGGCCCACCTTTCACAAGTCACCCATCCAGGTGTTTTTTCCGAGTCAACCTTTTACAAGGCATAGCCTTATAACAAAAGGTTCACGGTCCTTACGTCTAAGGGTCACTCGTCCGACACTTGAGTCTTAACAAAATTATCGATCCCACTCCGGGCTACCCCTTAGCAGAGCGATCAATCACGATTTCTCTAAGGGTCATGTCTTACATGTGTCTCACGTACCCCACTTTCGAGTCACTTAAGATGCCACACCATCTAAGTCCTTAGTCTCACATCGGGGGCTATTCTCCGACGGAGTGACTAATCACAGTCACTCCGAGAATCGTACCCTACACATTTGTCTTAGGGGAGTCTAACCTGAGTCAAACTGGGGCCGTCCCTCCTCTTGCGCTATTTCCTATGCCTTGGTGAGTCTGAGTTCCGAAGCAACCTCTCTGATTACGTGGTGTTCTTACAGACAGGTCACCCGAAACCAGACATCAACGCAAAATGGACGAGTTGAAAAATGCTTTGACCAAGATCGAGACCCAACTGGCTGCCATCCAAGCTAACCAAGCGACTTTATCCACCCGCCTAAGCACCGTGGAGAAAACGGCCCCAGTTAAAGGAGCTGAGCCCACTGGGCCCATAGCCGAGTTGATCGGTGCTGTTCGTAGGCTCGAAGAGCAAGTCCACTTATCGACGAACAACTCGATCAACACCGAAAATGCTCGTACTTACTCACCTTTGAATGACGAGCTACCTGCTAACCTCAACCTTACGGGAATTCCAATGTTTGAGGGTACTGGAGACCCGGTCCATCACATCCGGGCTTTCAAAGATTTCATGGCGGTCCAAGGGGTAAAGTCCACCATGTTTAAGCACTTATTCCCTTCCTCCCTCCAGAAGCACCCCAAAGCCTGGTACTACAGGCTCGATTCCAAGAAATACCCGACTTGGGATGACGTGGCAACAGAGTTCGCTCGGAACTACGCCGATAATATCGAGATCCAGACTACAATGCGTACTCTGGAAATGATGGCCCAAGAGCCCAAAGAAGGGTTCACTAAATATCTTCAAAGATGGAGGGCCGAGAGTGTAAAGTTGGTAAACAAGCCCAACGAGAAGACACTAGTGGAGGTCTTCATCAACAACCTCCTACCTTCTTACCGCGTCCATCTTAGGTATGCCGGCATTTCAAACTTTGTCGTACTTACCGAAATGGGCATTAGGATTGAAGACGATCTTCGACACAATGAAGATCTGGGTGAAGTTTCTACTAAAGGCTATACTGGACATCAACTCGAGTCCTTAGAAGCCGACGACTAATGACAACATTATCCGAGAGTCCGGATCTGATTTGAGTCCGAGTCTGAATCCGAGTCTAGGATGTACTATTCCCTTCGAAGTCGAAGTCAAAGTCAAAGTCAAAGTCAGAGTCAGAGTCAATTGTATTCTGTCCTCCCTTTCAAAATCCAATAAAATCAGCTTTCCTGTTTCTCAAATATACTTTCCTTACGTGTTTCCGAGAACATGATGAACACCATCATACACTGTGAGCACACACACGTGACTATTATAGGCACATCTATAATGACTGCAGGAAACCGAGCCCATGTTTTCTTTTTACCTACTCCGTGTCTGGTATAGAAAAACCACATAACTACCCGTAGCAGGAGCAGTATCGAATCCTATGACAAATCTAGGTAATCTCCTAGTTTGGGTTCAAGACAGGGAGGCAAGCCCATTTCCCACAATAAAACACCCCTCCAACAAGACTAACCAATCCCTACCTTAGGTGTTAGTCTGACCGGCAAAAAAAAAACGAAAGAACACTGGACAAAAAAAATCAAAAGTAAAAAAAAAAGAAAGGGCCAAAGCAAAAAGAAGGCCATAAAAAAAAAATCGAAAGTCCATGAAAAAACTGGACAAAAAAAAATCGAAAGTCCATGAAAAAAAAAAAAGCAAAAGGCCAAAACAAAAAGACAGGCCATCATCAAAAATTCAGAATACCCATGACCGTGGTCAACGGTCAATTCAAGTGAAAGCCCCACAACCAGGGTACGGTCAAAATTATCAAAACCCATGATCGCGAGGTCAATCAAAAATCAAATACCCATGACCATGGTCAACGGTCAACTCAAGTGAAAATCCTTTGACCGTGGTACGGTCAAATTCAAAATTATCAATACCATCCAATAGGGGAGTGACAATCAAGCTGGTCAGCTAACACCCCATCTAGCCTTCCCACATTACAACCCTCAAGACCTCCCCAAGACCCAGGCCAGAGACAGCCCGGAATTTTGAGGATTCAAGCTCCATAGGATACCCCTAACCACTAGGGCCAGACATGGAAACCAGATCCCGCATTATCAAACCGGCTCTCGAAGCTTTAGCTCCACAGAACCGAGCTCCAGATTTCGAGTTGTCAAGGCCATTTCCCGCATTATCAAACCGGCTCTCGAAGCCTTAGCTCCACAGAACCGAGCTCCAGATTTCGAGTTATCAAGGCCATTTACCTCATTATCAAACCGGCTCTCGAAGCCTTAGCTCCACAGAACCGAGCTCCATATTTCGAGTTATCAAGGCCATTTACCTCATTATCAAACCGGCTCTCGAAGCCTTAGCTCCACAGAACCGAGCTCCAGATTTCGAGTCATCAAGGTCATTTACTTCTTAGCACCACATTCCCAAATACATCAAATCCCGAGAACAAAACTCGTTAAAATTCTCCGAGAGCAGAACTCGTTAAAAATCCCGAGAACAAAACTCGTTAAAATTCCCCGAGAGCAGAACTCGTTAAAATCCCGAGAACAAAACTCGTTAAAATCCCGAGAACAAAACTCGTTAAAATCCCATCCAAACCAGTTACCAACCCCGAACACGGGAACTCAACTTGCAGTCGGCATAGAACATGCCCAAATAGTTCACACCACCTCTGGGGGCTACCCCGGAGAACGCTCACAGTCACAGGATTAATATCCTAACCATTCAAGCCCTTTGATCAAGACATCACTGGGAATGCACCTAGCCTACACCATCGTTATGGCTAGTTACACACAAAGTCCTATTAGCTTAGGCACCATAATATATCTCTCAATCCACTGAACTACGGCATGGTTTGATTTCACCACACGTGAATACGTAGGCAGCCTTTCAACAGAGGCACAACCACCCACATTGACACACATTCAAAAAGTACTATCATTCCGGTCACGACACTGTCATGTTCTCAGCAGCTAGCTTTGTCGTCCTGGGGGCTTTTCTTAGACAAAAGACCTCCATCCACTCACAAAATCCAGATAAATACTTTCAAAATCTAGCCTCCTTTCTGTAGTGTGTCCTAGTACTCGGCTCAAACAAAGACAAGAATCTGTCAGAACTCGAGGCATCACCCACTTTGGAAATGTATCCTAAAATAGGAAATCCAGAGGGGCACCAGACTAAAACAGTCTCATTACGGACTACTGCGGTCCCCCTATAGCATATCTATCCCATTTCGATGTACGACCGTGTTGCCACTCGCCTAGGCTACGGGATGACGCAACTTAAGAGTCTTGCTAGGTGGCCCACACCCCTACCGAATCACGGTCCAACCTTTAGAGAGTCCAGTCCGTGTCAGTCAACTCGTCCTGTCGTATCCAGAGTCGAGTCTGTCGGTAGGTCCCTCTCTTATGATTCCACTTTGAAATTTGCAAAATTTAGCCATTTGAAAAAAGATCTTTTTCGACAAGGTCAGATTTCAGTCTATTTATACTGCGAATTTCTTTTCTATCCCTTTCCATTTTGAAAACCTAGCTCGCGATTGCTTTCAGGATTTCAAATTCAAAATTCGAGTTTTCAAAAAAAAAAATTCAAAATCATTTTCCCCAGCACGAGTCATTTTACCACCTACGTGTTGCATTCATTCTATGTGACTCATACAGGTACGACTCAAATAGGGACATGCAAGTCATCAAATCTCCCCAGCAGCATTTTCCGGGATAGCACGGGATGGGCAAACACACAGGCACACCCAGGGCTTACGCGACAAGCCCGAATTCCCCACGGAGCACAATCATCCAGCGCAGGTATGATCTCCGTCTTATGGCTGGTGAGCCCTTCACGCGAGTCTAATGGACTATAAACGACCCGACCGGAAGTCTACCAGAACAGGCTTGGTAGCTACTCTGACTTTCGCCTTGTCCAAGCCTCAGTCAGAGTGGGGGCTCTGTAGACACCCGCATTTTGACCGCCAGGTGTCTATGGCAGTTTCCAAAAATCACCCGATGATGATCGGACGCTAACGTGTTTCTACGCGCTCGGATACGGGCTCAAATCCATTAATCGTTGGCTAACACACTTACGGAGTACAAACCTCACCAAACAGACCTCAAATCCAGGTCCAGTGGATCATTCCGAGTCAAACAAGACTAATTTGGGTCGAAACCGACACCGGGAATAAAACCGACTTTTAGCGACCAGATTAAAACCCGGTCAAAGCCGTTTCCGAGTAGCTCACCCACGGTCCGCCTCCAAACGGGCCATCAAATCAAGTCCGTCAAGGCACAAAACCCTAGACACCAAGGTGCCCTAGCTTTACCTATATAAGCAACCCCATGCAACACAATTACACAACTTCTCACAACCCTAAAAACCCTAGTATACTCTAGGACAATCATCTTACACATCTACACAAAAACCCTAGTACACTCTAGGACAATCATCTAAACACACTTCAAAACCCTAGCAATTCTACACTAGCAAAAACCCTAAACCTAGTTTTAGGAATCAAACCCGAGCCACCACAACTTAGCCTCCATACACCTCGAAGACTCTTGTGTTAAAGCCACGGTTACGAGTCCGCACCGAGACAAGAACATGTAGGTTGAGGGTGACAAACCTCGTTCTCCTTTGCCTTTTCTTCTCATCATCCATCTCCTTTTTTAATTCCTTTTTTTGTTTTATTATTATTATTATTATTATTATTATTATTATTATTATTATTATTATTACTACTACTACGTTTATTATTATTATTATTATTATTATTATTATTATTATTATTATTATTATTATTATTACTACGTTTATTATTATTATTATTATTATTATTATTATTATTATTATTATTACTACGTTTAGTATTATTATTATTATTATTATTATTATTATTATTATTATTATTATTATTACTATTACGATTTTTATTATTTACCTCGTTATCATTATTGCATCATAATATCGATAATATTGTTAGCATCAAAACATTAAAATACTTATCAATTTGTGTCGAATGAGAGGGATATCGGAATAAGGAAACCCGAATATACAAGTGTACTGCACACAGCGTTGCCGGTCGCTTATTCCGATACCCCGATTATTTGATTATTGAGATAAGTCAACTTAAAGTCTTAAACAATAATCCGTTTTATTTCGTAGTCGTCATCATCCATCTCGCATCCGTCAATTTTTAAATCAATTTTAATAAGGGTCGAAACCCGTTGACACGGATCCGACATCACAATCTCTAGGGATTTATCGATGTTGGAGAAGTCGAGGGAATCAAGTTTTTTATTATTTAATCAAAGAGTCATCTTTCTAAATCGCATTAAATCAACTTAGGGCAATTTTCGTTGATGCTAAATAATTGTCGAAACAATTCTTTAGAATTATGACATTATTAACGCGGAGAAAATTTAATCACATCTCAATAATCAATTTAAAACGATTTTCGACATAAAACACGATTTTACAAACGAATCTTAATTCGTACAGAGGGCACTCGACCGAGTGCCTAGCCCACTCGGTCGAGTGGCACCTCAAAATCAAGTCAGAATGCTAATCACGATCACCACTCGATCGAGTCTCACAGTGACTCGGTCGAGTGGCCATGTACTCGACCGAGTTGGTCAATAATTCGGCCGAGTACGGTCCATAATGCAAAACAGAATTGCTTTTTACAGGCCTACTCGATCGAGTCCATCGACCACTCGATCGAGTGACCTCATAACGACTAAAACGCGAGTCGTACATTATTCTATTTTTCAAACTCGATAGTATTTTACGACTTAGGTCAACATGTGCATAATTAATCACGTGTATACTATCTTTTCAAATCATGCATCCTCATATTTGCATCTTTTCAATTCAATTCAATATTTGCAAACCGTTATTATTCGTTATATCGTTATATCGTTACTAACGCGTTTTTTGCTTCTTTTGTCAATTTAATCATTATTTGTTTATTATGCTAAATGAACCCGCATGCTAAAATACAACTTTGACGTTAATTTTAGTTGCATTAAATTGACTTAGAAACCCTTTCAATTCCATTCGCATGTTTAGGGAAAATAAATCTTTGCATATCATTTTCCCGTTTTACTAGCACGCGTATTAGAAAGTCATTCGAGTTCTTAGTAGAGGCCGCTAAAGTGCGGGCGGGGTTGGGTGTCCTTTGTGGGCTTCCCAACACGTACCCTCACCCCTTACTCAGAACCTCGGTTTCCGGATGCCCGAAACCGTTGGCGCACGAGAGTCATTCAATATACGATTAACCGCTCAAGTCGGCATCTATATCGATATGCAAAGGGACGAGCCCAATAAACTCTGACATCGGAAATGGGCCGTATTTTGTATACGGCCCACTACGACATAGAGTGGGCTCGAACGGTTCCGAATAACCATAAAATTCGGTGGCGACTCCACATAGACCTAAATTTCAATTCGATCCTTCTCATATGGAGATTCATTCGCCTACCCAAACCCGCGCGTGGCCGCGTCGGGGTGGACCTATGTCATGTCCATAAAACCCGAGAGCAAAACTCGCCAAATCCTCTCCCTAACCATACACAACATAACTCACCTATATACATCTTAACGCTCCCGCGCCAAGGCCGCTACTACGAGTCCGTTTTCAAGATGATTAAGCATGTAGGTTGAGGGTGTTACAAAATCTCGACTTCTCCCTTTTCTTCTCCTTTTCTTGTTCGTCCGTGTCTTTTTACGGGTCGTTGTCGCGTCTTTTTTTATTTCTTTTCTCATTCCTATTATCGATATTATCGTACTATTTTCAGTAGAGCGTCGTCCCTAGGATTCGATATCGACTCTATAGTCGAATATCGGATCTAAAGGAATTAATAAAAAAAACAATTTCTAAAAACATCTTTTTTTTTTACAATCACTCTAAGTATTGGATTTCGATTTCGTAGTCGAATATCAAATATTTACGAGTTTTGAAAGTTTTAAGTCAGGTATAAATTGTGCCATATTTTTACACGACTTAGCAAAATCATCGGTTTTCAAAAATGAAAAGCAATTTCGAAACTTGCAAATCGAGTCACCACTCGAACAGAAGACACTCGATCGAGTGACACTCCAAAAGTCGGGCAGAAGCTTCTTTCAAGGGATACTCGACCGAGTCCTTCCATGACTCGGCCGAGTAGCCCCAATTACGTCTACATCAACGCGTCTTGCACGCTATAAATCTCGACAAACCTTTTTCAAGCGATTTCGGTCAACACGTGTCAAGTCTATCACGTGAATCTAGTCATTTCAAAACCGCGTCGTGTCGCGTTTATTTCGTCTAACTCGTTTGCTTCTTTATCGCAATTGTGATATTGTATCGTTGGTTGCATTGTAATTCCGGGTGGTATGCCGCTCGTATATTGTAATCTGTTGTCGCTTTTATTTCGTTGTTTATTTTATTGTACTAAAATGAACATCGCATGCTAAAACAACTTTGACGTTATCTTAGATGCATTAAACGACGTAGTTAAACATATTTCACATGCCTAGTCAAAACGCTCTTTGCATACCATTGAACCATCATACTAACGCGTGTACACGAACAACGAACGATATCTTAGTAAAGGCCGCTAAGTGCGGGCGGAGTTGGGTGTTCTTTGTGAACTTCCCAACACGTACCCTCACCCCTTACTCAGAACCGTGGTTTCCGGATGTCCGAAACCGTTGGCATACGAGAGTCATTCAATACACGGTATCCAATAATGTCGGTATCGGTATCGCAATGCAAAGGGACGAACCCAATAAACTCTGAAATCGGAATGAGTCGTATTTTGTACACGGCCCACTACGACATAGAGTGGGTTCGAAAGGGTCCGAATTCCCACAAAATTCGGTGGCGACTCCAACTTCGATTTAAATTTTAATTCGACCCATCTCATATGGAGATTCATTCGCTTCCCCAAACCCGCGCGTAGCCGCGTCGGGGTGGACCTATGTCATGTCCACAATACCGGATGGTGTTACAGTACTATATCTTTCAATATTTGTATACTCCGTAGTAGCTTCAATTTATCCATGCAGGTAAACAATATATATGACACTAACATGTTTTTCGTTTAAAGTAACATTGTTTGTCAAGTTATTGTTTTTTTTTGCCAACGGTACAAACTCATCCTACAACAAATTTAGAGCATTAACCATTAAGGTCTCCGCTCTATTGTTTAAGAGTCGAAATACAACATAATACTCCCTCCCATCCATTCAATTCTTTACACTTACTATAAATGGACGGTCCAATCAATTCTTTACATTCCCTTTTTGGCAAAACACTTTATCTTATAATCCTTATATCCTTATTCTATTTACCCAAAATGCCACTACTTTTTCCTTACTTTAAGTTTGGTGGACCCATAAAATCATTTGATTTACCAATAATACCCTTACTTTTACCACTTTTCTTAAAAGTTGTGAAACCCCCCATGTCAAGGATTGAATGGATAGGAGGGAGTAAAACACTAAGGCAAAATATTCTAATAGCGGACTAAAAGAAAATAGATCATAACGCCCAAGATCAACATGTTGGCAGTGAGCAGTAGAATGGACACGAGAATCAGCCACACTTCACATCTTCTTGGTTGATCAATCCAATAGACTGCATACTCTTCTGAATGGATAAGTAACAATAACAAGCTGCACTTACGCCACTAGGACGTAGAAAGGAAACGGGGGAAAACAGGTCAAAGAACCAGTCCCAGATAGAGATAAAACTCCTGCATCTTGTAGATTCAACTAACCGAACAAAAGACCATTGATCCAAAAGGAGAAGCCAACCAACGAGCGGAAATGAGGACCATCCCTCAGCTCACTCATATTCGTACCCTTAGACACCAAAGAGTAGAACTCCAAAGTGAAACCAACGCAAACCTGACCTAGAGTCTTCATTATTATTAAGAACGAAAGCAACATCATAAAATTAACAGAACTTATAGAATTAGATGGAAACCCACCACCACACCCAAACCACACAACACCAAATCCAACCTAACTCAAAGTCAACCAAACACCGATCAATTTACAACAATGAAAAGACCATACGAAGAAACAATCCCACTGATCACATGTATTACGAACCGGTCACCGCCCACGACAAGGAAGAGAAAAAAGGTCGAGAGACATAAAATCTCGATCCAAAACCACCCGAAAAGAACGACAAGAATGACCGTCAGACACAACCAACCAACAACGCACCCGGCCGAAATTCGATCCCCTCTTCACCCTAAACCTAAAACGACCATAAAAAGAAAAAAATCTCATAGAGTCTTACATGCAAGCCATGCAAGACAATACTGGACCAAAGAAGAGAAGACCAACGAAAAAATTCAACAACTTACTAGAGATGGGGGGGAAGTGGGCGAGGGAATGGGGGAACATCTCTAAAAATTGAAAAAAAAATCCACATGCAAGAGAAACAACGACCATAAAACAAAAAAAGAGAATTGATTTGACTAGAAATTGATTTCATTTTGATTGATTAAACGTTTTTTTTTGTTTTGATTTTAAAAAGGGGTAGATGGAAAACAAAGAGATGCATGAAAAAAGTCAAAAAAACAATCAAACATCATACCATCACCAGACCACAAAACAAAAACCATCGGCGACCGATCAAAAGCCGCCGCCGCCGACCAACGAATGAAAAGACTAAGGACGACGACCGGGAGAAAGGGGGCGACGCATGACGGGACGCAACAGACGACAATCGAGGGGATCAAACGAGACGAAACTCAGTCCGAGACACAGAGAACACAAAAGAACGAGAGGCGGGAAACTGTCCCAACACACGGAAACAGTGGAAAATTGGTGCAAGAACGGTCAGTCAAAGGTGTGAACCGATCGAGTGGCCGAAGATAGAGCTAATAAAAGCCCCATCTCTGGCAAAGATTGAAAAAAAAGGAAAGGGAAAGGGTGGTGGCGGCTGTGATGGTGGTCAGTTAGGGTATTGTTTTTGGGTTTTTTTGTAGAGAGAAGAGGGAGATTTTTTTCTAGTAAGAGAATGGTATCACGTCATGTAAAAATATCTCATGTCCGTCAAGTTATGGTGTAACAACCCGGATTTTCGATGACTTAAATTAATAGATAATGCGGAAAGTTATCTAAGTCATTTAATTAAAACTATATCAAAGTGTAAATAAATCTGGATCGCTAAGGATCCTTACAATAAATGACTATTAATTACATAGTCTTGATTCACTTATTACAGAATATAAATTGTATTTTATACAAACATATTATTAAATCTCTCTCGCTCGATTCCCCAATGTCTTAGACCTGCAAAAAAAAATTAATACAGTGGACGCTGAGCGGGACAGCAACCAAGCCGCTCATCTAACATCACCTCGAACACATAAGACAATCATGTGAATAACAAATAATATGCTTATAAAAATATTAAAGGATATCACGTAACAGATAGTTTCCTTTAATTCAATTAATCAACATGTGAGGTGATGAAAACGGTAAAGTTTAAAAGATGGGACATTGGCAGCCATTTGATTTTTAAAAATCATTTTTCACGTAAACAGAGAATAAACACACGAGTCGTGGCTCCTAGTATCACCGCTACTCCATATTGGCTTGCATCTCACCAATAGAAGTAACCGTGTTACCGACTCGTAGACCGAACCAATCTTATGAAGTTTACACCTCACCCATAAGGCTCAATTGGGCCCGAACTTCTATTATATTATACGTTTATTCAAACGGGGCTCTGGGCTGAAATGAAAGCTGATGATTACATTCTCTGCATCACCAAGAAGGAACCCGCAATTTTCAGAATCCTGTTCTGCCCCCGCTACCTAGGTGGTAATACTGATCAAGTACTTGTCTATATGTGCGCCACATACCCTACGCAGACTCTTGAACCGCAGAACTCACTGTCGTAGGACGACTACCTTAAACCATAGGTCGACTCTCGGACCGCAGCCTCCGAGTCTGCTTTTCATTACAAGTGCAGTCGAAACACCACGCATGGTAGGATCCAACACTAGCTATTCGTCCCAGAGTCACATCGTAAACTTTATATAAAAGTCGCCCGTGAACAAGTAGTATTTTATTTGGTGACCTTCAATAATTGGTCGGACTCATTTCAAACAGTTAAATCCTCAAATACTTACTTTCAGTGTGAACGTTACACTTTAATCCTCAAGTGTCACCCGAAACATTATATCCCAAATATCGTATAACTTTTAAGATAGTAAATCTTTTAAATGAAGTTTTATAAAAATAAAATTTAGGTATAATAAAATATTGTTTTAAAACTTATAGTTTATGAAAAATATAATTTAAATCATTTTTAATCGATTTAAAAAATTTGACGAAAAATCATTTTTTTAAATATGTATAAATGTCGTGTAAAAATTTTGGAATAGAATAAATCTATTTATTTTAGAAAAATGAACTTTATAAAATTTAACTAAATTATACATAATAAGTAAAATTTTAAAATAAAACATTTTTCAAGTTACTAATCTACTTCATTTTATAATATATAAACAAATGTAGAAGTACTAAAGAAAATTAAGTACGGTCAAAATTACAATTATATAAAACACATACAAAATATATAGTAAATAGTATAAACATACATAGCAAATAGAAGTAAATAAAATAAAATATAATGAAAATGATATAAGTAAATTTTATTAATTTAAGTTCTTTTATTCATTTTCTCAATTTTTCATATAGACAAAAATGTAAATGTGATAAATAAATAAATCAAACAAGTGATAATTTAATCGAGTTGAATTTAGTCATAAATAAATATATAACACAAATAAAATATCACGTAACATTTTCTTTTATACATAAGTAATTTAGTCGTACAAATAAGCCTAAATATTTAAAAAAACAATTTATTAAGTTAGTAACACAATATACTTATATATAAGAAATATTGTTAGAAGAAAAGTTTGGTTACCTTAGTAAGTTATTACGGAGTATTTATTAACGTTATTAAGAATTAAGGTGGTCAGGGTCAATAATACGGTCTACGTTAGAAAAGTCGTCTTCTCCCCTTATAAAGACATTTTCGGGTCGAAATGATTTGACCCAAATACTGGACAGCTACTGATTCCCGATGCTCCAATTATAGAAAAAGACGAGAGAGTAATATAGTATATAGTACGGAGTATATAGTATAGTAAGTAGTATATATAGTACGTCGTAGTAGTAAATAGTAGTACGTAGGAGTACCATGTTCTACGACTACGTAGTAGTATAATGTAGTAGTAGTAGTAATACTAAGTAGGAGTAATACTGTAATAGGAAGAAGTAGTAATACGGAGTATATGCGTAGCATGTAGGAGTTGTAGTAGTAGTAGAGTATGTGTATATATAGTGTAAGGAGTAGGAAGTAGTAATATTAGTAGGTAGGTTTAGTATTAGGTGTAGGCTAGGTGACTTAGCATGTTAAGTGTAGTGTAGGTGTAGATATTAGGGAGTGAGGGCTGGGTTAGTGTCCAAGGTAGGTAAGGTTAGTGTCATGCATGTAGGACGTGGGAGTTTATGAGAAGATCCAAGTTTTCTCGAGTTTCGGTCCGTTTTTCGTATAAATGTCTTTTTTTCTTTCTTAAAAAGTTGAAATATAAGATTACAGAATTAAAATAATGAAAATCGCAAAATTTATTTTTAAAAAGGAATTTGTGAGACGGTAAGTAAAATAGACGGTAAATAGTAATTTGGGACAAAAGTTATAAGAAATCATTATTTTAAAAATTCGATAAATTATTAAATTTTTATGAGACGAGAAAATGTTAAAACGACAGGTCATTATTAAAAATATATTTTCGAATTTTAAACTTTATTTAACGAAAGATAATTTTTTTAATAATTCGATAAATAAATTCTCACGTTTTTATAACGGAATAATTTTTAATTTAACGAAAACAAAATATTTTATCCACGAAAATAATTTTTCAAACGTTAAACTTGGTTTAAATAAATGTTTAAACTTTTAACTCTATTTGAAAAATACGGGGTATTACAATCTACCCCCTTAAAACAATTTCGTCCTCGAAATTCCAGGCATAACTTAAGCAATTAACAAAGGTTTAAGATACCACACGAATAAAATGAAGTGTTAGGGTTCCTCTCGCAAAAATGATTCGGCTCGCAAGTGACTTGCTCGTATATCTGATCTCGCCTCCAATGTTTTACAAAGGCGGTACATCCCAAATTAGTATGGTAGGTATTATTGATCAACTGTAGATTCTAAATTCCCATACAGTGACACTATTCAATCTCGGGTCATTCTCGAGATTTGGTTTAAGTTTGTCTTATCTCCAAAAACATCATGATGTTTATATTCCTTTAAATTGAAAAGGTGTTGTTTCATGGGTACTACAAGTTTCTCATAACATAAAAGTTCAAATGAAGGTTATCCTAATTCCCATATAATCTGTAGAGCATTCATAAACTATGATACTATTGGGTTTAGTAGAACATTTCTCTTATATGTTCAAATACATAGGTTATACTCCAAAAGTCCAAAGTTTCCAATGATGACATTACCATTTCTTGTCAACCAGGTTGATCTCTTAAGGTTGATCCTCAAGTATTTTTATCGGTCACGATACGCCGATACCTAAGGTTAATCCTCAATTTCTCCCGTCGGTTTTCTAAATTTCTCAAAATTTCAAAACTGTCTCTTCGTTGCTTTATTCTTCAAACAACGGGTTAATCTTAACTTCACATCAAAATTTCTTGGTTCACAAGTGTCATTTACAATTATGACACTTACAGTTTGCAATACTATCAACCATTATTCAATAAAATTGTCTCCCAAAAGTATATACGGTTTTTCCTAGGGATTCTCCAAAATATTGTTTTACAAATCATTCAATCAATCAATTGGATTCTACAGATCCGACAAGGTATGTTCCACATATAATTCCTCAAAATAACATTTCGGTATATAATGGTAAACCTCAAATAAATTTGATCTATGATCGTTCTCTTAGTATTCCTCAAATACTTAGATTCCCAAAAAGTATTGATCATCATAAATATCACTCGGCTTTAAGAGTATACTCTCTCTTCTCATAACATGATGGTTAAGATCTAGGTTATAATACCACGGTCTAAGTCTCGCGATAGACTACTGCTCTACAAGGTTAACACGTTATAAGACACATCCAAAAACGTGACTCAAAGTCCCCAATTATGTAAGTGTTCTATGGTCGGGAAAATTTTTAAGTAAGCAAAACAGATACTAGGTTAGTAACGTTCTTAGCATAACGATCTCGGTGGTCATCTCCCTGGCATAGTCCATGATCATGCTTCTGTATTGAAGTTTCTTGGTGACATCCTTTGCAAATAACTCGAACAGGTTCATCTTGTTGCGGTTTGTTCTTCTGTATGATTTTGTGGAGTTGTTTCTTTGCTTCGTGCATATTTGGTGCGTCATCTACGTTCTCGTGTTAGTACTATACCATAGTGTCGGCGGTTCTAAACAAAATTTCTATCATAGTCTATGTAAGTAAGACTAGTTAATGTTTACTCGACCGGAGGCATATGGCAAAAAGTTCAAGACTAAGTATAAAGGTAAGGTTGGTTAAAACAAGAATCCAAGAAATAAAGTGAAAGTCATAAGAATTAGAAAGGGTGTGAATGATTATGACAATTTTATTAATAGAATGACATAGCACTCTATCTTAGATCTTCTCTTTCGATGATAAGAAGAGATGAAGTTGGTATTTGTCAAAAAGAAATTCTAAAATTAAGATGGGTTTTGGAGAATATGTGAAAGTGAAAATCAACTGTATGAGGTTCAAATTTCTCAGATAACTGAATAAAATTGTGATAGGTTGATTCAAAGAATATACAATAGATCAATAGGTTGATTGAAAGTAAATCATAATTCAAGACAAATTAGTCAGGGTTGAAAGTTGAATTGAGTCTTTTAAGATTTTATAATATGAAGTAAGGCTAAAAAATGTCACCATGAATTCAGATAATCAATAGGATAGGAACAAAGAATTATCATGATGATCAATTCATGAAATGTCTTAACTTGGTGAATGAACGAGAATGATATCCAATCACAAAAAGTAGAGATAATATGAAATAGTTTGGTTTAAGTAAACGGGTCAATAACTGAAAGGTTGAAGGTTAAAGCTGAAGGTAAAATTCAGATTAACTGGTTTTGAAAAATGAAGGAAGTAATAATAGGATAAACAAAATTTGAAGATATGGTCGAAGGTATTTATCGAGAAATTAATATAGGCAAAAATGGTTCGTTCTTGAAATGATATAGGTTAAGTAAACACGTGATCTCCAATATACGAGGTAGGTAGATATGTAGGTCACTAGAGTCTCGATTAGATATAAGTCGACACATAGCTAGGACTCGAGGTATACTATATTACACGCGTCAACACGTACTTGATTTTCATGTGCGTTCCATCTTGACAAGATAACTTGACTCGATTCTTCAACGTGATTCAGTTTGACTTGGCTCCTATAGTTTATTCAAATGATGTCTTCATTATTGGTGCGTCACAATACTGATGTTCAAGTCTCGAGCAGTTGATGGCTCTAAGTGTCAATGTCTTCCATCTTGGTCATCGTATGGACCAAAAATAAATTTAAACTAGCCAATAGGCTAAGGTTAGGCAATCATTTTACAAATAATTATGCAGATAGCATGCCAACAATTATACAGATAGATATCGTATTTCCGTCTATTGACAATTCTACCCCGATAAATTATTTGATAGGATCCTAATTGTTTCTAAGTGAATCTCTCATTTTAGTGATCTAATATTGCATAGTATTTTAGTAAGTCTACCCAGGCGCGCTCCTTGTTAGGTAAATGAAGCTCAATCCTCACTTACTGTCACAAGGTCGCTCTGATACCAACTGTAATAACCCGGATTTTCGATGACTTAAATTAATAGATAATGCGGAAAGTTATCTAAGTCATTTAATTAAAACTATATCAGAGTGTAAATAAATCCGGATCGCTACGGATCCTTACAATAAATGACTATTAATTACATAGTCTTGATTCACTTAGTACAAAATATAAATTGTATTTTATACAAACATATTATTAAATCTCTCTCGCTCGATTCCCCAACGTCTTAGACCTGCAAAAAAAAAATACAGTGGACGCTGAGCGGGACAGCAACCAAGCCGTTCATCTAACATCACCTCGAACACATAAGACAATCATGTGAATAACAAATAATATGCTTATAAAAATATTAAAGGATATCAGGTAACAGATAGTTTCCTTTAATTCAATTAATCAACATGTGAGGTGATGAAAACGGTAAAGTTTAAAAGATGGGACATTGGCAGCCATTTGATTTTTAAAAATCATTTTTCATGTAAACAGAGAATAAACACACGAGTCGTGGCTTCTAGTATCACCGCTACTCCATATTGGCTTGCATCTCACCAATAGAAGTAACCGTATTACCGACTCGTAGACCGAACCAATCTTATAAGGCTCAATTGGGCCCGAACTTCTATTATATTATACGTTTATTCAAACGGGGCTCTGGGCTGAAATGAAAGCTGATGATTACATTCTCTGCATCACCAAGAAGGAACCCGCAGTTTTCAGAATCCTGTTCTACCCCCGCTACCTAGGTGGTAATACTGATCAAGTACTTGTCTATATGTGCGCCACATACCCTACGCAGACTCTTGAACCGCAGAACTCACTGCCGTAGGACGACTACCTTAAACCATAGGTCGACTCTCGGACCGCAGCCTCCGAGTCTGCTTTTCATTACAAGTGCAGTCGAAACACCACGCATGGTAGGATCCAACACTAGCTATTCGTCCCAGACTCGCATCGTAAACTTTATATAAAAGTCGCCCGTGAACAAGTAGTATTTTATTTGGTGACCTTCAATAATTGGTCGGACTCATTTCAAACAGTTAAATCCTCAAATACTTACTTTCAGTGTGAACGTTACACTTTAATCCTCAAGTGTCACCCGAAACATTATATCCCAAATATCGTACTCCCTCCGATTTTTATCTATCTTCCCTATTTCTTTATTGGGCTGAAACACCCTTTCTTCCCTATTTCTATTTTGGGCCATCAACATGTGGTCTAGAATCACCCTTACATTTCTCTCTCTTTCTTCTTTTATTTTGAACCACACATTTCCACACCCTTATTTTCTTCCCCAAAACCAAAGGGGAAGATAGATAAAAATCGGAGGGAGTATAACTTTTAAGATAGTAAATATTTTAAATGAAGTTTTATAAAAATAAAATTTAGGTATAATAAAATATTGTTTTAAAACTTATAGTTTATGAAAAATATAATTTAAATCATTTTTAATCGATTAATTTGACGAAAAATCATTTTTGTAAATATGTATAAATGTCGTGTAAAAATTTTGGAATAGAATAAATCTATTTATTTTAGAAAAATGAACTTTATAAAATTTAACTAAATTAAACATAATAAGTAAAATTTTAAAATAAAACATTTTTCAAGTTACTAATCCACTTCATTTTATAATATATAAACAAATGTAGAAGTACTAAAGAAAATTAAATACGGTCAAAATTACAATTATATAAAACACATACAAAATATATAGTAAATAGTATAAACATACATAGCAAATAGAAGTAAATAAAATAAAATATAATGAAAATGATATAAGTAAATTTTATTAATTTAAGTTCTTTTATTCATTTTCTCAATTTTTCATATAGACAAAAATGTAAATGCGATAAATAAATAAATCAAACAAGTGATAATTTAATCGAGTTGAATTTAGTCATAAATAAATATATAACACAAATAAAATATCACGTAACATTTTCTTTTATACATAAGTAATTTAGTCGTACAAATAAGGGTAAATATTTAAATAAGCAATTTATTAAGTTAGTAACACAATATACTTATATATAAGAAATATTGTTAGAAGAAAAGTTTGGTTATCTTAGTAAGTTATTACGGAGTATTTATTAACGTTATTAAGAATTAAGGTGGTCAGGGTCAATAATACAGTCTACGTTAGAAAAGTCGTCTTCTCCCCTTATAAAGACATTTTCGGGTCGAAATGATTTGACCCAAATACTGGACAGCTCCTGATTTCCGATGCTCCAATTATAGAAAAAGACGAGAGAGTAATATAGTATATAGTACGGGGTATATAGTATAGTAAGTAGTATATATAGTACGCCGTAGTAGTACGTAGTAGTATAATGTAGTAGTAGTAGTAATACCAAGTAGGAGTAATACTGTAATAGGAAGTAGTAATACGGAGTATATGCGTAGCATGTAGGAGTTGTAGTAGTAGTAGAGTATGTGTATATATAGTGTAAGGAGTAGGAAGTAGTAATATTAGTAGGTAGGTTTAGTATTAGGTGTAGGCTAGGTGACTTAGCATGTTAAGTGTAGTGTAGGTGTAGATATTAGGGAGTGAGGGCTGGGTTAGTGTCCAAGGTAGGTAAGGTTAGTGTCATGCATGTAGGACGTGGGAGTTTATGAGAAGACCCAAGTTTTCTCGAGTTTCGGTCCGTTTTTCGTACAAACGTCTTTTTTTCTTTCTTAAAAAATTGAAATATAAGATTACGAAATTAAAATAATGAAAATCGCAAAATTTTTTTTTAAAAAGGAATTTGTGAGACGGTAAGTAAAATAGACGGTAAATATTAATTTGGGACAAAAGTTATAAGAAATCATTATTTTAAAAATTCGATAAATTATTAAATTTTTATGAGACGAGAAAATGTTAAAACGACAGGTCATTATTAAAAATATATTTTCGGATTTTAAACTTTATTTAACAAAAGATAAAATTTTTAATAATTCGATAAATAAATTCTCACGTTTTTATAACGGAATAATTTTTAATTTAACGAAAACAAAATATTTTATCCACGAAAATAATTTTTCAAACGTTAAACTTGGTTTAAATAAATGTTTAAACTTTTAACTCTATTTGAAAAATACGGGGTATTACATATGGGGTTACTGGTATGGTGTTAATCCACGACAATGTCTCACCCGTCTCTCCTAGGGTTCAGTTTGGGTGGGGGGATTTGAATTATGCTTTTGGAAAAAGAAAAGGGTTTCGGGTTGGACTAGGCAACATCGCGGAGCAGTAACGCATGATCTAACCCTAAGCTCTTTTTCGTCCTGTCTTGGGTAAGTCCTCTTCTTTTAATCATGACCACGACAGAGTATCACTAATCCCTCCCATAGTCCAATTTGGGTTGGGGAGTTTTTGAATTATGCCCTTGAATACGGAAAAGGGTTTAAGGTTGGATTAGGCGTCAGGGTTTAGGGCTAGATTAGGCAGCATCATGGAGCACTGACGCCTAATCCAACCTTAAACCCTTTTCCGTCTTGTCTTAGATAAGTCCCTCTCTTATAACAACGCTCCACAACAGTGTATCACCCGTCTCTCCGGTTTCAGTTTGGGTGGGTGGTTTTGAAGTACGACCTTGAATAAGGATTTTGGTTGAGGAGATTTTGAATTACGACCTTGAAAATTGAAAAGGATTTAGGGTTGGATTAGGCTACACCGCGGAGCTGAAGAGAGATGTGAAACATTTGTGAATTGCCAATTTAATCTCTGCAAGTACTATTCCAAAAGAAAAAAAAATCTATATACCGTGCATAAACTATACCGAATTACCGAGTACTAGTTTGATTTGAATCTCCTAATTCATATGGGGTAAGTTACAGTATATTTTATCCCTCGAGATAAGAAAAAGAGAACACCTGAACATGTACTTTAAACTTAGGGTTATTTAACAGTAATAATACCAACTATAGGGCGTCTTCCCAAAATAATACCAATTTCAATAAATCCGAGAATAATACGTATTATTGGAGTAGTTAACAAAGAGTAGTATAAGTGAATTTATAACCTGCTACATCAGGTCACCTAATTAATATTTAACCTGCTACTTATCTTCCATCCTCCTCCTTAGACACGGATAACGGGTGAACTGTGTCGGGTCAGCTTTGGGTCAGGTCACTTTCGGATTATAATAATCGGGTTAACTTCGGGTCGGGTCGGACAATTTCGGGTTCGGGTCATTCTCCGGTTTGCTGTTTTCAACCTTTTTAGGGATATCGACTAATTTTCTATAATAATAGTCGGGTCAGTTTCGGGTTAGCTTGGGTCAAAATCATGCTACGGTTCGGGTGTCGGTCAGTTTCGGTTTGGCTTATTCGGGTCGGGTCAGTTTTCTCAAGTCTACTCCTCCTTACCCTTCTCCTTCATCCTCTCTCTTCATTATCCTTCATCCTTCTTTCGTTTTTTTCTATAAGTTTCGTTTAGATTAACGTGTTGATTTTGGTGTAGGACTGTGTTGTTAGTCAGATTTGGGGAGGTTGAAGGAAGAGGAAGACCGAAGACGTTAATGACGTTTAATGCCTCGTATACTGAGTAAGTGAAAAAGAGTGAACATTAAACAAATTAAAGGCGAAAAAGCAAGCTGAACGAGTTCTATCGTTAACTGATTATCTATACTACTTTAACTACTCCAAAAATATGTATTATTCTCATATTTATTAAAATTGTAATTATTTACGGAAGACGCTCTATAGTTGTTATTATTGCCGTTAAATAAAATTAAAGGTGAAAAAGGAAGGTGGAAGGGTTCTACAGGTAACCGGTCACCCATACTACTCTCGTTTAACTACTTCAATAATACGTATTATTTTCAGATTTATTAAAATTGATATTATTTTGAGAAGACGCCCTATAGTTGGTATTATTGTTGTTAAATAATACCTTAAACTTACTGTAGAAGTGAAACATCTTGAGAAGTCAAAATATAAGGACAAGTAGAAGTTACTGTAAAATCTTATAGTAGAATAAAATCTTGGTAGTCTAAATATTAGTTGATGTTTAAAGTGAAGAAGAAAGTTAGCCTAAAATGCACAACCCCCAAATAAGGAAGCACGAAGATTTAATCCATCCAGCACCAGCTACATAAAAATGTCAACAAGTCTCAACCAAAGAAAATCTAAGTTCCCGGTGTTAAAGGCATCCGTCCAGAGCAGTCGAATTGAGTCTGTCAGCATGCCACTTCATGAAGCCTTCTTCAAGGGCTTGTCTCATCCATGGGTGCCGACAACATTTAAGAGCCTCTGGTATGGCCAGCCAACTCCTTCTCCGAGTACTTTGCTCCGGCCAATGCTCAAGCTCCTCCTTCACTAATAATGCAAACATTGCTGCCTTGCATAGCCCTTCCGGGCTGAATTCATCTTGAAGGGTTTTGCTCTTGAAGTCGTAGTACCCTAACATACCCTACACATACATTTGTTCATTCAAACGGTCATTGAGACCTAAACCTGTGGTTTCATTGATACAAGTCAAATGATCACGCACACACACATAGGACGATAAAAGGCAATAACATTATCCCATGTTCCTAACACCATAAAGACCCTGATCACATAGAGGTTGCTTTCGGTTTGACATCAACGCAATTTGTGTTGGGAACATTTAACAACTGCTCATTCACATTAAACAGAAATGTGTCTGATTTTAAAAGTCATTAAGCTTTAATCCACCATAGTACAGGCTCTGTAACTCCACTGAGAATGGAGCACTTGGGAGGACAAAGGATAGCTTAACTACAATTTAATCAAATGATAACCCCTTCACAAATGGTTTTTAATATATATTCAGACTATTAGCACAGAAAAGGAGAAATCTTAGATAGAGTTTCAACTTCCTCACCAGCAAGTCGCCTTTGACACCAGCTTCTTCTATCGCTTCACGTTTTGCTGCTTCCTCAACAGTTTCGTCGTTCTCCCAACCACCCTGCTTTCATAAATGAGCGCAAACATATGAGTCCTCTACAGTCTACACACACACACACACATGAGGTATTCATTCGTGACAGTGCAAATTGCATTAGTAACGAGTCCAACAAACAACATTAAGGTTAACTTCTAAAGTCGTCAACAATGCAAATGTTTATACAGGTCGTTTGGTTAAAAATACAGAAATGGGATGTGGAACCATACAGAAATGGATTTAGAACCCCAAAGATATCCATAGCGGTTAATGTGTGGGGAAATGGGGTTTGAATCTTATGGGCAAGGGTGTATAGGATTCCAATGGGTTGGAATGAAGTTAGAATCCATTGACTATGGAACTCTATTCTAAAACACCTCAACCAAACATCGGAATGCATCAAATCCATTTCAATCCATTCCCTATCACACAACCGAATATCCCCTAAGAATATTGCCATTGCAAACACAGCCCAGAGCCCCAAATTTAAAATACTCCTTCAGTCCAAGTCTCATTCATTTGTTTACCTTTTTCATCCCCTGTGAATTGTGAGGAGTATTTAATCAAAAGTAAACAAATGAATGAGATGGAGAGTGAAATCAACAACCATAAATCATTACAGTTCGAAAAACACAGAAAAGAAACTACGGAGTAGATTTCAGAAAAGTATACAAAGATGTTACCTTAAGAATGACCAAATAAAAGCATACTCAACTACTCATACAGACTCATACAGGTGTTTACGTTTACACCCTACCTGTGTTGAAGAAATTGACAAAAGAGCCTATATAATCTCCTATTATGAGCAATCGAATTACCCGGGAAAAGAAAGAAAAGAAGGAAATTGACAAAAGAGGTACTCCCTTCGTTCAAGTCCAATCTTCCCCCTTTCTCTTTTTGACACTATTGATTCATCTTTAAAAGTACTCCCTCCATTTATTAATGTTCTACCAATTTTCCACTTCAGGTCTTTTTTTAATGTTCTACCCATTTTTATTCTTTCCATATTAGTCTCTCCCATCTTCATTTTTTAATACTTTCTACTATAGCCCACTTGGATCAACTTCTACCCCATTTTCATTCTTTATTCATTTTCCTTAAGAATCGTGCCTAAAGTAAATGAGTAGAACATATATAAATGGAGGAGTAAATTATTAATATCGAATTTTCAAAAATGGAGGAGATAATATATCTCATTTTCATTCTTTATTCATTGTGCTACGAAAGATATTAACGACGCAAAATGCGTGTTGGCAAACGTGAATAAACAAAAGGGAAGGTTTGACTTGAACGGAGGGAGTAGAATAAAATACCTTAGGAAACAAGAGACCTGGCCCACTTGCTGAATTGATCATAAGCACTTCAACTATCTTGTCAGATACTTCACCACCACATTTAGACACACTTCGATATCTAAAGGGAATACACCTGCAAGTCTGGGCTCATATAAAAACAATTTATCCAAATACACGGAAATGTCTTCAAATGCTATTGTTACAAGAAACTACTAAAAATGAGGGTTGCAAACCTAGATCACTTCATTGCACTCTACCTTAATTATTAATGTTATCAAAACCAAAAACTAGTTGTTCTAACTCTCCCAGGGTGACCACAAAAATTTGTCCTTGTAAGATACAAGGCTTCCATCCCATTAAAGGTAAAAGAAAAATCATCTTTCCATCATAAAGCTTCATACTTTACTCAAGTCAAGAGTAATGAAGCAATCGTCAATGATAATGGACGATGCCTACAACCTAATGACACAAAGAGAGTTTTAAAGACAGCCTACTCTAACAATACATGAAACCTCAATACAAATATTTGTATCCTAAACTATTCAACATGACTTTGAAACCTCCATAAACCTGATAAATTCCTTCAAATATGTGAGCTAAGAACCTCGATCATTTCGTAACAAACTGCCTTAATTATTATTATTATTATTATTATGTCATCCACATCCAAAACTAAATTAAGTTATTGTTCCATGAATCCCATAACGTCTACAAACATGCAATTTCCGTTCTCTTACAAACTAAAGAAAACTCATGTTTGGATCATAAAGCTTAATAATATTACATAAATCAAGAGCAATGGGCCAATGATATGGAAAATTGAAAATTGAAGATGCCTACAACCTAACCACACAAAAACATTCTTAAACATTGCCTACTCCACAAAAAAAAAAAAAAGAATGAAATCTACAATTCACATATCTATATGACCTACATCCTCGCCTATAAAAGAAGCGACGACACTGAGGAGTGATTGAAAGGAGACAACAACCCGAATATCCCAAGCTAAACGTCCAATGTACACATCCTTGGCGTTGCAGTAAGACTAAGACGAGTAATGAAAAGTGCATCCAGAGTTGGCTCAAATGACTAGAGAATGTAGCAACTCATTTTGATTTATTTCATCCTAATTCGAGATATTCAAGGGCGGAAGATGGTTGAGACATGGAATCATGATTTGAATTCAAAAACAGAAATTGAATTAAAGTAAGGGAAGGGAAGGGAAGGGAAGGGGAATTACCCAGCGACAAGGCGACAACCATGTTCATAACGTTGCTGATGGCGGCCTGTGCGAGCTACCAATTCAGACATTTCCAGCGCCCTTTCTTCTTCCTCTTCTCCTTCTCCTTCTTTCTCAAACCCACCAACTATCCCCATTTCTAGCTAATCTCATATTCTTCCTAATTTTGTTAAAAACAAACAAACCCACCTACCTACCTACCTAAATTCCAAACAAAAACAAGAGACTAGATCTTTGCCATTAAAACTAAACTTTAATCAGGGAATCATACAATTGATTCAATCAAACCCCCAAGAAAACTAATTTCCCTGGATTTTGCATCCAACATTTTTTTCAAACGTTCACCATCATTATCATTATACTATAGCAAAACAAGACTGCAATATTTCTTGGTTTTTGTGCACAAAGATTAAGTTTATTGAATTACAATCAAATTCAGAATTGCATTGGGGAATAAAGGAAGAAAGAGGCAGACAGAGGAAATGGGAAGAACGAAGAAGGAAGGGAAGGGGTTGCTTCTATTTTTTCTTTCGCCCACAAAAGGAAGGAAATAAGTAAATAAATAATAATAATAATAATAATATTAGTTCTCCTTAGCTCAAGATGAGTAAAGTTCCTCCCGGTTACTTTCTTCTCTCCATTACTTTCCATTACTTTTGGACGGTTTAGATTCGTTTCAAAACGATCCAACGGTGATCGATTTTGATGAGTTGGGGTATGATTAATGATATTATATTGTTGTATTAGAGGTAATGAAAGATAATGGAGAGAAAAAGTAATGGAGAGGATCCATTTCCGCTCAAGATGCTGGGGCACCGCGTTGCTACTTTTATTTTTGTTCGCTATAGCTAAGGGGGTGAGGCCCAGATTGTATCTCAGCTGCCACCAATTTGGTGTAAACTGCATTTTGAGTTATCAATAAAATTGCTCCCTTTAATAAAATAATAATTGTAGACACCCACATTTTGACCGCCAGGTGTCTATAGTAGTTCCCGCCAAACACCCGATGATGATCGGACGCAAACATGCTTTAATGGACTCGGATATGGGCTCGAAATCATGGACATTTGGTTTAGGCTTATCACGGAGTACAAATCTTACAAAACCGACCTCAAATCCAGGCCCAGTGGGTCGTTTCGAGTCAAATAAGACTAATTTGGGTCGAAACCGGCACCAGGGGTAAAACCGTCTTTTAGCGACCGAGGCAAAACCCGGTCAAAAATATTCTCGAGACACGTGAGTCAGCCGTGACACCTCACGGGGCTGATTCGGCCTCCAACTGCTACAAAAATCAGCTTCAAAAAATATTAAACAAATCCGTTTAAGGATAGAATTCGATCTCAAGTAAGAATTCTATCCGAAAACCGAATAATTCACCGATCGAGCTCAAACACTCGGCCGAGATATCCAAAACAGCCGAAACACCCCACCAACCAGCCGAGATTCATTGCTTCTTCACCAAGCAACGGAATTTACGTTCCTCTCGACTTCTTACGTTTTCTATCCTAATCGGTATTTCTTGTCGTACAAGCAAGGCTACCTTCACTCCTATAAATAGGACCCTCGCGACACACACAAATCAACAATTACACATCATAAATCTACCATTCACATATCCTTAATATCTAGCAATTCCCGACGTAATCCCGAAGTAGCCTCGAAATACCGACGAAACCGACCCCGTCATCCGGCCGAACCCACCGTCTCACACACATAAAAAAACGCACCAAACCGACACCTTAACTCATCCCGCATGATCTCGACGCTCCCGAGCCTAAACCACCGTCTGACGAGCTTTATACCGAGAAAGTAAAGCATGTAGGTTGAGGGTGTAAATCAAACCCGATTTTTCTCCTTTCTCTCTCTCTCACGTCTTTTTCCTTTTTTTCGTCCGTCACTTTTTTTTACGGGTCGTCGGTCGTTTCGTATTATTAATATGGGTCGTTCGTCACATATTTTTATTTCTAATAATCGATACTAAAAAAAACTATTTTTATATAACGTTCTTAAAATACGATACCGATTCTCTAATCGAATATCGTATCTACAAGAACTAAATTAATTAATTCTCGTTGATGCTAATAAAATCATTACCTTTTTTGCAAAATTCGATGATTTTAAACGCGGAGAGAATTAACATCTTTTTCGTTCAAATTCTTTTTTACTTTTCGTTCAAAACAAACTTTTTTTCAAAACCTTTTCTAAAGTCATTCCGACTATTCGATATCGATTTCATAATCGAATATCGAATACGACGAATATCGAAAATATAAATCGAGTATAAATTAATCCATATTTATACGCGATTTATAAACGATTTTTCGACAAAATAAAAAAAACCCGAACAGGTTGCCACGCGAGTCGCGCGCCCTCCAGGCGACTCGCGCGGTGGCCTGGTGCGCCGGGTCTGTTTTTCTCGTTTCCTCGCTTTTCTATTTTTTATTCTTTTCGAACCTTACATTAAAAAGCGACTTTCGCGACATATTTCGATAAATACTTTTTTCGACCTCGGTCAACACGTGTTAATCCGTCACGTGCCATAAACCTTTTTCAAAATCATGCATATTATTTATTTACATCTTTATTCGATTTATTCACCGTTACTAACTCGTTTTCTCGTGTTTGTAGCAATTTATTTATTTTATTGTTTTATTAGACTAAAACGACTTCACATGCTAAAATAACTTTGACGTTATTAGTTTAACATGCATTAAACGACTTAGCAACCCATTTATTTATTTTTCTCACATGCTTAGGAAAATAATGTTTGCATATCATTCAACCATCGAACTAACCCGTGTACACCAAAAACGAACAATATCTTAGTAAAGGCCGCTAAGTGCGGGCGGGGTTGGGTGTTCTTAGTGAACTTCCCAACACGTACCCTCACCCCTTACTCAGAACCATGGTTTCCGGATGTCCGAATCCATTGGCAACGAGAGTCATTCAATACAAGATATCCGATAATGTCGGTATCGGTATCATAGTGCAAAGGGACGAGCCCAATAAACTCTGACATCGGAAATGGGCCGTATTTTGTATACGGCCCACTACGACATAGAGTGGGCTCGAATGGTTCCGAATAACCACAAAATTCGGTGGCGACTCCTACTTCGATTTAAATTTCAATTTGACCATCTCATATGGAGATTCATTTGCCTCCCCAAACCCGCGCGTGGCCGCGTCGGGGTGGACCTATGTCATGTCCACAATAATAATAATAATAATAATAATAATAATAATAATAATAATAATAATAATAATACTTCGTAATAATAAATACTTGTAAATAAATAAAATGGTTTACGGTATCTTTTTCCCTTTTCTCGTTCAAATTTAAAGAGTATGATCTTATTTGATTTGTCTTTACGAATAGATTAATAATATACAGAGTAAAAATTTTATACTCCCTCCATTTCAATGTAAGTTTCCACCTAGAAAAGAACACATTTAGGTGTGGACCACTTTAGGTAAGAGAGAAGAGTGATACCAATAAAGAAAGTGAAAACTATCAAAGAAATTTACGAAAAAGAAAAAGTGGAAGTTTTCATTGAAATGGAGGAAGTAATTTTTATCAATATAAAATGAAAGATATTAATAACGTAAATCGCGTCTCAACAAATGTGAAAAAATAAACGTAAATAAAATAGATGGATTTGTAGAAGCACATAGATTGGGGTTTGGTACTTTGGTTAATGAGAAAAGATGAATATGTAAAAAAAAAACCTCTAAATAAGGTAATCCACCCTTTTTTATGTATTTCCTACTGATATCAATCTTCGTCACATAAAAGGTAAGAGTCGTATTGACTTCTTCTTATTCCCAGTTCAATACACCACTAGTGTTAAACCACGGTTAGCAGGGGCGAGTCCAAGATTTAGTTTTTAGTGTAGCACAACGTAAAAGACGACGATATGATAAAAAAATACTTTAAACAAAATCTATAGTACGACAATGTTAACTTACACTATTCGACGTGTTCTCATATTCATGAATTCTTTTACAATTTCGACGATTGTTACTTTCAAAAATACATAACGTTCTACAAAAGTAATTAAACAATCATTCAACCATTCGTCGCCCATGTTATTCCGTAATTTATTTTTGATGACTGTCATAGCAATTGATCGACTATAGTAAAATAGAAAATTATCTTAGCCAAGAATAAAGAGATTGGGGAAAATTAAGAAAGAATTTTTTGGAATTGGTTGAAAAATTGTAAACGTTTGGTACGATTTAAGTAAAAGAGGGACTAAGGGAGTAGTAGTAGCACTAACGTACAAATTGAAATTAAGAGGGGAGGGAGAGTGTAAGATTAATTTAGGAGATTAATTAGGATAATATGGTAACTAAGAAAGAGAGTGAGATTGATTGGGGGAGGTTAACCAGGTGAGTAAATAGTTTAAAAAGATATGAAATAGGTTAGGAAGATATGAAATACTTTGTAGTTTAGAAAGATATTTGATATATTGAAAGTATATTTCTATTATTAATACCTTAATTAATGCTTCAACTAACTAAAAAATCTCATAAATTTTTTATGGTGTAGCACGTGCTACACCATGGATGTACTTGGACTCGCCCCTGTCGGTTAGTATGGTAGAAATGGGAAAAAAGTATTGTACTGGTTGTATAGTAGGATTGTACAACCATGTAGTTTTATACTCCTTCAAGGGAGTTGGTGGTGGATTGTGTTGTTGACCCTTGTTATTGGGTTGAATGGATGGCTTAGATGGATGATGTGTTAAAAAAATAAAAAATAAAAGGGAAACAGTAAACTGACACAGCAGCAGTGGAGAGAGGGAAACAACCCTCCCCTCAATCACACTTCGCAGCAGTGGAGAGAGGGAAACAACCCTCTCCTCAATTAAACTCTCACTTCTTTATTCTCCCTTCTTACAACTTAAGCTCCCTCATCTTCATCTCTATCTATCAAACAAAAAAAAGCATCATCATTTTCAAGATCCATTCATTCATTCAACAAAAAAAACATCACATCTTCAAAATTCATTCATTCAACAAAAAAAGTTTCTTCATCTTTAAGCTTCATTCATCCAACAAAAAATAAGAACATCTTCATCTTCAAGCTTGATGAATGACGAAAGTTTTTAGAACATCTTCATCTTCATCCTATCATCATCTTCATCATGCGTAATGTTCTTACAAAATTACAAGGTCACACACTTTCAGTTGTATAGTCACACTCATTAGGTTACATAGTCACACACATTATGTTGTAGAATCACGCAACTGTACACTCATTGTAGTCACATATTCAGTTGTATAGTGTAGACACCCGCATTTTGACCGCCAGGTGTCTATGGCAGTTTCCAAAAAAACACCCGATGATGATCGGACGCTAACGTGTTTCTATGCGCTCGGATACAGACTCAAATCCATTAATCGTTGGCTAACACACTTACGGAGTACAAATCTCACCAAACGGACCTCAAATCCAGGCCCAGTGGATCATTCCGAGTCAAACAAGACTAATTTGGGCCGAAACCGACACCAGAATTATAACCGATTTTTCACGATTGGGTCAACCCCGGTCAAAGTCGTTTTCGAGACACACAAAAACAGCCATACAACCATCAAAAGTCCAAGTCAAACATAAAACCCATCAAACACCCAAAGTCGATGTCCAAAACGATGGACCCGTGCAACCTGACTGGACCACTTGATCGAGTGACCCACCCACTCGATCGAGTGGGCTTGTTTCAAGCCCGACGGCAGGCTTCACGGGCCACTCGACCGAGTTAGTCCCATACTCGGTCGAGTAACCCTAAACCGGTGCCCTAGCCATGCCTATATAAGCAACCCCCATGCAACACAATTACACAACTTTTCACAACCCTACTAAACCCTAGAGCAACCTTACACACACACGCATACTACGTCTTTTGCAAACCCTAATCAAATCCTAATCAAACCCTAATCAAATCCTAGCAATCTTACACTAGCAAAAACCCTAAACCTAGTTTTAGGAATCGAACCCGAGCCACCACAACTTAGCCTCCATACACCTCGAAGACTCTTGTGTTAAAGCCACGATTACGAGTCCGCACCGAGACAAGAACATGTAGGTTGAGGGTGTCAAAACCCTCTCTTTCCTTTCCTTTCTCTCCTCGTCGTCCGTCCCTTTTTTTCTCCGTCTTCTTTCGTTTGTTTTACTTATTTTCGTTGCATCATAATATCGATAATACTACTAATATCGAAGCATTAAAATATTTATCGATTTGTGTCAAATAAGAAGGATATCGGGATAAGGAAAACCGCATATACAAGTGTACTGCACACGCGTCGTCGGTCGCTTATCCCGGTACCCCGACTATTTGATTATTGAGATAAATTAACTTAAACAACAATTCGTTATTATTTCTTGTCATCATCAACATTAATCTTGCATCCATCAATTTCTTTAAAAATCAATTTTAATAAGGGTCGAAACCCGTTGACACGGATCCGACATCACAATCCCTAGGGATTTATTTCGATGTCGGAGAAGTCGAGGGAATCAAGTTTTTATTCAAGTAAAGCGTCGATTTTAGATTCGATACCAATTCCATAATTGGATATTGAATCTAACAATCAAGTCATATGAATTAATTAACGTGATTTGTTCATATCACGATAATTAATTTAAAACGACTAAATTCAATTTATCTTTTTTTTTTTTTTTTTTTTTTTTTTTTTTCTATTTCACTCTAGTATTCCATATCGATTCAAATAATCGAATATGGGATACAACGAGTATTCAAAATTAGAATCGAGTATAAATTCAACAATATTTATATTCGATTCAACAAAATTCGCAATTTATAAAAAACCAAGTCGAACATAAATTGTGCAATATTTATGTCCGATTCGGTAAAACCGTCGATTCATCAAAAAATCTAAAGCAAATTCGAAAATCAGTATAAAATTGCAAGCGAATTACAATTCGTACAGATGCCACTCGAACGAGTGCCTTAGTCACTCGATCGAGTGACATCACAGAATCGAGTCAGAATGCATGTCACGACCACCACTCGGTCGAGTCTCACAGTGACTCGATCGAGTGGCCACGTACTCGACCGAGTTGGTCAGTAACTCGGCCGAGTACAGTCTGTAGCGCAAAACAGAATCGCTTTTTACAGGTCTACTCGATCGAGTCCATCGACCACTCGACCGAGTAGCCTCATCACGACCAAAACAACGAGTCGTACATTCTTCTATTTTCTAAATTCGGTAGTGATTTCTGATTTAGGTCAACACGTGTTTAATTAATCATGTGTATTACTACCTTTTCAAACCATACGTCTCATATTTGCATCTTTTCATCTCATTCAATATTTGCACAAACCGTTATTAGTCGTTATATCATTGCATCGTTACTAACGCGTTTGTTATTTCTCTTGTCAATTTAATTATTGTTCGTTTATTGTACTAAATGAACCCACATGCTAAAATTCCACTTTGACGTAGAATTAAATTGCATTAAATTGACATAGAAACCCTCTTTTCAATTTCATTCACATGCCTAGGAAAAACAATGTTTGCATAAGCATTTTTCCCGTTTTACTAACGCGCGTATTGTAAGTCATTCGAATTCTTAGTAGAGGCCGCTAATGTGCGGGCGGGGTTGGGTGTCCTTTGTGGGCTTCCCAACACGTACCCTCACCCCTTACTCAGAACCTCGGTTTCCGGATGCCCGAAACCGTTGGCGCACGAGAGTCATTCATACACGATATCCGATAATGTCGGTATCGGTATCGCAATGCAAAGGGACGAGCCCAATAAACTCTGACATCGGAAATGAGCCGTATTTCGTATATGGCCCACTACGACATAGAGTGGGCTCGAATGGTTCCGAATAACCACAAAATTCGGTGGCGACTCCACATAGACCTAAATTTCAATTCGATCCATTCTCATATGGAGATTCATTCGCCTACCCAAACTCGCACGTGGCCACGTCGGGGTGGACCTATGTCATGTCCACATATAGTCACACTCATCATGTTGTATAGCCACACTCGCTGTGTGATAGAATCACGCAGCTGTAGAATACCTTGGATTAAGGTATCATTCGTTTAATCATCTTCATCTACATGATTGTTTTTTTTTTCATACCTTTTTTTTTGGTATTTATAAAATTATTCATCTTCATTATCCAAAAAAAAAAATGAAAGTTGAATATGAATGAATGGACGACTATGACCTCAGTAACGACATTCTAAAAAAATGAAAGTATTAATCACATACAAAAGTATTTAAACATTCATTAAATATTTAACCTTCATTCATGGTGGTTTCTTCTACAGTGGATTTCTTGTTTGTAAGACGCATTTAAAATTTCGAAAAATTACTAAAACGTTCTACTCTCCTATCGCAAATATTACAACAGGTGATAGTTAGACGTAAAATGAGCGACTTCGATTCATCCAACAAAAAAAGAAGAATTTCTTCATCTTTAAGATTCGTTCATCCAAAAAACAAGAACAACTTCATCTTCCAACTTCATTCATCCAACAAAAACACATTCTAATTAATTAATATATGTTCTAGTTAGAAATATTATTTTGATTGACAGTAAAAACATTTTAATTAAAAAAAAGAACAACTCATTTTGTGCGTAATGTTCTTGCAGAATTGCAAGGCCACACACTTTTAGTTGTATAGTCACACTCATTATGCTGTATAGTCACACTCATTATGTTGACGTTTAACATTACGCACAAAATGAGTGTGATTCTACAACATAATGAGTGTGATTCTACTGCATGACGAGTGTGACTATACAAAATGAAAAACCAAAATCTGTCCCGATTATACAATATTAGCAGTGTAACTATACAACATAGCGAGTGTGACTATACAACAAGGCGAATGTGACTATACAAATACGACCACTTTTGGCTACAAACCAATTGGTGCACAGCTGCGTGGTTTTAAAGGTGAAAGGATAAGTGATTTTGCTATAGAATTTGCGTGATTAATTATGAAACCAGAAAATATCGATGAAAATATATTTACATTAGAAAAAGTCCATCCTTTACCTATAGTACGTCAAACATAAAAACATTCTAACCCACTAAACATTTTTTACATATAGTACGTTCATCCTAAAGCAAATATTTTATCTCATATAAATACTCAAGAGTTTAACGATGGTTTCCGGTACGTGCGCAACAATACATTGTCCAATTATGTGGTCGGTCGCTGTATCTTCCACGACCTTCTTATTCCCACCGCCCCTTTTACTAACATTCCTCTTTCCACCAACCATTTCGCTGCAACAAAACACACAATCAATCTAATTCACACAACACAACTGAATATGTGACTACAATGACTGTACAACTGCATGATTGTACGGCATAATGAGTGTGACTATACAACTTTAAATGTGTGACTATACAACATAAACGGTGTGATCCTACAACATAACGAGTATGACTATACAACTTCAACTGTGTGACTATACAACTAAATTATACTCGTACTTATTTATACTTCAATTATCATTAGCAAAGATGATTACATACACTAATCACTGCGAGAATTTGTGTGATTCTACAATATAATGAGTGTGACTATACAACATCAACTGTATGACTATACAACCTAAAGTGTGTGACTACAAAACTGAAACCATAAAGTGGAAAATAAAAGTCATACAGTCAATTATTCTTCAATCATCATTAGCAAAGTCACATTCATAATTAGAAATATGATTATACATACGAATCAGAGCAAATTATTTAAACATTCATTAAATATTCAACTTTCATTCATCCATATTCAATCTTCATTTTTTTTGTGAATAATGAAGATAAATAATATTATAAATACCAAAAAAAAGAAGGAATGAAAAATAAAACAAGCATGAAGATGAAGATGATTAAACGCATGATACCTTAATCTCAAGATATTCTACAATTGAGTGATTGTACAACATAACGAGCGTGACTATACAACATAATGAGTGTGACTATACAACTGAATATGTGACTACAATGAGTGTACAACTGCGTGATTCTACAATATAATGAGTGTGACTATACAACTGAAAGTGTGTGGTCTTGCAATTCTGTAAGAATATTACGCACTAAATGACTTGTTCATCTTCTTCTTCATTCATCTTCAAGCTTCATTCATTCCACAAAAAAAGAACACCTTCATCTTCAAACTTCATCTTAAAGATGAAGTTGTTCTTTTTTTTTTGGATAATGAAGATGAATAATTTTATAAATACCAAAAAAAATGGTATGAAAAATAAAAAGAAGCATGAAGATGAAGATGAAAATGATGAAGAAAAAGAAGCATGAAGATGAAGATGAAGATGAAGCATGAACATACCTTCGTATGATGATCGAAGTTACTGACGGAGTATGTTGTGTTAAAAACGCAGTATGGTCGGAGTAGTTGACGGAGTATGGTCAGAGTAGTTGACGGAGTATGGTCGGAGTTATTAATGGAGATTATTTGTTAGGGTTTTGTTAGAGAGAGATGAATTGAGTTGGGAAATGAATTGAAAAGGAGGAGATTGGGAATGGTATGAGGGAAGTAATGTAGTGATTGATTTGGGTGAGGGGATGTTTGGCAGCAGCCTTATGACAGTCTTCCTTTTTTTTTAGTTGAAGCCCATCCATCCATCTCTTAGGGAGTTAGTAACTTCTTTGATCCCTCCCTCCCTCCCTCCCTCCCTCCCTCCCTCCCTCCCTCTCTCTCTCTCTCTCTCTCTTATATATATATATATATATATATATATATAGTAAGGATCGAGTGAGTCCTTCTATATACATTGAGTCCATGAGTCCAATCTTGAACCATTGATCAAGTGGAAGATGGATGATTGTGATTGCTTGAGGTGAAATCCTCTTACTACTAAAAGAATAGGTGTTGATGAGGTGTCAACTTCTCAAGAAGTTTTCTCCCTCCAAATTGTTATCAGGAAACAATTAAACTTAAACAATTATTACATTTAATCCAAATTCAAGTCAAAGTCAATATTTATGTAAAATTAGAAGAAAAATTATTCAATAAATAAAATTATCATGCACTCCGTATGTATTAGCTATATATTAAAAAATATAGTCCGTATATATTTATGATATAATTTATTTATTTTTGTGACAAAATATAAGTGTCTCAGTCTATCGAAGTCTAAGTATTGTAAACAAATATAAAATCTTGACGATGAAAAAAATTACGGAGTATATAAAATACTTTCAGATTTTGATTTTAATATAAATATTTGGAGTTATTTTTTTTATCTAATAATATTTTGAGTATTATGTTATCTTATCATTTGTTATTTAAATTTATAAATGACCTCAATATATAAGAGAATGAATTTTGATTTGTGAATATTGGTTTTGTGATTAAAAAAACATTAATTAAATAATCAAGTAAAAATTATAATTTTTTTTATTAGCTTTGTAAAAAAAACATGTTCATTAAAATATTAAAATATGAATTGAATGAGATTACACGATTATATCTCGATTATCATTGAAATTTTAAATTATTATCTCAAATATAAAATGTAATAGGGTACCAACAGATATTTATAAGTCATCATTAAATATAAAATTCTAAATGTACCGTGCATTAATGCGCGGGATCTAAACTAATAAGGAAATAACTAAAAAATCTTAGACCCAATGCAATTGCACGGTTTTTGAGTTAATATGTTTATTACATATTTTTGGAGTCGGGATGTTTATATAGGCAATTAATACGGAGTACTACGTAACATTTACATTTTTATTACCTATTTTTTCATAATAGGTATTTTGATGTTTGGTATGTTATTTGTAATGATTATTTTTAATAAGATGTTAAAAATTAATGGCCTTTGATAGAAATTAAAATAAAAAGTATCGTGTATTATAATCCTTATATTTTGTAATATACTTGACTAAAATCATCGGTTTCTCCATATTGGCTAATTTTGTTTTTCTCCATATTTGTCAATTTTAGGGATATCTCTATTATATCGTTCAATATTTTTAGGGTCGTACTTTTTCCTAACGAAGGTTTACTCAATTCTAACGACAATTTACCAATTTGTCCTTGTCATTTCCAACATTCTCAAGACTTGGGTAAGTTTTCTCTCAAATAAACTCAAAATTACAACCACCCCGGATTTGCAACCACCGTCTCCCCTCTTGCCGACCACGAAACGCACCCCTCCCCCAGTCGCCGACCACCAGGCGCACCACTGTCGCTATTATCCTCGCGTCACCTCCCACCTGTTACGCGCTCACTCTTACAACCCCGATTTACAAATTGGGAATCAATGACCTCAGAATGAAGCAGCAAAGATGCGGATGAAAGAATAACTAAATTAGTGTGGGAAATGGTTGGCTAGGAGAGGTGATAGATCAAAAGTTCCATAGATTTAAAAACAAGAAACATTATAATAATAATGAAAAGAATGATTGGAATTTTGGAAAATTGGTGACTCCGCCAACGACCGTAAACTGGAGTTGTATTAACCCTAATCAAAGGGGGCACCGGTGGTGAATCCTGGGCTGTGTAGGGGGATGTCGGAGGTGTACTATGAATTTTCGATGGTTTTTTTTGTGGAACACCAATTAGTGGGGCAAAGGAGGTGGGAAGAAATGAAAGGGGTAAAGTTGTAAAAATCAGGGTAAATTCGTTAGGATTGAGTAAAGCTCCGTTAGGAAAAAGTGATTTCGGAATTTTATTAGGAATATATATTTGGTTATTTTTTTCTATTATATCCTTATATTATTGGGTTATTTCATGACATTAATACCAACTATAAGGGGGCTTTTTAGAATAATCCCAACTATACGTAATCTCGTTTTAATATGAACTATGCCTTCAATAATCTTATTTCGCTATGGACAAAATTATGACATGCTATTACCGGTAATAGTGACCGGTTGTGACTTTCTAGGGTCCTCGAGTGTTCCGTTGTCGTTCATGAAAGCGAAAACAACAAGAAAATTAAAGCATTTTTTTCATGGCTTCTATAATACGTATCGGAAAAAAAAATGCAAGATGAATTTTAGGAAGATTCAATTTTCTTTTAACAAATAGCCGAAACTGAAGAGGAATGTTCAACCGGTTTTCTAGGTAACCGGTCACCTATATCAATGAGAGATTAATGAAGGCATAATTCATATTAAAACAAGATTACGTATAATTGGGATTAATCTAAGAAGCCCCCTTATAGTTGATATTATTGTAATGAAATAACCCTATATTATTTGGTGATACATCTTATAGTAATATATACTATTTGGTGATATTATAACCCTATTGTGTAATATACAAAAAAATATTGTATAATATATTTTTTTAGTGGAAAAACTTTCACTTTCGTGATGCACACGTAAGCGCAATTCTAGTTTCTCTTATTCTCTTAGTATAAGAGGGTTAAACTAAGTCAAATAATACCAAACTAAATATTTGCAATTTTTTTAAAAATACTTTTCAATTTTTATAATTTATCAAAAAAGATACTCCCATCCCACTATGATGTTCCCACTTTTATTCTAATGAGAGGAATATAATATTCAAGTGGGAACATCTCTTTGGGATGGAGGGAGTAATTGGTACGATGAGAATTTTATAAATATATATGAGTTAAATTATTATGTCTAGCCTAAATTATTTGTTTTAAAAATTGAGAAATTGAAACTTTTGGGGAAATTTTTTAATGTTAATGAATTACTCTTAGTTATATTATACTCAGAGATTTACATAATTAGTAAATATTTAATGTATCATTGAGTATTAGGTATCTTCCTTTAATATCAATGAGTATATATTCGTGAAATGACAGTATATCCTATCAATGAATATTATTCCCATTATTTTCATAAGTCATTATATTAGGGAATGCTACTACAATATATCTTAAAAGAGGAAGGAAATGAGATTGAGAGGGTGGATGAAAAGGGCGGGAAAAAATTGAAGGAGAGGCTGACACGTGTCCCATGTTACTCTAACAATATATTGTCCTACTCATAATTGTGCTTCTACTACTACTACTACTTCTTCTTCTTCTTCTTCTTCTTCTTCTTCATCGTTAGACGATGACTTACATGGCGTTTCCTAATGATTCTTCTTCTTCTTCTTCTTCTTCTTCTTCTTCTCATCTACATCTTTGAGGATCTGCTCTATGTATGGAGTGAAACTTTTACCCACATCCCTGCACCATTCCTGTGCTTTTGCGTCTACTACAAAAACAAGAACAATGCCAATAAACGTGGCGAAAAACAAACAATCAGAACTTGAAATATGACGGTATTCTAACCAAAATATTAATAACTAAATCCGATGATATGTTACTCCAATGCTTCAAACGTGTTACTGTAATACATTAGGTATGTTATTCTAATGATGATGACTCGTTACTCCAATCAGAACTTTAATAATATACAGTTTCTATACTATAAACATAAAATCTGATAATATGAAGCATCTTAATGACTTTCATGGCGTTTCATGTATAAAGTATAAAGCAAGAACTCACCGTTGGTGTATTCGACAATTTACATAACCGTCCTTGAAGGAGAAATTGCAACCGCGCGAGGAAGAAGATGAATGATTGAACGTGTATTAGAGTGCATTGATTGAACGTGTATACTTTGATTGAAGATTGTTTTGGTTGAACGTCATGAATGAGAGTATGAATGATAGTATGAACATGTATACTGCTACGAATAAGAGTATGAATGAGAGCGTTATATTTTGATATTGTTTCCTATTTTGATGGCAATCACGTTCCATCATTATAGGAAGCAGTATCTTTTTTTTTTTTTTTTTTTTTTTTTTTTTTTAATATGACGGTATTCCAAATCCTTTGTTACTCCAATGCATTACAGTAACAGATGACAAGAACTAAAGTAACAGATGAAGTGCATTAAAGTAATAAGAGATTCAATTAACAGAAGATGCCTATACATAGGGGTTAGACATTAAAATAACAGATGGTCTATATCAAAGTAACACATTAGGTGCATTACAGTAACTCCATATATATGTTTGTGCGAAAAAATCATATAATGATCAGATCTTTAATAATATGCAGTTTCCATATTATAAACGTAAAATCTAATGGAAAAATTGATGGGAATAATACGACCTTTATGACATCTTCCAAAAATAGTACCACCTTTCAATAATCCGAAAACAATTCCACCTTTATATACTATCTTCTTTAAATAGTTCAGAAAACTGATTACCTGTTGAACAGGTTATAACATACAATTTATTAAAAGAAAAAGAAAAAACTAAAATATATTTAAAAAAAAAGCAAGTTAAGATCCCCGTTTCCAAAAACATATACGTATACTTTATCCCTCTCACTCCTCAACTCTCAAAAGCAAACCCTAAATTGAATATCCAGTTCCTTCGTCTTGCCCTACACAACCGAGCCCTACACAACCGACGAACGACCGAGGACCAACCGACGATTTGCACAACCGACATCATTTCATTTCAGGTCAACGACCGACGACTTGCACTACCATTGCTTCCTCATTTATGTTTTTTCATCCTTCGATCTCTTTCTAGTATGATTTCTTTATCATTTGCACATCCTTTTGCCGAATATGATTTCTTTCTATTTTTCGTTATTATTTGTGTAAGTCTTTGTTTTGTTTATTTATGAGGTTGGTTTAAGGTCATATTGTGTGATTAGGTCCATTTTCGATCTGGGTTTGTGGTAATTTTGTGTGATAGTATCACTTTGTGAGGTTGTTTGTGCTATTATGTCGAGTTTTGATGTTTAAGTTTTTTTTCCTGATTGTGTCAATTTGTGAGGCTTTTGTACGTGTCGATTGATAGTGGTATGTTTACGAAAATTTTGTTTACTGCTCGTGAGTAGGATATTCTTGTTATCAATGTTACGAAATTAAAGAGTTTTGATTTTTAAGTTGGAGTTTGCTTGTGTTGAAGAAGACAAATTAACTCCAAAATGTTACAAGATTCTTTCCCCTTTGGTTGATTAGAGTTAGGATTTGTGTTTACTGTAATTTAGTTCTAAATCAAATAAATATGTGAACAGGAACTAATTAATGTTGGAGAGTACTTCCCATCTCATAAAAGTGACAGAAGTACCGACAGATTATGAATGGGAAGATCCCAGACCAGTGAGTCCTATAAAATTGAAAGATTTAATTATTCAAGATGATGATGGGTCAGAGGATGATGAGGAGTATGTTCCTTTAGATAGTGATAGTGAAATTGAAATTGAAAAGGTTGACAATGAAGTGTTAGGCAATGATGAAGATGAGTTTAATGGTAGTGAAGTTGACACAAGTGACGATGAATATAATGTTGCAAGGGATAGGGTTAGAGGATGCAATAGTAAGATCTTAGAGCGCATGCGACAATTAAATGGAGAAGTTGTTGATGAAGGGGTTAGTACACAGCTTAATTTTGAACACTTGGAAGACTCAACTCAAGATACACCCGAAAATAGTGGAGATGAAAGTGATAGTGATAGTAAGAGAGGGGTTTTAGTGAGCCAAGATATCGATTTCACTAAGTTTGAGTGGGTGGTGGGGCTAAGGTTTGCAACAAGAGAAGATTTTAGGAATGCAGTTGCTAAATATGTTGTTTATCAAGGAAAAAACTTGAAATTTGATGTTAGTGACGAGAAAAGAGGACAAAAACTAGGGGTTGAGTGTGCTGGTAAGTGTCCATTTAGATTGTATGGCTCTTGGGATTCTAGAAGAGCAACTTTTGTGGTGAAAACTGTGGTTAATGAGCATAAATGTAACCGAACAATGAAGAAGAATCGACAACTAAAATCTACTTGGCTTGCTAAGCAGTTCTTAGAAGTTTTTAAAGTTAGGCCACACTGGCCAGCTAAAGAGATTATTGAGACGGTTAGGAGAACGTATAAGGTAATCATTTTGAAAGATTTTGCATACAAGGTGAAATATTGGGCACATAGGATGTTACATGGGTCGATGCAAGAACACTATCTCAAAGTTGGGAGGTACTTGGAAGCCTTAAATAAGGCTAGTCGTGGAACACACTTGGTGTTAGTTAGTCATCCTAAATCTACCACAACACCAATTTTTAAGAGGTTGTATGTGATAAATGTAGTTTGTAGTGCCTATTTTGTTGTGTTTTGGTCTCATTTTCCTTGTGGAATCGCTCCTTGGGAGCGGTTTATGGGCTACTTATGCTTCCTTTAGTTCGTTTCAGGTTCCCGAGACCATTCATGAAGAGTTGGAGCAAATCCGACTCGATACATACACTTTTTGGAGCCAACGAAGTGAAGGAACGATCTCTCGATGCCTTGGATTCGACCCCGAGACCTCGAGACCCAATCCCGAGCCTCTTAGACCCGATCCCGAGTCCCGAGAATCGATGGGAAGCCCATGAGAAGCAAGGAGGGACCAAAAAGAGCTTATTTGAGGCCTACAAGACCCATCCCGGTCGGGAAGGCCTCATATCGTCCGGGATGAGGTGTGCATTTAGCGAAGCTACTGACCTGGGTTCGTCCCGGTCGGGACCAGCCCGTCCCGGTCGGGATCAAGCATAACACAGCACTGTGTTATCAATAACACCAGGCTGTGTTATTGCCCGTCCCGGTCGGGACCGATCCGTCCCGGTCGTGACTGTGGAGCTGTAGCACGCAACTCATTATTTCACCCTCCTTCATTCATGTACCCATATAAATACTTCCCTCTTGTATTGTTTAGGGGGATATACTACATTAGACATTAAACCCTAGATAGTTTAACATAGATTAGCATAGATTAGTGTAGATTAGTCTTTAATTAGTCGGTAATCTTAGATTAATCCTTGTATTAAGGGAATTCTTCAAGATCTCCACCAAGATTGACAACCTTGGGTGATTGTTTTGGGTTTTTCTCATTAATGCAAGTTTCCTTCTTCCATTCATCTTGTTAGTAGGTATAATCATCTTTTCCTTTCTCTTTATCTTTGTTTTATCATTCAAGTTTGAATCTTTAGATCTTGTTCATTGTATTGTTCATTGTTTTACTAGTTTCATTATGCAAGGTTTGTTGATTGAGTTAGTTTCTCTTGTTCTTGTTAGTTTTTCCTTTAATTATGTTTGAGTAGATCTTTGCTAGGGTTATTAAGGTGATTGGTTGTGATTGTAGATGATTAGGATGAGATGGGTGGTACTAGATGTTGTTTTTGTTGTTTCCCATCAACCTTGCACTCCACATGTTCGATGAAATGCTTGTGAGACTAGAGACGATCAATCCTTGTTTTTCTTGCATATTCTCTTGTATGTATGTGTTTGGATGGTTGGTTTGTTCGCCCCACTACGTAGCGAGAGCCCGGTGAGGACGATCCCTAGACCGATTACGTAGCGAGAGCCCGATCGGTGTTACCTAGGCCTCGAAAGCATGCTAGTAACCCCGTTTTCCCCCTCTTTGTTCTCTTCGCAACCATGAACCCGACCTAACCCTAGTTTTCATTCTTTGCTTCCTTTAGTCTTTAGTTACTTGTTTTGTCTTCCTTTTTCTTGTTTTAGACCTTAGACTAGTTCTTAGCCTCCCCCTTAGAATAGCTTGTCTCGAACCTAGTCTAGAACCGTAGCACTCACTAGTCCGAACGCATTTTTCCGTCCCTGTGGATTCGACCCGACTTGCCCTAGCTACCCTAGTTAGGTTAGTTGGTTATTATTTGACGGCGGGATCGACGACAAATCCCGCCCATCAAATTGGCGCCGTTGCCGGGGACGGCGTAGTTTAGACTTTTGTTTGCTTAGTTGTGGACTTTGTTCTTGATTTTTGTGTTTTCTTCTCCTTATGTATCTCCGTTTTACTTCTTGTATGCTATTCTCTCTTCCTAGTGCCTCAAAAGCACTAGGCTACTAACGTTTGCTCAAGTGCTTCTAGTTCATCCTAGGTATCAAAGCAACGTTATTGAAATGGCACGTCCTAGCTTCCATCAATCGTCACGGGACAACTATGGGGCAAATGGCCAAGTCCCAAAATTTCACCAACCATTTTAACCTCATCATCAATCTTACGAACGCCCTCCTTATGGTTACCATGAAAGTTGTCAAGGATCATTCCAACATCCTAACAACTACCAAACACCCTCACACAACCCACAACCAAAAATCCCCGACTTTGAGACTTGTCAAATGTTGGTCCAAATGCAAAAGAGTCAACAAGAGGCGATAATGCAACTGCAAAAGGGTCAACATGAGATGATGATTTTAATGCAAAAGAGTCAACAAGTGATGATGACTCACATACAAGGGGTTAAAGAGGAGCTCAAGGCCCAAATAGAGGTGCAAGATGCTCGCATCAATGCACTCATGGCTCGTATCACGATGTCGGCCACTCGAGCTCCACGACTTGTTGAGGAAGGTTCATTTGGGCAAGAAGGTCGGGTGTCTCCACAAGAAAGTCAACCCGATCATGAAGCCACGAATGAAGAAGAGAGGGTCAATCAAGAGATCATTGTTGAGTGTTGCTTGGGTGGTGAAGATATGGGAGGAATAGAGGAAGTTGAAGCTTCAAGGGTCGACAATGAGGAGGGATTTGAACATGACTATCAAGATAACTCTTGGGGAGCCAATGTATTGGCTATCAAATTGGATTTGTTCGATTTTCTTCGTGATGAGCCGGATGTTGACAATCCAAACCCAAGTGAAGAGATGACCCCTCAAGACCGAATTGACAAGGCGAGTGAAAAGGAACGTAATATTTGGGAAAAAGAGGTAGATGCCTTGGAACTTGCCTTGTATGGGAAATTGGAGGATCCTAAAGCCTCCAATGAAGAAAACTTGATGCCTTCTCCTCCTCTATCGCACTCGATTTCTAGTCCCTTGTCTTGTGAGACGGTTGATGAAGAGTATCCTTGCCGGGCGGTGGAAGAGAATCCTACTCTCGACCCCATAGAAGAAGCAACAACCTTAGGATGTGATCTCCCACATCATAACAACGAGCATGACTCTAGACCACTATACCTACCGGATGGTCATAAGAGTCGTTGCTATCATGGTTCGGAAGATCCGGAAGATCACGAGAACCCCGAGCATAATGAAGATGATTGCTTCTTGCGTCCGACTTGGAAGCTCTTGAAAGTGGCTAGGCTCGGCCATGTGAGCTTCAATGAAGATGTTGCTAGGGCATTTGACTTACTCCTTCGAGCTCTTGATGGCTATGGAGGTGTAGTTGGTGAGAGTAGCTTAGTGTAAATATCTTTTCCCTCTTCTTTTGTGCTTGTATTTGTGTTTATGTTTGTTTGGATATTTTGGTTTTTAGGATTGTTAGTTTTTGTGAAATCCTTTTATTTTGGTATTTTGATGAGCGATGTGAGGGAGGGATTTTGATGAATGATTTGAGCTTGTTTGCTAGATGTGAAGTGAAGATGAAGTCTCGAGGAGAATGGTTGTGGATAGAGCTTGGACTTTGAGTTAGGAAGTCGGTTTTTGAAGCTTTGGATAAGCTTTTGGGGTCATGGGAGTCATGAAGACCCTTCCCGGCCGAGAAGGAGGCTTCCCGACCGGGAAGGATGTGCCATCCCGACCGGGAAGGAGCCATCCCGATCGGGATGAAGGTGCGAAAATTGGAGCTTTCTGTGGAGCCATCCCGACCAGGACGAGGGCTTCCCGACCGGGACGGGTGTGTCATCCCGACCGGGACCATCCATCCCGACCGGGATGGTCCCCTTCTCCTCTTTTGGCCTCTTCTTCATCATGTGAGCCCACCCTACCATTTTGTACCCCTCCCTACCTCCCTACCTACCCTTGCACCCATCATATGACCTTGCACTTCATATGCATACCCTCACCTCACCTTCTCTTCACTTTACACCGACTTTCCCATCAAATCCCACCCCCCTCACACCATTACTACCTCTACCATGCGGTTTTATCAAGTTTGAAGCGGGATGACAATGACAAAGACAAGCAAAGTACTTATATTGATCTATGAGACGATGGAGCGAGTGAGTTGCTAACCTATTGGTACGGCAACTATCCTTTCTTTTCCGTCTTTTATCGCTTGTTTTCCTTTGTGTTTGTTCCCTTCCCCTTGTACACTTTTGTGTCATGGTGTCATGGTGGCCTTCTAGGCCTTGGTAGTTATTGCTCCCGACTCTCGATGACGTGACTACATCGAGAGTCATTTCAAAATCCAAATTTACAAGTTTTTCACCTTTTTTTTGTAGGATTTAGTCGGATTTAGACGGAATCCGGGCTAGGTGACTTGATTACACCTAGTCCTCCCCCCCATGTCCTTTTATTTCCTTTTATTTATTTCTTCCCCCATCCATATCTTTTCTTGTCTCGGCCTATGGTGACTTGATTACACCCCGGCCGGACACATTCTACCCTTTCTTCACTTTTCTTTTTGATTTTTAGCTTTATTTTCGTAGTTTCTTTTCTTTTCTTTTGTGTCTCCATACACTACGATCGAGCATGAGGACATTGCTCGGTTTAAGTGTGGGGGAGCGATATTCTATCGTAGAGAGTTTTATTTTCGTAGTTTTTCGAAAAATCTTTAAAAATCCCTAAAAATTTGAAAAATTTTCACAAAAATCAAAAAGATTTTCTTTTTGTGTCTTTTTCTTTTGTGTCGTATATTTGTCTTGTTGTGTGTGTTTGCCTCCCTTTTTCCTTATAGGTTGCTTAAATCCCCGATAGCTTTGGAGAGCTTTCAGGACATTCGGTAACATCTTCTATCCCTTTTTCCCTCTTTGCTTCTTGTGAGTTTGGAGGAGATTTGTGATGATGTGTGCTCGGGTGGAGCTTTGTAAAGCTGGTGGTTGATTTGGTGACTTGATTGGAAGTTCAGGGTGGTGTTTGTTTTGTTCGTGTGCTTGTCTTGTTTTGTTTTATTTTGTTGGCTTTTTTATCTTTTCCTCTCGTTTTCTTCATGTCTTTGTTTTGTGTTGTGTAGTGTGTCATGTGTGTAAACGGTTTTCGAAAACCCGATTTTGAGGCTAGGGTGCAAGTGTTTATTTTCCCTTTCTAGTAGTATGAATCGAGTCTTGGACTTTAATCTAGTAGAATGACCCTAAGTCAATGATTTCGTTCGTTTCTTACCTTGAGTCCACCTAGCTTACTAGGGATTTACTACGAGATTTGCATTTTGACCATTATGACCACTCACGGTGTGAAAAGGCCTTGGTTGCCGAGTCCCGTCCCTTAGGTGACCGTGTTTAGGATTGTTTGACTAGTCCAAGTTCTACCCTTTTTGTGAGTATGAAGGGAAGACGTCGTCCCAACATACCCATTACCCTACCTCCTACACATTTCCACACAATAAAATTGCAAATTGTTGAAATCATCTTTCTTGTTGCAAAAAGAATGCTTACAAGCCAAATCAAGCCAAAAGGGCAAAGAAAAGAAAAAGAAAGAAAATAAAAGATAGAAAAGATTGAAGAAAAAGAAAAGGCACAAAAAGCCAAAAAGAAAATAGAAAAGAAGAAAAAGAAATGGCATGGCAACAAACAAAGCAAAAGTACAAAAAGAAAGAAAAATGCCAAAAGAAAACCGTCCCACAAAAATAGTCCCCACATCTCAAAATAAGCCTTTTGCCGACTATTACCGTGAAGAGCCTACCAAAGGACCGAGTCCCTAGGAAGGATGATAGCGGTAATGGTCGGTCTTCCCTCATTTTGCAATATTTCCACCTTTTTTCTTGGACTAGTTAAGCGGTTTTGGACATGGGACGACCCTCTTGGCTCATCGCTAAAGGGGGCGGGGTCTCACTTACCTACAGTGTCGACTAACACCGTGGTTCATCCTTTTTTCATCCCGCCGATCGTCCCGTAGTACGTTCTTAGAATGTTAGGAGGAATCTAGGTAAGTTACCAACGTTTTTGTTGCTTTATCGTCATACTATTAGGGTTTTGTCCATTCTGGTTTGTATTGATAGCTTGGGAACGTTGTCACTTGCCTTGAGTCCTAAACCGGTGTCTTTTCACCGCTTTGTTGAGGGAAGCGGTATTTGTTTTCTTTTGGGTGCAACCGATTATGTGTTTGTTTGTATGTCTGTTTGTTTATGTGTTTTGTGTCCGGTTGCATCCACGGTTTTGTCGCAAGACCTTACTTTCCTTGCGGAGTGCACTTTTCCTCTAAGTGTACTCGCGTGAGTTGAAAAGGCGTAGGGTGCGCTAATACCCACTCGGTTAGTTTAGTAGTTAGTATGTGCTTACTCGAGGGCGAGTAAGGGTTAAGTGTGAGGGAGTTGATAAGTGTAGTTTGTAGTGCCTATTTTGTTGTGTTTTGGTCCCATTTTCCTTGTGGAATCGCTCCTTGGGAGCGGTTTATGGGCTACTTATGCTTCCTTTAGTTCGTTTCAGGTTCCCGAGACCATTCATGAAGAGTTGGAGCAAATCCGACTCGATACATACACTTTTTGGAGCCAACGAAGTGAAGGAACGATCTCTCGATGCCTTGGATTCGACCCCGAGACCTCGGGACCCAATCCCGAGCCTCTTAGACCCGATCCCGAGTCCCGAGAATCGATGGGAAGCCCATGAGAAGCAAGGAGGGACCAAAAAGAGCTTATTTGAGGCCTACAAGACCCATCCCGGTCGGGAAGGCCTCATCCCGTCCGGGATGAGGTGTGCATTTAGCGAAGCTACTGACCTGGGTCCGTCCCGGTCGGGACCAGCCCGTCCCGGTCGGGATCAAGCATAACACAGCGCTATGTTATCAATAACACCAGGCTGTGTTATTGCCCGTCCCGGTCGGGACCGTGGAGCTGTAGCACGCAACTCATTGTTTCACCCTCCTTCATTCATGTACCCATATAAATACTTCCCTCTTGTATTGTTTAGGGGGGATATAGTACATTAGACATTAAACCCTAGATAGTTTAGCATAGGTTAGCATAGATTAGTGTAGATTAGTCTTTAATTAGTCGATAATCTTAGATTAATCCTTGTATTAAGGGAATTCTTCAAGATCTCCACCAAGATTGACAACCTTGGGTGATTGTTTTGGGTTTTTCTCATTAATGCAAGTTTCCTTCTTCCATTCATCTTGTTAGTAGGTATAATCATCTTTTCCTTTCTCTTTATCTTTGTTTTATCATTCAAGTTTGAATCTTTAGATCTTGTTCATTGTATTGTTCATTGTTTTACTAGTTTCATTATGCAAGTTTTGTTGATTGAGTTAGTTTCTCTTGTTCTTGTTAGTTTTTCCTTTAATTATGTTTGAGTAGATCTTTGCTAGGGTTATTAAGGTGATTGGTTGTGATTGTAGATGATTAGGATGAGATGGGTGGTACTAGATGTTGTTTTTGTTGTTTCCCATCAACCTTGCACTCCACATGTTCGATGAAATGCTTGTGAGACTAGAGACGATCAATCCTTGTTTTTCTTGCATATTCTCTTGTATGTATGTGTTTGGATGGTTGGTTTGTTCGCCCCACTACGTAGCGAGATCCCGGTGAGGACGATCCCTAGACCGATTACGTAGCGAGAGCCCGATCGGTGTTACCTAGGCCTCGAAGCATGCTAGTAACCCCGTTTTTCCCCTCTTTGTTCTCTTCGCGCGTTGCACGGTTATTAAAACAATTATTGATAAATGTGTAATTTTAATGTATGTTACTCCGTGTTAATTTGGCTGTGTATAGGGATGGCAACGGGTCGGGTCGGGTCCATATGTTTAAGACCCTTACCCGGACTTGATGGGTACGGGTAGGATCCGGGTCCTTTGCGGGTCCAATACTCGTCACTTTAATATGTACTCCGTATAATTTTTTTTATAAATACTCCGTATATGACTTTTAACGGACATTTAATAGCCAAAGTAAAAAAAATAGTATGAACTTTAAACATAGTTGAATGCTCTACAATTGGTCTAACCATCGTATATAAAGATCAGCACTGATAAAATGCAATAAATGATGTACATTGCTACCCAGCTACATTTAAATGTCATATATTCAGGGAGTTTTTTTTAGATGTACCCAACCACAAATGAATTGATGTTAAGGTTTACCACTTTAGATGTTAATGAATTACACATATTCAGGGAGTATTATTTATTTATTTATTTATAATAATTTTAACGGGTCCGAGGGTCGGGTCTGGGTCTAACTTTTAGGACCCGGACCCGGATCCGGAATATTTTTGAAGGACCCATACCCGACCCGTAACCATAGGGTCTAAAAAATAGAGGACTCATACCCGACCCATTAGGGTAAGAGCCGACGGGCCTGAGCAGGATCTCGGACCCACTGTCATCCATAGTTCTGTATGCAAAAAATATTGTGTAAATTAAATTAACTATTTGAAATTTCACACGAGTGCACCAATAACGTTACTAAATCGACCATAATACTTTCCTTTATAATCATTGACTGTGACGAAATGGTGTAGACACCGACATTTGGCCGTTAGGTGTCTATGGCAGTTTCCAAAAAAGACCCGATGATGATCGAACGCAAACGTGCTTTAACATACTCGATTATGGGCTCAAAATCGTTAGTTTCTGGCTTGGGCGTTTTAGAGAGTACAAATCTCACAAAAACAACCTCAAATTCAGGCCCAATGGGTCATTTCTGGTCAAATAAGACTAATTTGGGTCAAAACCGACACCAAGAGCAAAACCGTCTTTTAACGACCAAGTCAAACCCCGGTCAAAGACGTTTCCGAGACGTAAATATCTACCGTGTCACCTCAGAAATACGGCTGGAATCAAATACTACAAAAATCAGACAAAACCGGGTGTTTTCTTCCCTTACAAGCAACCTTCTCCCATCAAAAGACGGAATCCTGTTTCCTCTCAGATTGTTGCTTTTCCTATCCAAAGCGGTGTTTCTTCTCACCCAAGTTAAGCTACCTCTCCTAGCTTCAATCGGGGACCTCTCCTATAAATAGACCCCCTTGCACAACACAATTACACATCTACAATTCATCGACATCCATTAGCAAACAACACATCAATCAACAATTCACCATACACATCGACAATTACAATTCCCGATCAATACACAACATCCCGAAATTCTAGGCAATTTTATGAAAATCATACACAAATACCGACCCGATTTCCCTCTAGCAACCTTTAGCAAACCCGAGAGCAAAACTCGTCAAATCCCTTCCCAATTATATATAAACCACCATAACTCTTCCTATATCATCTCGACGCTCTCGTGCCTAAGCCACAACTAGACGAGCCCCGTTCCGAGAAGGTAAAGCATGTAGTTGAGGGTGCAAATTCAATCCCGTCTTCTCCTTTCTCCCTTTCTCTCTCTCGTTTTTTGCGTCGTCGGTCCGTCATCCTCGATTCTTAATCACGTTTTTTTTATTTCTTTTCTTTTTCTTTGTTTCTAATATCGATATTATCGCAAGTATCTAATTTTTATTAAAACGGTCATTCTTAAAATACGATACCGACTCTATAATCGAATATCGTATCTACAAGAATCAAATTAATCTCGTTGATGCTAAGATAATCGTCACATAATCCTAAAAACAAAATATGACGATTTCAACGCGGAGAGAATCTACATTGTTTTTTTAGTTCAATTCTCAAACGATTTACAAAACATCTTTTCTAAAAAGTCGCTCCGAATATTCGATATTGATTCCATAATCAAGTGTCGAATATGACGAGTATCGCAAATTCAAGTCGAGTAAAAATCGCATTATATTTTTACGTAGCTTGACAAAATTGTCGATCTTTTCAAAAATAATTTCGAGAGCAAAAACAAACCGGACAGCAGTCCGTACAGGGGGCACTCGATCGAGTGCCTAGCCCACTCGATCGAGTGACACCCTAAAAACCGAGACAAAAACTTTTTTTCGAGACCACTCAATCGAGTCCCTCAATGACTCGACCGAGTGGCTCCTGGTTCATCAAAACCGTGAGTCTTTAAGCGTCTCTCGAGTCTCGATAAAATATTTCTAATGACTTCGGTCGACACGTGTCAAGTCTATCACGTCATTCATCTTTTCAAAACGATGCATCGCATCATATTTACATCATTTATTCAATTTGCAAACCGTTACCAACTCGTTTGTTCTTTGTCTTTGTATCTTATTATTCGTTGTTTGTTTTATTATACTAAAACGGACCTTGCATGCTAAATACAACTTCGACATAAATTCAAAGATGCATTAAATCAACATAGATCAAACATAATTCACATGTTTAGTCGAAAATACTGTTTGCATATCATTCAATCGAATTACTAACGCGCGTAATTCAAAATCAAACGATATCTTAGTAGAGGCCTCTAAGTGCGGGCGGGGTTGGGTATTCTTTGTGAACTTCCCAACACGTACCCTCACCCCTTACTCAGAACCATGGTTTCCGGATATCCGAATCCATTGGCACACGAGAGTCATTCAATACACGGTATCCGATAATGTCGGTATCGGTATCAAATGCAAAGGGACGAGCCCAATAAACTCTGACATCCGAATGGGCCGTATTTTGTACACGGTCCACTAAGATATAGAGTGGGTTCGAACGGGCCCGAACTCCCACAAAGTTTGGTGGCGACTCCACTTCGATTTAAATTTCAATTCGACCCATCTCATATGGAGATTCATTCGCCTCCCCAAGCCCGCGCGTGGCCGCGTCGGGGTGGACCTATGTCATGTCCACAAATGGTTAGGATTATTTCAAATGATTGTCATTTGAAAGAAGTAATACTCCGTACTACTTAAGCTTATCAATGTTTACCTTACGGGGACAACCCCGATGGAAATCAGAAAGTGAGACGGGGAAAGAAGATTATGATTAATTTTTTAAATAAAAACATTATAATTAAAGTGTATAATATTAACACCATTTAAATAAATAAAAATTTAATATTGAAAATAATTTTTTTACTTAAAAAGCTGTAAAAAAAATTAGGCATTCGAAATTATTTGTCCCGTATTCTGACCATAATCCGATTCATGATTCGTATTTGACCCGACCCGGCCGACAGATCTAGTGCGTAAATAGTTACCTCGGTGAAACAAATGGTGTTTATAAAATCTCAGGTCTTGTGTCCATGAGCAATATTAATATGTTCGTCCAAACATTGAGTTTATATATGTCTTTTTACTCGCTAACCATTTGACTTTCCGCATCGAATATGTTTGTATGTATCAAACCATCTCGCTCTAAATTTGACCTGACTCGCAAACCCATCCCACCTGGTGCGACCTGTTGTGTAATCCCCTAGAAATTATAACGCAATACAGTGGCGGAAACACTGTAGAGTTGGGATTAAAACACACTGACAAACTATATCTTATTAAAAGAAATGGTAAGTCAATACAAAGGCCTCTTTTTACAAAAGGGCTAAAAGAAAATTCTCCAAACAGTGTTATACAAATCCATAAATAAACATGAATGAAGAAAGAGTAGGATCCACGCTACTCGCTAGCTCACACCCAAAACCCAGCAGCAAATACCTGTCATGTTATAAACATAACAGCCACGTCACTGGGGAGTAACTCGGACGTTCTCCCAGCCATATTATACCATATGGAAAAATAATAGTATTATTATATCAAAATATTTAAAAAGAGAAAACATTAAAACGATATAATAAAAATAAGTTTTCAACGAAACTTAAAGCACTTGCCAACCTGCAAGTCAAAATCAATCGATAATAATAATATTCAAAAATGGCGTTATGGAAATTCGATCAGTGTGCACAAGGCTAGACTTTCACTAGGATAATACTAGAAACTAGCTTCGAGAACTGTAGACTTAACTCATAACAGAATCCAGTCTCTAACTAGGCAACTCAACTATAACAGGACTGCGTGCAGCGAGGTCCTGGTTTAAGTAGTGCATACCCCTTCTAGACAACAAATATGTCTAGTTCAGCTGACGGCGACTAACACGATGCGATATCTAGCTTAAGGTCAAAACATACACTCTCCTGGGCGAAACTACGCCCAGTTCAACGACCAAATGTGCCCCAAATAGGCACACCGGCTTTATAGCTGATGGCAAAAACGTACATCCCAGACTATATTACTCTAACCCCACACTTGTCCTTATTCCATAACTCCAAAACAAGCCATTATCGATATTCAAAATAAATATAATCATTATGACGATAAAACAATAAACATTTTATATTAGAATGGAAACTTTCTATAAATAGAAACTTACTAATTTTAGAAACTTACTTAAAATAGAAATTTGGTATAGAAAATACGTGAGTGATTAAAATAAGTGAAATGTATAAAATAACATTTCTAACGAAATCAACATTTTATTATTATCGTCGTTATCGTAACTTTATTATATTTCTAAATTCGTTACTCAAAATACAAATAAAATATGATAAGTCAATATACAGTATTTTATAAATATATAGGAAATCGAGTTAAAACTATAAATTTTCAGAAAAGAGATGTTTTAGAAAAAAACGATATCAAAATTAATTGAGTCAACGAGTTTTATAAATGAAATGAATTTTAGAAAGGTTTCAAATTATTTTTAGCAAATAGTTTTTATTAATAAATAATACGGATTTTAATAAAAATAGTCAATCGGAAACAAATAGGAAATTATTAGTGAAAATAGTCTCGACTAAAAATATATTTAAAATAAAATCGACCATTTTCTCATTTATTAGTATAAATCGTAAAACGAAAATTAATTTATTGAACAAATATACAAATCTCGTTTATAATATATATAAAAATACGATTTTGAGTTAAAATTTATTATTTAACGAAATATGAAGAAAATATGAAATCGATATTATTTAGTTACTAGTGTCACGATAACCAACAAAATATTATAACGATCGTAAATAGTTAAATTACTAACAATTTATAAAACGATATCGAAAACTTGTAAAATATTTATAAATACGATTTAGAAGAATATAATTAGCAATAATATATAGCTAAAATTAGAAAACCGAAGTTAAAATATTTACTACATACTACTACTCAAACATACGATATAAAATCGAGTAACGTCCTAAAGTTACCTCGAGACGAATCCGAAACAGACGCGAAATCGTACTCCTTGATTAGTCCAAGCTCCAACCTTGAGTCTAAAGTCATCTCAGGCGATTATTCTTCTTTACTCCGAAGGCTCCAATGTAAACGAGATGCACAGAAACATAAACAAAGGAGTCGGAGTTAACGAAGATGGTCATAAAACCGATGCTCGATTCTCAGAACAAACACGAGGACAAAAGGAAATTGATGCGTCAAGGGAAAAGCGAGGACCGAATTTAATCGACTCAACAAAGCGTAAAATATGAGATAGCTCGGAACGGATGCACCAGCGAGCAACAACAAATGAAATCGGAGGAAAAGGGGAACTCAATTGTCGACAAGAGGAATAGCAGCGCGGTAAATATAGTAGCAACCAAACAGTAGTAGCAACATCAATTTCAGAGCAGCGGGATAGGTGATGGTAGCAGCAACGAGTAGTAACGAAATGCGATGAAGACTCATAACAACCACAGGCCCCGATTATGCAATGAATACAGCATCACAAACGAAGATCAGAAGGAAAAAAAGAAGCAGCAACCAGTAACCATGGAGAGGAAAAGAAGAAGAAGAAGAAGAAGAACGAAAGAGAAGAGGACAGACCGAGAGACGGAAAATTGACAACCGCATCGTAAAACAAAACGCAACAGTAGTGCACCAGTGCATAAGATAACAGTAGACAGCAGCGGCAAATATAATAAAACGCAGTAGGAAAATCAGATATGACAAAAGAGAAACGCATGAAAGAAAATGGAGGAGCAGATGATGAGATGCGCAGCAGCATCAACAAACGGAACAGATCAGAGTAGAAGAAGAAGAAGAAAAGAAGAAAAGGAGAAGAGAAGGAAGAAAACGCACAACAGCAGCAGCAGAAGACAGAGAAGACAAGTGAACGAAAGAAACGAAGCAACGACCAGTTAATAGAACAGAACAATCGAAACGCAGCAGCAGGAACAAAACCGAGACAGAAAAACAAGCAGACCACGAAGAAGAAGAACAAGAGAAAAGAGGAACGAAAAAGAGCAGTAGCAGTACCGGCAGCAGCAGTGCGCTACAGCAGCAGCGAACAGAAACACCGGCGAGAACAGGGGCCGGAAACAGGGGAGAGGTTCGAGATGGCAGAAGAAATTGGAGGAAATCGGACATAGTAGCAGCGGCAAACGCAGGCCCAAAGCGCAGCAACAGCAGCAGAACAAATAGACGAAGAAAAGAGAAGAAGGGAGCGGAGGAAACAAGAGAAGAAGGGGGGAAGTACATTCAACAAGTGGGAAGACAAAATTAAAATTAAATAAAAACTGAAGCGGTGGAGCAGATCAAGAGAATCAGGAATGTGGGGAGTGAACGTAAACATTGGGACAATAAGAGCAAAATGAATCAAGCGGTCCCACTAAATAAAAAGAGTGATCGGAAAACAGATTAATTAAATGAATCGGGTAGGAGACGAAATCCGTAACGATAAGTTGACTGACCCACAAATCGAGTTAGAACGAGTTAATAAAATTAATAAATAAATGGGGCGTAAAATAAAATGAGTAAATAAATTATTCGAGACGAAAACGAAGTTGATAGAAATAAATAATTAAACGATCAAATAGTATTTCCCGATAAATAATAAACTTTCGATAGAGTGAATTAAATTGATTTCTCGAGGAAAGGAAATAAATGTTTTGACAAAACTTAAAATAAATGAACTTCGAGCCGAAAATAGAAGTTCGAGCTTAAAAATAAAAGAATTTAGAATTTAAATCGTCGAAATAGATTTTCGATAAGAATTAAATTAAATGTATAAAATGAATCGAAACAGAAATAGAAATATGTTTTAAATATAACAAGAGTTTCCGAGACAAATAGAATTTTAGGAGTTTGAAACGATTAACAATAAATTCGCTTTAATATAGTTTTAAGAAGTTACGAGTTAAATCGAAAAATAAGAATACGAACATAATTTTATTTTAATTTAAATTTATAAAAATCGGGGTGTTATAATCTTCCCCACTAAAAAGAAGTTTCATAGAACGGAAAACAAGGTTATATCACTAGAACAAAATGAAAATGTTTAATTCGCATCACAATCTCGGTTTTTAAAAAAATTTTACAACTTCGAACGTGATATGAAATGGAAATCGAGGACAAAATTTATTTCAAGATGAGTTGGGCTCAGTTCCCAAATTTAAAAATCAATAAAATCGCAAGTTAAAAATTATTTTATAAAATGATGACGATATATAATATTTTTAAACGAACTCGATGGGGAGAGATACCCAAATATTTTCAAAATAATAGTAAAACGTTTTAATTTAGAAATTTGAAATTATTTTGTTTTAAGAGCAAACAAAATTTTTGAGGAATCAAATTTTGTAGCTAGTCAATGAAAATCGAACCATTCGTCAAACCTTTTCAATAATAAATTTAAAGTCTAACGACAATAAAACAAAATTTAGACATACGAAGTTTTTTTTTTTCGAAAATATTAAATCATTTTACATAATAATCTCATAGAAATCAAAGTATTAGCAATTATGAAATTTTTGTAAAATTTAAACACGCTTAAAAATTGAAAATTTAAATAATTTCGAAATACTTAAAATAAATTATTAAGGCATTTTGAAACAGGACCAAAAATAAAACAAAACGAAATACAAAGTTTTGAAATTTATAACCCAAAATGTTAAAATTCACGATAGCCCAAAATTTTAAATTAGTCAACTTTTCATAACAAAGGTTCGGGAAAACAGTAAACGGATAAATAGAGTCAGAGTCAACGACAAATCGAAACAGAAATTTTCAAACCCGATAAAGAAGTCGAAGATATTGGTAACAAAAGAGGTAACAGAATTAAAGAGAAGCTAAGGGAAAGAACAAAACTGAGAGTCACAAGGAGCTCTCAAGGGTTTACAAAAGAGGTTAACCATCTCGAGATTCTCGGTACGACTCCCACAACACGGGTTCCTAATTTCCATCAAATAACGTTAAGTCCAGTATTAGGCACTGATTGTACTACTCAGTCACAATCCCAAAAATGTCTTACGTGATTATCCAATTGTTCAAACGACATGATACTAATCCACAAATGCTTTAAATTCTAAACTCATCAATTAAAATTTCCAACGGTCATCAAAACAAAGCCAAACTCGTAATCTATATGGTTCCTAAATCCAAAGCTCATAAGGTTTGAACTCGAGGTACACCCCAAATTTCTCGAGTAAGGAACACTAAACAAGATCCACCAATTTAAAAATGTTCGGGCACAAAATTCTCAAAAAAATGATAACCAACAAAATTTATAACGCGTACACTGTACTTGCGGAATATTAAAATAATTTTAAAAATTCATTGAAATAATTACGGAGTATGATTATATAAATATAAAAATAATACTATTAAATTAAATAAAAACTTAATATTGATGATTTTTTTTTACATAAAAAGTGGTAAAACAATCCGGTCTCGAACATTTTTTTCACCCTTATTATTCTAAGCATAACACGTCTCATGACCAGTAAAACCTAGCCCATATTTGAACGGACCCGTATTCTGACTCGACATGTATAAAATTATTAAATCATATGATTTTTTTATTGATAACCAATGACCAATGATATTCTTATTTATAATTACAAAATCTCATCATATATTATAATTTTTCGATGTGTTAATTTTTTTACTCCCTCCGTTTCTATGATTTCTTCCACCTTAAAAGTGGCACATTTCTTAAGAAAAACAATAAAATAAGTAAAAGTAGAGAGGGAGTAAAGTAAATGGGTCACCTAGGTAAGAGAGAAGTGTGATAGAAAAAAGGAAAGTGGAAGAAATCAAAGAAATGGTTGAAAAAGGAAATGTGGAAGATATCAAAGAAACAGAGGGAGTACTCCCTCCGATTTTTATCTATCTTCCCCTTTGGTTTTGGGGAAGAAAATAAGGGTGTAGGAATGTGTGGTTCAAAATAAAAGAAGGAAGATAGAGAAATGTAAGGTGATTCTAGACCACATATTGATGGCCTAAAATAGAAATAGGGAAGAAAGGGTGTTTCAGCCCAATAAAGAAATAGGGAAGATAGATAAAAATCGGAGGGAGTACTATTTATATATGTACTCCGTAATAGATTTACTATTACCACGTACTAAAAAACACATCGTCTTTTTCTAGCAAATGATATGAAAGTTATATACTACTCGGAATAGTATTTTTCATAACAAATCTAATTATATCATGTTTAAAAATGTTTTTACGATAATTTTTTTGTTAAAACGAAATGTAAATATTTTTACATAAAAATTTTAATTTCTCGTAAACTATACTAAATTAAAATAAATCTAATTCTATTTGGATAAAAAACATTACTTTTAATATTTATAATATTTAAATTGTATTATCATAAAATTAAAAATAGATCTAATTCTATTATGATAAAAAAAAACATTACTATTACTATTAATAATATACTCCCTCCGTTCCAACCATTTGTATACATTTGATTTTTTAACACTATTTATAAGTGATAAGAATCTTCAATGTAACTTCTAATATATAAGATAAAAGATAGTCATGTGGGGTCTTGTTTAAATCATCTATTAAAATACATTATGAATATCAAATTTTTATAATTTTTAGTAACACGTAACTAAAGATATAGACAAAAGAAAACGAGTATCGTCGTACGTGCATAAAGCAAACTTAAACAAATGGTTGGAACGGAGGGAGTATAGATTTAGTGTTTTAAAAAAGTTGGATTCTCTCACGTCGCTCGAAAAAAGCTTCAAATATATATTTATACTAATTTTAATCCCGTGCAAATTGCGCGGTTGTTCTTTAAAAATATGTACAAATTCTCATGTAATGAATTAAGAAAAAAAAATCTGAAACATTTTCATATAGCTTGCTGCTTCGTGTTAGTAGTTATATTTTTTTTTCCTATTGTAGAATAGGTACCATGGTTGTTCATATATGAGCGAGGTAGCCTTGTTGGTGACTACATACCTTTCTCATTTAAAGTAAGACACTCAAAACCAACAAATGAGAACATTAATATATCAGAGATGTCAAAATCTAATGTTCGGAGCGTTGTATTTAACAAACTTGTTATTCATTCGAAACTCACAAATGAAATCCTATAGTTCATAAATTGATTTGTCTCTTTATTAAAAAATACTGCCTCCGTCTCAGAAAGATTGTCCCATTTCCTCATTATATGTAAGGAATATTTTAATGAAATGTGACAATCTTTAGTAGGACGGAGGGAAAAGTGATGAACAAATTATTTTCCCTCATTCTAATTCCTAAATTGTTCAAAAGAATCAGATAAATGATAAACTTTTTAAAATCTAAGGGCCAAAATATTAGGGTGTCATCAAAAACAATTTTAATTAGTTGATTTAGGCATATATATATTGATCAAAAGCCAATACAAAATCGACTAACATATTTTCCAGTATCAAAATTGACGTACCCCAATGCACAACTCTATTACTACAAAGAAACGAAATCCACTCATCATTGCTCATCTACATTGTGATCGGTTTCCTCACACAATCAAGAGCTAATATAGTATTCAAGGCACTTTCCTCACACAATTGTGACTGCCTTCGCTATCAAAAATATGTCTCCTACTGAAGGCGCTTACACTCAAGGCCTCCTTAATGCTAAACTCACCTCGGTTACTTCCCGTTTACTCCTTATATCATATTTCAACATTTGAGAAATCAAAGAGTGGTATCCAAACAATCAGGTGCTTAGATTACTCACGCCTTCTCTGAGATCACTCTATGTGTATCCTGTCAAAACTGAGTATCAAAATAAATATATCAGCATGGCCCTAGCCGACTTCACCCAACGATGCGTCTGCTGAGATCGTCTTTAGTGGAAGGGCCGAGCCTGACTTCACTTCTACTGACATCAACGTTGAGGAGTTACATTCTTTTATCATTACACTTCCTCATATACGGGTACACACAATATTCAATTAGGCTAAGAAGACTATCAGCATATCAGTGTATATCAGTATTTCATAAAGGGTTATTTCATGGAATAATACCAACTATGTGTGTGGTTCTTAAAATAATCCAAACTATACGTAATCTCATTTTAATATTAACTACGCATTCATTAATCTTATTTTGTTATATATGAAATTATGACTTGCTATTACAGGTCATGGTGACTTGTTCTAACTTTCTAGGGTTTTATTAGGTCTCTTATAGTCATCGTGAAAGTCAAAATAACAATAAAAATATTTTTTTTTTCATAGCTTCTATAAGACTAAATGAAAAAGAAATGAAAGTTGAATTTTTGGAAAATTTAATTATTTTTTCAATGGCCGAAAATGAACACGAAATGTAAATCAGAAGAAAGAAGAGTTAGAGAAAGAGTTGAATAAGAGAGGTTCAACAGGTAGCTCGTCACTCATAGCAAATCAAGGTTAATGAAGACATAGTTCGTATTAAAATGAGATTACGTATAGTTTGTATTAATTTAAGAAGTACACGCATAGTTGGTATTATTCTAATTAAATAACCCTTTCATAAATGTTACTTCTAAAAAAACTCAAACTACTTTTTATGATAAACTTACCTATCTATAATACAAATAACAATATAAACAGAACCCCCACAGGTTATCATATAGTGATAGTAACCATGAAAACATTGAATTGAGAAAAGAAAGTAATGATACGAAATTAGGATGGGGCGAGATTATTATTTACTTGGATAAGTAGGTCTTACCTCTAAATCTACTCTTATGATTAAAATTGTGAAGCATTAACTACTCCGTAGTCACATAATAATTAGATTGTCAGAAGTTTATTGGAGAATTAGAGATCGATGGACTTCGTTTCTTATTCAAGGGTAAAATGCTCAATCGTGGTAAACCAAGTTCATTTAAAAAGGAACTAAGATCATAGTAAACTGAGCTCTTTTAAAAGGAATTGTGATCCGATGACTCTTATTGTGTTTCCAGCTCTCCCAATCATGGGCTTCCATATTCAGTATGTTTTACTTAGACGAAATATATAAAATGTTCAGTGGTAGCTCAGAGGTGAAAGCCGCGAAACACATATGCCTTGATGCAGTAATACTGTCTTATGACACGTCAAAGGTGAGTCAATCATAACCAAGTGAAACTGAACTTCAATAAACATTACACATAACACATTCAGAATAGATAATATATACAAAATTTAAGGATGAACCATTAGGGTTATCTCCTTTCTATTGTTCTTTACTATGTTATTTTGTAACGGGAATTTTAAATTTCCCAAATCCACCAACATAATCAGCCTATCTAACAATAACATGCTATACAATAAGCGGAATGTAAAGGCGAAAAGTATACCTCCATGGGTATAATAAACTGATGCACACTAAGTTAAGCTTCTCGAATTACCCTATCTAGACACAAACTCATTATATTCCTTCACACATTTCCGATCCGCTACACACATACAAAAAAGAAAGAGAATTCAGTTAGCTAGCTCGTAAACACGTTAATTGATTAAATTAATCAAATTCACCAAATTAAAGAGAGGTTAGAGGATTAAGCGGTAAAGTGATTAATTACTAATTGAGGCCGAGGTTAAGGTGATTCCCCATGCTCTTATAAATATTAGTGAAAACAACCCTTATAAATCTTACAACAATTTAATACTTCCTCCGATTGCCTATTTTCTTCCCCTTTATTTTTGGGAGGAAAATAAGAAGAGAGTATTATATTACTAAAATATGAAAGGTGAAATGAAAAAGTAAGAGAGAGAAATATTATATTAATTAAATGAGAAAAAGTGGGTGAAAAAGTAGAAGAGAGGAATATTATATTAATTAAATAAGAAAAAGTGGGATGAAAAAGTAAGAGAGAAAAATATTATATTAATTAATGAGTAGTAGAAAACTTTCCTTAAATGGAAAGAGGAAGAAAATCAAACTCAGCTCAATAAAGAAAGAGGGAAGAAAATAGGCAATCAGAGGGAGTAAACCTTTGAATCTCAATTTCTAATTGAATCAATTCAATATTCTACAGTGCCCTTGAAGAATAAGGCACAATGATTCATCAAAAAAACATACGTAACATTAGTTAGAAAAATATAATATTATCCATTTCTACCATTTATCCTAATAATTGGAATCATATAATATTGATCCATTTCTACCAAAATAAGTTAGCAAAAATTAGTATATTATGTACTCTACAATTTTACACCAACAGTTTGATACTACAAAAGTCAAGTCGGCTAAGATGAATGCAACTCACCAAATAGTTGGGGAAGAAAGGTAGAAACTTACGTGGTAACTTCACACTCAACAAAATAACCAATGAAATCCATTTTGTCCTCGTTCTTCATTGATGTTAGGCCCAATGCAGCACTGGTCTTCTTGTGAACAATCTGTAAAATATAACAAAAAGAATGACAATTAGTATCATGACTTTTCTTGACACACTGGGAATATATTGTCACCATACAGGGAGAAACTTATTAATTATACTGTTCCAGGTTGGGTCAGGTCAGGTGGGTTAATTTTAGATGAATGACAAGTTTCGAGTGACATATTGGGGTCACATTGGGTTTAATTTGGGTAACTTCAAGTTGTAATCGACATTTGAATGAAATATAGGATCTTAGTAAGCTCATGCATACCAGAAATGCAATAAACGAAAAACTACAACTCACCAAGAAGTCTGTCTTCAATACCATCAAACTCCTTAAGAATGATTTTCTCCAGAATCTGAGTCTGAATGAGCCAGTACAAAATAAAACGTGAATCAGAGATAGAAACAGCAACATTCAAGCAAATACTTCACTAATTTGTGAAAGTCAAGATTTAATGATGTAATTTCTGCTCCGGAAATGCCTTTCGGCTTTGATAACTCGAGGGAGTGTCGTGTAGTAACAATCTTTCTTGCACCCGTTGCTTTCTAAATTTGTATCTTCTTTACGGAATTTGTTGTCAAAATAATATAACTACCACTTAACCCCAAATTAAAATTGAACCCAATTAAATTACACAATGCAACAAATTGACAAAAACTCAACTAAAATTGTCTGTTCTGAAGTATAATCATCAAATTCATCTGTTCTGAATAGCAGAATTGGAATAACTCACAATTGGCAGGATTTGAAGTGTACAAAAAGTGGAATTCAACTGAAATAGTTCCAAATTACCAATGCCAGTTCTGAAATAGTTCCGAATTGACAAAAAAATCAACTGAAATAGCATAGCCAAACCCTAGAAGCAATATCCTACTTTTTTGGGAGAGATTGTGAAAATTTTGATGGAGAAATGATCGTATATAAAGGAGTGATTGGAAATCAATGGAGGAACACAAATAATGGACATGACGGTTCTTTAATGGGAGTAGGAGGTTATTTAAGGGTGAAAATTGTAATATTGGCATATTCAATGGGGGAGGCAGTCAATATTTTGGCCAACTTCTCGAATAAACCACCCACTTTTGGCAAATTAACTGCCCACTATTAGACAAAGTAACTGTTCATGACCCAACTTTACTTCCCCACTAAAAATCTCGACAGTTACATAATCTCCACATCATTGCCACATCCGCGCCAAATCAAATCCTCCTAGGATCCTCGTCATTTGCTGACATGACTCAATATGGTGGCTTCATTTTTTTCAGCTTTAATATAAAAAATATATGATATGAGTTAATCTGAGCTTATAGGTAAAGTTTCTGAGTTTTTTATAATATAGTTCGAGCATGCGAGCAAGTTGCAAAACAATTAAAAAGATGTTACTTTAAAAGAATATTAGCAAAATTAGATAGATTTAAGGGTGAGTTTGTAATACATCGAGATCGATGTATTATATGTCACTTAAATCTCTTTTAACATTACACTTATATGTTTGTGTTTTACTTGTTTATCAATGTGTAGCAAGAATTATTTGCTAAGTGCCTTACTAGTAATTAAGCAGTTGCCCAGTAAATCTCAATGTGTCAATCTCCTTAAACCGAGAAGGCCTCAATTAAAATGGCGTGATCAAACAAATCATACTGTTTATGCTGTATATACGATGCGCCATATGGAGACATAAAAAGAAAATGACTTATCGGGGTGGATCGTAGGTGTAGACACCCGCATTTGGCTGTTTGTGTCTATAGCGGTGTCCAACAAAACACCCGATGATGACGGACGTAATCGTGCTTTAACGCGCTCAGATATGGGCTCAAAATCATTAGTATTTGGCTTGGGCTTTTAACGAAGTTCAAATCTCAGAAAACCAACCTCAAATTCAGGCCCAATGGGTCGTTTCCATTCAAATAAGACTAATTTGGGTCAAAACCGACACCGGAGATAAAACCGTCTTTCGGCGACCGGGTCAAAACCCGGTCAAAGACGAATTCGACACAAAAATCAGCTATATACGCTCCTAGAAGAAACCCCAACAACCAAAATCTCTTCAAGAAAGGGATAGGATTTCTTCCCTAAAATATCTCCCTTCGTGTTGACCCACTCGATCGAGTGGTTCAGGCTCACTCGGTCGAGTAGGCTTGCAAATCGGGCGAATCGGCGTCAGACCGGGCACTCGATCGAGTGCACATACACCACTCTATCGAGTGGTCCCTTTTTACCCTAAACCGGAGTATTTTCTTATAAATACCTCATCACCCTCAAAACTTTACACAACTTTTTCACCCTTGCATAACAACTCTACAACCTTCAACCCTATTCAATCAACACTACACATTACACATCGAGATCAAAACTCGTCAAATTCTTTCCCCAATCATACACACCATAACTCACCTATATTATCTCGACGCTCCCGTGCCTAAGCCACTACTAGACGAGCCCGTTTCCGAGAAATTAAGCATATAGGTTGAGGGTGTAAAACTCAATCCCAACACTTCTCCTTTCTCTTTTCTCTTCTCCATTTTTTTATGTATTTTTTTATTTGCTTTTTTTTTTACTTATTTATTTTCTTTCGTTATTAGTATCGCTAGTATATTTATTTGTCGTCGTTATTAATTAACATCGCGCATACATAAATTTATAAAACGATCTTGAGTCGAATATGTTTAAAAGTGAATCCCGTTCAAGATCCCTCTAATCCCTTTATGAGTTGTAACAGTGGTGGCGCCCTTTCGAGGAGCGCCACCCTAAACACTCAAGGGCGTGATGCGATCGCGGATATTCGTTATTAAACATATTCGATTCCCTTTTTCGAATTAGTACGGAACCTGTTGATGCAAAATCGAACATCACATAATCCGTAAGGATTATTATCGATGTCGTAGCGCGGAGGGAATTATTTCGTCCTAATTCAATTCAAAATAATTTCATAACACTTTTTCCAAAATTCCCGATACCGGTCTCATAATAATAAAAATATATACTACGGGTATCGAAAATTGAGTAGAGTATAAACTGCATCTATATTTCTACACGGCTTGATAAATTATCGATTTAAAACCAAAAGCAATTTCGAAATCAACATTTTTTCAAAACGGACAGCAGTCCGTACAAGGGGCACTTGATCGAGTGCTGATCGCTTCCCAATCGGATCGGTTGTTAACGAAGGACGGGGGATCAAACGATATTTATAGACTCGGAATAACACAAAAACTACTAGAGTAATCGTGGTAAGTCGAGATCGGTCCACAGGGAACGGTGTGCTAATAACAAGTTTAAAGTGTCGTGTTCGATGTCTTAGAGAGGGTTTTTCTAGAGGTCGAGTCTAAACTAGAGGAATAACTAGAGGAATGACTATGAGGGTAGCTAGGGGTGGTCAATCTAGGGAAAGGTGTTAGGGGGAAGTCGGGATTCGGTACTTGGAGTCTAAGAAGGTCGGAATCGAGTTTTTGTTGCAACATTGATAAAGGAGAATGTCACCTTTCGGTTTCTTTACCTAACACACCTAAAAACCCGCTTTCGCGGCGAATAAGGGTAAGTCTCTAGATATGGTAATTTCTACTCCGAGTTTCCCCATATTGATAGAAACTAGTCAAGGTCGGTCTAGTTGGCCGGACTAAAACAACAATGACACAACAACCATAAACAAGATAAACCAACAAGCAAGCAACCCACCAACATCCCTATATTCAAATAATCCAAGTCCTCATTCCTAAACCTCCCAACAAGAAATCTACTCACTAATCATAATGGAAGACAATAAAACATTAACTAAGGAGAAAATCACTACAACATGCATAATAACTAGATCCAAGGAAACTAACAACACTAATATGATCTAAACAAGACAATGATGAGAAAATAACATTAAAAACTAAACTAGAGATTAGAGAGTGGAAGAGAAATATACCAACTATGAAGATCTACAAGAAATAAGAAGATTGAATAGATAAAGATCGAATCTTTGATGAATAAAATGAAGAACTTCTCACTAATTCTTCAATAAACCCAACAAATCTTCAAATAAAACTTGAATAATCTTCTACAAACTTGAAATCTAGATAGTTGTTGATGGAAACTATGTAGATCTACTACTAATTACTATGTAAGCTACTAGAATTATGGAGGATTTTTACTAGAATACTACTACTAAGAAGATGGTGTAATAAGATGGTGGAATGGTGTAACTACACTAATGATGGGATATGAGGATGGTAGCTTGGGCAACAAATTAGGGTATATATATATATATACATATATATATATACATACATATATATATATATATATATACATATATATATATATATATATATATATAGTAGTCTCTTTATGGGTATTTAACCTAAAGCCCAAATCCACTTTATGCTCCATTAGTGAGACAATCTCCCTTAGCATCTTCATGGGGTGAAACTTCGCCCTGCGGACTTGACGATAATTCCCACTGGGTGAAAATTTTGCCCGGTGAGATTTTCTTTCTTTTTTTGCGTTTTTGGCGTTTCTTCCCATCGGGCGAAATTTCACCCGGTGGGCGAAGTTTCGCCCGGTGGGGAGGTCTTGGAAAATCTTCGGGAGGCATTTTTACCGTCGGGTGAAATTTCGTCCGGTGGTGTCTCACCGGGTGAAATTTCGCCCGGTCATTTCTTGGCCTCTTCTCTTGTCTCATTCTTCGTCGATTGATTGGATGGCTTTAAACTTTAAGTTGTGTGCTTTGCTCTTTGGACGGTTTTCCCTTCTCTTGTGCTCGAGGAAGCTCAATCGTGATTTCGGTGCCAAATCCTATCAAAATGATAGAAAAACTACCAAAAACACGTAAAACGCACAAGAGGGACGCTAATGCGAGAAGTACACAAAATATGGCAATAATTGCACTCAAGACTCGCAAATCGATGGAAAAACGAGTCTAAATGAGAGGTAAAATGGTCTATATTTAGCACACAATAATTCCCCCACACTAAACCGTTGCTCGTCCTCGAGCAAAGACTCAAAAAGAAATTACAAACTACTACTACTAGCTAGACTATGCTAAGCCGATACGGGGCAATTAACGGGCCCGCTCCGTCCCTTCAACTCACATCGAAATACTTATGAGGTAAAGTACTCCCATGCAAGGCAAGTTGAGGCTTGCTCAAAATGGTGGATGCGACTAAACACACAAAACACGTAACACGAAAGAATAGACGCATCCAAAGCAAAAATAAAACACTGAATCCCTCATCGAGACGGCGGGGAAGACACCGATTACTTACCTAAAACAACAATAGACTTCCAAGATAAATGACTCACGTAAACAAGGACCAAAGCCTAATACTATGACGATTAAGCAATATAGATGTTGATAACTTAGCCTAGGTCCGCCTAATCTTCTAAATGGGTACTATGGGGCGTATAACAGAGTGGAAAAAGTGAACCATGGATTCGTTCGACACTGTAGGTAAGTGCAGTCCCGCTCTCTTTGGCTAAGCCAAGAGGGTCGTTCCAAACTCGAATTTCCTAAATTAGCCCAAATAAGAAGGTGGAGTGTTTACAATTATTGGGTTGATCGACTAATCACCGCTATCTTCCGACCTCGGGACTCGGTCCTCTAGTTGGCACTTCACGGCGATAAATCGATCAAAGGTTTTTTTTTCGAAGGAGACGTTTTTGATAATTTGATTTTCATTTGAAGCTCCTTTTCTTCTCCTTTGTTTTTCTTTATTTTTCATATCTTTGTGCCCTTTTTCTCATGCTTTGGTTTGCCCTTTTTTGGCTTTTTGATGTGGTTTGTAACCAAGCTTGGAGGTTATTTTGGTGTAAACTTATTGTGATGATGTATAGGTGGAGGAAAAATAGGTAATCGAGAACGTGCGCCATTCCCGGATAACCCACAAAAGGTGGAAGAAATTTGGACTAAAGGTGCAATGGTCATTCGAGCAAGGTCACCTAGAAAACGGGATGCGGGAACCAAGGCGTAACTCCTCCGTGGGTGGTCAAGTTGGTCAAATGCAAACCCCGAAGTAAACCTCTTGTAGAAAAGGTGGATTCAAAGCTAAAGGATCAACAAATTCATTGCCTAAGAGTCATTCTACTAGATTAAGGTCCAAAATCTACAATGGGTTATCTACAATGGAATGTAAACTCTTGTAAAAGGTTTGTAATCGGGTTTTCGAAATTTTTTACTCCTAGACACACTATACAAAAGCAAAACAAAACGGAACACACGAAAATGAAAACAAAATAAAAGAAAACACAAGTAAGGTCAAGTACTCCATACTCTATCAACATTCAAGCACAAAAAATCAACCACAACACCCAAATGCTCAACTTCGAGAGCCTCCAAATAGCAACAACCTATCCCCTCTACAAAATTAAAGAAGAAAGAAGGAAGGAAGTTACCAAGCGGGTGCTTTCATAATCTCTTCAAATCGTGCTATTAAGGTGGTGGTTACCTGTAAGAGTAGAGAACAAGGCCATACATGGGACACGAAACATAACGAGAAACGAAGAAAGAAAAGAAAAAGAAAAGAAAATATTTTTGATTTTTCGAATTTTTCAAATTTTTACGGATTTTTGAAAAGATTTTTGAAAAATAAAAGATAGTAGACTCCTCCCCCACACTAAAACTGTACATTGTCCTCAATGGACAAGTAGGGGAAGATAAAAAAAGACGGAAAAGAAAAAGAAGAAAAAAAATCTTTTTGGATTTTTGAATGTATTTGGGTTTTTCAAAATTTTTGAGAAAAGAAAAAGGAAAATAAAAGAAAATAAGGAAAGCGGTAAAATAGTGGCGGGCCTAGGTGCGATCACATCACCTAGACCCTAGCCCAGTGGCTAAGAAAATGAAGATGAAATAAAATAAAATGAAAGGGTGAAAAATTGGGCGTAGGTGTGTAGTCACGTCACCTAGCCCGGATTAAGAAAAATTGAGAAAGATTGATTAAAAATTTGGATTTTTCAAAGGGTCAATGGCGTAATCATATCGCCTAAAGACCGGGAGCAATATCAAGGCCACGACGGCCGCAAAAAATCATTCAATGGGACGGTGGGACAGCTTGCAATTTTGTTCAAGATAAAGCAATCACAATGATTATAATGATGGGACAAGGAACAATGAACAATATTAATTCAAAGACATACAATTGTAGATGATTAGAGACTCACCGACACAATCCACACAAATACCCACAATATACACGAACTATATTATCTACCGACTCTTGTAGGGGTGTCTAGGTCGAATAGTCATTTGACGCAAAAGAAGCTGTCGGATTTCCTTCACCGGCATACTCCCAAACTCCTATTTCCCCCGATTTGGTCAGTCGGAATTCACAGGGACCTGGAGGTAGGTCCCAGTTGCGATGGTTGTAAATATTAGTTCGGTATTTGTTGGGGACAATTAAAGCACGGCTGTGGCCAAGAGAGACGAGGCGGTGGTCAGGTACGTGAGAGATCCAAATAGGGAAGTAGGCCTCGTCAAGCCAGACACGGGGGTCATGTGGTTTAAGATAGTCGGTCGCGTAACCCAAATTTCTTGCTATTACAGTCACAAGACCACCACAGTCGACGGTTGGGCGTTGGTCAATAATAATTTGATGAAAGTGTAACGCCACGGCGATAGGTAGGTCTAGGGGGTAAGGGTTACCGAGTAAAGAGTCACAAATCAATTGTATGACACACACATTGAGATTAATGATGTTGTCGACAGAAGGCAAAAGACAGTGGGAAAGAATTTCAGCGAAATAACGAATGGCTGGGTTTCAGATTTCAGCGGTAAAACTAGAATTGGGTTCGAAATCACGTTGACCCGGCGCTATGCGCCTCCACAAGTCTCTCCTAGTCGCACTACTTTGCGAATCACATATGAGTCTACTTAGTCCGGTACCCGATGAGGGTAAACCTAGAGCTAAGCTAAAGTCGGAAATATTTAAATACTGATTTCTACCAAACAATTAAAATTTGAACTCTTTAGGTGTGATCGGGTTATCGATTGTAAAGGTACCTAATAACTCACAAGTCAAGTCTTTGTTTGTGCAAGGCACGAAATCAAGGAGTTTACTAGTACCAATCCTAGACGATAACTCTCTAATATCGTCCTTAATTCCTAGAATTTTCTTTGTACTCTGAAAGCTTTTTCAGAGAAGGTTTGAGCAAGGGGCGAATTAGGGCAAGGTAAAAGTTTTGGCCTAGAAGACTTACTAGAAGATGAACGTTTAGAAGGATTAGAAGTCAAGGCCATACCTTTCTTACGCGCAGCTTGTTGAGCTCTTCTCTCCATAATAAGTGCTTGCAAGAAAATCCCAAAACTTTTAGCTCCTTCTCTTCAAAAACCCAAAATAAATCACCAAGGATGGAGATGAAGCTATGAATGGATGTTGGGATGTATGGAAGGTGATTTAATGATGTTATGGTGGATGAAAGGGTGAAATGAAGAGTGAGGTGAAAAAGGTGATATAAATAAGGGTGGATGAGAGGGAAATGAAAAGTTTTAAAGTGGTTGGTAAAAATTTGGTGTAAAAATTTTTGGAGGGAAAGTTATGTTGGGATAAGTATGAAGGAGGGAAATGAAAATGTAGTGAGTGAGTAAAAGGTGTAGGTGATCCGGCCAGGTCACACCGCCGAGTGAAATTTCACCCGGTCGGGCACCATCGGGTGAAATTTCACCCGACGGTTTTTCGTCGTGAAAATCAATTTTTTCCCAACTTTTTCCACCGGGTGAAATTTCACTCGGTGAAAATCTCACCGGGCGAAATTTCGCCCGGTGGTATCTTCTTCGATTCCGGCAATTCTGGCAACTTTTCCGTGGGGCGAAGTCTCGCCCGGTCGAGTCTCACCGGGCGAAATTTCGCCCGGCGGTCATCTTTTCTGCGTTTTTCCGCCTTGCCATTCCATGGCTCTTCAATAATCACCTAGGGATTCAAATATTGACTCGACTCTCATTACATAATCAAAATCTCCCACAAACATGCTTGTGGTCTTCAATTAAGCTCCATAACTTCTCCAAATGCTTGATCTTCATCCAAATTTATGCTCCATTGTGAAATCCAATTTCAATCATTCTTCTCAAGCTAACAAAACTAATAAACTCAAAGAAATATGATACATATATACAAGGTGGTTGTTGAGGATACCACCAAACCTATATCAATTGCGAGAGGCGTTCAAACATCGCTCCCCGATGGGAGCTCACCAAGCTTCATAGTAACAAAGGTCTCACGAATATGACCGGGGTGATAAATCTTCAAACGTTGCCCATTAACCATAAACCTCCCGGTTTCCGGGCTTGATATCTCTATTGAACCATATGGTTGCACTCCGGTCACTTCGAATGGATGATGTGTCGTGTTTATATAACTTTATTCCCTCGGTTCCGTTGTCTTTTCCGGTCGGAACGCGCTCTTTAGAGCCGTTTCTTCTAACATTTTGCTTTGAGTGAGTGTTTTTGTAGATCCTACACGATTTCAGGTCTTTATGTGCATTTACACTCATATCTGGTTAGAAGAACGATCCCGAGACAAAACACGTGCTTCGAGACGTTTAGGCGAAGAAGAAATGAGAAGTGTTGATTCACTGGGCCATGGGAAGCGGCCCATTACTCCTTTTATCAATGCGTGCACGCCAGCCTGCATGTGACCGGCGGCCTGCCAGCCGGCCGGCATGACACAAGAGTATTTTAAGCCAGTTTTTTTAGTGTGTCTCGGCCCCTGCATGTGGCAGGCGGCCTGCCAGCCGGCCGGCGCGACACGCAGCTTATTTTCGCCTAATTTTGTATAACTAGGAGGCTTGTATCATTTTCTAGGTATCACTTTTCATACTTAGTTTTATTTTACTTGAGAAACTCGTGACTCTTAAGATTCTAGCACTCGGTTTTCACTCGGATTCGATTTCGGTAATCTCGTTTATGCAATTTTCAGTTTACATTTCAATCTTCATCGTAAATTATTTAATTCGTCGCAATTTTCTTTATTTGCAATTCGTTGTTTACTTTAGTTCGCTAGATTCTCGTTCGTTTGTTATTAGATTTATTTGCTTCACCTTTTTATCATGAATTCCATGTATGCGATTTATTTTTCGTAATCATCATGCGTAGCAAATTTTCTCGCTAGGGTCGAGGGGGATCGATGGATTATTATACGATTATGTCGCTTTGATACTAAATTTATAAATATGCTAGTACCACCTTCGCGTGTTTTGTTTGTCGATTAATTTGTTAAAGGCCACAACATTTTAATCTGTTTGGGAAATTCTAGTTCTTGTGCGAAAGCCGAATTAGGATTAGATCACGCGCGATTTGGTAGGGAGTCTAATAAGTTGCGAGAGCCCGTTAGATCCTTCCTAGGTTGACACGATTCGAGAGAACGTGTTATAGCCGACTAGCATGTTTATGTGTTTATTATTATGGTCGCATAATTATTGAACATCTATCGTGAACCCGTGACCTTAGTTCTCATCTCATTATTAGATTCGATTTTTATTATCGTTTTTAGGAGTCTTTTATATATTCTCAATCAATTAACCGTTTAGAGCATTTTAGAATCGCCATAGCTAATTGACGAAAATTGACTGTTTCCCTGTGGATTCGATACCTTGCTTGCCGCTATCTTCTAGTTAGTAGCATTAGGTTTATCTTGATTGGGTGAGACGACTTAACCCACATCAATGGACCCGACCATTTTGATTTCAACTTACCGGGGAAGAGCTTAAAGCGAGAGTTGAAGAGTAATACCTTATCACCAACGGAGAATTCCTTACGAAGAATTCAAGAATCGTGTCATTGGCGAGTTCGTTCTTTGTAGATCTTCGAATTTTCGTAGGCTTCAAGTCTTAGTTCTTTCAATTCTTGTAGTTGGAGAAGGCGATTATCTCCTACAACACTCTTATCGAAGTTTAGCTCTTTGATTGCCCATTTGGCTTTGTGTTCTAATTCTACCGGTAAATGACAAGCTTTACCATACACAAGACGATAAGGAGTGATTCCAATCGGCGCTTTGTAAGCCGTTCTCAATGCCCAAAGGGCGTCATTTAACTTTAATGACCAATCCTTTCGGTGTGTATTTACAACTTCCTCTAAAATTCCCTTGATTTGACGGTTGGAGATCTCGGCTTGCCCATTTGATTGAGGGTGGTAGGCTAAGAACATCTTGTGAGTAATACCATATTTCCTAAGAAGGTGTTCAAAGGTATCTTTTCTAAAATGAGAGCCTCCATCACTAATTATGGCTCTAGGCATACCGAATCTCGGGAAAATTACATTCTTGAAAAGCTTGATTACAACCTTGGAGTCATTGGTGGGGGAAGGTACGGCCTCGATCCATTTTGAGACATAATCAACCGCGACTAGAATGTACTTGTTACCAAAAGAGGATGTGAACGGACCCATGAAATCAATGCCCCAAACATCGAACAATTCAATCTCCAAGATAGATTGAAGGGGCATCTCATTTCTTCTTGTAATATTGCCACTTCTTTGGCATGCATCACATGTGAGAATGAAAGCTCGAATGTCTTCGAACATGGAAGGCCACCAAAACCCGCTTTGGAGAACCTTGGCAATTGTCTTTTGATTGTCCAAGTGTCCACCAGAAGATGTCGTGTGAAGGTGCTTCACAATATTATATCCTTCTTCGGCCATAACACATCGTCGGTAAATTCCATCTACACATCAGCGAAATAAATAAGGCTCGTCCCAATAATAGCGTCGGGCTTCATAACGTAGTTTCTTCCTCTCTTGCTTGGAATAATCGTCCGGAATATAATGAGACACTAAGAAATTGACGATATCGGCGTACCAAGGTGTAATAGTTTCAATGGCCATCAAGGCCTCATCTTTCATAGCTTCATTGATGGGAATATTATCATCTTCATTGCTTTCTTTACTAACCGTTAGTCTACTAAGATGATCCGCTACCAAGTTCTCCGATCCGGCTTTGTCTTTAATCTCAATATCAAATTCTTGTAAAAGGAGCACCCACCGAAGAGTCGGGATTTTGTCTCCTTTTTGGACATGATGTATCGAATGGCCGCATGATCGTATGAATAATGACTTTGGAACCGGTAACATAATTTCGAAATTTTCTCCATGGCATAGACAAAGGCAAGCGTCTCTTTTTCGGTTGTGGTGTACCTCGATTGGGCTTCATCTAGTGTTTTTCTTGCATAATAAATCACATGTAGCTTCTTATCTACCCGTTGACCTAGAACGGCACCAACGACAAAATCGGATGCATCGCACATGACCTCAAATGGAAGACTCCAATCGGGAGCTTTGATAATTGGTGTAGTAGTGAGAGCGGTCTTTATCCTGCAAAAGACCTCAAGACACGAGTCATCAAAAACAAAAGGTGCATCTTTCATAAGCAAAGAAGTCAAAGGCTTAGCAATCTTAGAAAAGTCTTTAATAAATCGTCTATAAAAACCGGCGTGACCTAGAAAACTCCTCACCCCTTTGACATTCGTAGGTGGTGGCAAGTTCTCAATCACGGAGACTTTCGCCTTATCGACTTCAACTCCTCTATTAGAAACAATATGACCTAGGACAACACCTTGTTCAACCATAAAATGACACTTTTCCCAATTTAAAACAAGTCTATACTCTTCACATCGAGCTAACACTTGATCAAGATTTTCAAGACAAGAATCAAAAGATGTACCATGGACACTAAAATCATCCATAAAAACTTCCATGGATTTTTCAATAAAATCGGAGAAAATAGCCATCATACATCTTTGAAACGTTCCCGGCGCATTACACAATCCGAATGGCATCCTTCTATAAGCATAGGTGCCATAGGGACAAGTAAAAGTGGTTTTCTCTTGGTCATCGGGATGAATAGGTATTTGAAGAAATCCGGAATGACCATCGAGGAAACAAAAATAAGAATGATGCGCCAATCTTTCAAGCATTTGATCAATAAAGGGAAGGGGGAAATGATCTTTTATGGTGGCCATGTTCAATTTACGATAGTCTATACACATGCGCCAACCGGTAATAGTCCTAGTAGATATTGACTCACCCTTTTCTCCTTTAACAACCGTCATTCCTCCTTTTTTCGGCACAACTTGTACGGGGCTAACCCATTTACTTCCGGTTATTGGGTATATAATGTTAGCCTCATACAACTTGAGGAATTCCTTCATGACAACCTCTTTCATAGTGGGGTTCAACCTACGTTGACCCTCTACCGAAGGACGGTGGTCATCATCAAGGATGATCATATGCATGCAAACATTTGGGCTTATGCCTTGGAGATCGGCAATGCTATACCCGATGGCCTTTTTGTGCTTTCTGAAAACAATTAAGAGTTTTTCCAATTGAGGTCCATCAAGGGTAGCATTGACGATAACAGGATAATTAGTTCCTTCAAGAAAAGCATATTTGAGGGAAGAGGGGAGTGGTTTAAGTTCAAGATTAGGAGGAGAAGATACCATACTCTTACCCACCGGTAGTGGTTCTACCTTTTCATCATGCAAACATTCTTCTTCAAGAGGTGGAGAGTCAATTGGTTCATCTTCTTGCTTATCATCATCTATCAAGCTATACTCAACCAAACTATCAATAACTTCAATGGAATGCATTTGTTCAATCATTGGTTGTTTAAGAGCTTGAGAAAGGGAAAACTCTACCGACTCGTTCCCTATGTTAAATGACAACTTTCCATTCTTAACATCAACTATAGTACCTCCGGTAGCCATAAACGGTCAACTTAAGATAATGGGGGTAATAGTGTCTTCGGGCATATCCATGACAACAAAGTCAGAGGGGATGAAGAACTTACCAACTTGAACGGATACATCCTCAAGTATCCCAAGTGGGTACTTGACGAACCTATCCGCAAGTTGAATCGACATACTAGTGGGTCTCATCTCCCCCACACTAAGTCTCTTGGCAATAGAATAAGGTAACAAACTAACACTAGCCCCTAGTTCGCATAAAGCTTGATTAACAACAACATTTCCTACCCGACAAGGGATGGAAAAACTACCGGGATCGTCTAGTTTCTTTGGCATTTCGTTCATAAGAATGACACTACATTGACCCGTGAGAGAAATACATTCTTTATCCTCTATGGTTCTCTTTTTGGTCAAGACTTCTTTCAAAAACTTAGAATAGAAGGGCATTTGAGAAATGACCTCGGTGAAGGGTAAAGCTACCTCTACTTTCTTTAACATATCCATGAAACGGCTAAATTGGGCATTCTCCTTATGTGGCTTAGCTCGCTCGGAAAAAGGCATTGGTGGGACAAAAGTGGGAGGCGGTGGAACATTAGATTCTTCTTCTTCTTCGGCTAATCGCTCCGCCTCTTTTCTTTTGGCTTCTTCCGCTTCCATTTGCTCTTTCTTCTTTCTTTGTTCTCTTAGTTCATTCTCCGCATTTTGGAGGATATCAAACTCCGCTTGTATTCCCCGGTTTTGTTTGGGGGAAGTAGGAGATGATTCTTGTGGTGCACTTGGTTGATTCACTTTGGATGGGGTACTCTTGGTATTCAAGTTCAAGTTCTTATATGGGTCCTCAAGTTCTTTGCCACCTCTCAAAATGACGGCATTTGCTTGGTGTGAAGGGTCTCTTGGGTTTTGGGGTTGACCGGGCAAACCATGGGGTGGATGAATTGGGGCGGCTAAGGCTTTTGTTGCTTCTTGTGATTCCCAAACCTTTAGCCTTGCCTTAGTATCTTGATGTTCATTCCATAGTTGGCCAACGGTTCTTTGCAAATCATTATAATTTTCCCATGGGACTCCTCCTTGACCAAATTGAGAATTGTTTGGTTGGCCATAAGATTGAGAGGGTTGATTGAATGGTGGTTGATTTTAACCTTGATTTCCTTGAAAGTTACCTTGGAACCCTTGATTGTATCCATGATTGAAATGATTACCATGTTGATTTTGGTAATTGTTGTAATTGTTAGGAACATGGAAGTTGCTACCTTGTTGATTGAAGTTGCTCCTTTGATGAGGAGGCATATATGGGGGCATCTTTGGAGGACCTTGGTTAAAGGACCTTTGTTGACTTTGATTAAATGGCCTCATTTGACTCCCTTGGGCACGTGGCGTCGGATTTTGAACATTTTGATTTCCATAAGAGAAATTGGGATGAAATCTTGTGCCGGCATTGTAAGTATTAGAAAAAGGATCAAATTGAGGTCTTTGCCTATATACTTGTATAGCTTGGACTTCATTTGGCTCTTCAACATAAACTTCTTCATTAGGAATACAAGAGCTAAAGTCGTGGCCACAATTGCCACAATGATCACATTGAACTTCCCATGTTAATTGCTTTGGAGGTGATGGTTGCCTTGGTGGAACACTCCCTTGAATTTGGTACATACCTCTAGGAGTAGGCTTCGAACTCATGGCATCCATTCTCTTTTTCAATTCCTCAAGTTCCGTTTGAAATTTCAATTCGTTAGAACCCGTAGATGAGTTCACTTCAATTTTTTTTTCTAGAATCCCTCGATTGACCCATTCTAGAATCACTCCTTGCCATCTTCTCAATAAGATTCTTAGATGTCTCATCGGTGAGAGAAGAGAAGTCTCCTCCGGCGGCCGAATTGAGGTTTTCTTGGTTCTCGATGAAAGGGTGTTGTAAAACGTTTGGGTGGTTAGCCAATCGGGTATTCCATGGTGTGGACATTTGCGCAATAGATCTTTAAATCTTTCCCAAGCCTCACTTAGGCTTTCAAATTCATCTTGTTTGAAGGTTTGTATCTCCATGCGATATTGGTTAGTCTTTGACGGCGGAAAATATTTCTCCAAGAAGGCATTAGATAGTTGAGCCCATGTTGGGAAAGTATTAGCGGGATGACCTTGAAGCCATCTACGAGCTCCATCTCTCAAGGTCTTCGGAAATAATAAACGGTGCAATTGACATGAAGTTAATCCGTTGAGACGGGCTCCTACTAATTTTTATTTAAATGAAGCGATGTGCTCTTGAGCATCTTCTTGAGAAAAATCGTGAAAAGTATCTTGTTGGACCACATTGGTCAAAGAGGCTTTTAATTCATAGTTCTCGGGAATCTCTCCGAAATCGACGGGAGAAGGTGTTTCTTCATGTGTGAGTTGGGAATGAGAGCCTAGGGTCGCCATTTGTTGGATTGGTGGTGAGGGTGGATTTGAATTTGGTGAATTTGGAGAATTTGGAGGGGATGGATTTGGTGGTGGTGTTTTCGGTGATGGTGATGGTGGTGAATTTTGTGAAGTGGAAGGTATGGAAGAATTATTTGGAGTGGGGTTGTGTGATGTAGAAGGTGTAGAAGGTGGATGTGGTAGGATGGGATTAAGGTTAGGAGGTGATAATGAAGGATGTGGAATGATGGTGGTTGAGTTATTTCCTCGAAAACGCAATGCTCTAAAAGTCCTTTTCGGCTCCGGATCAAACCACAAGGGCGATGACGTGTTCCTAGGCATAAACTCAATTAAACGGTGAGACTCCTAGCACCTTGCGGTACTAGGGAAAAGAGAGAAGGGAAAAGAATCAAACACAACAACTAAAAACACGATAGCTACTCGCCGTTCCCCGGCAACGGCGCCATTTTGATCGCCTCCCAATCCGATCGGTCGTTAACGAAGGACCGGGGATCAAACGATATTTATAGACTCAGAATAATACAAAAACTACTAGAGTAATTGTGGTAAGTCGAGATCGGTCCACAGGGAACGGTGTGCTAACAACAAGTTTAAAGTGTCGTGTTCGATGTCTTAGAGGGGGGTTTTCTAGAGGTCGAGTCTAAACTAGAGGAATAACTAGAGGAATGACTATGAGGGTAGCTAGGGGTGGTCAATCTAGGGAAAGGTGTTAGGAGGAAGTCGGGATTCGGTACTTGGAGTCTAAGAAGGTCGGAATCAAGTTTTTGTTGCAATATTGATATAGGAGAATGCCACCTTTCAGTTTCGGAATCAAGGTGTATATAGGAGGAGATTAGTGTATATTTATCTTCCTGGAAGTATGTTATTGTCACGGCTAAACCTTCCTACCTACATGTACACGAGCATATGGAGTCTTAGACGAGTACTTACTGATTGAGTGTTTGAACGGTGTCGTATCATGATAAGTCGACTTATTGGGTTAGGCTCGGTTATATATTATTCGGTTATTTATTGAATTATATTTATATTATTGTAGGTTGTGGGTTCGAGGAGAAAGAGTTCTTGGACTAATAATAATAGCTGAGTTTTGTCCGTCTTGAGAGGTAAGGACGTTTTACCCTTTTCACTTTTAAGTAAAGAGCATGTTCGGATCAAAATATATTTTTATAACGGTTTTGTAAATTATTTCGTCGATCATTAATATTTTTATAATACTCGTAATGTTTGGATATTGAACTGTGTGACACGACTCACATATTGGTACTATTTTGGTAAAAATTTTAGAAACTTATTGTAACAGCCCTAAATTTTCGCGACCAAAATAAAAGAATAAAATAGGAAAATTTAAAGCCGTTACTCCGCATTTAGCTCACAAGGCCAAATGCAAGGCAAAAGAATATTATAAGAATTAAAAAGAAATATAAATCCGATGAATAATTAAATGAAAACGTTGCAGCGGAAGACTTAAGTCCCACAAAATCCAAAACGGTTTAAAACAACTTCAACCCAAAAATTCAACGTAAATATAAATAGTTTGGAGGTAAACGTTAAATAATAAAAATCCTTCCTCGCTCAGCATCCCGAACCAAATGCACCCATGCAGCATATTAATTGTACCTATCAACTGTACCCAAAACACAAATAGGTACAGGTTCCAGCGGGGGAACGACCCAAAACAAAAGGACGTCAGCAAAGCTGAGTAAAATATATTATATTGAAAACGTAAAACAATAATTATAATTTGTAGTAAACTGAAATCAGAGTTAAATATCCTTGTCTCAATACCAAACCAAAAGTACTGTGAAAACAGTAGTCAAAACCAAAATCAAAAATATATTGTTACCACCTGTGTGCCAAGGTCCTACCATTTTAGCACGATCTAGAGGTACCACCTATGCTTAGCTAGACTTACTATAGTGCGCACTACTCACATTTGGGCAGTCAGTAGGATGAAGCTGCCAAAGGAGGAAGTCTAACTACCTAGCAAGTGGGGGGCCGGAAAAACCCCACTTAACACAACTCGGGCCAGGAGTTCAGTTTCGGGACGAAATCCCAGGGACGTCTCAGACGCACCTTAACCTCATAGACCAAGAGAGCTCCCAGAGTCTGTTATAACCACCAAAAGAATTGTACCAAAATAATACCAATATGTGACTTGTGTCACAAAATTCCAATATCCAAAATATCACAAGAGTGTCATAAAAATTCATCGTTGGCAAAATAATTATAAAATCATTTCAAAAATATAATTTAAACCGAACATGCTCTTTACTGTGAAAGGGTCAAAACGTCCTTACCTCTCAAGACGGTCAATCCAAGCTAATATTAATCCAAAAATTCTTTCTCCTCGAAATCACAAACTACAAATAATACAAATCGATTTAAAGAACTAACCAATAATATTAAGACGACCCAAACTTACAAACCGATATAACTTGTCTGAATTCTCGTCCCGTAAGTAATCCATCTGATTATATATAACTGTCTTAAATCTGAACCTAAATCTCTGCCCAAACATTACCTACTCACAAAATCGTTGGTTTATGTCGAGGAAACGGTTTTTAACCAAAGTAAACAAAAGAAACTATAGAACTTAAAAATATTTAGAATACTTCACAATTGATCCCGATTTATGAAAACAAATAGGAGAAATTAGTTAAAAGACTTACAATATAGATTAATGAGGGAAAAGATCAAAGACCAACTTTACGACGACGGACAAGGTTGGAATCGGAACAAGAACAAGGGGAATGGGGTAGAGAGTGGTTTGCGGCAGAATTTAGGAAAGGAAACAGGGGATTGAAGAATTTGGGTGGGGGTTTCAGGGTTACGTGGGATTTTATATAATTTAGGATTTTCCTTTTTCTTTTTTTTTTGTTTATTGCGTTTCAATAAAATTCGAACCCGATACAAAGTCGGTTTATAAAATAACGTTCCACTTTTTAAAATAATCCAAGACCGATTTATAATAAGAAGGCCCAAGATACTTAAAATTTTATAGCAACATTAAAATATTTCCCAACTTAAAAACCCGATTTAAATAAAAGTAGGAAAGTCAAGCTTTATAATTGACTCGGAAAATAACGGGGTGTTATAGACTTCCCTCCTTAAAACAAAACTTCGTCCTCGAAGTTTAAACCCGTCCTCGAAATAAAGTCTCACATTACTCATGAATATCCAAAATGACCCGCTCACTCCATATATCCAAAATCCTCAAAATTCTTCATATATCTCCAAAATAAATCATTTACTCCATATATCCAAAATTCGTCAAATTAAACACAACCTTAAATATATCTCACATTTCTAAATCCTCAAAATCCATAACTACATAATTCCTCAGATTTCAAAATACACAACTCACCACCACCTAAATCCACAAGATAAGATCACCTAATTCCATAAGATAATTCCAAAGTTCGAAACCACCAAAATTCTCGTACTCTAAGGTAAAAGTATCACTTGCCAAGTTAAGAGCATGTCGGACCAAAATATTTAAATAAATTTTGAAAATTTGAAATTTCACAAGTTCAATTTTTTTTTTCCCACAAATGCGAAATGCACAAAATCAATCAATTACGTGCGTTGAGCACAACCAAACAATCATATGTGTGTTAAACACAAGCAAACAATAATATGTGCGTTGAGCACCAACAAACCACCAATATCCAAAATATGTGCGTTGAGCACAAACAACCAATAATATGTGTGTTCGTTGAGCACAAACAAACCATAAATATATGTGAACAAATCAATTTCGTGTAATAACAAATAACCAATGATATTGTGCTTATTAAGCATATCAATGATAGCCAAAATATTCATGTTTGTGACCAATAAATAGATATTAGCCTGAAATCACACAAGAACATGCTTAGTTTACCACAAAAACAAGTAGTCATGCATATTTCTACCCACCTTAAAATAAAGCTTCGTCCTCGAAGCACGAAAATTTACCTTAGGCAAAAAGATGAGGGTATTTGTCTCTCATGGTTGGCTCAAGTTTCTCCCAAAATATTGGAACACATATGTTCGCTACCTAATATAATAACCTTTGAAATCCAATGAAGTCCTATCAAATAATATATATAAGCATCAGCAAGTTGCTTCTTCTCTCACATATCTTTCATGGGAATAAAATGTGCTCTCTTAGTTAATCTATTTATTATAATCCAAATCATATTATTACCTTCCTCCGACCTTAACAACCCCACTATAAAATCCATAAAGATTAAACTCCACTTCCACTCGGAAACTCCTAAAGGATCTAACTCATACTCCAAGCATCAGCCACCACATTGGCTTTTCTTACCTGATACTGAATCTCGATCTTATAGTCCTCAATCAAATCCAACCAGCATCTTTATCTCACGATTAGCTCCTAATGGGTAAATATATATCTTAAAATTTTGTGACCATAGAAACCTTAAAGGGTACACCAAACAAATAATGTCTCCAAATTTTCAAGGTAACGACTACCGTTGCTAACTCTAAATCATAAGTAGGGTAATTTTTCCATAAAGGTTCAACTGCCTAAATGCATAAGCAATCACTCTCTCAGTCTACTGAAAAACACAACCTAATCCATTCTTAAAATGCATATGTATAAACTCCATAAGCTTCATTTCCATCCGGTAAGGCCAATCCTAAAGTAGTGATCGATTTTTCCTTTAAAATTCGAAACGATTCCTCACACCCTTCATCACGATGAAATTTTATGGCTTTCTATGTCAGTGCAGTCATTAATCTATCTATTTTGGAAAAATCCTTCACAAATCTCCTATAGTAACCAGCTAAACCCAAATGCTACGAATTTCAGTCACAGATTCCGATTTAGGTCACCCCTAAACAACCTTAGCAGGATCTACTGATACTCCATCCTTAGATATAATATTCCCAAAAATTACTCGTACCAGCCAAAAATCACACCTCAAAAATTTAGCAAATACTATTTTTCTCTCAAGATGTCTAAGATAATTCGTAAATGTTCCTCATTCTTCTCTTCATTCTTTGAATAAATACTATGTCATCAATGAATATCACAACAAATTTATCTAGGTAAGTCCTCAAAGTTCGGTTTGCTAAGTCCATAAAAACATCAGGTGCACTAATCAACCCAAAAAGCATCACAGTAAATTCACAATAGCCATATCTAGCAGAAAATATACTCTCAGGTAAATCCTCAAACACTATCATCAATTGATAGTTTCTAAAAATTGTAATTTCAGACAAAACATAGACTTTCTTCAACTGGTGAAATAAGTACTCAATCCTATATAAGGGATTTCTATTCTGTATAGTAACTTAATTTAATCCTCGATAATCAACGCACAACCTCAAAGTTTCATCCTTATTTTTCCACAGATCAGATAGGGACACCCCAACGCGACACTGTGCCTAATTTATCCTTTTTCCATCAGTTCATCTAGTTGTTTCTTAAGTTCTTGCCTTCCTAATGGTGTCATACGATATGGGGATTTAACGATTGGACCCGTTCCTGTCACTAGGTCAAAATTCTTACACAACTTCTCTACTTGGAGACATTCTCGGTATTTCCTCGGAAAACACATCAACAAACTCACTCATTACTGGAACTTTACTCAAGTCAAGGATATTCAAACCTCAAATCCTTAATATAACACAAAATTAGCTCAGCTTCCCCGAATAAATGTCTTTTCACCCTCATAACAGAAATAAGCTGCACCCTAAAACCTCTCACACGACTCTTATAAGTACTCTTACATTTTAGGCCTTTCTATGAATATTTTACTATGTGCACAATCATTATTGGCCCGATGAGGTTTGAGCCAATCCAGCCTAAAAATCACATCAAAGTTAGCTACTAGGAATTCTATAAGTCTGCCTCAAAATCATGATCACCCAAAAAAAAACACACACATCCTTATACATCCTTTTTACGATTTACTATGTCCCCAAATTGCATGACAAAAATCAAAATCCACAGTTTTACTAGATTCAACATTCATTTGATCCACAAACTTAGTCGAAATAAAAGAGTGAGATGCACCAGAATCAAATAAAACATGAGCTAAAATAGAATTCACTAGAAAATTACCCGAAACGATATCTGTGTTTTCGGCTTCCTCTCTATTCATGACATAGAGCTTCCCAGTAGGCTTCTTGCTATTCTGTGCACCATTTACTTGGCCCACGGGTTTACTAGGTGTGGTCGTGGTCTAAGTCGGAGCTCTGATACCAACTGTAACAGCCCTAAATTTTCGCGACCAAAATAAAAGAATAAAATAGGAAAATTTAAAGTCGTTACTCCGCATTTAGCTCACAAGGCCAAATGCAAGGCAAAAGAATATTATAAGAATTAAAAAGAAATATAAATCCGATGAATAATTAAATGAAAACGTTGCAGCGGAAGACTTAAGTCCCACAAAATCCAAAACTGTTTAAAACAACTTCAACCCAAAAATTCAACGTAAATATAAATAGTTTGGAGGTAAACGTTAAATAATAAAAATCCTTCCTCGCTCAGCATCCTGAACCAAATGCACCCATGCCCCTGGGGCAAATGATTTGCCAAAAGCTAGCCATTCCCCGCCCAAGGAAGGCTTCATTTTATATGAAACAGAAGCCCGACTCCTGTACGCAGGCAGGAGGCTGCTTCTATCGGGGGTGCCGCCGGTGCTTTCCCTGGCTGCGGCCAGAGAATGTCGACCCTGACATCCCAAACTCAGGGTCTTCTCCCCCCACGCCCAAAAGGCTGAAGGGTGACCTTGGCTACCCTAGGGCACCAAGCGAGTTGAGTTCGGGGATGACTGGGATGCCAGCAGCCATGATTTGGGAGACAGCGAGGGCAGGGGCTACTCATCAGGCCGCGAGGTGCTGGGGAGTAAAGAGGAAGGGGCTGATGACCCCATGGATACCCCAGGTGGTTGGGACTAGGGGTCCTAAGTTCCGGATAAAATATCTATTTGATCTACTGATTCAATTTGCACACAAATGGAACAAGACGTCGGCGGAGGGTCTTGATTTGAAGACGTGGTTCTCCTCTGACATGTGTGGATCCTTCTCTTCAGCTGTGACTGACTGACTGCACTCGGATGCTTGACGTCGGTGGAAGAAGAGTAGTCTGGATGCCTTTGGTTTTCTCTTGTTTCTCTTAGAGGAGATTTTTATAAAAAGTGTCAAATGTTCTTGCGAAAAAATGTTTTTTTTTGTGTAGAGTTATTAGTCTTAAATGAGACTAAGGGATTGCATTTAATTATTTATAAAAGGTTTAGGTTAGGGTTTAACCTAATTTTGATGAGTAGTTGAGTAGGTCTACTGAGAAACGGTCTTTTATTAAGTTTATTGAGAGATCAATTACAAATGAAGGTACCAAACCTAATAAAAATAGGTACGCTTAACCTAAAAGAGTATACAAATACAAATGAAATACACTTGTTATAAAAAATGGCACAAACAAAATTGTCATTTAGAGATACATCTAATTATAAAATAGGTACAAATAAGAAATAAGGTGGTATTGACTTATGGAGAGACCGTCTCTCTCTAGACTTTGTGAATTTTGATTTAGTAGTCATTTTGTGAGGTTAGTTTGATAGTTTATTTTTCGAAGTGGGCCTTGTCTTTATTTTTATTTTTGTTAGTCCATTTCAATAAACATTGACACAATCTAAACAATTTGACTTTGACTTAAATGAATAAATGAGACATATATTTATGTCTACATCGGCTTTAAGTGTGTTGTACTCTGAATTGGAAGACCATCTCCAACCATGAGTTGGAGTGACATCATGAGAATGATGATGGGTGAAGTTTGCTCTCCAGCCATGATGGTGGGGGATTTTGGTGCGTCAAGTTTGTGAGCAGCGTGATTGATGAGACGCATTTTGTATGGTGTAAGATGATATAATCTGTGCTAGTTTTGTTGCTTGGAGAAGGTGTTTGAAAAGCTTTATTGTATATCTTATTTTCAACGGTGTTTATTTCGAGTTATGTGTTATTTTGAGATAATGTGTAACTTGTATTGTACTAGTGAAGTAAGGTGAAGTTGTGATGGTTGACATGGGCCAAGAGAAGCATAAGGAGTTGTATTTGATTGGAAGAGTCAAGGCCCAAACACCATAGGTCAAGGCACGAGTCAAGCAAGGAAGCAAACACGGAAGAAAATGAAAGCCGCTTTAAGCGGCTGGATCCGCTCTATGCGGATAGATCAACCCGCCAAGAAGAATTGAGATGGGGGAGCCGCTACGAGTGGCTGACTCCGCTTATAGCGGCTAGACTGCACCATGTCTCTTCGGATTCTCTTATTTGATGTTACACTTGTTTTTATTACATTAACTTAGTACTTTATGAGGATTTTTAGACATTAGTTTTTATCTATCATTTTTCCATCACTACTAGAAAAAAACACACATTAGATATTATTCATCATTTTTCCACATAGAATTTCATATTTTGCATTGCTTTTTCTCAACATTCATGGAAGGGTAAATTTCCAATTCTTGGAATAGGAGATTGAAACCTTCAAACTGAGTTGATTGTAAGACTTTAATCTCTATTTTTTCTTTTGAATATCAAGTATTGTTTTATATAATTGTTTGATTGTTAATTTATTTCTAGTTTGATCACCTAGAATTATTCTAATAATCAATTGCTAGTTTGGGTAATAGAATCCGATTGTTCATGTTACCTAGATATTCGTAGCGATTATATTTCATCAATTGTATGCCGATTCATCGTTGGTGATTTATAAATAAACAATACTTGTGTGAATCGAATTGTATGACCGCTTGTGTATGCAATCGTTTATCTTTGTCAATTCCTATGATTTATTCTACGTTGTGATTGAACTTAGACGCTTGGACTAGGTTATCATTTTCATAAGGACTAGAATCAAAAATCAAAACACCCCCCAATTTGTTACTTTAGTTATAATCTCCAGACACATTTGATCGACGTTACACCTTCCTCGTGGGTTCGACCCCTACTTACGCTTGCTATTAGTTTGAGTTGGTAGTGGATAAAATTACTAATTTGGAGACTCGCGACAAGTCTAGCCAGTGATGAGGCTCAACTTTGTGAGCAGCGTGATGAGTTGCTTGAAGTGCCTTTGCTTGTAATTTTTTTTCTAATTTAGTACCCAATAGGGACTTGACACTTGTCAAGCCCATATTCAATCTATTTATTTCTTATTTCTTTTGAACTGTTTACTGTTTTTTTTCAAAAAAAAAAATATCTAAGTTTGAAAAAAAAATCTCTATAAATAGAGTATAATATTGGGTAGTATTATCACACTACTTCTCTCTCTATTTTACTTTGTTAATCACATTTTATACAAATCAAAATTAAACCTATTTCTTTATAATATTAGCTATGGATAACTATAATAATTATAATAATCCGAGTAATAATGATAATAGTAGTAGTAATAATTTTGAACAACAAATGTTAGAAGTTTTTCGAAAAAAGAGAGACGAAAGTTTTATGGGTCCTCAATCAAATATCGCTACCTCCGGCAATTATCAAAACCCACAATATAATCCAAATAACTATCAAACCCGGCCTAATTACGCAGGTTACGACCAAAATAATTATCAAAACCCACAATATAATTCTCAACACCCGCAAAGTTTTCATCCTTCCCAACAGTTTGACAATAACTACAATAATTATTCTGATACTTACCCTCGTTACAGTTCGCAAATCCCATCAAATAACTCGTTCAACTGCAACCTATCTCAAACTTCAGAGTGTGATAGAGACAACGTAGTTGAAGAAAGCGATGAAGTTGAGGTATCTGTGAGGCCTAGTGAACCGTCTGGTTCAGCAAGGAAGAAAAAGATATGGTCTTTCCAGGAGGATGAAGCTCTCATATCTTCGTTTATGAGGCACTCAACTGATAACATCATTGGAACTAATCAAAATAAAGATGCATTAGGGGTGAAAGTTGGAGAGTTGTTTGAAAAAGCACGTGAAGCTAACCCTGACAAGATCATGCATCGTACTACAGGCATGTTGGGCAGTCAATTTCGACGAGTAGCAGTCGCTGTCATGAAATTGATTGGATGTTACGAAGAAGCTGTTCGGAGGAAGGGCTGAAGCGGGTACAAGGAAGAAGACATCATTCAAGAAGCTCATGCACTTTATACTGAGGCTCACGGTGGAAAATTTCAAGATGAGCGTGCATGGATGATGCTTAGAAAATATCAGAAATGGCACGAAGTTGTTGGAGGCTATATTAATACGAGGGTTAGTAGGAAGCAGAGTACTAACAGTAGAAACGATATGTCTATGGGTGAGAAGAGCACAGATCCAGATACCCCTGTCATTGGAAGCGACCCAGACTCTGCCGGAAGTGGTAAGAGAGTTCGCCTAAATGACAGTGGTTTTCCTACACCAATGAGCGCTAAAGAAGGTGAGGGACGCGAGAGTCAACGTCCGCAAGGTATAAAGCCAACAAAGAAGACGAAGGGGAAGATCAAAGTTGGAGAGATTGCGTATTTGGCTGAAAGTATAGACCGTCATGGGAATAGGAAGGAGGCCGATGCGGAATTGCAGTGGGAGAGGCTAAATTTTGCTAAACAGAAATTGGAAACGAAGAATAAACATATTGAAGCGAAGAATAAACAGAATGTTGTTATTGAACAGAAGGTCAAGAACGATGCGATGATGTGGAAATGGTAGGCGTTCCACGATTTATCGTCAAAGAACAATTTAACCCCACAAGAAGAGGAATGGAAGTAGCAGCTTTTCAACGAATTACGAAACTAGAAGAAGGGTTATGAAGTATTTGCAAGTGTCTCTTATTTAAAATTCCGTTTACATTTTAGTTTGAAGTTAATGTTTATGTTTGCGGCTAGAACTAAATATGTTTATGTTTTAGTTTAAGTATTTCTTTATGTTTCTGTTTATGGTTAATGTTTTTACTTTAAGTATTTCCCTTTTTTCTTTATGTTTGTGTTTATTTAAGTTTAGTCTTGGTAACTATATTTTGCGTACTAGTGTATTCTGTACTCGTATTGTGTGAAAGTAACTTTGATAAAGCCGGTACGTACTGTCTTATCAACTAATTTTTAACATAACATTTCTTTTTTCAAAAGTGAGCTACTTTTGCTGCATGATATGACTTGACTATATGTCGAAATAGTGTAGTACAGTTAGTTGTCCAACTTGTGTGGTATACAATATTTTGCAAGTTGTGTGGCACAACTTTCTATGCATTGTCTATTTATTGCGAGTATTGGAATCGTACTAAAGAAGTAATGAGTCATGTCTATTTATTGAGCAGTGTTAAATATTCCAACAACAAATATCACAACTTGAATTTTATATCCAACAACAATATATCACAACAAATATCACAATAAAATAATGGATGCTCTTTATGAATTTTCATCATCTTCGTCCTCTTCATCTTCAAGTGAGGATGATACCGAGTGCAAAGCGATAGAGCGGGGCATTGATGCATGTATCGGGCGTATCTCACAAATGGTTGCGCAACAAAGTCGTAGGCGAAGAGGTCCGAGAAGATACATTAAGCGGAACCGCGAAGTTGGTCATCAAAATCTATACAATGACTACTTTGCTCTGAATCCCACTTATCCACCAAATCTGTTTCGTCGTCGTTTCCTGATGAACCGACATGTTTTCCTAAGATTAGTGGAGGTTTGCGAATCATATCATTCATTTTTCAACCCTGGTCCGGATGAGACCAGTTGTAACAGCCCTAAATTTTCACGACCAAAATAGAAGAATAAAATAGGAAAATTTAAAGTCGTTACTCCGCATTTAGCTCACAAGGTCAAATGCAAGGCAAAAGAATAGTATATGAAATAAAAGAAATACTCCCTCCATTCTCTTGAATAAGCCCCATATTCCTCTTTGAGCCTTTTTTTGGATTAGCCCCATTTCCTAATGAGGTAAAGTTCTAACTTTTTTTTTACTATTTTACCCTCATATTTTTCTCTCCTTCACTCATTTAATATACTTACTCTACCCCACCCCATTTCTTAAAAAGACAACAAATACCCCTACTTCATCCCCTTTTTCTTGGTATCCGTGCCCACCTCTAGGGGGCTTATTCAAGAGAATGGAGGGAGTATAAAATATGATAAATAATTAAATGAAAACGTTGCAGCGGAAGACTTAAGTCCCACAAAATCCAAAACGGTTTAAAACAACTTCAACCCAAAAATTCAACATAAATATAAATAGTTTGGAGGTAAACGTTAAATAATAAAATCCTTCCTCACTCAGCATCCCAAACCAAATGCACCCATGCAGCATATTAATTGTACCTATCAACTGTACCTAAAACACAAATAGATACAGGTTCCAGCGGGGGAACGACCCAAAAAAAAAGGACGTCAGCAAAGCTTAGTAAAATATATTATATGGAAAACGTAAAACAATAATTATAATTTGTAGTAAACTGAAATCAGAGTTAAATATCATTGTCTCAATACCAAACCAAAAGTACTGTGAAAACAATAGTCAAAACCAAAACCAAAATATATTGTTTCCACCTGCGTGCCAAGGTCCTACCCTTTTGCACGATCTAGAGGTACCACCTGTGTTTAGCTAGACTTACTATAGTGCGCACTACTCACATTTGGGCAATCAGTAGCATGAGGCTGCCAAAGGAGGAAGTCTAACTACCTAGCAAGTGGGAACCGGAAAACCCCACTTAACACAACTCGGGCCAGGAGTTCAGTTTCGGGACGAAATCCCAGGGACGTCTCAGACGCACCTTAACCTCATAGACCAACAGAGCTCCCAGAGTCTGTTATAACCACCAAAAATTGTACCAAAATAATACCAACATGTGACTTGAGTCACGAAGTCCCAATATCCAAAATATCACAAGAGTATCATAAAAATTCACCATTGACAAAATAATAATAAAACCGTTTCAAAAATATAATTTAAACCGAACATCCTCTTTACTTAAAGGTGAAAAGGTCAAAACGTCCTTACCTCTCGAGACGATCAATCCAAGCTAATATTATTTCAAGAATTCTTTCTCTTCGATTCCACTAGCTACAAATAATATAAATTGGTTCAATAATTAATCTATAGCTAAAGTGGGCGTGACCCTAACTTAATACGTCACATATGGACCTAACGCAATAGCTCAATATCCCAACATACTAAGTCGCCAACTTTCACCCTGAAACTACTTTACTTACCACCCAACTCTAAAGTTACAAATTTCGGACACAACCCGATTAAAATCCAAAATCATAATTCCCATAAACAAGCCTGATAATCCAAGACTAGTTGGATTTTTGTACATAAAGAATAATTAAATCAAAACTTTCCGGCAACAAGAAAATTAAATCCCACCTCCTTCATCAGCGTTGCATCATCGCTGCATCATCAACAATCCCTTTGTATTTCTATTAGTCACGTCTCACCCTTCCTTCCTCCAATTGTGCTACTAACAACCCCAAGCAACCGACCACCCTAAAATCACTCCGACGGAAATTCAATAATACTAATTAAGAAAATCTCACCCCAACTAAAACAAATACAGTAATCATCGTAATAACTCCGTACAACCTCCATAATCAAATTGTATGACACAAAGTCGCTTAATCTCGACCCATGATAATATAGGACTGAAATCGATTTATAAAATACGATTTAAATAAACTGAACACTTACCAATTTCCCAATTTCTGATATATGTTATGAAAGATGGAAGAAAACAAGAAGCAGGAGTCTCTTTCGTCAAATAATTGGACCCGAAACAAGGAAACAGAAGAAGGAATAGTGGGGCAAGGGAGGAAAGAGCAAATAAGAGAGAAGTGGGTTTAGATGGGAAAACAGCAGGGACACGGTGGGGGTAGAAATAGGTTTAGGTTCTTCCCTTTTTTTTTCTTTTCTTTCCTTATTGTGTTTGACTCAAAATCAAATCCGATAAAAAATCGGTTTATAAAATAACGTTCCACTTTAAGAAAATCAAAACTCGATTTATTGTAAGACGACCCAAAATACTTTAATTTTTATAACGACATTAAAAATATTTTTACAACTTAAAATCCGATTTAGATAAAAATAGAAAAGTCAAACTTTAATTAACTCAGAAAATAACGGGGTGTTACAGACTTCCCTCGTTAAAACAAAACTTCGTCCTCGAAGTTTAAACTCATCCTCGAAAATAAAGTCTCACATTACTCACGAATGTCCAAAATGACTCACTCACTCCATATATCCAAAAATCCACCAAAATTCTTCATATATCTCAAAAATAAATCATTTACTCCATATATCCAAAATCCGTCAAATTAAGCACAACCTTAAAGATATCACACATTTCTAAATCCTCAAAATCCATAACTACCTAATTCCTCAAATTTCAAAGTATACAACTTCACCACCACCTGAGTCCACAGGATAAGATCACCTAATTCCATAATATAATACCAAAGTTCGAAACCACCACAATTCTCCGTCACTTTCGAATCGGCTCATGATCCCCATCGTAATTGTAATCTGAATTGTCCATCTAGCCGTCTGGGTTTTCGTCTTCTTGAAGTTCAATTTCCTGGAGCCAATCCTCCTCTGTCGTAATTTCATCATAGATAGTCCATTAGTAAACATCTTCACGTTGAACAAATGTTCCTCCTCTCCCAAACAAAAGATCTCTTAAAACATCTTCAGCAATCACTTTGAACAGCCTACGAATCATCGTAACTATTTCACTTTGTAAGGAGGTAAGCTCTTCATTTTTAGCCGTCCATGTCTCTGAAACATTAAACATAAAGTAATCAACATATGCATATACCATAGACTTTCATACGGAGTACACATATAGTAATATATAGTAATAGTAAAAAATTATACCAAAAGTATTGTTCACTGTCATCGAAGGACTAAGTACTGCATCAACATTTCCATTAATTATAACATGTAGTTTGGTTAGGGCCGGTGGACTATTTAATAATAACGTATACACGCTTTTTGTTACGACTAAATTGAGACGAGTACAAAAGTTGCGAGCTTCATCCCTAACCTTATTGATTTTTCACTAAGTGTTTCCAACTTCCTCATCATAACAGGCAGACATGTTATATATTTTAGTTATTTTATGTATGAGAGAAATAGGTGTGAGAAGATGTAGTATGAAACCATAACTTATATATAGAGCTACGTAATTATTCATTTCAATATTTTTTTTCATGATTTTCAATTGTCAATAAAAGCATCTATCTCAGAAACGAAACTTAAAAAGAAAACCCTACGTCCCTACGTCCCAGGCGATTCTGACGGCGACATCCGGCTGAATTAAGCGCTTTTCCGGCGTGCTCTGCGATGCGGGCAACATCCTGACAGCGACAAGGCTGTCCGGCGTCGTGTTTGGTCTTCGATTTTATGAGGCAGAAAGCGAGGGCAGTCCCGAAAGGGCCTAAAGCCATGAAACCTGTTACTCGGAAAGCAAAGGAGGAATTACTACGAAAGTTTGTTAAGATATCGAATTTGGATGGAAGTAGGGCTCACGCTGACGACAGTGCGAACCCCAAATTGAACGACATCCCGGGACTGAATTATGTATCCGACCCGGAGGATGACAATGATGTCGATTATGTTCCTGAAACTGGACCGGAAATTGACATGATTGGGAATGGATGGAAGCAGAGGGAGGGTAAGAAAATTGTGGACTTGGTTGAGGAAGAGGAATTTCTACGTTTCTCAGACGACGACGTCGATGATGAAATCGAATACTGGAGCTCCACAGTGTATTGCTTCATTATGGGTGCAAATCCGCCGTGGGAAGTGGTGGAAGGATTTGTACGAAGAATATGGAAGGAGCATGGAATCGACAAAATATCGTTTCTCCCTAATGGAATTTTCATAGTTCGGTTCAAGGACAAGGAAGCAAAGGTAAAAATTCTTGACCATGGCCTTTACATGTTTGATAATAAATCTCTGATTGTCAAAGAATGGACTCCTGATGCAATATTGGATAAAAGTGATGTGCTTGAAGTGCCTGTCTGGATTCAGCTACATGATCTGCCCTTGAAATTTTGGGGTAGGTGCCTGCCTAGGATTGCGTCTCTAGTTGGCCCGTATGTCAAGTCTGACTTGGCTACGGAAGAACGCACGAGACTAGGATATGCTAGAGTCATGGTTATGGCTAAGGTTGGTCAAAAGTTTAAGAATGCTGTTAAATTCTTGGATGAGAAGGAAAATGTGATTGAGATCTTTGTCAAATATGAATGGAAGCCTGTTTGGTGTACTAAGTGTAAGGGATACGGGCATGAAGCTCGTGAATGCAGGAAGGATGAGTTGCGAAAAGCGAGACAAGAAGCGCAGCTGAAAAAGGCTGAGGGAGGGGTTGCAGTGAAGCAGCCTGTTCCAAAGCCTGCTGCACCGAGGTTTACCTTGAATGGTAAGGCCACGACAGTGGTCAAATCGAATGGCCGCATTGGGTCATCTGTTGCTCAGGGCTCAGCTGTGCCCGTTTCTAAGGCGCCGAGAGTCAATTTGGAGGTGGAAAATGGGATTTCTTATGCTGACATGATTATAGGTTCCCCGAGAAAGGAGCCGGTTGTGAGAAATGACGGGGTTGGGCTGGAATTGGTTATCCATGGAAGTTCATAATATTGGTTGCTGGAATGTGCGCGGCATGTGTAATATAAATAAGCAGCGCGCAATTAGTGAGTTTCTTAGGAAGCAACAAGTAGACGTGTTTGGTTTATTAGAGACTAAAATAAAGAATAAATCGTATGCAAAAGTTCATCAGAATGTGTTCTATGAATGGAGTATCACGACTAATAATAATTGTTTTGAGGGTGGTCGAGTCTGGCTTTTATGGAAACATGAAAAGGTGAGCCTGACGATCTTGGAGTATAGGAACCAGAGTATCCATGTTATGGTAATTACAAACTCGGGGAAGGAATACTTGCTTACTTTAGTATATGCATTTAATTCGACCTTGGGCCGGTTTGAACTTTGGCGTAAACTTGAATCATATGCTCACATGGGGCCGTGGATGATCTTGGGCGACTTCAATTGTGTCATTGATGCTCGGGAACGACTTGGAGGTATTTCTTCGGATGAGGCCATGAGCCAATTTCGGGATTGTAACACCCCATTATTTTTCGAATCATTTTAAGGCGTTACTTTTCTATTTTATTTAAATCGGGTTATTAAGTAAAAAAAAAAATTCGAGGTCTTTATAAGATTAAAGTATTTTGGGTCATTTTATAATAATCGGTTTGGATTTTCTTAAGGTGGAACGTTATTTTGTAAAATGACTATATATCAGGTTGAAATCTGGGTCAAACACAGATAAGGTAAGGAAAAAAAAAAGCCTAATTAATTAAAGCTTATATAACCCCATACGTATCCCACCCCACCCCATTCTTTCATTCATCCTTACTTCAACCTACTTCTGCCGCAGTACTTCACCTCCCTCTGTTTTTCTTGTATCTGGTTTTCACCCTTCAATCACCGTCGTAACATCGATTCTTCATTCTTAGTTGCGTCAACGCGTTATTACATCATCTTCATCCAGATTGTAAGTATTTTGAACTACTAATCTTTTTCCTATTTATAATTATTGAACATAATATTAAGTATGTTTAAACATCTTGAATTTCTATAGTTTTATTTTAATTATCGGTTAAAAACCGTTTTTCTTGACATAAATTATCGGGTATTTAACTAGATTTTAATTAGTTGAACTGTCGGCCTTTAGGTTAGTGTCGATTTTCGACCGCCATCGTTTTCCCCCAGATTTTGGGCGTGTAGGATAGCTGTGTTGTTGACGGTATCAGATTTTGTTTTGGAGAATGTCAAGTTACAGTTTGGGGCTGGAATGCACGTAGTACCGCGTTGTTTTGTCTTCAATCAAGATTTCACACTACCTTAGTCCTTGGGTGACCATTAAAGACTTAAGAATAGAATTCCCTTTGTTTTATGCCATATCTTGAGGAGTATAATAATGGGTTGTGGGTGCGTATTTTGGAAGGTAGAAAGGTGTATATAGGAGGAGATTAGTGTATATTTATCTTCCTGGAAGTATGTTATTGTCACGGCTAAACCTTCCTACCTACATGTACACGAGCATATGGAGTCTTAGACGAGTACTTACTGATTGAGTGTTTGAACGGTGTCGTATCATGATAAGTCGACTTATTGGGTTAGGCTCGGTTATATATTATTCGGTTATTTATTGAATTATATTTATATTATTGTAGGTTGTGGGTTCGAGGAGAAAGAGTTCTTGGACTAATAATAATAGCTGAGTTTTGTCCGTCTTGAGAGGTAAGGACGTTTTACCCTTTTCACTTTTAAGTAAAGAGCATGTTCGGATCAAAATATATTTTTACAACGGTTTTGTAAATTATTTCGTCGATCATTAATATTTTTATAATACTCGTAATGTTTGGATATTGAACTGTGTGACACGACTCACATATTGGTTCTATTTTGGTAAAAAATTTAGTAACTTATAACAGACTCTGGGAGTTCTATTGGTCTAGACGGTTTTAAGGTGCGTCTAAGACGTTCCTGAGACTTTGTCCCGAAACTATTTTTGAGTGAGGATTGTCCGGCCCTCACTCACTAGGGAGTTAGACTTTCTCCTTCGGTAGTTTCATCCTACTGGCTGTCCATATGTGAGAGGTGCGCACTATTATGAGTCTAGCTAAGCACAGGTGGTTACCTCTAGACCGTGCAAGGATAGGACCTTAGCACACAGGTTGCGAAAAAAAAAATATATATATTGGTTGGTTTGATTTTGACTATTATTGTTATGGTATTCTGATATTTAAACGATGGTTTTATTTCTGATCTCAGTTTATTAATATTAATATTATTATTATTTCACGAATTATTACATTATTATACTTTTACTCAGCTTTGCTGACGTCCTTTTGTTTTGGGTCGTTCCCCCGCTGGAACATGTACCTATTTGTGCTTTTGGGTACATCTGATAGGTACACTTGAATTGCTGCATGGGTGCATTCTGGTATCGGGTTATGCTGAGCAAGGAAGGTCTTTTATCATTTAACTTTGACTACAAACTATTTACATTATTATTGGATTTTTTTGGTCTGCTATTGTTTTAAACCGTTTTGGATTTTGTAAGACTTAAGACTTCCGCTGCAACGTTTCCATTTAATTAGCTATCAAATTTCTATTTCTATTTATTTATTATTTATCCTTTTCCTTGCACTTGGCTCGGTAAGCTAAGTGTGGAGTAACAGCTTTGAGTTTTTCGTTTTTGGTTTATTATTTTGGTTGCGAAAATTTAGGGCTGTTACAGTTGGTATCAGAGCAATAGGCTTTCCAAAAGGTTTTTCAAATTTTGAAATGGTTTAAAAAAAATTGTTAATTTTTGCCTTTCAAAAAAAAAAAAAAAACAGAGTGTTGGGTGGTTTGGGTGCATTGCATACGCATGATTTATATTCGTATTTGTATATATATATGATAATATTTTGTGGTATTACCCTTACCTGAACTGTGAATGCTACTTATGTTATTATTTGTGATATTATTAGTGATAACATGATTTTATGCCAATACTTAAGAGAACCTTGTTTATATATATAGTAACCATGCCTCTACGAAGGGAAAATGAAAACAACAATAATGATATGACTGCTATGATGACGCAACTTATAGCTCAAAACACAGTTCTTGTCGAAGCTGTGCAACAGATGACTACGGTTGCGCGGAATATGAATGAGAGGGTTGAAAATGAAAATGATCCTACACCTACTGTTGCTGGGATGTCCGAAGCGGTACAGAAGAAGAGGCCGCCGTCTTTTACTGGGAAAGGGGATCCTACTGAGCTAGATAACTGGATTAGGGAGATGGAGAAAATTTTCTTGGTTGTTGGGTGCCCGCATGAGTTTCAGGCTAGGATCGCTGTTTTCTACTTGAAGGAGGAAGCAAATATCTGGTGGTAGACTGTGAAGGATGATTTTATGAAACCTAAGAGGGTAAGAAATGCTAATGGTACCGTCGCACTACATGATAAAGACTGGGATGATCTTAAAGACTTACTCGAGGAAGAAATTTTCCCCGATCATGTGAAGAATCAAAAATTGGCTGAATTTGGGGATCTAAAGCAGACAGATGAGATGAGTGTGAAGGATTTTTACAACAAATTGATTGAACTCAGCAGATTCGCTACGGAGTTGGTGCCGACTGAGCGAATTAAAGCGGCAAGGTTTGAGGATAAGTTAAATTGGAAGATTAAGGGTAGGTTTGCTGGGGAGACCTTCACTTCATTGAGGGATATTTATGCTAGAGCTGTGAACATTGAGAGGAGTAACCAGAAAATGGAGGCTGAGTTGGGAACTGGTGGGACTAGAAAGAGGGAGTATCAGGGGAGTCAATCTGACACCGCGGCTAAGAGAGGAAATTTCCATAATAATAACAACCCTCAGAATAAGTCTCAATCTTTTGGCGGAAATGTGAAAGAAGAATGGAATAACGGGAATGGTAAGAGTTAGGGGACGGGGCAATTTTTTACCAGACACTATTACTGCAAGATATGCAAGGGAGATCACCCAGGAGTTGAATGTCAGGGAAATAGGGTGACATGCCACTGGTGTGGAAAATTGGGACACCGTGAGTTTGAATGTACTAATAAAAAGGCAGGAAGACCCTGTAGTGCACCATCTGCTAGTGTGAGTGTGAATCAGGGTAACCGATTTCAGGGTCAGGGAAGAACACAGAGTTATGGTGGGTCTGCATCTAATAACACTTATAAGAACCCAACTCCGACTTAGGGCAACACTACAGCAGCTAGTAAGCCCGCAGGGCAAGTGAATGGGGCACGGAGTACTAAGAAGCCCACTGGGAAGCTCTATGTCATGAATAGAGAAGAAGCAGAAAATACTGACGTCGTTTCGGGTAACTTTCTTGTGAATTCTATTTCAGCTCATGTTCTGTTTGATTCTGGTGCATCTCACTCTTTTATTTCAACTAAGTTTGTGAATAAAATGAATGTTGAATCTAGTGAAATTGTGGATTATGATTTTGCCATGCCATCTGGGGACTTAGTGAACTGTAAAAGAATTTTTAAGGATGTGTCTGTGTTTATTGGTGATCATGATTTTAAGGCAAACCTGATAGAATTTCCGTTACCTCACTTTGATGTGATTTTAGAGATGGATTGGCTCGGGTCTCACCAGGCTAATATTGATTGTGCACAAAGTAAAGTTTCCTTGAGAGGGCCTAAGAATGTGAGAGTATCTTATAGGGGTCATGTAAAGGGTCCTAGAGTGAAACTTATTTCTGCTATGAAAGTGAAAAAGCATTTATCTAGGGGAGCTGAGTTGATTTTGTGTCATGTAAAAGATTTAAGGGTTGAATATCCTAACTTGAGTGAAGTTCCAGTAGTGAGTGAGTTTGTTGATGTGTTTCCTGAGGAAATACCTGGGATGCCGCCTGCTAGAGAAGTTGAGTTTAAGATCGACCTAGTGCCAGGAACGGGTCCAATTGCTAAATCACCTTACCGAATGGCACCGTTAGAAATGCAAGAGCTTAAGAAACAATTAGATGAATTGATGGAGAAAGGGTATATTAGGCCTAGTGTGTCGCCTTGGGGTGCCCCTGTTTTGTTTGTGAAAAAGAAAGATGGAACTTTGAGGTTGTGTATTAACTATCGGGAATTGAACCAAGTTACTATCAAGAATAGGTACCCTTTACCTAGGATTGATGATTTGTTTGACCATTTGAAGGGAGCTTCTGTTTTCTCTAAAATAGACTTGCGATCTGGGTACCATCAACTGAAGATAGCACTTGAGGATGTCCCTAAGACTGCATTTTCCACTAGATATGGCCATTATGAGTTTACTGTGATGCCTTTTGGGTTGACTAATGCACTTGCTGTGTTTATGGACTTGATGAATAGAACTTTTAGGACTTACCTAGATAAGTTTGTTGTGGTGTTCATTGATGACATACTGATTTATTCGAGGAGTGAGGATGAGCATGAGAAACATTTACGTATCGTCCTGGGTACCTTGAGAGAGAAGCAGTTGTATGCCAAATTTTCGAAATGTGAGTTCTGGTTGGATCAAGTAGCTTTTCTGGGGCATATTATATCTAAGGATGGGGTATCAGTGGATCCTGCTAAGATTAAAGCTGTTAAGGAATGGCCTAGACCCAAATCTGTGACTGAAATTCGTAGCTTTTTGGGTTTAGCTGGTTACTATAGGAGATTTGTGAAGGGTTTTTCTAAAATAGCTAGACCAATGACTACACTGATGAGGAAAGCCACAAAATTTCATTGGGATGAGGGATGTGAGGAGTCATTTCAGATTTTGAAGGAGAAGTTGACCACTGCTCCGGTGTTAGCCTTACCGGATGGGAATGAAGCCTATGAAGTTTATACTGATGCATCTAAGAATGGGTTAGGTTGTGTTCTTATGCAGAATAGGAGAGTGATTGTCTATACTTCTAGGCAGTTGAAACCTTATGAAGAAAATTATCCCACTCATGATTTAGAATTAGCAGCCGTAGTCTTTGCCTTGAAAATTTGGAGACATTATTTATTTGGTGTACCCTTTAAGGTTTTCTCTGATCACAAAAGCTTAAAATATATATTCACTCAAAAGGAGCTTAATATGAGACAGAGGAGGTGGTTAGAGTTGATTAAGGACTACGAGGTCGAGATCCAGTATCATGAAGGAAAGGCTAATGTGGTGGCCGATGCCTTAAGTTGGAAATATCTCCATACGATACAGTTAGTGACGAACCGTGATAAGTTAAGGGAAGAATTTGTGAACGTTGCGATCCAAATGGCGAAGCCAAGAACCCCATCTAATGTGTTATCTATCGAGAGTGATTTGATAGGGGAAATTAGAGAATTGCAGGTTGGTGATAAGTATTTGCAGGATAAGTTAGTGAATGAACCTACTTTGTTCCGACGCGACGAGAGTGGATTGATTAAGGTTCATGACAGAGTTTGTGTGCCTAACCACTGGGAGATAAAGGAAAGAATAATGACTGAGGCGCATGCAACACCGTATTCTGTTCACCCCGGGGGTGATAAAATGTATGCAGACTTGAAATTAGCATTTTGGTGGTCCGGTATGAAGAAACATATTGCAGATTTTGTGTCTCGATGCTTGATATGTCAGAAGGTTAAGAGTGAACATAGGAGACCCCAGGGGAAGTTGCAACCTTTAGAGGTTCCCGAGTGGAAGTGGAGTTCAATCTCCATGGATTTTGTAGCTGGTTTGCCAAGGTCACAGAAAGGTAATAATATGATTTGGGTGATAATTGATAGACTGACTAAGTGTGCACATTTTATTCCGATGAAAGATACCTGGAAGAAGAAGCAGCTTGCTGATGCTTATGTACATCATGTGGTAAGACTTCATGGAGTTCCTAAGGATATTGTGTCAGATAGGGATGCCAGATTTGTTTCAATATTTTGGGAGAAACTTCAGACAGCTTTGGGAACCAAACTTAATATAAGCCCATCATTTCATCTAGCTACCGATGGGCAGACTGAAAGAACAAATCAAATACTTGAGGACATGTTGCGAGCTTGTATCTTACAATTTCAGGGAGGTTGGGAGGATAAGTTAGATCTGATTGAGTTCTCTTATAATAACAGTTATCAGGCTACAATTCAGATGGCACCATTTGAGGCATTGTACGGACGCAAATGTAGAAGTCCGGTATGTTGGGGTGATATTAGTGAGCATGTGATTCTAGGGCCTCAGATGATCACTGAAATGGTTGAGAGTGTTAGGATTATACAGGACAGGATGAAGGCAGCTCAAGACCGTCAAAAGAGCTATGCAGATAAGACTCGTAGGCACGTGGAATTTGAGGTTGGTGACAAAGTTCTTTTGCGTATCTCGCCTACTAAAGGAGTAATGCGGTTCGGTAAGAAGGGCAAATTGAGCCCAAAGTTTATTGGTCCGTATGAAATTTTGGAGCGTATTGGCGAGGTGGCTTATCGACTTGATTTACCAGCTGATCTAGAACGAGTGCATAATGTATTCCATGTTTCCCAGCTAAGGAAATACATTAGTGATCCATCACATGTGTTAGACCCGGAGACTATTGAGCTTGATGAGACTATGACTTACGAGAAAACTCCTGTTCCAATTTTGGATAATAAGGTGCGTAAAATCCGTAGAACGGAAACAAGAATGGTCAAAGTTTTATGGAATAATAACAATGTGGAGGAGGCTACTTGGGAAGTTGAGTCAGCTATGAAAGACAAATATCCTCATCTTTTTACCTAAGGTAAATTTTCGTGCTTCGTGGACGAAGCTTTATTTTAAGGGGGATAGAAAATATACATGACTACCTTATTTACTACTTTATTTTTGTTGGATTAACCTTATTGTGTGGTTTCATGTTATTATTGTCGGTTACTGTTGGATTGGTTTCTTTATTGGTTATTATTGGTTATTGTGGGATATTGGCTCTTCGTTAATTTTTGAAATACCCGTTTATTTATATTGGTGGTTTAGAACTTGTTAAATTTCAAAACTTTGAAAATATTTAATTATTATTTAACCGGCATGCTCTTAGCTTCTAAGTGACACTTTTACCTTAGAGGATTGTGAGAATTTTGTGGATTCAAACTCTAGTACTATTTTGTGGAAATAGATGATCTTACCTTGTGGAATTAGGGGTAGTGAAGTTGTGTTACTTTGGATTTGAGGAACTAGGCCCTTTTGGATTTTTGGAGAATTTAGAAATGTAAGTTATCTTGAGGTTGTGCCTGTTTTGGTGGAATTTGGAGATAGAGAGTAAATGGTTTATTCTGGGTATATATGAGGAACTTTGGTTTATTTTGGATATATGGAGTGAAAGGTCATTTTGGGACACATATGAGTAATGTGAGACTTTATTTTGAGGATGAGTTTAAACTTCGAGGACGAAGTTTTGTTTTAAGGAGGGAAGTCTGTAACACCCCGTTATTTTTCGAGTCATTTTATGGCGTTACTTTTCTATTTTATTTAAATCGGGTTATTAAGTAAAAAAAAAAAAAATCGAGGTCTTTATAAGAATAAAGTATTTTGGGTCATTTTATAATAATCGGTTTTGATTTTCTTAAGGTGGAACGTTATTTTGTAAACCGACTATGTATCGGGTTGAAATTTGGGTCAAACACAGATAAGGTAAGGAGAAAAAAAAGCCTGATTAATTAAAGCTTATATAATCCCATACGTATCCCACCCCACCCCATTCTTTCATTCATCCTTATTTCAACCTACTTCTGCCGCAGTACTTCACCTCCCTCTGTTTTTCTTGTTTCTGGTTTTCACCCTTCAATCACCATCGTAAGTCGTAACATCGATTCTTCCTTCTTAGTTGCGTCAACGCGTTATTACATCATCTTCATCCAGATTGTAAGTATTTTGAACTACTAATCTCTTTCCTATTTATAATTATTGAACATAATATTAAGTATGTTTAAACATCTTGAATTTCTATAGTTTTATTTTAATTATCGGTTAAAAACCGTTTTTCTTGACATAAATTATCGGGTATTTAACTAGATTTTAATTAGTTGAACTGTCGGCCTTTAGTTGAGTGTCGATTTTCGACCGCCATCGTTTTCCCCCAGATTTTGGTCGTGTAGGATAGCTGTGTTGTGGACGGTATCAGATTTTGTTTTGGAGAATGTCAAGTTACAGTTTGGGGCTGGAATGCAAGTAGTACCGTGTTGTTTTTGTCTTAAATCAAGATTTCACACTACTTTAGTCCTTGGGTGACCATTAAAGACTTAAGAATAGAATTCCCTTTGTTTTATGCCATATCTTGAGGAGTATAATAATGGGTTGCGGGTGCGTATTTTGGAAGGTAGAAAGGTGTATATAGGAGGAGATTAGTGTATATTTATCTTCCTGGAAGTATGTTATTGTCACGGCTAAACCTTCCTACCTACATGTACACGAGCATATGGAGTCTTAGACGAGTACTTACTGATTGAGTGTTTGAACGGTGTCGTATCATGATAAGTCGACTTATTGGGTTAGGCTCGGTTATATATTATTCGGTTATTTATTGAATTATATTTATATTATTGTAGGTTGTGGGTTCGAGGAGAAAGAGTTCTTGGACTAATAATAATAGCTGAGTTTTGTCCGTCTTGAGAGGTAAGGACGTTTTACCCTTTTCACTTTTAAGTAAAGAGCATGTTCGGATCAAAATATATTTTTATAACGGTTTTGTAAATTATTTCGTCGATCATTAATATTTTTATAATACTCGTAATGTTTGGATATTGAACTGTGTGACACGACTCACATATTGGTACTATTTTGGTAAAAATTTTAGTAACTTATTGTAACAGCCCTAAATTTTCGCGACCAAAATAAAAGAATAAAATAGGAAAATTTAAAGTCGTTATTCCGCATTTAGCTCACAAGGCCAAATGAAAGGCAAAAGAATATTATAAGAATTAAAAAGAAATATAAATCCGATGAATAATTAAATGAAAACGTTGCAGCGGAAGACTTAAGTCCCACAAAATCCAAAACGGTTTAAAACAACTTCAACCCAAAAATTCAACGTAAATATAAATAGTTTGGAGGTAAACGTTAAATAATAAAAATCCTTCCTCGCTCAGCATCCCGAACCAAATGCACCCATGCAGCATATTAATTGTACCTATCAACTGTACCCAAAACACAAATAGGTACAGGTTCCAGCGGGGGAACGACCCAAAACAAAAGGACGTCAGCAAAGCTGAGTAAAATATATTATATTGAAAACGTAAAACAATAATTATAATTTGTAGTAAACTGAAATCAGAGTTAAATATCCTTGTCTCAATACCAAACCAAAAGTACTGTGAAAACAGTAGTCAAAACCAAAACCAAAAATATATTGTTACCACCTGTGTGCCAAGGTCCTACCCTTTTAGCACGATCTAGAGGTACCACCTATGCTTAGCTAGACTTACTATAGTGCGCACTACTCACATTTGGACAGTCAGTAGGATGAGGCTACCAAAGGAGGAAGTCTAACTACCTAGCAAGTGGGAGGCCGGAAAAACCCCACTTAACACAACTCGGGCCAGGAGTTCAGTTTCGGGACGAAATCCCAGGGACGTCTCAGACGCACCTTAACCTCATAGACCAACAGAGCTCCCAGAGTCTGTTATAACCACCAAAAGAATTGTACCAAAATAATACCAATATGTGACTTGTGTCACAAAATTCCAATATCCAAAATATCACAAGAGTGTCATAAAAATTCATCGTTGGCAAAATAATTATAAAATCATTTCAAAAATATAATTTAAACCGAACATGCTCTTTACTGTGAAAGGGTCAAAACGTCCTTACCTCTCAAGACGGTCAATCCAAGCTAATATTAATCCAAAAATTCTTTCTCCTCGAAATCACAAACTACAAATAATACAAATCGATTTAAAGAACTAACCAATAATATTAAGACGACCCAAACTTACAAATCGATATAACTTGTCTGAATTCTCGTCCCGTAAGTAATCCATCTGATTATATATAACTGTCTTAAATCTGAACCTAAATCTCTGCCCAAACATTACCTACTCACAAAATCGTTGGTTTATGTCGAGGAAACGGTTTTTAACCAAAGTAAACAAAAGAAACTATAGAACTTAAAAATATTTAGAATACTTCACAATTGATCCCGATTTATGAAAACAAATAGGAGAAATTAGTTAAAAGACTTACAATATAGATGAATGAGGGAAAAGATCAAAGACCAACTTTACGACGACGGACAAGGTTGGAATCGGAACAAGAACAAGGGGAATGGGGTAGAGAGTGGTTTGCGGTAGAATTTAGGAAATGAAACAAGGGATTGAAGAATTTGGGTGGGGGTTTCAGGGTTACGTGGGATTTTATATAATTTAGGATTTTCCTTTTTCTTTTTTTTTGTTTATTGCGTTTCAATCAAATTCGAACCCGATACAAAGTCGGTTTATAAAATAACGTTCCACTTTTTAAAATAATCCAAGACCGATTTATAATAAGAAGGCCCAAGATACTTAAAATTTTATAGCAACATTAAAATATTTTCCAACTTAAAAACCCGATTTAAATAAAAGTAGGAAAGTCAAGCTTTATAATTGACTCGGAAAATAACGGGGTGTTACAGACTTCCCTCCTTAAAACAAAACTTCGTCCTCGAAGTTTAAACCCGTCCTCGAAATAAAGTCTCACATTACTCATGAATATCCAAAATGACCCGCTCACTCCATATATCCAAAATCCTCAAAATTCTTCATATATCTCCAAAATAAATCATTTACTCCATATATCCAAAATTCGTCAAATTAAACACAACCTTAAATATATCTCACATTTCTAAATCCTCAAAATCCATAACTACATAATTCCTCAGATTTCAAAATACACAACTCACCACCACCTAAATCCACAAGATAAGATCACCTAATTCCATAAGATAATTCCAAAGTTCGAAACCACCAAAATTCTCGTACTCTAAGGTAAAAGTATCACTTGCCAAGTTAAGAGCATGTCGGACCAAAATATTTAAATAAATTTTGAAAATTTGAAATTTCACAAGTTCAATTTTTTTTTTCCCACAAATGCGAAATGCACAAAATCAATCAATTACGTGCGTTGAGCACAACCAAACAATCATATGTGTGTTAAACACAAGCAAACAATAATATGTGCGTTGAGCACCAACAAACCACCAATATCCAAAATATGTGCGTTGAGCACAAACAACCAATAATATGTGTGTTCGTTGAGCACAAACAAACCATAAATATATGTGAACAAATCAATTTCGTGTAATAACAAATAACCAATGATATTGTGCTTATTAAGCATATCAATGATAGCCAAAATATTCATGTTTGTGACCAATAAATAGATATTAGCCTGAAATCACACAAGAACATGCTTAGTTTACCACAAAAACAAGTAGTCATGCATATTTCTACCCACCTTAAAATAAAGCTTCGTCCTCGAAGCACGAAAATTTACCTTAGGCAAAAAGATGAGGGTATTTGTCTCTCATGGTTGGCTCAAGTTTCTCCCAAAATATTGGAACACATATGTTCGCTACCTAATATAATAACCTTTGAAATCCAATGAAGTCCTATCAAATAATATATATAAGCATCAGCAAGTTGCTTCTTCTCTCACATATCTTTCATGGGAATAAAATGTGCTCTCTTAGTTAATCTATTTATTATAATCCAAATCATATTATTACCTTCCTCCGACCTTAACAACCCCACTATAAAATCCATAAAGATTAAACTCCACTTCCACTCGGAAACTCCTAAAGGATCTAACTCATACTCCAAGCATCAGCCACCACATTGGCTTTTCTTACCTGATACTGAATCTCGATCTTATAGTCCTCAATCAAATCCAACCAGCATCTTTATCTCACGATTAGCTCCTAATGGGTAAATATATATCTTAAAATTTTGTGACCATAGAAACCTTAAAGGGTACACCAAACAAATAATGTCTCCAAATTTTCAAGGTAACGACTACCGTTGCTAACTCTAAATCATAAGTAGGGTAATTTTTCCATAAAGGTTCAACTGCCTAAATGCATAAGCAATCACTCTCTCAGTCTACTGAAAAACACAACCTAATCCATTCTTAAAATGCATATGTATAAACTCCATAAGCTTCATTTCCATCCGGTAAGGCCAATCCTAAAGTAGTGATCGATTTTTCCTTTAAAATTCGAAACGATTCCTCACACCCTTCATCACGATGAAATTTTATGGCTTTCTATGTCAGTGCAGTCATTAATCTATCTATTTTGGAAAAATCCTTCACAAATCTCCTATAGTAACCAGCTAAACCCAAATGCTACGAATTTCAGTCACAGATTCCGATTTAGGTCACCCCTAAACAACCTTAGCAGGATCTACTGATACTCCATCCTTAGATATAATATTCCCAAAAATTACTCGTACCAGCCAAAAATCACACCTCAAAAATTTAGCAAATACTATTTTTCTCTCAAGATGTCTAAGATAATTCGTAAATGTTCCTCATTCTTCTCTTCATTCTTTGAATAAATACTATGTCATCAATGAATATCACAACAAATTTATCTAGGTAAGTCCTCAAAGTTCGGTTTGCTAAGTCCATAAAAACATCAGGTGCACTAATCAACCCAAAAAGCATCACAGTAAATTCACAATAGCCATATCTAGCAGAAAATATACTCTCAGGTAAATCCTCAAACACTATCATCAATTGATAGTTCCTAAAAATCGTAATTTCAGAGAAAACATAGACTTCCTTCAACTGGTGAAATAAGTACTCAATCCTATATAAGGGATTTCTATTCTGTATAGTAACTTAATTCAATCCTCGATAATCAACGCACAACCCCAAAGTTTCATCCTTATTTTTCCACAGATCAGATAGGGACACCCCAACGCGACACTGTGCCTAATTTATCCTTTTTCCATCAGTTCATCTAGTTGTTTCTTAAGTTCTTGCCTTCCTAATGGTGTCATACGATATGGGGATTTAACGATTGGACCCGTTCCTGTCACTAGGTCAAAATTCTTACACAACTTCTCTACTTGGAGACATTCTCGGTATTTCCTCAGAAAACACATCAACAAACTCACTCATTACTGGAACTTTACTCAAGTCAAGGATATTCAAACCTCAAATCCTTAATATAACACAAAATTAGCTCAGCTTCCCCGAATAAATGTCTTTTCACCCTCATAACAGAAATAAGCTGCACCCTAAAACCTCTCACACGACTCTTATAAGTACTCTTACATTTTAGGCCTTTCTATGAATATTTTACTATGTGCACAATCATTATTGGCCCGATGAGGTTTGAGCCAATCCAGCCTAAAAATCACATCAAAGTTAGCTACTAGGAATTCTATAAGTCTGCCTCAAAATCATGATCACCCAAAAAAAAACACACACATCCTTATACATCCTTTTTACGATTTACTAAGTCCCCAAATTGCATGACAAAAATCAAAATCCACAGTTTTACTAGATTCAACATTCATTTGATCCACAAACTTAGTCGAAATAAAAGAGTGAGATGCACCAGAATCAAATAAAACATGAGCTAAAATAGAATTCACTAGAAAATTACCCGAAACGATATCTGTGTTTTCGGCTTCCTCTCTATTCATGACATAGAGCTTCCCAGTAGGCTTCTTGCTATTCTGTGCACCATTTACTTGGCCCACGGGTTTACTAGGTGTGGTCGTGGTCTAAGTCGGAGCTCTGATACCAACTGTAACAGCCCTAAATTTTCGCGACCAAAATAAAAGAATAAAATAGGAAAATTTAAAGCCGTTACTTCGCATTTAGCTCACAAGGCCAAATGCAAGGCAAAAGAATATTATAAGAATTAAAAAGAAATATAAATCCGATGAATAATTAAATGAAAACGTTGCAGCGGAAGACTTAAGTCCCACAAAATCCAAAACGGTTTAAAACAACTTCAACCCAAAAATTCAACGTAAATATAAATAGTTTGGAGGTAAACGTTAAATAATAAAAATCCTTCCTCGCTCAGCATCCCGAACCAAATGCACCCATGCCCCTGGGGCAAATGATTTGCCAAAAGCTAGCCATTCCCCGCCCAAGGAAGGCTTCGTTTTATATGAAACGGAAGCCCGACTCCTGTACGCAGGCAGGAGGCTGCTTCTATCGGGGGTGCCGCCGGTGCTTTCCCTGGCTGCGGCCAGAGAATGTCGACCCTGACATCCCAAACTCAGGGTCTTCTCCCCCCACGCCCAAAAGGCTGAAGGGTGACCTTGGCTACCCTAGGGCACCAAGCAAGTTGAGTTCGGGGATGATTGGGATGCCAGCAGCCATGATTTGGGAGACAGCGAGGGCAGGGGCTACTCATCAGGCCGCGAGGTGCTGGGGAGTGAAGAGGAAGGGGCTGATGGCCCCATGGATACCCCAGGTGGTTGGGACTAGGGGTCCTAAGTTCCGGATAAAATATCTATTTGATCTACTGATTCAATTTGCACACAAATGGAACAAGACGTCGGCGGAGGGTCTTGATTTGAAGACGTGGTTCTCCTCTGACATCTGTGGATCCTTCTCTTCAGCTGTGACTGACTGACTGCACTCGGATGCTTGACGTCGGTGGAAGAAGAGTAGTCTGGATGCCTTTGGTTTTCTCTTGTTTCTCTTAGAAGAGATTTTTATAAAAAGTGTCAAATGTTGTTCTTGCGGAAAAATGTTTTTTTTGTGTAGAGTTATTAGTCTTAAATGAGACTAAGGGATTTCATTTAATTATTTATAAAAGGTTTAGGTTAGGGTTTAACCTAATTTTGATGAGTAGTTGAGTAGGTCTACTGAGAAACGGTCTTTTATTAAGTTTATTGAGAGATCAATTACAAATGAAGGTACCAAACCTAATAAAAATAGGTACGCTTAACCTAAAAGAGTATACAAATACAAATGAAATACACTTGTTATAAAAAATGGCACAAACAAAATTGTCATTTAGAGATACATCTAATCATAAAATAGGTACAAATAAGAAATAAGGTGGTATTGACTTATGGAGAGACCGTCTCTCTCTAGACTTTGTGAATTTTGATTTAGTAGTCATTTTGTGAGGTTAGTTTGCTAGTTTATTTTTCGAAGTGGGCCTTGTCTTTATTTTTATTTTTGTTAGTCCATTTCAATAAACATTGACACAATCTAAACAATTTGACTTTAACTTAAATGAATAAATGAGACATATATTTATGTCTACATCGGCTTTAAGTGTGTTGTACTCTGAATTGTAAGACCATCTCCAACCATGAGTTGGAGTGACATCATGAGAATGATGATGGGTGAAGTTTGCTCTCCAGCCATGATGGTGGGGGATTTTGGTGCGTCAAGTTTGTGAGCAGCGTGATTGATGAGACGCATTTTGTATGGTGTAAGATGATATAATTTGTGCTAGTTTTGTTGCTTGGAGAAGGTGTTTGAAAAGCTTTATTGTATATCTTATTTTCAACGGTGTTTATTTCGAGTTATGTGTTATTTTGAGATAATGTGTAACTTGTATTGTACTAGTGAAGTAAGGTGAAGTTGTGATGGTTGACATGGGCCAAGAGAAGCATAAGGAGTTGTATTTGATGGAAGAGTCAAGGCCCAAACACCATAGGTCAAGGCACGAGTCAAGCAAGGAAGCAAACACGGAAGAAAATGAAAGCCGCTTTAAGCGGCTGGATCCGCTCTATGCGGATAGATCAACCCGCCAAGAAGAATTGAGATGGGGGAGCCGCTACGAGTGGCTGACTCCGCTTATAGCGGCTGGACTGCACCATGTCTCTTCGGATTCTCTTATTTGATGTTACACTTGTTTTTATTACATTAACTTAGTACTTTATGAGGATTTTTAGACATTAGTTTTTATCTATCATTTTTCCATCACTACTAGAAAAAAACACACATTAGATATTATTCATCATTTTTCCACATAGAATTTCATATTTTGCATTGCTTTTTCTCAACATTCATGGAAGGGTAAATTTCCAATTCTTGGAATAGGAGATTGAAACCTTCAAACTGAGTTGATTGTAAGACTTTAATCTCTATTTTTTCTTTTGAATATCAAGTATTGTTTTATATAATTGTTTGATTGTTAATTTATTTCTAGTTTGATCACCTAGAATTATTCTAATAATCAATTGCTAGTTTGGGTAATAGAATCCGATTGTTCATGTTACCTAGATATTCGTAGCGATTATATTTCATCAATTTGTATGCCGATTCATCGTTGGTGATTTATAAATAAACAATACTTGTGTGAATCGAATTGTATGACCGCTTGTGTATGCAATCGTTTATCTTTGTCAATTCCTATGATTTATTCTACGTTGTGATTGAACTTAGACGCTTGGACTAGGTTATCATTTTCATAAGGACTAGAATCAAAAATCAAAACACCCCCCAATTTGTTACTTTAGTTATAATCTCCAGACACATTTGATCGACGTTACACCTTCCTCGTGGGTTCGACCCCTACTTACGCTTGCTATTAGTTTGAGTTGGTAGTGGATAAAATTACTAATTTGGAGACTCGCGACAAGTCTAGCCAGTGATGAGGCTCAACTTTGTGAGCAGCGTGATGAGTTGCTTGAAGTGCCTTTGCTTGTACTTTTTTTCTAATTTAGTACCCAATAGGGACTTGACACTTGTCAAGACCATATTCAATCTATTTATTTCTTATTTCTTTTGAACTGTTTACTGGTTTTTTTCAAAAAAAAAAAATATCTAAGTTTGAAAAAAAAATCTCTATAAATAGAGTATAATATTGGGTAGTATTATCACACTACTTCTCTCTCTATTTTACTTTGTTAATCACATTTTATACAAATCAAAATTAAACCTATTTCTTTATAATATTAGCTATGGATAACTATAATAATTATAATAATCCGAGTAATAATGATAATAGTAGTAGTAATAATTTTGAACAACAAATGTTAGAAGTTTTTCGAAAAAAGAGAGACGAAAGTTTTATGGGTCCTCAATCAAATATCGCTACCTCCGGCAATTATCAAAACCCACAATATAATCCAAATAACTATCAAACCCGGCCTAATTACGCAGGTTACGACCAAAATAATTATCAAAACCCACAATATAATTCTCAACACCCGCAAAATTTTCATCCTTCCCAACAGTTTGACAATAACTACAATAATTATTCTGATACTTACCCTCGTTACAGTTCGCAAATCCCATCAAATAACTCGTTCAACTGCAACCTATCTCAAACTTCAGAGTGTGATAGAGACAACGTAGTTGAAGAAAGCGATGAAGTTGAGGTATCTGTGAGGCCTAGTGAACCGTCTGGTTCAGCAAGGAAGAAAAAGATATGGTCTTTCCAGGAGGATGAAGCTCTCATATCTTCGTTTATGAGGCACTCAACTGATAACATCATTGGAACTAATCAAAATAAAGATGCATTAGGGGTGAAAGTCGGAGAGTTGTTTGAAAAAGCACGTGAAGCTAACCCTGACAAGATCATGCATCGTACTACAGGCATGTTGGGCAGTCAATTTCGACGAGTAGCAGTCGCTGTCATGAAATTGATTGGATGTTACGAAGAAGCTGTTCGGAGGAAGGGCTGAAGCGGGTACAAGGAAGAAGACATCATTCAAGAAGCTCATGCACTTTATAATGAGGCTCACGGTGGAAAATTTCAAGATGAGCGTGCATGGATGATGCTTAGAAAATATCAGAAATGGCACGAAGTTGTTGGAGGCTATATTAATACGAGGGTTAGTAGGAAGCAGAGTACTAACAGTAGAAACGATATGTCTATGGGTGAGAAGAGCACAGATCCAGATACCCCTGTCATTGGAAGCGACCCAGACTCTGCCGGAAGTGGTAAGAGAGTTCGCCTAAATGACAGTGGTTTTCCTACACCAACGAGCGCTAAAGAAGGTGAGGGACGCGAGAGTCAACGTCCGCAAGGTATAAAGCCAACAAAGAAGACGAAGGGGAAGATCAAAGTTGGAGAGATTGCGTATTTGGCTGAAAGTATAGACCGTCATGGGAATAGGAAGGAGGCCGATGCGGAATTGCAGTGGGAGAGGCTAAATTTTGCTAAACAGAAATTGGAAACGAAGAATAAACATATTGAAGCGAATAATAAACAGAATGTTGTTATTGAACAGAAGGTCAAGAACGATGCGATGATGTGGAAATGGTAGGCGTTCCACGATTTATCGTCAAAGAACAATTTAACCCCACAAGAAGAGGAATGGAAGTAGCAGCTTTTCAACGAATTACGAAACTAGAAGAAGGGTTATGAAGTATTTGCAAGTGTCTCTTATTTAAAATTCCGTTTACATTTTAGTTTGAAGTTAATGTTTATGTTTGCGGCTAGAACTAAATATGTTTATGTTTTAGTTTAAGTATTTCTTTATGTTTCTGTTTATGGTTAATGTTTTTACTTTAAGTATTTCCCTTTTTTCTTTATGTTTGTGTTTATTTAAGTTTAGTCTTGGTAACTATATTTTGCGTACTAGTGTATTCTGTACTCGTATTGTGTGAAAGTAACTTTGATAAAGCCGGTACGTACTGTCTTATCAACTAATTTTTAACATAACATTTCTTTTTTCAAAAGTGAGCTACTTTTGCTGCATGATATGACTTGACTATATGTCGAAATAGTGTAGTACAGTTAGTTGTCCAACTTGTGTGGTATACAATATTTTGCAAGTTGTGTGGCACAACTTTCTATGCATTGTCTATTTATTGCGGGTATTGGAATCGTACTAAAGAAGTAATGAGTCATGTCTATTTATTGAGCAGTGTTAAATATTCCAACAACAAATATCACAACTTGAATTTTATATCCAACAACAATATATCACAACAAATATCACAATAAAATAATGGATGCTCTTTATGAATTTTCATCATCTTCGTCCTCTTCATCTTCAAGTGAGGATGATACCGAGTGCAAAGCGATAGAGCGGGGCATTGATGCATGTATCGGCCGTATCTCACAAATGGTTGCGCAACAAAGTCGTAGGCAAAGAGGTCCGAGAAGATACATTAAGCGGAACCGCGAAGTTGGTCATCAAAATCTATACAATGACTACTTTGCTCCGAATCCCACTTATCCACCAAATCTGTTTCGTCGTCGTTTCCTGATGAACCGACATGTTTTCCTAAGATTAGTGGAGGTTTGCGAATCATATCATTCATTTTTCAACCCTGGTCCGGATGGGACCGGTTGTAACAGCCCTAAATTTTCACGACCAAAATAGAAGAATAAAATAGGAAAATTTAAAGTCGTTACTCCGCATTTAGCTCACAAGGTCAAATGCAAGGCAAAAGAATAGTATATGAAATAAAAGAAATATAAAATATGATAAATAATTAAATGAAAACGTTGCAGCGGAAGACTTAAGTCCCACAAAATCCAAAACGGTTTAAAACAACTTCAACCCAAAAATTCAACATAAATATAAATAGTTTGGAGGTAAACGTTAAATAATAAAATCCTTCCTCACTCAGCATCCCAAACCAAATGCACCCATGCAGCATATTAATTGTACCTATCAACTGTACCCAAAACACAAATAGGTACAGGTTCCAGCGGGGGAACGACCCAAAACAAAAGGACGTCAGCAAAGCTTAGTAAAATATATTATATGGAAAACGTAAAACAATAATTATAATTTGTAGTAAACTGAAATCAGAGTTAAATATCATTGTCTCAATACCAAACCAAAAGTACTGTGAAAACAATAGTCAAAACCAAAACCAAAATATATTGTTTCCACCTGTGTGCCAAGGTCCTACCCTTTTGCACGATCTAGAGGTACCACCTATGTTTAGCTAGACTTACTATAGTGCGCACTACTCACATTTGGGCAATCAGTAGCATGAGGCTGCCAAAGGAGGAAGTCTAACTACCTAGCAAGTGGGAACCGGAAAACCCCACTTAACACAACTCGGGCCAGGAGTTCAGTTTCGGGACGAAATCCCAGGGACGTCTCAGACGCACCTTAACCTCATAGACCAACAGAGCTCCCAGAGTCTGTTATAACCACCAAAAATTGTACCAAAATAATACCAACATGTGACTTGAGTCACGAAGTCCCAATATCCAAAATATCACAAGAGTATCATAAAAAGTCACCATTGACAAAATAATAATAAAACCGTTTCAAAAATATAATTTAAACCGAACATGCTCTTTACTTAAAGGTGAAAAGGTCAAAACGTCCTTACCTCTCGAGACGGTCAATCCAAGCTAATATTATTTCAAGAATTCTTTCTCTTCGATTCCACTAGCTACAAATAATATAAATTGGTTCAATAATTAATCTATAGCTAAAGTGGACGTGATCCTAACTTAATACGTCACATATGGACCTAACGCAATAGCTCAATATCCCAACATACTAAGTCGCCAACTTTCACCCTGAAACTACTTTACTTACCACCCAACTCTAAAGTTACAAATTTCGGACACAACCCGATTAAAATCCAAAATCATAATTCCCATAAACAAGCCTGATAATCCAAGACTAGTTGGATTTTTGTACATAAAGAATAATTAAATCAAAACTTTCCGGCAACAAGAAAATTAAATCCCACCTCCTGCATCAGCGTTGCATCATCGCTGCATCGTCAACAATCCCTTTGTATTTCTATTAGTCACGTCTCACCCTTCCTTCCTCCAATTGTGCTACTAACAACCCCAAGCAACCGACCACCCTAAAATCACTCCGACGGAAATTCAATAATACTAATTAAGAAAATCTCACCCCAACTAAAATAAATACAGTAATCATCGTAATAACTCCGTACAACCTCCATAATCAAATTGTATGACACAAAGTCGCTTAATCTCGACCCATGATAATATAGGACTGAAATCGATTTATAAAATACGATTTAAATAAACTGAACACTTACCAATTTCCCAATTTCTGATATATGTTATGAAAGATGGAAGAAAACAAGAAGCAGGAGTCTCTTTCGTCAAATAATTGGACCCGAAACAAGGAAACAGAAGAAGGAATAGTGGGGCAAGGGAGGAAAGAGCAAATAAGAGAGAAGTGGGTTTAGATGGGAAAACAGCAGGGACACGGTGGGGGTAGAAATAGGTTTAGGTTCTTCCCTTTTTTTTTTCTTTTCTTTCCTTATTGTGTTTGACTCAAAATCAAATCCGATAAAAAATCGGTTTATATAATAACGTTCCACTTTAAGAAAATCAAAACTCGATTTATTGTAAGACGACCCAAAATACTTTAATTTTTATAACGACATTAAAAATATTTTTACAACTTAAAATCCGATTTAGATAAAAATAGAAAAGTCAAACTTTAATTGACACAGAAAATAACGGGGTGTTACAGACTTCCCTCCTTAAAACAAAACTTCGTCCTCGAAGTTTAAACTCATCCTCGAAAATAAAGTCTCACATTACTCACGAATGTCCAAAATGACTCACTCACTCCATATATCCAAAAATCCACCAAAATTCTTCATATATCTCTAAAATAAATCATTTACTCCATATATCCAAAATCCGTCAAATTAAGCACAACCTTAAAGATATCTCACATTTCTAAATCCTCAAAATCCATAACTACCTAATTCCTCAAATTTCAAAGTATACAACTTCACCACCACCTGAGTCCACAGGATAAGATCACCTAATTCCATAATATAATACCAAAGTTCGAAACCACCACAATTCTCCGTCACTTTCGAATCGGCTCATGATCCCTATCGTAATTGTAATCTGAATTGTCCATCTAGCCGTCTGGGTTTTCGTCTTCTTGAAGTTCAATTTCCTGGAGCCAATCCTCCTCTGTCTTAATTTCATCATAGATAGTCCATTAGTAAACATCTTCACGTTGAACAAATGTTCCTCCTCTCCCAAACAAAAGATCTCTTAAAACATCTTCAGCAATCACTTTGAACAGCCTACGAATCATCGTAACTATTTCACTTTGTAAGGAGGTAAGCTCTTCATTTTTAGCCGTCCATGTCTCTGAAACATTAAACATAAAGTAATCAACATATGCATATACCATAGACTTTCATACGGAGTACATATATAGTAATATATAGTAATAGTAAAAAATTATACCAAAAGTATTGTTCACTGTCATCGAAGGACTAAGTACTGCATCAACATTTCCAGTAATTATACCATGTAGTTTGGTTAGGGCCGGTGGACTATTTAATAATAACGTATACACGCTTTCTGTTACGACTAAATTGAGACGAGTACAAAAGTTGCGAGCTTCATCCCTAACCTTATTGATTTTTCACTAAGTGTTTCCAACTTCCTCATCATAACAGGCAGACATGTTATATATTTTAGTTATTTTATGTATGAGAGAAATAGGTGTGAGGAGATGTAGTATGAAACCATAACTTATATATAGAGCTACGTAATTATTCATTTCAATATTTTTTTCCTGATTTTCAATTGTCAATAAAAGCATCTGTCTCAGAAACGAAACTTAAAAAGAAAACCCTACGTCCCTACGTCCCAGGCGATTCTGACGGCGACATCCGGCTGAATTAAGTGCTTTTCCGGCGTGCTCTGCGATGCGGGCAACATCCTGACAGCGACAAGGCTGTCCGGCGTCGTGTTTGGTCTTCGAATTTATGAGGCAGAAAGCGAGGGCAGTCCCGAAAGGGCCTAAAGCCATGAAACATGTTACTCGGAAAGCAAAGGAGGAATTACTACGAAAGTTTGTTAAGATATCGAATTTGGATGGAAGTAGGGCTCACGCTGACGACAGTGCGAACCCCAAATTGAACGACATCCCGGGACTGAATTATGTATCCGACCCGGAGGATGACAATGATGTCGATTATGTTCCTGAAACTGGACCGTAAATTGACATGATTGGGAATGGATGGAAGCAGAGGGAGGGTAAGAAAATTCTCGACTTGGTTGAGGAAGAGGAATTTCTACGTTTCTCAGACGACGACGTCGATGATGAAATCGAATACTGGAGCTCCACAGTGTATTGCTTCATTATGGGTGCAAATCCGCCGTGGGAAGTGGTGGAAGGATTTGTACGAAGAATATGGAAGGAGCATGGAATCGACAAAATATCGTTTCTCCCTAATGGAATTTTCATAGTTCGGTTCAAGGACAAGGAAGCAAAGGTAAAAATTCTTGACCATGGCCTTTACATGTTTGATAATAAATCTCTGATTGTCAAAGAATGGACTCCTGATGCAATATTGGATAAAAGTGATGTGCTTGAAGTGCCTGTCTGGATTCAGCTACATGATCTGCCCTTGAAATTTTGGGGTAGGTGCCTGCCTAGGATTGCGTCTCTAGTTGGCCCGTATGTCAAGTCTGACTTGGCTACGGAAGAACGCACGAGACTAGGATATGCTAGAGTCATGGTTATGGCTAAGGTTGGTCAAAAGTTTAAGAATGCTGTTAAATTCTTGGATGAGAAGGAAAATGTGATTGAGATCTTTGTCAAATATGAATGGAAGCATGTTTGGTGTACTAAGTGTAAGGGATACGGGCATGAAGCTCGTGAATGCAGGAAGGATGAGTTGCGAAAAGCGAGACAAGAAGCGCAGCTGAAAAAGGCTGAGGAAGAGGTTGCAGTGAAGCAGCCTGTTCCAAAGCCTGCTGCACCGAGGTTTACCTTGAATGGTAAGGCCACGACAGTGGTCAAATCGAATGGCCGCATTGGGTCATCTGTTGCTCAGGGCTCAGCTGTGCCCGTTTCTAAGGCGCCGAGAGTCAATTTGGAGGTGGAAAATGGGATTTCTTATGCTGACATGATTATAGGTTCCCCGAGAAAGGAGCCGGTTGTGAGAAATGACGGGGTTTGGCTGGAATTGGTTATCCATGGAAGTTCATAATATTGGTTGCTGGAATGTGCGCGGCATGTGTAATATAAATAAGCAGCGCGCAATTAGTGAGTTTCTTAGGAAGCAACAAGTAGACGTGTTTGGTTTATTAGAGACTAAAATAAAGAATAAATCGTATGCAAAAGTTCATCAGAATGTGTTCTATGAATGGAGTATCACGACTAATAATCATTGTTTTGAGGGTGGTCGAGTCTGGCTTTTATGGAAACATGAAAAGGTGAACCTGACGATCTTGGAGTATAGGAACCAGAGTATCCATGTTATGGTAATTACAAACTCGGGGAAGGAATACTTGCTTACTTTAGTATATGCATTTAATTCGACCTTGGGCCGGTTTGAACTTTGGCGTAAACTTGAATCATATGCTCACATGTGGCCGTGGATGATCTTGGGCGACTTCAATTGTGTCATTGATGCTCGGGAACGACTTGGAGGTATTTCTTCAGATGAGGCCATGAGCCAATTTCGGGATTGTAACACCCCATTATTTTTCGAATCATTTTAAGGCGTTACTTTTCTATTTTATTTAAATCGGGTTATTAAGTAAAAAAAAAAAAATTCGAGGTCTTTATAAGATTAAAGTATTTTAGGTCATTTTATAATAATCGGTTTGGATTTTCTTAAGGTGGAACGTTATTTTGTAAACTGACTATGTATCAGGTTGAAATCTGGGTCAAACACAGATAAGGTAAGGAAAAAAAAAAGCCTAATTAATTAAAGCTTATATAACCCCATACGTATCCCACCCCACCCCATTCTTTCATTCATCCTTACTTCAACCTACTTCTGCCGCAGTACTTCACCTCCCTCTGTTTTTCTTGTTTCTGGTTTTCACCCTTCAATCACCGTCGTAACATCGATTCTTCATTCTTAGTTGCGTCAACGCGTTATTACATCATCTTCATCCAGATTGTAAGTACATTGAACTACTAATCTCTTTCCTATTTATAATTATTGAACATAATATTAAGTATGTTTAAACATCTTGAATTTCTATAGTTTTATTTTAATTATCGGTTAAAAACCGTTTTTCTTGACATAAATTATCGGGTATTTAACTAGATTTTAATTAGTTGAACTGTCGGCCTTTAGTTGAGTGTCGATTTTCGACCGCCATCGTTTTCCCCCATATTTTGGGCGTGTAGGATAGCTGTGTTGTGTACGGTATCAGATTTTGTTTTGGAGAATGTCAAGTTACAGTTTGGGGCTGGAATGCAAGTAGTACCGTGTTGTTTTTGTCTTCAATCAAGATTTCACACTACCTTAGTCCTTGGGTGACCATTAAAGACTTAAGAATAGAATTCCCTTTGTTTTATGCCATATCTTGAGGAGTATAATAATGGGTTGTGGGTGTGTATTTTGGAAGGTAGAAAGGTGTATATAGGAGGAGATTAGTGTATATTTATCTTCCTGGAAGTATGTTATTGTCACGGCTAAACCTTCCTACCTACATGTACACGAGCATATGGAGTCTTAGACGAGTACTTACTGATTGAGTGTTTGAACGGTGTCGTATCATGATAAGTCGACTTATTGGGTTAGGCTCGGTTATATATTATTCGGTTATTTATTGAATTATATTTATATTATTGTAGCTTGTGGGTTCGAGGAGAAAGAGTTCTTGGACTAATAATAATAGCTGAGTTTTGTCCGTCTTGAGAGGTAAGGACGTTTTACCCTTTTCACTTTTAAGTAAAGAGCATGTTCGGATCAAAATATATTTTTATAACGGTTTTGTAAATTATTTCGTCGATTATTAATATTTTTATAATACTCGTAATGTTTGGATATTGAACTGTGTGACACGACTCACATATTGGTTCTATTTTGGTAAAAAATTTAGTAACTTATAACAGACTCTGGGAGTTCTATTGGTCTAGACGGTTTTAAGGTGCGTCTAAGACGTTCCTGAGACTTTGTCCCGAAACTATTTTTGAGTGAGGATTGTCCGGCCCTCACTCGCTAGGGAGTTAGACTTTCTCCTTCGGTAGTTTCATCCTACTGGCTGTTCAAATGTGAGAGGTGCGCACTATTATGAGTCTAGCTAAGCACAGGTGGTTACCTCTAGACCGTGCAAGGATAGGACCTTAGCACACAGGTTGCGAAAAAAAAAATATATATATTGGTTGGTTTGATTTTGACTATTATTGTTATGGTATTCTGATACTTAAACGATGGTTTTATTTCTGATCTCAGTTTATTAATACTAATATTATTATTATTTCACGAATTATTACATTATTATACTTTTACTCAGCTTTGCTGACGTCCTTTTGTTTTGGGTCGTTCCCCCGCTGGAACATGTACCTATTTGTGCTTTTGGGTACATCTGATAGGTACACTTGAATTGCTGCATGGGTGCATTCTGGTATCGGGTTATGCTGAGCAAGGAAGGTCTTTTATCATTTAACTTTGACTACAAACTATTTACATTATTATTGGATTTTTTTGGTCTGCTATTGTTTTAAACCGTTTTGGATTTTGTAAGACTTAAGACTTCCGCTGCAACGTTTCCATTTAATTAGCTATCAAATTTCTATTTCTATTTATTTATTATTTATCCTTTTCCTTGCACTTGGCTCGGTAAGCTAAGTGTGGAGTAACAGCTTTGAGTTTTTCGTTTTTGGTTTATTATTTTGGTTGCGAAAATTTAGGGCTGTTACAGTTGGTATCAGAGCAATAGGCTTTCCAAAAGGTTTTTCAAATTTTGAAATGGTTTAAAAAAAAATTGTTAATTTTTGCCTTTCAAAAAAAAAAAAAAACAGAGTGTTGGGTGGTTTGGGTGCATTGCATACGCATGATTTATATTCGTATTTGTATATATATGATAATATTTTGTGGTATTACCCTTACCTGAACTGTGAATGCTACTTATGTTATTATTTGTGATATTATTAGTGATAACATGATTTTATGCCAATACTTAAGAGAACCTTGTTTATATATATAGTAACCATGCCTCTACGAAGGGAAAATGAAAACAACAATAATGATATGACTGCTATGATGACGCAACTTATAGCTCAAAACACAGTTCTTGTCGAAGCTGTGCAACAGATGACTACGGTTGCGCGGAATATGAATGAGAGGGTTGAAAATGAAAATGATCCTACACCTACTGTTGCTGGGATGTCCGAAGCGGTACAGAAGAAGAGGCCGCCGTCTTTTACTGGGAAAGGGGATCCTACTGAGCTAGATAACTGGATTAGGGAGATGGAGAAAATTTTCTTGGTTGTTGGGTGCCCGCATGAGTTTCAGGCTAGGATCGCTGTTTTCTACTTGAAAGAGGAAGCAAATATCTGGTGGTAGACTGTGAAGGATGATTTTATGAAACCTAAGAGGGTAAGAAATGCTAATGGTACCGTCGCACTACATGATAAAGACTGGGATGATCTTAAAGACTTACTCGAGGAAGAAATTTTCCCCGATCATGTGAAGAATCAAAAATTGGCTGAATTTGGGGATCTAAAGCAGACAGATGAGATGAGTGTGAAGGATTTTTACAACAAATTGATTGAACTCAGCAGATTCGCTACGGCGTTGGTGCCGACTGAGAGAATTAAAGCGGCAAGGTTTGAGGATAAGTTAAATTGGAAGATTAAGGGTAGGTTTGTTGGGGAGACCTTCACTTCATTGAGGGATATTTATGCTAGAGCTGTGAACATTGAGAGGAGTAACCAGAAAATGGAGGCTGAGTTGGGAACTGGTGGGACTAGAAAGAGGGAGTATCAGGGGAGTCAATCTGACACCGCGGCTAAGAGAGGAAATTTCCATAATAATAACAACCCTCAGAATAAGTCTCAATCTTTTGGCGGGAATGTGAAAGAAGAATGGAATAACGGGAATGGTAAGAGTCAGGGGACGGGGCAATTTTTTACCAGACACTATTACTGCAAGATATGCAAGGGAGATCACCCAGGAGTTGAATGTCAGGGAAATAGGGTGACATGCCACTGGTGTGGAAAATTGGGACACCGTGAGTTTGAATGTACTAATAAAAAGGCAGGAAGACCCTGTAGTGCACCATCTGCTAGTGTGAGTGTGAATCAGGGTAACCGATTTCAGGGTCAGGGAAGAACACAGAGTTATGGTGGGTCTGCATCTAATAACACTTATAAGAACCCAACTCCGACTTAGGGCAACACTACAGCAGCTAGTAAGCCCGCAGGGCAAGTGAATGGGGCACGGAGTACTAAGAAGCCCACTGGGAAGCTCTATGTCATAAATAGAGAAGAAGCAGAAAATACTGACGTCGTTTCGGGTAACTTTCTTGTGAATTCTATTTCAGCTCATGTTATGTTTGATTCTGGTGCATCTCACTCTTTTATTTCAACTAAGTTTGTGAATAAATGAATGTTGAATCTAGTGAAATTGTGGATTATGATTTTGCCATGCCATCTGGGGACTTAGTGAACTATAAAAGAATTTTTAAGGATGTGTCTGTGTTTATTGGTGATCATGATTTTAAGGCAAACCTGATAGAATTTCCGTTACCTCACTTTGATGTGATTTTAGGGATGGATTGGCTCGGGTCTCACCAGGCTAATATTGATTGTGCACAAAGTAAAGTTTCCTTGAGAGGGCGTAAGAATGTGAGAGTATCTTATAGGGGTCATGTAAAGGGTCCTAGAGTGAAACTTATTTCTGCTATGAAAGTGAAAAAGCATTTATCTAGGGGAGCTGAGTTGATTTTGTGTCATGTAAAAGATTTAAGGGTTGAATATCCTAACTTGAGTGAAGTTCCAGTAGTGAGTGAGTTTGTTGATGTGTTTCCTGAGGAAATACCTGGGATGCCGCCTGCTAGAGAAGTTGAGTTTAAGATCGACCTAGTGCCAGGAACGGGTCCAATTGCTAAATCACCTTACCGAATGGCACCGTTAGAAATGCAAGAGCTTAAGAAACAATTAGATGAATTGATGGAGAAAGGGTATATTAGGCCTAGTGTGTCGCCTTGGGGTGCCCCTGTTTTGTTTGTGAAAAAGAAAGATGGAACTTTGAGGTTGTGTATTAACTATCGGGAATTGAACCAAGTTACTATCAAGAATAGGTACCCTTTACCTAGGATTGATGATTTGTTTGACCAGTTGAAGGGAGCTTCTGTTTTCTCTAAAATAGACTTGCGATCTGGGTACCATCAACTGAAGATAGCACCCGAGGATGTCCCTAAGACTGCATTTTCCACTAGATATGGCCATTATGAGTTTACTGTGATGCCTTTTGGGTTGACTAATGCACCTGCTGTGTTTATGGACTTGATGAATCGAACTTTTAGGACTTACCTAGATAAGTTTGTTGTGGTGTTCATTGATGACATACTGATTTATTCGAGGAGTGAGGATGAGCATGAGAAACATTTACGTATCGTCCTGGGTACCTTGAGAGAGAAGCAGTTGTATGCCAAATTTTCGAAATGTGAGTTCTGGTTGGATCAAGTAGCTTTTCTGGGGCATATTATATCTAAGGATGGGGTATCAGTGGATCCTGCTAAGATTAAAGCTGTTAAGGAATGGCCTAGACCGAAATCTGTGACTGAAATTCGTAGCTTTTTGGGTTTAGCTGGTTACTATAGGAGATTTGTGAAGGATTTTTCTAAAATAGCTAGACCAATGACTACACTGATGAGGAAAGCCACAAAATTTCATTGGGATGAGGGATGTGAGGAGTCATTTCAGATTTTGAAGGAGAAGTTGACCACTGCTCCGGTGTTAGCCTTACCAGATGGGAATGAAGCTTATGAAGTTTATACTGATGCATCTAAGAATGGGTTAGGTTGTGTTCTTATGCAGAATAGGAGAGTGATTGTCTATGCTTCTAGGCAGTTGAAACCTTATGAAGAAAATTATCCCACTCATGATTTAGAATTAGCAGCCGTAGTCTTTGCCTTGAAAATTTGGAGACATTATTTATTTGGTGTACCCTTTAAGGTTTTCTCTGATCACAAAAGCTTAAAATATATATTCACTCAAAAGGAGCTTAATATGAGACAGAGGAGGTGGTTAGAGTTGATTAAGGACTACGAGGTCAAGATCCAGTATCATGAAGGAAAGGCTAATGTGGTGGCCGATGCCTTAAGTTGGAAATATCTCCATACGATACAGTTAGTGACGAACCGTGATAAGTTAAGGGAAGAATTTGTGAACTTTGCGATCCAAATGGCGAAGCCAAGAACCCCATCTAATGTGTTATCTATCGAGAGTGATTTGATAGGGGAAATTAGAGAATTGCAGGTTGGTGATAAGTATTTGCAGGATAAGTTAGTGAATGAGCCTACTTTGTTCCGACACGACGAGAGTGGATTGATTAAGGTTCATGACAGAGTTTGTGTGCCTAACCACTGGGAGATAAAGGAAAGAATAATGACTGAGGCACATGCAACACCGTATTCTGTTCACCCCGGGGGTGATAAAATGTATGCAGACTTGAAATTAGCATTTTGGTGGTCCGGTATGAAGAAACATATTGCAGATTTTGTGTCTCGATGCTTGATATGTCAGAAGGTTAAGAGTGAACATAGGAGACCCCAGGGGAAGTTGCAACCTTTAGAGGTTCCCGAGTGGAAGTGGAGTTCAATCTCCATGGATTTTGTAGCTGGTTTGCCAAGGTCACAGAAAGGTAATAATATGATTTGGGTGATAATTGATAGACTGACTAAGTGTGCACATTTTATTCCGATGAAAGATACCTGGAAGAAGAAGCAGCTTGCTGATGCTTATGTACATCATGTGGTAAGACTTCATGGAGTTCCTAAGGATATTGTGTCAGATAGGGATGCCAGATTTGTTTCAATATTTTGGGAGAAACTTCAGACAGCTTTGGGAACCAAACTTAATATGAGCACATCATTTCATCCAGCTACCGATGGGCAGACTGAAAGAACAAATCAAATACTTGAGGACATGTTGCGAGCTTGTATCTTACAATTTCAGGGAGGTTGGGAGGATAAGTTAGATCTGATTGAGTTCTCTTATAATAACAGTTATCAGGCTACAATTCAGATGGCACCATTTGAGGCATTGTACGGACGCAAATGTAGAAGTCCGGTATGTTGGGGTGATATTAGTGAGCATGTGATTCTAGGGCCTCAGATGATCACTGAAATGGTTGAGAGTGTTAGGATTATAAAGGACAGGATGAAGGCAGCTCAAGACCGTCAAAAGAGCTATGCAGATAAGACTCGTAGGCACGTGGAATTTGAGGTTGGTGACAAAGTTCTTTTGCGTATCTCGCCTACTAAAGGAGTAATGCGGTTCGGTAAGAAGGGCAAATTGAGCCCAAAGTTTATTGGTCCGTATGAAATTTTGGAGCGTATTGGCGAGGTGGCTTATCGACTTGATTTACCAGCTGATCTAGAACGAGTGCATAATGTATTCCATGTTTCCCAGCTAAGGAAATACATTAGTGATCCATCACATGTGTTAGACCCGGAGACTATTGAGCTTGATGAGACTATGACTTACGAGAAAACTCCTGTTCAAATTTTGGATAATAAGGTGCGTAAAATCCGTAGAACGGAAACAAGAATGGTCAAAGTTTTATGGAATAATAACAATGTGGAGGAGGCTACTTGGGAAGTTGAGTCAGCTATGAAAGACAAATATCCTCATCTTTTTACCTAAGGTAAATTTTCGTGCTTCGTGGACGAAGCTTTATTTTAAGGGGGATAGAAAATATACATGACTACCTTATTTACTACTTTATTTTTGTTGGATTAACCTTATTGTGTGGTTTCATGTTATTATTGTCGGTTACTGTTGGATTGGTTTCTTTATTGGTTATTGTTGGTTATTGTGGGATATTGGCTCTTCGTTAATTTTTGAAATACCCGTTTATTTATATTGGTGGTTTAGAACTTGTTAAATTTCAAAACTTTGAAAATATTTAATTATTATTTAACCGGCATGCTCTTAGCTTCTAAGTGACACTTTTACCTTAGAGGATTGTGAGAATTTTGTGGATTCAAACTCTAGTACTATTTTGTGGAAATAGATGATCTTACCTTGTGGAATTAGGGGTAGTGAAGTTGTGTTACTTTGGATTTGAGGAACTAGGCCCTTTTGGATTTTTGGAGAATTTAGAAATGTAAGTTATCTTGAGGTTGTGCCTGTTTTGGTGGAATTTGGAGATAGAGAGTAAATGGTTTATTCTGGGTATATATGAGGAACTTTGGTTTATTTTGGATATATGGAGTGAAAGGTCATTTTGGGACACATATGAGTAATGTGAGACTTTATTTTGAGGATGAGTTTAAACTTCGAGGACGAAGTTTTGTTTTAAGGAGGGAAGTCTGTAACACCCCGTTATTTTTCGACTCATTTTATGGCGTTACTTTTCTATTTTTATTTAAATCGGGTTATTAAGTAAAAATAAAAAATAAAAAAATTCGAGGTCTTTATAAGATTAAAGTATTTTGGGTCATTTTATAATAATCGGTTGTGATTTTCTTAAGGTGGAACGTTATTTTGTAAACCGACTATGTATCGAGTTGAAATCTGGGTCAAACACAGATAAGGTAAGGAGAAAAAAAAAGCCTAATTAATTAAAGCTTATATAACCCCATACGTATCCCACCCCACCCCTTTCTTTCATTCATCCTTATTTCAACCTACTTCTGCCGCAGTACTTCACCTCCCTTTGTTTTTCTTGTTTCTGGTTTTCACCCTTCAATCACCGTCGTAAGTCGTAACATCGATTCTTCATTCTTAGTTGCGTCAACGCGTTATTACATCATCTTCATCCAGATTGTAAGTATTTTGAACTACTAATCTCTTTCCTATTTATAATTATTGAACATAATATTAAGTATGTTTAAACATCTTGAATTTCTATAGTTTTATTTTAATTATCGGTTAAAAACCGTTTTTCTTGACATAAATTATCGGGTATTTAACTAGATTTTAATTAGTTGAACTGTCGGCCTTTAGTTGAGTGTCGATTTTCGACCGCCATTGTTTTCCCCCAGATTTTGGTCGTGTAGGATAGCTGTGTTGTGGACGGTATCAGATTTTGTTTTGGAGAATGTCAAGTTACAGTTTGGGGCTGGAATGCAAGTAGTACCGTGTTGTTTTTGTCTTAAATCAAGATTTCACACTACCTTAGTCCTTGGGTGACCATTAAAGACTTAAGAATAGAATTCCCTTTGTTTTATGCCATATCTTGAGGAGTATAATAATGGGTTGCGGGTGCGTATTTTGGAAGGTAGAAAGGTGTATATAGGAGGAGATTAGTGTATATTTATCTTCCTGGAAGTATGTTATTGTCACGGCTAAACCTTCCTACCTACATGTACACGAGCATATGGAGTCTTAGACGAGTACTTACTGATTGAGTGTTTGAACGGTGTCGTATCATGATAAGTCGACTTATTGGGTTAGGCTCGGTTATATATTATTCGGTTATTTATTGAATTATATTTATATTATTGTAGGTTGTGGGTTCGAGGAGAAAGAGTTCTTGGACTAATAATAATAGCTGAGTTTTGTCCGTCTTGAGAGGTAAGGACGTTTTACCCTTTTCACTTTTAAGTAAAGAGCATGTTCGGATCAAAATATATTTTTATAACGGTTTTGTAAATTATTTCGTCGATCATTAATATTTTTATAATACTCGTAATGTTTGGATATTGAACTGTGTGACACGACTCACATATTGGTACTATTTTGGTAAAAATTTTAGTAACTTATTGTAACAGCCCTAAATTTTCGCGACCAAAATAAAAGAATAAAACAGGAAAATTTAAAGCCGTTACTCCGCATTTAGCTCACAAGGCCAAATGAAAGGCAAAAGAATATTATAAGAATTAAAAAGAAATATAAATCCGATGAATAATTAAATGAAAACGTTGCAGCGGAAGACTTAAGTCCCACAAAATCCAAAACGGTTTAAAACAACTTCAACCCAAAAATTCAACGTAAATATAAATAGTTTGGAGATAAACGTTAAATAATAAAAATCCTTCCTCGCTCAGCATCCCGAACCAAATGCACCCATGCAGCATATTAATTGTACCTATCAACTGTACCCAAAACACAAATAGGTACAGGTTCCAGCGGGGGAACGACCCAAAACAAAAGGACGTCAGCAAAGCTGAGTAAAATATATTATATTGAAAACGTAAAACAATAATTATAATTTGTAGTAAACTGAAATCAGAGTTAAATATCCTTGTCTCAATACCAAAACAAAAGTACTGTGAAAACAGTAGTCAAAACCAAAACCAAAAATATATTGTTACCACCTGTGTGCCAAGGTCCTACCCTTTTAGCACGATCTAGAGGTACCACCTATGCTTAGCTAGACTTGCTATAGTGCGCACTACTCACATTTGGGCAGTCAGTAGGATGAGGCTGCCAAAGGAGGAAGTCTAACTACCTAGCAAGTGGGGGGCCGGAAAAACCCCACTTAACACAACTCGGGCCAGGAGTTCAGTTTCGGGACGAAATCCCAGGGACGTCTCAGACGCACCTTAACCTCATAGACCAACAGAGCTCCCAGAGTCTGTTATAACCACCAAAAGAATTGTACCAAAATAATACCAATATGTGACTTGTGTCACAAAATTCCAATATCCAAAATATCACAAGAGTGTCATAAAAATTCATCGTTGGCAAAATAATTATAAAATCATTTCAAAAATATAATTTAAACCGAACATGCTTTTTACTGTGAAAGGGTCAAAACGTCCTTACCTCTCAAGACGGTCAATCCAAGCTAATATTAATCCAAAAATTCTTTCTCCTCGAAATCACAAACTACAAATAATACAAATCGATTTAAAGAACTAACCAATAATATTAAGACGACCCAAACTTACAAACCGATATAACTTGTCTGAATTCTCGTCCCGTAAGTAATCCATCTGATTATATATAACTGTCTTAAATCTGAACCTAAATCTCTGCCCAAACATTACCTACTCACAAAATCGTTGGTTTATGTCGAGGAAACGGTTTTTAACCAAAGTAAACAAAAGAAACTATAGAACTTAAAAATATTTAGAATACTTCACAATTGATCCCGATTTATGAAAACAAATAGGAGAAATTAGTTAAAAGACTTACAATATAGATGAATGAGGGAAAAGATCAAAGACCAACTTTACGACGACGGACAAGGTTGGAATCGGAACAAGAACAAGGGGAATGGGGTAGAGAGTGGTTTGCGGTAGAATTTAGGAAAGGAAACAGGGGATTGAAGAATTTGGGTGGGGGTTTCAGGGTTACGTGGGATTTTATATAATTTAGGATTTTCCTTTTTTTTTTGTTAATTGCGTTTCAATCAAATTCGAACCCGATACAAAGTCGGTTTATAAAATAACGTTCCACTTTTTAAAATAATCCAAGACCGATTTATAATAAGAAGGCCCAAGATACTTAAAATTTTATAGCAACATTAAAATATTTTCCAATATAAAAACCCGATTTAAATAAAAGTAGGAAAGTCAAGCTTTATAATTGACTCGGAAAATAACGGGGTGTTACAGACTTCCCTCCTTAAAACAAAACTTCGTCCTCGAAGTTTAAACCCGTCCTCGAAATAAAGTCTCACATTACTCATGAATATCCAAAATGACCCGCTCACTCCATATATCCAAAATCCTCAAAATTCTTCATATATCTCCAAAATAAATCATTTACTCCATATATCCAAAATTCGTCAAATTAAACACAACCTTAAATATATCTCACATTTCTAAATCCTCAAAATCCATAACTACATAATTCCTCAGATTTCAAAATACACAACTCACCACCACCTAAATCCACAAGATAAGATCACCTAATTCCATAAGATAATTCCAAAGTTCGAAACCACCAAAATTCTCGTACTCTAAGGTAAAAGTATCACTTGCCAAGTTAAGAGCATGTCGGACCAAAATATTTAAATAAATTTTGAAAATTTGAAATTTCACAAGTTCAATTTTTTTTTTCCCACAAATGCGAAATGCACAAAATCAATCAATTACGTGCGTTGAGCACAACCAAACAATCATATGTGTGTTAAACACAAGCAAACAATAATATGTGCGTTGAGCACCAACAAACCACCAATATCCAAAATATGTGCGTTGAGCACAAACAACCAATAATATGTGTGTTCGTTGAGCACAAACAAACCATAAATATATGTGAACAAATCAATTTCGTGTAATAACAAATAACCAATGATATTGTGCTTATTAAGCATATCAATGATAGCCAAAATATTCATGTTTGTGACCAATAAATAGATATTAGCCTGAAATCACACAAGAACATGCTTAGTTTACCACAAAAACAAGTAGTCATGCATATTTCTACCCACCTTAAAATAAAGCTTCGTCCTCGAAGCACGAAAATTTACCTTAGGCAAAAAGATGAGGGTATTTGTCTCTCATGGTTGGCTCAAGTTTCTCCCAAAATATTGGAACACATATGTTCGCTACCTAATATAATAACCTTTGAAATCCAATGAAGTCCTATCAAATAATATATATAAGCATCAGCAAGTTGCTTCTTCTCTCACATATCTTTCATGGGAATAAAATGTGCTCTCTTAGTTAATCTATTTATTATAATCCAAATCATATTATTACCTTCCTCCGACCTTAACAACCCCACTATAAAATCCATAAAGATTAAACTCCACTTCCACTCGGAAACTCCTAAAGGATCTAACTCATACTCCAAGCATCAGCCACCACATTGGCTTTTCTTACCTGATACTGAATCTCGATCTTATAGTCCTCAATCAAATCCAACCAGCATCTTTATCTCACGATTAGCTCCTAATGGGTAAATATATATCTTAAAATTTTGTGACCATAGAAACCTTAAAGGGTACACCAAACAAATAATGTCTCCAAATTTTCAAGGTAACGACTACCGTTGCTAACTCTAAATCATAAGTAGGGTAATTTTTCCATAAAGGTTCAACTGCCTAAATGCATAAGCAATCACTCTCTCAGTCTACTGAAAAACACAACCTAATCCATTCTTAAAATGCATATGTATAAACTCCATAAGCTTCATTTCCATCCGGTAAGGCCAATCCTAAAGTAGTGATCGATTTTTCCTTTAAAATTCGAAACGATTCCTCACACCCTTCATCACGATGAAATTTTATGGCTTTCTATGTCAGTGCAGTCATTAATCTATCTATTTTGGAAAAATCCTTCACAAATCTCCTATAGTAACCAGCTAAACCCAAATGCTACGAATTTCAGTCACAGATTCCGATTTAGGTCACCCCTAAACAACCTTAGCAGGATCTACTGATACTCCATCCTTAGATATAATATTCCCAAAAATTACTCGTACCAGCCAAAAATCACACCTCAAAAATTTAGCAAATACTATTTTTCTCTCAAGATGTCTAAGATAATTCGTAAATGTTCCTCATTCTTCTCTTCATTCTTTGAATAAATACTATGTCATCAATGAATATCACAACAAATTTATCTAGGTAAGTCCTCAAAGTTCAGTTTGCTAAGTCCATAAAAACATCAGGTGCACTAATCAACCCAAAAAGCATCACAGTAAATTCACAATAGCCATATCTAGCAGAAAATATACTCTCAGGTAAATCCTCAAACACTATCATCAATTGATAGTTCCTAAAAATCGTAATTTCAGAGAAAACATAGACTTCCTTCAACTGGTGAAATAAGTACTCAATCCTATATAAGGGATTTCTATTCTGTATAGTAACTTAATTCAATCCTCGATAATCAACGCACAACCTCAAAGTTTCATCCTTATTTTTCCACAGATCAGATAGGGACACCCCAACGCGACACTGTGCCTAATTTATCCTTTTTCCATCAGTTCATCTAGTTGTTTCTTAAGTTCTTGCCTTCCTAATGGTGTCATACGATATGGGGATTTAACGATTGGACCCGTTCCTGTCACTAGGTCAAAATTCTTACACAACTTCTCTACTTGGAGACATTCTCGGTATTTCCTCGGAAAACACATCAACAAACTCACTCATTACTGGAACTTTACTCAAGTCAAGGATATTCAAACCTCAAATCCTTAATATAACACAAAATTAGCTCAGCTTCCCCGGATAAATGTCTTTTCACCCTCATAACAGAAATAAGCTGCACCCTAAAACCTCTCACACGACTCTTATAAGTACTCTTACTATTGGCCCGATGAGGTTTGAGCCAATCCAGCCTAAAAATCACATCAAAGTTAGCTACTAGGAATTCTATAAGTCTGCCTCAAAATCATGATCACCCAAAAAAAAACACACACATCCTTATACATCCTTTTTACGATTTACTAAGTCCCCAAATTGCATGACAAAAATCAAAATCCACAGTTTTACTAGATTCAACATTCATTTGATCCACAAACTTAGTCGAAATAAAAGAGTGAGATGCACCAGAATCAAATAAAACATGAGCTAAAATAGAATTCACTAGAAAATTACCCGAAACGATATCTGTGTTTTCGGCTTCCTCTCTATTCATGACATAGAGCTTCCCAGTAGGCTTCTTGCTATTCTGTGCACCATTTACTTGGCCCACGGGTTTACTAGGTGTGGTCGTGGTCTAAGTCGGAGCTCTGATACCAACTGTAACAGCCCTAAATTTTCGCGACCAAAATAAAAGAATAAAATAGGAAAATTTAAAGCCGTTACTTCGCATTTAGCTCACAAGGCCAAATGCAAGGCAAAAGAATATTATAAGAATTAAAAAGAAATATAAATCCGATGAATAATTAAATGAAAACGTTGCAGCGGAAGACTTAAGTCCCACAAAATCCAAAACGGTTTAAAACAACTTCAACCCAAAAATTCAACGTAAATATAAATAGTTTGGAGGTAAACGTTAAATAATAAAAATCCTTCCTCGCTCAGCATCCCGAACCAAATGCACCCATGCCCCTGGGGCAAATGATTTGCCAAAAGCTAGCCATTCCCCGCCCAAGGAAGGCTTCGTTTTATATGAAACGGAAGCCCGACTCCTGTACGCAGGCAGGAGGCTGCTTCTATCGGGGGTGCCGCCGGTGCTTTCCCTGGCTGCGGCCAGAGAATGTCGACCCTGACATCCCAAACTCAGGGTCTTCTCCCCCCACGCCCAAAAGGCTGAAGGGTGACCTTGGCTACCCTAGGGCACCAAGCAAGTTGAGTTCGGGGATGATTGGGATGCCAGCAGCCATGATTTGGGAGACAGCGAGGGCAGGGGCTACTCATCAGGCCGCGAGGTGCTGGGGAGTGAAGAGGAAGGGGCTGATGGCCCCATGGATACCCCAGGTGGTTGGGACTAGGGGTCCTAAGTTCCGGATAAAATATCTATTTGATCTACTGATTCAATTTGCACACAAATGGAACAAGACGTCGGCGGAGGGTCTTGATTTGAAGACGTGGTTCTCCTCTGACATCTGTGGATCCTTCTCTTCAGCTGTGACTGACTGACTGCACTCGGATGCTTGACGTCGGTGGAAGAAGAGTAGTCTGGATGCCTTTGGTTTTCTCTTGTTTCTCTTAGAAGAGATTTTTATAAAAAGTGTCAAATGTTGTTCTTGCGGAAAAATGTTTTTTTTGTGTAGAGTTATTAGTCTTAAATGAGACTAAGGGATTTCATTTAATTATTTATAAAAGGTTTAGGTTAGGGTTTAACCTAATTTTGATGAGTAGTTGAGTAGGTCTACTGAGAAACGGTCTTTTATTAAGTTTATTGAGAGATCAATTACAAATGAAGGTACCAAACCTAATAAAAATAGGTACGCTTAACCTAAAAGAGTATACAAATACAAATGAAATACACTTGTTATAAAAAATGGCACAAACAAAATTGTCATTTAGAGATACATCTAATCATAAAATAGGTACAAATAAGAAATAAGGTGGTATTGACTTATGGAGAGACCGTCTCTCTCTAGACTTTGTGAATTTTGATTTAGTAGTCATTTTGTGAGGTTAGTTTGCTAGTTTATTTTTCGAAGTGGGCCTTGTCTTTATTTTTATTTTTGTTAGTCCATTTCAATAAACATTGACACAATCTAAACAATTTGACTTTAACTTAAATGAATAAATGAGACATATATTTATGTCTACATCGGCTTTAAGTGTGTTGTACTCTGAATTGTAAGACCATCTCCAACCATGAGTTGGAGTGACATCATGAGAATGATGATGGGTGAAGTTTGCTCTCCAGCCATGATGGTGGGGGATTTTGGTGCGTCAAGTTTGTGAGCAGCGTGATTGATGAGACGCATTTTGTATGGTGTAAGATGATATAATTTGTGCTAGTTTTGTTGCTTGGAGAAGGTGTTTGAAAAGCTTTATTGTATATCTTATTTTCAACGGTGTTTATTTCGAGTTATGTGTTATTTTGAGATAATGTGTAACTTGTATTGTACTAGTGAAGTAAGGTGAAGTTGTGATGGTTGACATGGGCCAAGAGAAGCATAAGGAGTTGTATTTGATGGAAGAGTCAAGGCCCAAACACCATAGGTCAAGGCACGAGTCAAGCAAGGAAGCAAACACGGAAGAAAATGAAAGCCGCTTTAAGCGGCTGGATCCGCTCTATGCGGATAGATCAACCCGCCAAGAAGAATTGAGATGGGGGAGCCGCTACGAGTGGCTGACTCCGCTTATAGCGGCTGGACTGCACCATGTCTCTTCGGATTCTCTTATTTGATGTTACACTTGTTTTTATTACATTAACTTAGTACTTTATGAGGATTTTTAGACATTAGTTTTTATCTATCATTTTTCCATCACTACTAGAAAAAAACACACATTAGATATTATTCATCATTTTTCCACATAGAATTTCATATTTTGCATTGCTTTTTCTCAACATTCATGGAAGGGTAAATTTCCAATTCTTGGAATAGGAGATTGAAACCTTCAAACTGAGTTGATTGTAAGACTTTAATCTCTATTTTTTCTTTTGAATATCAAGTATTGTTTTATATAATTGTTTGATTGTTAATTTATTTCTAGTTTGATCACCTAGAATTATTCTAATAATCAATTGCTAGTTTGGGTAATAGAATCCGATTGTTCATGTTACCTAGATATTCGTAGCGATTATATTTCATCAATTTGTATGCCGATTCATCGTTGGTGATTTATAAATAAACAATACTTGTGTGAATCGAATTGTATGACCGCTTGTGTATGCAATCGTTTATCTTTGTCAATTCCTATGATTTATTCTACGTTGTGATTGAACTTAGACGCTTGGACTAGGTTATCATTTTCATAAGGACTAGAATCAAAAATCAAAACACCCCCCAATTTGTTACTTTAGTTATAATCTCCAGACACATTTGATCGACGTTACACCTTCCTCGTGGGTTCGACCCCTACTTACGCTTGCTATTAGTTTGAGTTGGTAGTGGATAAAATTACTAATTTGGAGACTCGCGACAAGTCTAGCCAGTGATGAGGCTCAACTTTGTGAGCAGCGTGATGAGTTGCTTGAAGTGCCTTTGCTTGTACTTTTTTTCTAATTTAGTACCCAATAGGGACTTGACACTTGTCAAGACCATATTCAATCTATTTATTTCTTATTTCTTTTGAACTGTTTACTGGTTTTTTTCAAAAAAAAAAAATATCTAAGTTTGAAAAAAAAATCTCTATAAATAGAGTATAATATTGGGTAGTATTATCACACTACTTCTCTCTCTATTTTACTTTGTTAATCACATTTTATACAAATCAAAATTAAACCTATTTCTTTATAATATTAGCTATGGATAACTATAATAATTATAATAATCCGAGTAATAATGATAATAGTAGTAGTAATAATTTTGAACAACAAATGTTAGAAGTTTTTCGAAAAAAGAGAGACGAAAGTTTTATGGGTCCTCAATCAAATATCGCTACCTCCGGCAATTATCAAAACCCACAATATAATCCAAATAACTATCAAACCCGGCCTAATTACGCAGGTTACGACCAAAATAATTATCAAAACCCACAATATAATTCTCAACACCCGCAAAATTTTCATCCTTCCCAACAGTTTGACAATAACTACAATAATTATTCTGATACTTACCCTCGTTACAGTTCGCAAATCCCATCAAATAACTCGTTCAACTGCAACCTATCTCAAACTTCAGAGTGTGATAGAGACAACGTAGTTGAAGAAAGCGATGAAGTTGAGGTATCTGTGAGGCCTAGTGAACCGTCTGGTTCAGCAAGGAAGAAAAAGATATGGTCTTTCCAGGAGGATGAAGCTCTCATATCTTCGTTTATGAGGCACTCAACTGATAACATCATTGGAACTAATCAAAATAAAGATGCATTAGGGGTGAAAGTCGGAGAGTTGTTTGAAAAAGCACGTGAAGCTAACCCTGACAAGATCATGCATCGTACTACAGGCATGTTGGGCAGTCAATTTCGACGAGTAGCAGTCGCTGTCATGAAATTGATTGGATGTTACAAAGAAGCTGTTCGGAGGAAGGGCTGAAGCGGGTACAAGGAAGAAGACATCATTCAAGAAGCTCATGCACTTTATAATGAGGCTCACGGTGGAAAATTTCAAGATGAGCGTGCATGGATGATGCTTAGAAAATATCAGAAATGGCACGAAGTTGTTGGAGGCTATATTAATACGAGGGTTAGTAGGAAGCAGAGTACTAACAGTAGAAACGATATGTCTATGGGTGAGAAGAGCACAGATCCAGATACCCCTGTCATTGGAAGCGACCCAGACTCTGCCGGAAGTGGTAAGAGAGTTCGCCTAAATGACAGTGGTTTTCCTACACCAACGAGCGCTAAAGAAGGTGAGGGACGCGAGAGTCAACGTCCGCAAGGTATAAAGCCAACAAAGAAGACGAAGGGGAAGATCAAAGTTGGAGAGATTGCGTATTTGGCTGAAAGTATAGACCGTCATGGGAATAGGAAGGAGGCCGATGCGGAATTGCAGTGGGAGAGGCTAAATTTTGCTAAACAGAAATTGGAAACGAAGAATAAACATATTGAAGCGAATAATAAACAGAATGTTGTTATTGAACAGAAGGTCAAGAACGATGCGATGATGTGGAAATGGTAGGCGTTCCACGATTTATCGTCAAAGAACAATTTAACCCCACAAGAAGAGGAATGGAAGTAGCAGCTTTTCAACGAATTACGAAACTAGAAGAAGGGTTATGAAGTATTTGCAAGTGTCTCTTATTTAAAATTCCGTTTACATTTTAGTTTGAAGTTAATGTTTATGTTTGCGGCTAGAACTAAATATGTTTATGTTTTAGTTTAAGTATTTCTTTATGTTTCTGTTTATGGTTAATGTTTTTACTTTAAGTATTTCCCTTTTTTCTTTATGTTTGTGTTTATTTAAGTTTAGTCTTGGTAACTATATTTTGCGTACTAGTGTATTCTGTACTCGTATTGTGTGAAAGTAACTTTGATAAAGCCGGTACGTACTGTCTTATCAACTAATTTTTAACATAACATTTCTTTTTTCAAAAGTGAGCTACTTTTGCTGCATGATATGACTTGACTATATGTCGAAATAGTGTAGTACAGTTAGTTGTCCAACTTGTGTGGTATACAATATTTTGCAAGTTGTGTGGCACAACTTTCTATGCATTGTCTATTTATTGCGGGTATTGGAATCGTACTAAAGAAGTAATGAGTCATGTCTATTTATTGAGCAGTGTTAAATATTCCAACAACAAATATCACAACTTGAATTTTATATCCAACAACAATATATCACAACAAATATCACAATAAAATAATGGATGCTCTTTATGAATTTTCATCATCTTCGTCCTCTTCATCTTCAAGTGAGGATGATACCGAGTGCAAAGCGATAGAGCGGGGCATTGATGCATGTATCGGCCGTATCTCACAAATGGTTGCGCAACAAAGTCGTAGGCAAAGAGGTCCGAGAAGATACATTAAGCGGAACCGCGAAGTTGGTCATCAAAATCTATACAATGACTACTTTGCTCCGAATCCCACTTATCCACCAAATCTGTTTCGTCGTCGTTTCCTGATGAACCGACATGTTTTCCTAAGATTAGTGGAGGTTTGCGAATCATATCATTCATTTTTCAACCCTGGTCCGGATGGGACCGGTTGTAACAGCCCTAAATTTTCACGACCAAAATAGAAGAATAAAATAGGAAAATTTAAAGTCGTTACTCCGCATTTAGCTCACAAGGTCAAATGCAAGGCAAAAGAATAGTATATGAAATAAAAGAAATATAAAATATGATAAATAATTAAATGAAAACGTTGCAGCGGAAGACTTAAGTCCCACAAAATCCAAAACGGTTTAAAACAACTTCAACCCAAAAATTCAACATAAATATAAATAGTTTGGAGGTAAACGTTAAATAATAAAATCCTTCCTCACTCAGCATCCCAAACCAAATGCACCCATGCAGCATATTAATTGTACCTATCAACTGTACCCAAAACACAAATAGGTACAGGTTCCAGCGGGGGAACGACCCAAAACAAAAGGACGTCAGCAAAGCTTAGTAAAATATATTATATGGAAAACGTAAAACAATAATTATAATTTGTAGTAAACTGAAATCAGAGTTAAATATCATTGTCTCAATACCAAACCAAAAGTACTGTGAAAACAATAGTCAAAACCAAAACCAAAATATATTGTTTCCACCTGTGTGCCAAGGTCCTACCCTTTTGCACGATCTAGAGGTACCACCTATGTTTAGCTAGACTTACTATAGTGCGCACTACTCACATTTGGGCAATCAGTAGCATGAGGCTGCCAAAGGAGGAAGTCTAACTACCTAGCAAGTGGGAACCGGAAAACCCCACTTAACACAACTCGGGCCAGGAGTTCAGTTTCGGGACGAAATCCCAGGGACGTCTCAGACGCACCTTAACCTCATAGACCAACAGAGCTCCCAGAGTCTGTTATAACCACCAAAAATTGTACCAAAATAATACCAACATGTGACTTGAGTCACGAAGTCCCAATATCCAAAATATCACAAGAGTATCATAAAAAGTCACCATTGACAAAATAATAATAAAACCGTTTCAAAAATATAATTTAAACCGAACATGCTCTTTACTTAAAGGTGAAAAGGTCAAAACGTCCTTACCTCTCGAGACGGTCAATCCAAGCTAATATTATTTCAAGAATTCTTTCTCTTCGATTCCACTAGCTACAAATAATATAAATTGGTTCAATAATTAATCTATAGCTAAAGTGGACGTGATCCTAACTTAATACGTCACATATGGACCTAACGCAATAGCTCAATATCCCAACATACTAAGTCGCCAACTTTCACCCTGAAACTACTTTACTTACCACCCAACTCTAAAGTTACAAATTTCGGACACAACCCGATTAAAATCCAAAATCATAATTCCCATAAACAAGCCTGATAATCCAAGACTAGTTGGATTTTTGTACATAAAGAATAATTAAATCAAAACTTTCCGGCAACAAGAAAATTAAATCCCACCTCCTGCATCAGCGTTGCATCATCGCTGCATCGTCAACAATCCCTTTGTATTTCTATTAGTCACGTCTCACCCTTCCTTCCTCCAATTGTGCTACTAACAACCCCAAGCAACCGACCACCCTAAAATCACTCCGACGGAAATTCAATAATACTAATTAAGAAAATCTCACCCCAACTAAAATAAATACAGTAATCATCGTAATAACTCCGTACAACCTCCATAATCAAATTGTATGACACAAAGTCGCTTAATCTCGACCCATGATAATATAGGACTGAAATCGATTTATAAAATACGATTTAAATAAACTGAACACTTACCAATTTCCCAATTTCTGATATATGTTATGAAAGATGGAAGAAAACAAGAAGCAGGAGTCTCTTTCGTCAAATAATTGGACCCGAAACAAGGAAACAGAAGAAGGAATAGTGGGGCAAGGGAGGAAAGAGCAAATAAGAGAGAAGTGGGTTTAGATGGGAAAACAGCAGGGACACGGTGGGGGTAGAAATAGGTTTAGGTTCTTCCCTTTTTTTTTTCTTTTCTTTCCTTATTGTGTTTGACTCAAAATCAAATCCGATAAAAAATCGGTTTATATAATAACGTTCCACTTTAAGAAAATCAAAACTCGATTTATTGTAAGACGACCCAAAATACTTTAATTTTTATAACGACATTAAAAATATTTTTACAACTTAAAATCCGATTTAGATAAAAATAGAAAAGTCAAACTTTAATTGACACAGAAAATAACGGGGTGTTACAGACTTCCCTCCTTAAAACAAAACTTCGTCCTCGAAGTTTAAACTCATCCTCGAAAATAAAGTCTCACATTACTCACGAATGTCCAAAATGACTCACTCACTCCATATATCCAAAAATCCACCAAAATTCTTCATATATCTCTAAAATAAATCATTTACTCCATATATCCAAAATCCGTCAAATTAAGCACAACCTTAAAGATATCTCACATTTCTAAATCCTCAAAATCCATAACTACCTAATTCCTCAAATTTCAAAGTATACAACTTCACCACCACCTGAGTCCACAGGATAAGATCACCTAATTCCATAATATAATACCAAAGTTCGAAACCACCACAATTCTCCGTCACTTTCGAATCGGCTCATGATCCCTATCGTAATTGTAATCTGAATTGTCCATCTAGCCGTCTGGGTTTTCGTCTTCTTGAAGTTCAATTTCCTGGAGCCAATCCTCCTCTGTCTTAATTTCATCATAGATAGTCCATTAGTAAACATCTTCACGTTGAACAAATGTTCCTCCTCTCCCAAACAAAAGATCTCTTAAAACATCTTCAGCAATCACTTTGAACAGCCTACGAATCATCGTAACTATTTCACTTTGTAAGGAGGTAAGCTCTTCATTTTTAGCCGTCCATGTCTCTGAAACATTAAACATAAAGTAATCAACATATGCATATACCATAGACTTTCATACGGAGTACATATATAGTAATATATAGTAATAGTAAAAAATTATACCAAAAGTATTGTTCACTGTCATCGAAGGACTAAGTACTGCATCAACATTTCCAGTAATTATACCATGTAGTTTGGTTAGGGCCGGTGGACTATTTAATAATAACGTATACACGCTTTCTGTTACGACTAAATTGAGACGAGTACAAAAGTTGCGAGCTTCATCCCTAACCTTATTGATTTTTCACTAAGTGTTTCCAACTTCCTCATCATAACAGGCAGACATGTTATATATTTTAGTTATTTTATGTATGAGAGAAATAGGTGTGAGGAGATGTAGTATGAAACCATAACTTATATATAGAGCTACGTAATTATTCATTTAAATTTTTTTTTTCCTGATTTTCAATTGTCAATAAAAGCATCTATCTCAGAAACGAAACTTAAAAAGAAAACCCTACGTCCTTACGTCCCAGACGATTCTGACGGCGACATCCGGCTGAATTAAGCGCTTTTCCGGCGTGCTCTGCGATGCGGGCAACATCCTGACAGCGACAAGGCTGTCCGGCATCGTGTTTGGTCTTCGACTTTATGAGGCAGAAAGCGAGGGCAGTCCCGAAAGGGCCTAAAGCCATGAAACCTGTTACTCGGAAAGCAAAGGAGGAATTACTACGAAAGTTTGTTAAGATATCGAATTTGGATGGAAGTAGGGCTCACGCTGACGACAGTGCGAACCCCAAATTGAACGACATCCCGGGACTGAACTATGTATCCGACCCGGAGGATGACAATGATGTCGATTATGTTCCTGAAACTGGACCGGAAATTGACATGATTGGGAATGGATGGAAGCAGAGGGAGGGTAAGAAAATTGTCGACTTGGTTGAGGAAGAGGAATTTCTACGTTTCTCAGACGACGACGTCGATGATGAAATCGGATACTGGAGCTCCACAGTGTATTGCTTCATTATGGGTGCAAATCCGCCGTGGGAAGTGGTGGAAGGATTTGTACGAAGAATATGGAAGGAGCATGGAATCGACAAAATATCGTTTCTCCCTAATGGAATCTTCATAGTTCGGTTCAAGGACAAGGAAGCAAAGGTAAAAATTCTTGACCATGGCCTTTACATGTTTGATAATAAATCTCTGATTGTCAAAGAATAGACTCCTGATGCAATATTGGATAAAAATGATGTGCTTGAAGTGCCTGTCTGGATTCAGCTACATGATCTGCCCTTGAAATTTTGGGGTAGGTGTCTGCCTAGGATTGCGTCTCTAGTTGGCCCGTATGTCAAGTCTGACTTGGCTACGGAAGAACGCACGAGACTAGGATATGCTAGAGTCATGGTTATGGCTAAGGTTGGTCAAAAGTTTAAGAATGCTGTTAAATTCTTGGATGAGAAGGAAAATGTGATTGAGATCTTTGTCAAATATGAATGAAAGCCTGTTTGGTGTACTAAGTGTAAGGGATACAGGCATGAAGCTCGTGAATGCAGGAAGGATGAGTTGCGAAAAGCGAGACAAGAAGCGCAGCTGAAAAAGGCTGAGGGAGGGGTTGCAGTGAAGCAGCCTGTTCCAAAGCCTGCTGCACCGAGGTTTACCTTGAATGGTAAGGCCACGACAGTGGTCAAATCGAATGGCCGCATTGGGTCATCTGTTGCTCAGGGCTCAGCTGTGCCCGTTTCTAAGGCGCCGAGAGTCAATTTGGAGGTGGAAAATGGGATTTCTTATGCTGACATGATTATAGGTTCCCCAAGAAAGGAGCCGGTTGTGAGAAATGACGGGGTTGGGCTGGAATTGGTTATCCATGGAAGTTCATAATATTGGTTGCTGGAATGTGCGCGGCATGTGTAATATAAATAAGCAGCGCGCAATTAGTGAGTTTCTTAGGAAGCAACAAGTAGACGTGTTTGGTTTATTAGAGACTAAAATAAAGAATAAATCGTATGCAAAAGTTCATCAGAATGTGTTCTATGAATGGAGTATCACGACTAATAATCATTGTTTTGAGGGTGGTCGAGTTTGGCTTCTATGGAAACATGAAAAGGTGAACCTGACGATCTTGGAGTATAGGAACCAGAGTATCCATGTTATGGTAATTACAAACTCGGGGAAGGAATACTTGCTTACTTTAGTATATGCATTTAATTCGACCTTGGGCCGGTTTGAACTTTGGCGTAAACTTGAATCATATGCTCACATGGGGCCGTGGATGATCTTGGGCGACTTCAATTGTGTCATTGATGCTCGGGAACGACTTGGAGGTATTTCTTCGGATGAGGCCATGAGCCAATTTCGGGATTGTAACACCCCATTATTTTTCAAATCATTTTAAGGCGTTACTTTTCTATTTTATTTAAATCGGGTTATTAAGTAAAAAAAATTCGAGGTCTTTATAAGATTAAAGTATTTTGGGTCATTTTATAATAATCGGTTTGGATTTTCTTAAGGTGGAACGTTATTTTGTAAACTGACTATGTATCAGGTTGAAATCTGGGTCAAACACAGATAAGGTAAGGAAAAAAAAAAGCCTAATTAATTAAAGCTTATATAACTCCATACGTATCCCACCCCACCCCATTCTTTCATTCATCCTTACTTCAACCTACTTCTGCCGCAGTACTTCACCTCCCTCTGTTTTTCTTGTTTCTGGTTTTCACCCTTCAATCACCGTCGTAACATCGATTCTTCATTCTTAGTTGCGTCAACGCGTTATTACATCATCTTCATCCAGATTGTAAATATTTTGAACTACTAATCTCTTTCCTATTTATAATTATTGAACATAATATTAAGTATGTTTAAACATCTTGAATTTCTATAGTTTTATTTTAATTATCGGTTAAAAACCGTTTTTCTTGACATAAATTATCGGGTATTTAACTAGATTTTAATTAGTTGAACTGTCGGCCTTTAGTTGAGTGTCGATTTTCGACCGCCATCGTTTTCCCCCAGATTTTGGGCGTGTAGGATAGCTGTGTTGTGGACGGTATCAGATTTTGTTTTGGAGAATGTCAAGTTACAGTTTGGGGCTGGAATTTTGTCTTCAATCAAGATTTCACACTGCCTTAGTCCTTGGGTGACCATTAAAGACTTAAGAATAGAATTCCCTTTGTTTTATGCCATATCTTGAGGAGTATAATAATGGGTTGTGGGTGCGTATTTTGGAAGATAGAAAGGTGTATATAGAAGGAGATTAATGTATATTTATCTTCCTGGAAGTATGTTATTGTCACGGCTAAACCTTCCTACCTACATGTACACGAGCATATGGAGTCTTAGACGAGTACTTACTGATTGAGTGTTTGAACGGTGTCGTATCATGATAAGTCGACTTATTGGGTTAGGCTCGGTTATATATTATTCGGTTATTTATTGAATTATATTTATATTATTGTAGGTTGTGGGTTCGAGGAGAAAGAGTTCTTGGACTAATAATAATAGCTGAGTTTTGTCCGTCTTGAGAGGTAAGGACGTTTTACCCTTTTCACTTTTAAGTAAAGAGCATGTTCGGATCAAAATATATTTTTATAACGGTTTTGTAAATTATTTCGTCGATCATTAATATTTTTATAATACTCGTAATGTTTGGATATTGAACTATGTGACACGACTCACATATTGGTTCTATTTTGGTAAAAAATTTAGTAACTTATAACAGACTCTGGGAGTTCTATTGGTCTAGACGGTTTTAAGGTGCGTCTAAGACGTTCCTGAGACTTTGTCCCGAAATTATTTTTTAGTGAGGATTGTCCGACCCTCACTCGCTAGGGACTTAGACTTTCTCCTTCGGTAGTTTCATCCTACTGGCTGTCCAAATGTGAGAGGTGCGCACTATTATGAGTCTAGCTAAGCACAGGTGGTTACCTCTAGACCGTGCAAGGATAGGACCTTAGCACACAGGTTGCGAAAAAAATATATATATATATTGGTTGGTTTGATTTTGACTATTATTGTTATGGTATTCTGATATTTAAACGATGGTTTTATTTCTGATCTCAGTTTATTAATATTAATATTATTATTATTTCACGAATTATTACATTATTATACTTTTACTCACCTTTGCTGACGTCCTTTTGTTTTGGGTCGTTCCCCCGCTGGAACATGTACCTATTTGTGCTTTTGGGTACATCTGATAGGTACACTTGAATTGCTGCATGGGTGCATTCTGGTATCGGGTTATGCTGAGCAAGGAAGGTCTTTTATCATTTAACTTTGACTACAAACTATTTACATTATTATTGGATTTTTTTGGTCTGCTATTGTTTTAAACCGTTTTGGATTTTTTAAGACTTAAGACTTCCGCTGCAACGTTTCCATTTAATTAGCTATCAAATTTCTATTTCTATTTATTTATTATTTATTCTTTTCCTTGCACTTGGCTCCGTAAGCTAAGTGTGGAGTAACAGCTTTGAGTTTTTCGTTTTTGGTTTATTATTTTGGTTGCGAAAATTTAGGGCTGTTACAGTTGGTATCAGAGCAATAGGCTTTCCAAAAGGTTTTTCAAATTTTGAAATGGTTTAAAAAAAATTGTTAATTTTTGCCTTTCAAAAAAAAAAACAAAGTGTTGGGTGGTTTGGGTGCATTGCATACGCATGATTTATATTCATATTTGTATATATATGATAATATTTTGTGGTATTACCCTTACCTGAACTGTGAATGCTACTTATGTTATTATTTGTGATATTATTAGTGATAACATGATTTTATGCCAATACTTAAGAGAACCTTGTTTATATATATAGTAACCATGCCTCTACGAAGGGAAAATGAAAACAACAATAATGATATGACTGCTATGATGACGCAACTTATAGCTCAAAACACAGTTCTTGTCGAAGCTGTGCAACAGATGACTACGGTTGCGCGGAATATGAATGAGAGGGTTGAAAATGAAAATGATCCTACACCTACTGTTGCTGGGATGTCCGAAGCGGTACAGAAGAAGAGGCCGCCGTCTTTTACTGGGAAAGGGGATCCTACTGAGCTAGATAACTGGATTAGGGAGATGGAGAAAATTTTCTTGGTTGTTGGGTGCCCGCATGAGTTTCAGGCTAGGATCGCTGTTTTCTACTTGAAAGAGGAAGCAAATATCTGGTGGTAGACTGTGAAGGATGATTTTATGAAACCTAAGAGGGTAAGAAATGCTAATGGTACCGTCGCACTACATGATAAAGACTGGGATGATCTTAAAGACTTACTCGAGGAAGAAATTTTCCCCGATCATGTGAAGAATCAAAAATTGGCTGAATTTGGGGATCTAAAGCAGACAGATGAGATGAGTGTGAAGGATTTTTACAACAAATTGATTGAACTCAGCAGATTCGCTACGGAGTTGGTGCCGACTGAGAGAATTAAAGCGGCAAGGTTTGAGGATAAGTTAAATTGGAAGATTAAGGGTAGGTTTGTTGGGGAGACCTTCACTTCATTGAGGGATATTTATGCTAGAGCTGTGAACATTGAGAGGAGTAACCAGAAAATGGAGGCTGAGTTGGGAACTGGTGGGACTAGAAAGAGGGAGTATCAGGGGAGTCAATCTGACACCGCGGCTAAGAGAGGAAATTTCCATAATAATAACAACCCTCAGAATAAGTCTCAATCTTTTGGCGGGAATGTGAAAGAAGAATGGAATAACGGGAATGGTAAGAGTCAGGGGACAGGGCAATTTTTTACCAGACACTATTACTGCAAGATATGCAAGGGAGATCACCCAGGAGTTGAATGTCAGGGAAATAGGGTGACATGCCACTGGTGTGGAAAATTGGGACACCGTGAGTTTGAATGTACTAATAAAAAGGCAGGAAGACCCTGTAGTGCACCATCTGCTAGTGTGAGTGTGAATCAAGGTAACCGATTTCAGGGTCAGAGAAGAACACAGAGTTATGGTGGGTCTGCATCTAATAACACTTATAAGAACCCAACTCCGACTTAGGGCAACACTACAGCAGCTAGTAAGCCCGCAGGGCAAGTGAATGGGGCACGGAGTACTAAGAAGCCCACTGGGAAGCTCTATGTCATGAATAGAGAAGAAGCAGAAAATACTGACGTCGTTTCGGGTAACTTTCTTGTGAATTCTATTTCAGCTCATGTTATGTTTGATTCTGGTGCATCTCACTCTTTTATTTCAACTAAGTTTGTGAATAAAATGAATGTTGAATCTAGTGAAATTGTGGATTATGATTTTGCCATGCCATCTGGGGACTTAGTGAACTGTAAAAGAATTTTTAAGGATGTGTCTGTGTTTATTGGTGATCATGATTTTAAGGCAAACCTGATAGAATTTCCGTTACCTCACTTTGATGTGGTTTTAGGGATGGATTGGCTCGGGTCTCACCGGGCTAATATTGATTGTGCACAAAGTAAAGTTTCCTTGAGAGGGCCTAAGAATGTGAGAGTATCTTATAGGGGTCATGTAAAGGGTCATAGAGTGAAACTTATTTCTGCTATGAAAGTGAAAAAGCATTTATCTAGGGGAGCTGAGTTGATTTTGTGTCATGTAAAAGATTTAAGGGTTGAATATCCTGACTTGAGTGAAGTTCCAGTAGTGAGTGAGTTTGTTGATGTGTTTCCTGAGGAAATACCTGGGATGCCGCCTGCTAGAGAAGTTGAGTTTAAGATCGACCTAGTGCCAGGAACGGGTCCAATTGCTAAATCACCTTACCGAATGGCACCGTTAGAAATGCAAGAGCTTAAGAAACAATTAGATGAATTGATGGAGAAAGGGTATATTAGGCCTAGTGTGTCGCCTTGGGGTGCCCCTGTTTTGTTTGTGAAAAAGAAAGATGGAACTTTGAGGTTGTGTATTAACTATCGGGAATTGAACCAAGTTACTATCAAGAATAGGTACCCTTTACCTAGGATTGATGATTTGTTTGACCAGTTGAAGGGAGCTTCTGTTTTCTCTAAAATAGACTTGCGATCTGGGTACCATCAACTGAAGATAGCACCCGAGGATGTCCCTAAGACTGCATTTTCCACTAGATATGGCCATTATGAGTTTACTGTGATGCCTTTTGGGTTGACTAATGCACCTGCTGTGTTTATGGACTTGATGAATCGAACTTTTAGGACTTACCTAGATAAGTTTGTTGTGGTGTTCATTGATGACATACTGATTTATTCGAGGAGTGAGGATGAGCATGAGAAACATTTACGTATCGTCCTGGGTACCTTGAGAGAGAAGCAGTTGTATGCCAAATTTTCGAAATGTGAGTTCTGGTTGGATCAAGTAGCTTTTCTGGGGCATATTATATCTAAGGATGGGGTATCAGTGGATCCTGCTAAGATTAAAGCTGTTAAGGAATGGCCTAGACCGAAATCTGTGACTGAAATTCGTAGCTTTTTGGGTTTAGCTGGTTACTATAGGAGATTTGTGAAGGATTTTTCTAAAATAGCTAGACCAATGACTACACTGATGAGGAAAGCCACAAAATTTCATTGGGATGAGGGATGTGAGGAGTCATTTCAGATTTTGAAGAAGAAGTTGACCACTGCTCCGGTGTTAGCCTTACCGGATGGGAATGAAGCTTATGAAGTTTATACTGATGCATCTAAGAATGGGTTAGGTTGTGTTCTTATGCAGAATAGGAGAGTGATTGTCTATGCTTCTAGGCAGTTGAAACCTTATGAAGAAAATTATCCCACTCATGATTTAGAATTAGCAGCCGTAGTCTTTGCCTTGAAAATTTGGAGACATTATTTATTTGGTGTACCCTTTAAGGTTTTCTCTGATCACAAAAGCTTAAAATATATATTCACTCAAAAGGAGCTTAATATGAGACAGAGGAGGTGGTTAGAGTTGATTAAGGACTACGAGGTCGAGATCCAGTATCATGAAGGAAAGGCTAATGTAGTGGCCGATGCCTTAAGTTGGAAATATCTCCATACGATACAGTTAGTGACGAACCGTGATAAGTTAAGGGAAGAATTTGTGAACTTTGCGATCCAAATGGCGAAGCCAAGAACCCCATCTAATGTGTTATCTATCGAGAGTGATTTGATAGGGGAAATTAGAGAATTGCAGGTTGGTGATAAGTATTTGCAGGATAAGTTAGTGAATGAGCCTACTTTGTTCCGACGCGACGAGAGTGGATTGATTAAGGTTCATGATAGAGTTTGTGTGCCTAACCACTGGGAGATAAAGGAAAGAATAATGACTGAGGCACATGCAACACCGTATTCTGTTCACCCCGGGGGTGATAAAATGTATGCAGACTTGAAATTAGCATTTTGGTGGTCCGGTATGAAGAAACATATTGCAAATTTTGTGTCTCGATGCTTGATATGTCAGAAGGTTAAGAGTGAACATAGGAGACCCCAGGGGAAGTTGCAACCTTTAGAGGTTCCCGAGTGGAAGTGGAGTTCAATCTCCATGGATTTTGTAGCTGGTTTGCCAAGGTCACAGAAAGGTAATAATATGATTTGGGTGATAATTGATAGACTGGCTAAGTGTGCACATTTTATTCCGATGAAAGATACCTGGAAGAAGAAGCAGCTTGCTGATGCTTATGTACATCATGTGGTAAGACTTCATGGAGTTCCTAAGGATATTGTGTCAGATAGGGATGCCAGATTTGTTTCAATATTTTGGGAGAAACTTCAGACAGCTTTGGGAACCAAACTTAATATGAGCCCATCATTTCATCCAGCTACCGATGGGCAGACTGAAAGAACAAATCAAATACTTGAGGACATGTTGCGAGCTTGTATCTTACAATTTCAGGGAGGTTGGGAGGATAAGTTAGATCTGATTGAGTTCTCTTATAATAACAGTTATCAGGCTACAATTCAGATGGCACCATTTGAGGCATTGTACGGACGCAAATGTAGAAGTCCGGTATGTTGGGGTGATATTAGTGAGCATGTGATTCTAGGGCCTCAGATGATCACTGAAATGGTTGAGAGTGTTAGGATTATACAGGACAGGATGAAGGCAGCTCAAGACCGTCAAAAGAGCTATGCAGATAAGACTCGTAGGTACGTGAAATTTGAGGTTGGTGACAAAGTTCTTTTGCGTATCTCGCCTACTAAAGGAGTAATGCGGTTCGGTAAGAAGGGCAAATTGAGCCCAAAGTTTATTGGTCCGTATGAAATTTTGGAGCGTATTGGCGAGGTGGCTTATCGACTTGATTTACCAGCTGATCTAGAACGAGTGCATAATGTATTCCATGTTTCCCAGCTAAGGAAATACATTAGTGATCCATCACATGTGTTAGACCCGGAGACTATTGAGCTTGATGAGACTATGACTTACGAGAAAACTCCTGTTCAAATTTTGGATAATAAGGTGCGTAAAATCCGTAGAACGGAAACAAGAATGGTCAAAGTTTTATGGAATAATAACAATGTGGAGGAGGCTACTTGGGAAGTTGAGTCAGCTATGAAAGACAAATATCCTCATCTTTTTACCTAAGGTAAATTTTCGTGCTTCGTGGACGAAGCTTTATTTTAAGGGGGATAGAAAATATACATGACTACCTTATTTACTACTTTATTTTTGTTGGATTAACCTTATTGTGTGGTTTCATGTTATTATTGTCGGTTACTGTTGGATTGGTTTCTTTATTGGTTATTGTTGGTTATTGTGGGATATTGGCTCTTCGTTAATTTTTGAAATACCCGTTTATTTATATTGGTGGTTTAGAACTTGTTAAATTTCAAAACTTTGAAAATATTTAATTATTATTTAACCGGCATGCTCTTAGCTTCTAAGTGACACTTTTACCTTAGAGGATTGTGAGAATTTTGTGGATTCAAACTCTAGTACTATTTTGTGGAAATAGATGATCTTACCTTGTGGAATTAGGGGTAGTGAAGTTGTGTTACTTTGGATTTGAGGAACTAGGCCCTTTTGGATTTTTGGAGAATTTAGAAATGTAAGTTATCTTGAGGTTGTGCCTGTTTTGGTGGAATTTGGAGATAGAGAGTAAATGGTTTATTCTGGGTATATATGAGGAACTTTGGTTTATTTTGCATATATGGAGTGAAAGGTCATTTTGGGACACATATGAGTAATGTGAGACTTTATTTTGAGGATGAGTTTAAACTTCGAGGACGAAGTTTTGTTTTAAGGAGGGAAGTCTGTAACACCCCGTTATTTTTCGAGTCATTTTATGGCGTTACTTTTCTATTTTATTTAAATCGGGTTATTAAGTAAAAAAAAAAAAAATTCGAGGTCTTTATAAGATTAAAGTATTTTGGGTCATTTTATAATAATCGGTTGTGATTTTCTTAAGGTGGAACGTTATTTTGTAAACCGACTATGTATCGGGTTGAAATATGGGTCAAACACAGATAAGGTAAGGAGAAAAAAAAGCCTAATTAATTAAAGCTTATATAACCCCATACGTATCCCACCCCACCCCATTCTTTCATTCATCCTTATTTCAACCTACTTCTGCCGCAGTACTTCACCTCCCTCTGTTTTTCTTGTTTCTGGTTTTCACCCTTCAATCACCGTCGTAAGTCGTAACATCGATTCTTCATTCTTAGTTGCGTCAACGCGTTATTACATCATCTTCATCCAGATTGTAAGTATTTTGAACTACTAATCTCTTTCCTATTTATAATTATTGAACATAATATTAAGTATGTTTAAACATCTTGAATTTCTATAGTTTTATTTTAATTATCGGTTAAAAACCGTTTTTCTTGACATAAATTATCGGGTATTTAACTAGATTTTAATTAGTTGAACTGTCGGCCTTTAGTTGAGTGTCGATTTTCGACCGCCATCGTTTTCCCCCAGATTTTGGTCGTGTAGGATAGCTGTGTTGTAGACGGTATCGGATTTTGTTTTGGACAATGTCAAGTTACAGTTTGGGGCTGGAATGCAAGTAGTACCGTGTTGTTTTTGTCTTAAATCAAGATTTCACACTACCTTAGTCCTTGGGTGACCATTAAAGACTTAAGAATAGAATTCCCTTTGTTTTATGCCATATCTTGAGGAGTATAATAATGGGTTGCGGGTGCGTATTTTGGAAGGTAGAAAGGTGTATATAGGAGGAGATTAGTGTATATTTATCTTCCTGGAAGTATGTTATTGTCACGACTAAACCTTCCTACCTACATGTACACGAGCATATGGAGTCTTAGACGAGTACTTACTGATTGAGTGTTTGAACGGTGTCGTATCATGATAAGTCGACTTATTGGGTTAGGCTCGGTTATATATTATTCGGTTATTTATTGAATTATATTTATATTATTGTAGCTTGTGGGTTCGAGGAGAAAGAGTTCTTGGACTAATAATAATAGCTGAGTTTTGTCCGTCTTGAGAGGTAAGGACGTTTTACCCTTTTCACTTTTAAGTAAAAAGCATGTTCGGATCAAAATATATTTTTATAACGGTTTTGTAAATTATTTCGTCGATCATTAATATTTTTATAATACTCGTAATGTTTGGATATTGAACTGTGTGACACGACTCACATATTGGTACTATTTTGATTGCTGAAGATGTTTTAAGAGATCTTTTGTTCGGGAGAGGAGGAACATTTGTTCAACGTGAAGATGTTTACTAATGGACTATCTATGATGAAATTACGATAGAGGATCGGCTCCAGGAAATTGAACTTCAAGAAGACGAAAACCCAGACGGCTAGATGGACAATTCAGATTACAATTACGATGGGGATCATGAGCCGATTCGAAAGTGACGGAGTAGTAATATTTTTATGTGTGCTTCGTATTTTTATGCGTGCTTAGTATTTTTATGTGTGTTTCGTATTTTTATGCGTGCATAGTATTTTTATGTGTGCTTCGTATTTCTATGCATGCTTTGTATTTTTATTTTTAAAGGTAATGTAATATTGTCTTTCGTACTTATATTTTTAAATAAATTGTTGTGTTTTATTAAAAAGTCCGAGACAACAGCCGAGTACGAAATTTGAAAACCGAGTCCAACAATCAAATTAAATTATACGTACTCGATTTTGTTAATTAAATTAGTTAACAAAATATTTTCATAATTAATAAAAAAGTGTGGAATGATGGGGTATTAAAAAGTAAGAGAGATAAATGATGAGAGAGAGTAAAATGAAGAAGAAGAGATGAGTATGGATGGAGGAGTGATTTTTCGTTAGTGAGGTAGATGAGTGAGAAAGAGGAAAGATGGAAGGATGATGAGTAATGGTAGAGCATTGTTGGACATGCTCTAAGTAGGGATGGCAACGGACCGGATCCGGACCGGATCCGCATGGATCCAGATCCGGATCCGCACCCCTAGTAGCGGATCCGGATCCGGTCCGGATCCGATGGATCCCAAAAATGTAGATCCAGATCCAGATCCGCCGGATCTGGACCGGATCCGAATCCGATCCGCAGATCCAATTTCTTACTTAAATTCTACAAAAAAAATTAATTAATACGTATTTGCGACCATATTAATTTTCATAATTTATAAATAAAATCGAATATAAAGATTCATAATCAAGTATTAATAAACTAAAAGAAAAAAGTTTTCGAAATAACCAAAAAACACAAATTAAAGTACTAAGTTTTTTAATATTGTTAATTTTTTAATAAAACGGATTTGCGGATCCGGATCCGGATTTACTTATTAAGATCCAGATCCATATCCGTTTAAAGATAGCGGATCCGGATTCATATCCAACGGATCTCAAAATTTAGGATCCATATCCGATCCGTGCGGACCGGATCTTGCGGATCCGGATCGGATCCCGGATCCGTTGTCATCCCTAGCTCTAAGTGTGTTATGTTTATTGTTATCAGTATGAGCTTATTGTTATGTTCTGTATTGATACTTTTACTCGTATTAATCAAGTGAGCTTATTATTAAAGTATTTCCCTATGTTATTAATTAATTTTTAATACGGAGTACATGATTTGAGTGTGTTATTATACCTGTTATTTCAATGTTTATTATTGTTATAAAGGAACAATTTTTCTACCGTGTGACGATACTTATATCAGTATTTATTTAGGTTGTAAGTTTTATGGAGTGACCTTCAAATTCTCGTTATCGAGCTGCAGTGCATACGCAATCTCCGAAGGTTGAAATCAAAGATGGTTTATTCAAACTTGTCCCTATAACCGATATAGATGAAGACATGATCAGGTATGTCTATCCGTGAATTTTGAAACATGCATGAGCTTTTCTGCTGAGGGTGTTTCTTCTGTTGTTACTAGGACCATGCACCCCTCCAGGTTGCATCCCTTTGGTCAAGTCAGTAACCTCCCTCCCCCGGTCGAGTGCTCTTCCTATTTCGCTGGGCTGTTAGCTAGAATTTTTTTGGGAAGAGACAAAATTCTGGAGGCCGCGGGTCAAGGCGGATATCATCCAAACAAGGGCTACCTTCGACCCTGAGGGGGATTGAAAAAAGACTGGACCGGGACCGATACCGAAATCATCAAAAAGTCCAGACAGGAATCGAATCACGATTGGACCACACCAGACCGATGGGACCAGGATTTGCACTTTTTTTTCCTTCCAAATTCCAATCCAAAATTATACTCGTATCCGGTATGTTGCCAATTTTGAAGTGCTGATAGGGCCACTTTGACCTTATCATAGACTACGAGTCTACGACTATCCAGGACACCAGTAAATCAGTCACGACTATCAAACAACCCCTCATTTACAACACCCTATGCTACTTGTGAGTTGTGATGCTAGGAATTCTTTCTACTACTACTACTACTACGGACTACGGAGTATATATTAGCCCATCCATGACCCTCGTTTAGGACAGTCCATCTAAGACTAGTAAATCACCCTTGTTATCCGCATGGAAGATAAGATTAAAAAAAATCAGAGTGATTAGAGAGTAACAAATGACTTATCTTTATCAATTACTCCGTATGACCGTATACTTCATTGCAGCCAAGAACCTAAGAACCTGTGACACAACTTGTAACCAATAAAAACACTACACTATTCCATTATACTCCTATATCATCATGTCGGTTAAGATACCCAAGTACAACTCTATTGTAAATAGCTGAACGATAGAAAAACCAATGCCCATATCCGAGCAGTGACAGTCATATTCGAGATATCAATAAGGATCAATATTGCTCTGCAATCTTTTTTACTGAAGAATACGTTCCCAAGGCAGCGCTGATGACGCCAACAACAACAATGACACTGCTGATTATTACCTGAAATCAAAGCGACAAAGAAAGAGTGATGTTAATGCTACTGCTTGCTTGTCCTTGTGAATATTACCATTGATTATCCCGTTTTCCTTATTTGTACGTCCCAAGTTAATTATTCTCTTCCAGATATATACTGTAACTAGTAGAAATAGTCAACTCCCCATTTTACCCCTACTTAAAATAAGTTTGCAGATGTTAATGCTACTGCTAATCCGTCTCAAACCTGCTACCCCTCTAGTTAGTGACCCACATAATCAATGTTAGGCCAGGCCCGCATCAGGCCCAAGCCTACGTTTAATCCTCTCTAACTTATTAACTTGTACTGATAGGCAGTGCTGAGCTACTGATGATGTTTTCAGAGACGGTAACTCACAGAGTTGTGAAATAGTAGGAATTAGCTATTGGAGTACATAAATGACTTGACCTTCTGTAAGCTACCAAAGTAGTGAGGAGAAGTGAATATTCAAGCAGCTGAGAGCAGTAAAGAGACATACATACCTGTGATTTTGTGGCCTTCTTCCCCACGATTTTTAAGAAGCACAAGGCTGGGAAGATCATAGCCTGCATCGCAAACAAGGTAGTCAATGTGAACTCAAAAGGAACATCAAACACCAACAACATTATCCAAATGCCCTAAAGGCTGGGATCATGCATTCCTCTCAACGACGAGGTAAAAGGGTAAAATCCAGCGCTATATGGTAAAGATTTGTCTTTTGATGTATATTTGTATACAACTGTATAAGTAATAAGCGAGGAAGAGGGTGAAGCAATGATGAAGAAAGACTAAAACATTGCTCTCGCATTCATTTGGAATTTTGGATTCCCCACGCTTTTACATAGACACACATATCAAAGAAAAAAGGGAAAGGGGAAAGGGTATATGTTTCAAGTGAGTGGAAGTGCAAGTGGATGGATATTGGAACATACGTACTTTAGCGGGTATTTTTGGCATTAAGAAGAAGTATGCCAAAAAAATAAAAGTGCAGGGAACTGATTTGAAAGTCGCTTCACTGGGGAAGATTCACTGAATGCAAATGGAGTAGAATACAACTACAAAGAATTGGCTCAGAAAACTAAGTTGTGTAAATACATACCACTAGTATACTAAGAAGGGATCCCATTAGAGCCATCACAAGACCTGCAGCCAGGGGAACAATTGTCAGGGGTATTTAATTGCAACACTTAAAACAAAGATGTTTGTAGAGAGATTTGGTTCTTGACATACCGAAAAATGGAACAAGGAAAGCAACACAGAGTGAGGAAACGACAAGTGATGCCCTCAGGAGGTAAAAACACCACCTAGTATTAGCAATATGGGGTGGTAAAACCTCCTCAATACCTCGAGCCAGTGGGGTCAACAGTAGAGCATATGTGTTATTGTCAAGGAAGTAAATGTCACTCCGTAATATGTTAATATGAAATAAGGATCTATGTTACTTCGACCTTCTAATTACCTTGCGTACCCATGTCCGACACTAGAGACACGTAGACACTCATACATGCATATGACACTTAGACTCTTCATTTTAAGCCAAAATATACACTTGGATGTCAAATACTTCTGAACGAGTCCGAGCAACATAGATTGGGATGTTGTTTCATTACAATACCTTTCTGTTTTATGCTTTCAAATATGAAAAACAGTTATGTTACTCCTGGTTTCTAAACTATCTAATTGTTTCTCAATTTACACCGGTTATTTATTTTGAACGAAAATCAACAGTAAAATTTACATCCAGGAATTGTTTTTAATCCAAATCATTTTTTCTCGTTTGTGCAAGTGCAACAACAATAACATATTTGTTCCTTGTTTATAAATATAAAAACAAAATTTCAAAATGCAAATTGACAACACCTAGAAGGCTAAATTCTGCAACAGAAAGGATATTTTGTAAATGGATTGATCACCTGCACAAAGAATTTGTAAAGGAATTATGCATATGCAGACATCAAGTAGCAAAACAGACAGAAATGAAATTTCGAGCTTATCACTTACAGTAGTCCAGAGTGCAACTTTGGACGCAACAGCATGTTTCGGCATGTTTAGAGTGATCTGGGATGCTGTTTCCTGCCCAAACATGAGATATCCTATGACAGCAACACTTCCGTATATCATAACACACAAAATAAAACTGCAAAGCAAGGGGGATTATGTTATAAACAAGAACCAAATTAATTACAACAGAAAAGCAAATTCTTATACTCATTAATTTGATGTTAAGCCAACCTATTAAGCCAAAATCTCAACCTACATATACCCATTGGGGCATTGAGGCATTTGACCCATTATAAAATCTGGAATAAGATATACAAACATCATAATATGGATCCATCTCGTGATTATCTTACCAAGACACAATCTCAATTGAGAATGTGTATAAACCCTAATGTTGACAAGAATTTTTAAGTGATTGATTATTACCTGGCTACAAGTGCAGCACTAAACTGTTTTTTGTTTGCCATTGACTGATATATGTTGGGAAAAACTGCATGCCCTGAGTAACAGAATCCATACACACCAATGGCAAAAGGTATACCGCTCCAATTTACAAGCTTAGCGCTATGACTAAAACCAACATTATCCACCGTACCCAGAAACAGAAGGCAGAAAACAATCAACACTGTCGCAATGACCCCACCAGCTGCACATTGAAAATCCATCATATGAACGGATTATAATTTATATCATACTAAAAGAGAAAAAGAGCATAAGACATTGTTAGCTAGATCACCTGAAAGGTAAGAAATTACGCGTAGATCTTTCAGCAACACAGTAGGCAAAACAATGAGGACAGTTAGCAAGGCAAAAAAGTGCATGGAATCAAGGTGAAAAGCCCCCCAATTTAAGCTCACTCCAGGGAAAAGAGTGGAAAGATTATCGCCTTCTAAAATAATAAACTCCACACAGTAAGACTGCAGAGAAAAGCGAAAAATATTAAGCACCAGCAATAATTTCACAGGTCACTCAACCACTCATAACATACGAAAATGCAACGCTGCTTACATAAAGCTCCACGTATAAAGCAACCTGTGTATTACAGAATTAAAAGAAAAGTCAGTTCATAAGCTTTTTTGTTCACACGTTAATGCATTATAGCTTTAGATGAACTCACTGAGAGAAATAGACGTCCAAATCTCCCAAATGCAGCTTCACCTATATCGGGGTAAGTTATAATCCCGGCTCTACTCTCGAAACAATATCGCATCAGAGAAGCAGTATAGCAACATATTATAGCAAACAGGACTAAGAATATCAAGCTTAACCAGCCACCTTCTCTAATTGTATAAGGAGTAGACAAGAGCCCAACTCCAGCCATAACATTTAAGCCTGTGGAAATTCCAGCAGAGATGAAGATCTCAAAAGGTTAACATGATATTTTCGCTACGAGGATAAAACAATAAAATTGTTTGGACAAGGACAATATGTTTAAGAATAAACGGCTTACTACAACTTTACAGGTATCTCACCATTGAATACAGTTTGAGTAAAGTTGCAGCCTTGACCAATTGGCAGCTCTCCAGCAAAATGTTCATGCAATGACCCTAAGGCAGATGTTTCCGAAGGTATTTTGGCTAATTTGTCATATTCTTCTTTCTCATAATCGGATAGCAAAGGAGCCTTTCCATCAGGTTCTATGCTACTTCTGCTATGAAGATTACCCAGCAATGAAAACCCTGGTGATGCAGCAATGGTATAGGAGTCCGTTGTCTCTCTGACACAAATAAGGGAAAAACATAAGTATTCAGAGTAATAGAATTACTAATCCGCTCCATCCAGATGCCTTTCAAATTCAACCATGTTTCTAAGTTCATTAGCTGGAAATTTGAGGTAGTACTAAACTAATACTGAATATGGGATTGAACGGTAACGTAACTCTACAAGTATGCTCGCTTCGCTATAAGCTACGGCAGTCTTAATCATTTTTACACTTGATGGTTTTGCCTTTTAACTCTACAGGTCACCTAGCTCCGTAATAGGCTATAGCAGCCATTATCGCTATTCCAGGTGATGGTATGCCTTGTACTTATCAATGAAAATATTGAGAAGTAGGGAGAAACATTATGAGAAGAAATTAGATTCATTTCTTTCTTTGTTTATTACTTGTATATATTTCCGAGAGAAGCACCCTGAAATGTGAGAACTTCTTCTATAAGGAACTGAGCTAGCATTAAATTGAATGGTCGCAGCAATCAATACACAGCATGTAAATCTGTGACATGCACTCTTTGTTCTGCGCAACCACACACCCCTGCGTTCAGTGGAAGTGTGCCGATGTTGCTGAAATTAACATGGTAAGTACTAAATACAAAAGATGTGCTGAATAGGGTTATGAGCCGGGACTGTAATATGGGAAGAAACACAAAGTTTACCTAGATTATTTTTTGCAACCTCGTGTTTCATTTCTTTGTTCTCTGTCACCTATGAAGAACCAATCTTCATTCATCACTATAGATTGTCCCATCAGACAACTTAAGAAAATGCCAGGCCAACCAAAGCAAAAAGTTTCAATTATTATTCAGCACTTTTAGCATCTCAAGACGAATCTTCCCAATAAAATCCAAACGATTAGTAATTACGTATAGAAATTAGCATAGCAACACTTGTGTTAAGGAGACTTAATGTACTCAGTTCTCACAATTATTTGAAATCGATAGACCACTTCATTCAGTCAAATAAATATATATCTAACTACAACTTTACAAGCAATTCCAATCAATATGACTACGTTAAAAAGTGCTCCATGATACATAGATAAAGACGTTAATCAACCCCGACACAATTCAAGTGAACGATTGAGTTGTCAAACTAATACAGCCCAGTGGCTGCCTAGAAACTGAAATCCCCTGGCTAACAACAACGGTAACACATGAACCCCCGTGCCTCATGATTCCCGCAAACTGCAAGATAGGGGAGCCTTAACCCTGTGCTGTTACTTGTTAGCATAGAGAGGCAGTATTTCTTTAACCTCATAAGTGTATCTCTAGAATACCCCCTCAATTACAAGTTCACACTCAGCAATCCAACTACCACCTAAGACTAAGGCCATGTTTTTTTTTTTTGAATTCAAGGTCATGTTCTTTTTAGTTCACTCCAATTAAGTCCACCCCAATTCAGTTGAGCAAAGCGCAGAAGCTTAGCCCACTTGGGTTCAACACTCAGCCTACTTCGGTCGAAAAGAACGTGGTCTAAACTCTCAATATAAAAACAAGCCAACCCATTACTAATACCTCTCCCAATTATCCCAATTCCCAATTCCGGAAAAGAATATACCACGACCCCAGATCTCCAAACTAAAAGCATGCAAATGCAATTGAAGATTCCTTGCATAAAGTTCCACCTTCTAACACAATGATCAACAAACTTGTTATCTTTCGAGCAAAAGGTGACTGCACTTCTATATGTTGACATCATCTTCATGTCAAAAGTCAACACCATCACATTAACCCACTTTTAGTTAGTTAATTAGTCATAAAGCTGTAAATATTTTTTAACTATTTCATTTTCTTCTTTTTCTTGAAAAAAACTTTGACCATACATGACTATGGAAAACACTAAAAAATCGCATTATTCATTTTTTTTTTCTAAGATCTTTGTTGTAAAAACTACTCGTTATATTTGGGATTTCAACCGAGTCAAAGTGATCGTCAAAAAGAAATCAAAGGTACAGTACAATAGAGTTGAACATTGTTTCACAAGTTAAAATAATTTATTACTGGTATCAATCAAGTAAACATTCTACAGCGAAAACAAGGGTTTACACAAAGAAAAGAAATGATACCTAAAACTTTGTGGCCAATTCTGTGAGGTGAATGCATGAGTTGCATCGTCAACGTTGTCATCGTCGTCGTCGTCAGAAGCGCTACTGTGAGCAAACCCTTTTTCAGCATCAATCCTATTCTTCTCTACATCATCATTCTCATGTCCCTCCATGTCAAATTGGGTGTCTTTCTCTTTTCCCGCCATTCGCAACATACCCACTTACTCAAAATCTCAAATCAAAGTTGCAAACTTTATACTCACACAGCAGTATAGAGAGAAAGAGAGAGTAAAGTTGTTACAAGTACTCCTATAAATAAAGTTTAATGTTTAGAGGTGTATGTGAAGGCAAATAAAGGCGGTGTGATTTGTATGATATGATATGATATGATATGATATATTTATGTTTGGTTAAAATGAGATGAATTAATGATGATATTATGGACCAGAATTTATGGTGTGATTGAATGTGTCTGAAAATGCAGGGATGCAAGATGGACTCCAAGAACGTCACACAGTGACAGAGACAGAGAATGGACAAATGGGCGAAATTTGGGGGAAGAGATGACTCTCGAGAAGAGGAGAGGAGAGGAGGTGTATATTTCTTTTCAAGTAGGATTGGCATTTGGCAACGGGGCGCACACAATCCACGTGCACTCGGGACCATCCTTCCCTTCTTACCCTAAATGGGCCTCTTAAAAATTTATGGGTCCGAATCTGGAATGTGAGACCCATACCCTTACACTACACCCTTAATTAATTAAAAAGAAAGAAAAAAAATATACCAAATACCAAAAATTTAATGTTTTTTTTTAGTAATTGTAAGCTTTACATATTGATTTTTTTTTGTTTTGAAGGTCACGTTGTAAGTTTTTTTATTACAGTTAGTGATATCTCTCGTATAAAACGTACATTTTAGATTAAAAAATGTTGGACCCACGGGTCTAAATATATCCATCGGATCAGGTACGGGTCCAAACATTTAAGACCTTGATGGGTCCGGGTTGGGTATGAGTCCAACGTACGAAACACCGGGTCAGGTCCATGTTTTATAGGACCCTACCCATTGTCATCCCTAGATTGAAGGACTACTTTGCCTATTTGGTTTGTGCTTTGGACCCTTGATGTCGTTGAAGTCATCTTCTTTTCTGACTGAAATTGATTGAACTGTATTGAATTGAATTGAACAGGTCTAGCTAAACTAAATTGATCTGAATTGAATAAATAATAATATTATAATAATGATATTAATAAAACTAAGCACCCCTCTAGCAAAAAAAAAATAATGTTAATAGCAATTAGTCTGGAATGACTGGTTTTGTGCCTAGAGGCGATGAGCGAGGTTGCTGGACGTAAAAATGCTAAGTATCAGGCTCGGTGTACGGCGATTGGTTATGTTTCTTGCCTTTCTTCTCTCCTTCCTGGGAGAGCTAGACTCAAATGTCGTTCCTTTGCTCCAACGGATTCAGAAATTTGCTATGTCGTAGGATCCCAATTCTTCATCATCGTTGGCGTATCATTCAGATCGTTCTTGCTTTAATAGTCTTTTTTTAGTGTAAATGTAAGTATATTGATTAATAATGGACCAAAATTACAACAAAGTACAATCATGTACTCCTTATTTACAAATCATCAAGGTATAGTATCTAATTGCTTACAGTATTTACTAGGTGTCAGCTTTCTAATCCTTCTGCATTTAACAAAAATCTCATTCTTGAGTTGCTTAAACATAAATTTAGGCCTTTGAACAACCAGTTTAACTCGACTGAAGTTCCTCGCCATCCAGATATGGTACAACAGTCCAGTTATTGCTGATGCAATTACTTGTTTGAACAGGAGGAATTATTTCTTTCCAAGTGTCCTCCACCAAGCTCAAGAGTTGGACAGTGGAATGCTCCCACCAAGCCAATTGTTGACTAGTCTAAAACACTCCCTGGTAAAGATGCATTCTGAGTAGAAGTGAATGTGGGATTTATCACTATCTCCATACAGATAACAAGAATTGTCAATCATCATCTGCATTCGAGCCAACCTATCTTTAGTTAGAAGTCTTTTGTGGCTAATGAGCCAAGCTATATAGCAATGCTTGGAGAGACTTAGGCGGTTCCAGACCAAGTTAGTCCATTCCACCCTTTGTATCTTGCCAGCAAGCCACTCATATATAGCCTGCCTGCACTGTGTAGTCTCTTCCTTGCGCCAAAAGTGTAGGGAAGCATGCAGTTATTTGAATAAAAGATTGTCTTAACCCAGCATAGCTTTCACTAAAAGACCAGCTGGTATTAAGAGTTGGAGTATAAGTCTTCTAGTCCCTCTTTTATATAGACCCCTTGGACCCACTTTACCCAAAGACCAGGTGATCAGCTTTGGTAGTGATCCACCACGCGTGTTTAGCAACACCAGCAATGTTGCTTAGTTTCAAATCCATTAATCCGAGTCCTCCCTCCTCTCTTGATCTACACACTACATCCTAGGCAACCATAGGTGGAGATTTGTAATGCTCACTGCCTTTCCAATCTGCAGATTCTAGTGATGTGATTAATAGGGGAAGAAGGAGGGATGAAAATTCGCGACCAATACTGATGGATAGCAGTTAGCACTGATTGAACCAACACCAATCTACTAGAGTATGATAGTTTATTTGCCCTTTTTTCTCTGAATCTCTAGACTATTCTTTCTGTGAGAATATTGCACTCCAGAATTGACAACTTTTTTGGCGACATTGAAATGCCAAGATATTTAAAGGGAAGCTCACCCTTCACCATTCATGTATGTTGAATAAGGCAGACTGCTGATTCATCTGATAGCCCATTATAATAGATATTGGACTTAGTTTTGTTCATTTGGAGCCAGAGGAGCGTGAGAACACATCAAAGACTTGCATAATTGAAACACCCCACATTGATTGAAAATATCCTATTTATGAGCTTAAATGACTAGTGCTTAAAAGGATTGAAAGTACAACTCATATCAACAAAGTGCACTTTCTTTTCTGGTTTGCCCATGATAAGAACTCCACAGTTAAGCGTGCTTGGCTGAGAGTAGTCTTAGGATGGGTTCCCAGGGATGTGCATGAGTGAGGACAAAATGCGCTGGAAAGGACTTATGTTGGTCTGTGCGACCAGTACAGAGATTGGTGAGCTACCACGATTAACATTTCCGGTCCTAGTTTGGGCCGAGGTGTTACAATAATCCAATTGACTAAGGCATGATCACCCTTGCAAAAGAGCATAGATGACTCAACTTGAATGGTGAAGGGTGAGCACCGAGGCATTATAAATTGGTCTGCAGACTAAGCATAGATGACTCAACTTGAGGGATTTACAAAGGGGGTGGAATTTCTCCTTTTTGCTTTAAAGAAAGCAAAATGGTCCTCATTGAGAGTCAAAGTGTAGCTACGCGATTGTTGGCATTCTATAATCAACTATATAGACCTGTTGGGAAATCTTAGGCCATGCAACATCTCTTCTACAAACTTCCACTCAATAATATCCTTCCCTATGATGAACGCACTTTGACTGGGACTCACAATGGATGGCAGGATTTTATTCAATCTTGCACAAATAACTTTGGATAGGCATTTATACGTAACATTGCAACATGCTATAGGACGAAACAGACCCACATTTTGTTGATTTAAACCTTTGGTATAAGGGTCAAAACTATGTTGCTAATCTATTTCAGAATGACCCCTTCCTATATAACATTCCTGATGGCTATACATACAGTCCCTCCTATGAACTCCAAGCATCCTTAAAAACATGTCTTGTGTATCCATCTGGACCAAGAGCTTTGGTATCAGGAGTACTAAACATAGAAGATTTGATCTCTTTATCAGTGACAGGTTGCAGTAACTCATATCCCTGCTACTCAATGAGAACTGGTCCCCTCCTTACCACATTCTGATGAACAACATGTGTATTCCGACTTTCCCCCAATATACTTTAAAAATAATCTAATAGAGATTGTTAGACTTGATGTGGTTTGTCATGTAACGCTCCATCCATATCACGAATTTGGTAGATTCTATTGCTAATACGCTTATGCTTCAATGCTGAGTGGAAGTCAACAGTATTGAGATCACCCTCTTCCAACCAATGTATCTTAGCTTTTTGGGCCAAGAATTTGTATCTAGCAGTATCCAACACTTGAAATTGCTTATTAGTGATGGCTTGTTCATAGTATTTTAAAGTGAGATTGTTAGGGTCATGTGCAAGTTGCAGCTATATGATGCAAGGCGACCTCCTCCATCACTTCTTCTAGTCCCTCAATATTATGGAACCTTGTCGTATTAATGTTCCTTAGTCCCACGCACCTTCAAACCCTTTAACTTCTTAGTAAGCTGGAACATGGGAGTCCCTCTAACTGCTTTAATTTCCCTCAATACTCCTCTATTGTGTTAAGAAAATTGTCATCTGCATACCACATACTGAAGTATTTGAAAATCCTCTTCTTGGGTAGACCTGCTATGTCCAAGCTCAATATACAAGGACAATGGTCAAATAATCCTTCCGATAGAAAATTGGCAAACGCTTTAGGAAACATGGTCATCCATTCATCATTATGTATAACTCTATCAATTGATAAGGCTAAAGCTGTATCACCCTATTATTCAAAATAATCCTAACGAACGAATAACAAATAGCTAGCAGTAAGTAAGGGTCAAACCACATAGAGATGGATGCTTATAATTAATTACCTAAATTTGGTTATAAACTATTTTAATTCCGGTTTTAATTGAGTTTGATTTAAACTAATGCGATTATGTAAATTAACGAGGTTCTAACAATATTAAAGAGATTCTGGGCTTTCCGGTTCACTATGTAATTAAATTGGGTAAAGTTAATTGATCATTCAATCAATCAATCACAGTTATTTAGGGCAAAGACGCGACCTTTCGAATTTTATGTCAACCTTAGGATAGATTCTGACGGTCTCTTGCAACTTACCAGATTATCCTACCCACTTACTTGAAAGTCTACCCTTACCAGACTTTAGATCTTAGATTCGGGTTCCTAAACATTCAACTAGTTCAACGTCTCAAACTAATCAATTAATGATACAACAAGACAAGTAGTAAGACAATAACATATGAATAATCAAGCTAACATCCCCAATTCAATTAACGTAGATCCCTTTCAACTCTAGATGAATAAATTAGCTACTCATACTAAAAGATGAAGCAATAAAAGAATTAAACATAATAAAACACGATATGAAACTAAGAGAAAAAGGAAAAATACCAATTACGAAGAACTGAAAGATTGACGATCTAAAAGTATGATTACAAACTAGAAGAATTCCGATGCTAATAAAACGTCTAAACTAAACTATTGACTAAGAAAACATCCTTAAAATCTAACCCTAAGAAGGGTGTTTATACTAATAATGATAAAGAGTCTCATTACTCTTACTTTCCAAAGAATCTATATATCAAACTTAAAAGTCATCTTGAGCATTCTCGGAGTGACACGTGGCGCCCCTAAACAGGCCACATGCTTCTTTTGCTGCCTTCTAATCCCGTCTTACCGATTTCTAATCTAATCTATATAAAAAAAAACAGAAAACATTCTCCCAAAGTAACGCTCTCCCTCTTCCCCTTCATCTTCCTCCCACCATTAGTATCCTCCATTATTACACCTCCCTCATGGCTCTAAACCTTGTAAAAATTTCAGGATGGTTGATTCTTGGTTCATATTTTCCTGCTTCATCGACCTCCGGATTGCCGCCCCGCTGCGACGCCGTTCAGAGCCGCCGGATCGATTCACTCACCGTACTCCATTTATATGGTATTGCCTCAAAATTTGGTGACTTCGGGTACCTTCCAAGTACGTTCTCATGTCTGCTCTTTCCGTTTATTTGGAGTTGCTAAATTCTTGCTTGATCATCCTGTAACATGTTTGTTGCTCTGTTTCACTATTCACTTTGGCCTCAAATAAACTGATTAATGCTTGATTTGCTGTCTCATTGATCACTATTGCCTCCGACACTGCTAATTTAGGATGCCTTTCAAGTGATTTCGTGTAGCATGTAACGTGTTTGATTTTGTGTTTTGCTGATAGCTCTTGCGTTCACTTGCTGCAGTATTACGCTCTAACTCAGTTTGTTTCAATTGCCAGCCGGAGTATTAGCTTCAGATTATTGTTGCAAATATGAGAAGAAGATTGGCGGCCAGGCCAGTTCGCCCCGTACCTACACCCAGTCGAGACCAGGCGAGAGCAAACAGATCCACGAGGAGGCAAGCCATCAGAGAAAACCATAGAAGAGTAGCTGCTGGATGTGCGGCCAGCTTACTTCCCCCCAACCGTATTTCAGCAGCGGAACAAAGTCGCCCTTCATGCCATGGGATATCTTCACAGATTATCAGCCCTCCCCGCAATCAAGCTTGGTATAATCGATACGCGCGGAGCTGCATTATTCAGCAAAGAAGGGCCATGTCTGGGCAGACCGACCTCGGACATCACCCAAGTACACTGAGTACCTGCAGTATTGAACAGACGCCACACGGTTCCACGTCCAGCCAAGTTTGGAATGTCGACAACGTTTCAGAGCAGATACCGTACCCTAATATCGACAGCAATCGAAGTCGTTTTAATAGATTCCTGAGAAAATGCATTGTCGCTCAAAGGAGAAACAAGGCCAGCCTGACACAGAGTGATTTCACCAGCAATATCCCAGAAACTCCTCCGTCCACATCACCCCTATGTTCGCTAGAAATGGTTGCTGAGCCACCGCGCCAAAGGAGGAGAATCGATCTTCACGGTGGTAAGAACTACTCATATCGTATTTCTCCAAAATAGTCTCACCTACTTTAGCAGAAACTAACATAATGCTTGCTCCCTTTAGACGAACCTGAGCAACTGAGTGACCAATCTGATGTCGACATGAGTGACGGTATGCGCTATACTAATTAGTCCTGTTGCGACTTTCTATGAATACTGTGAAAGCCTAAGTCATGTTATACTACAGGTGAATCCTATGTCATTGAAGATGCCACAGAAATGGACTGCGCCATTCCTTCACGGGGTTCTAAAAGTAAGCATCTATTTTCCACTACAGTCTCGAAATTATGCGATGAACAGATACTCAAATTATGCTTGCAGTCCAGCTCAAAAAAATGATATATTATGCTTAGGAGTGCCAAATTGCCAGCCACGTTTACAACACAAACTTTCACAGCAAAAAAAAGGGAATGCATTTTAAGATTTAGGATGATTTGTTTCTTTATTTTGTTTACACCGTTCATAATATGTGTCACAAGCAAATTCATTATGGCCATACTGCACCTACCATTTAGCTATGACGTTTTTGACAGCCATAGATTATCATATAATGCAGATTCACAATTGAATTAAACGGTAGGTGCATATGATTCTTACTTTGCTATGACGTTTTTGCAAATTCACTATTATCAAATTCACAGCAGCTACGTTTTTTATGGCCATAGATTATTATATAATGCAAATTCACTATTGAATTAAACGGTGGGTGCATATGATTCTTACTTTGCTATGACGTTTTTGCAAATTCACTATTATCAAATTCACAGCAGCTACGTTTTTTATAGCCATAGATTATCATATGATTCTTACTTTGCTATGACGTTTTTGCAAATTCACTATTACCATTTTTGCCAGACATTTATAGAATATAAGTAAGCATCTATTTTCCACTACAGTCTCGAAATTATACGATCATGAGCTCATAATTATGCTTATCAGATACTCATTTTGCGCAGGAGTGTTTGTTGAGCCGTGGAGCTTTGGAGCCCCAACTGGGGTCTGCGAGTACTGTAATGCAGTGGTGTGGATTGAAGAATCGGTGGGAAAGTGTGGAGGGAATAGGCGACCAAAGTATAGCATTTGTTGCCAAAAAGGAAAAGTTGCACTACCATTACTCCAACAGCCACCGGAATTTCTGATGTCCTTGGTAGACCCGGCAGGAGGGCCACGGTCAAGGGAATTCAGGAGGCTCATTAGATCATACAACGGTGCTTTTGCCTTGACGTCATCGGGGGGCAAAGTCGACAACGCCATTAACAGCGGACCCGCGCCCTACTGTTTTAGATTGGGTGGTCAGAATCACCATAATATTGGGTTATTGCTGCCTCCGGAGGGAAAGCAACCCCGTTTCTTACAATTATACTTTTATGGTAGTCATGAAGAGGTTCCGCTGAGGATAAGCTCATTAAATAACCAAGGGAGAAATCAACTAGACCCAGAAATTGTGAAGGACCTATCCGAGATGCTCTATGAACATAATGTCATCGCAAAGATGTGTAAGATGGCGAAGGAAAGAATCGCCCAGTCTGACCTCCAACCCGTACAACTCCAACTTTTTGGCATTCGTACAAAAGACGGGAGGCAATATAACCTCTCAAGCACCGACGAATTAGCCGCCCTGATCGTATCACCGGGAGAGTCTGAGAAACATGGGCGAGACATTATTATCTGAGAAACCAAGGTGAGAAGGCAGTGAGAGAGGCAGCGAACCTGGAGGACGAGTTGGGGCAGGCTAAGAAGAGGATGGCCGAGTTGGAGGGCCAACTGGCCAAGGCTGAACTAGGCCTTCAGAAGGCGCAGGGTGGGCTGAAAACTCAGGGTGAGCAATGGCTTAAGGAGAAAAATGAGATTATCTAAGAGGCTAATTCGGCAGTGGAGGAGAACTTTAATGCTGGAGCTTCCTCCTCCTTAAAGTTTGTCATGGAGGTCATCAAGGAGATGCTTCCGGACTTCAATGAGGATGCCTTCCAGGCCCTTTATACTGCCAAGAATGAAGCCAGGGCAAACAGATCGCCTGAGGAGGCCCCTGGTCCTGACCAGGATGCCCCCACTGCGTAATATGCAGGGCAGTCGTCTTCTGAGGGCTTCTGCCCCTACCCTTATGCGCCTCTGCTTCCTTGCTAACTTTATTATCTTTTTGCGCGCCAGGCCCCGATGTGGCCGGCTACCGGTTGATGTAATCCTTTAACTTTATTGTCTCTGGATTTTTCTTATTTGTCTTACTAAACTCTTTTGAGCATCTGTTAATTTTATGGATGCCTTTCTTGTCTTTCATATTGTTGTTTTTCGCGGTTTTGTCTTGACACTGAGTTCCGATTTAGAGTGAGGGGGCCTGCCCCCTGCCTGCCCAGAGGTAGGTGGGGGGACTTCGCGTTTTTTATACAAGGTTGTGGGTGCCCCAGTCCTTATTATTTCGGCACATGTGGTTCGGCCTGACCCTGACCTCTTTGCCGAAGTCCAGGGGGCCTGCCCTCTGCCTACCCAAAGGCAGGTCGGTGGGGGGGGGGGGGGTGGGTGGGTGGGAGGGCTTTGCGTTTTTTATACAAGGTTGGGGGTGCCCCCAGTCCTTGTTTATTCGGCACATGTGGCCTGGCTCTGGCTTCTTTGCCGAAGTCCAGGGGGCCTGCCCCCTGTCTGCCCGGAGGCAGGTGGGGGGACTTTGCGTTTTTTATACAAGGTTGTTCTTGTTTATTCGGCACATGTGGCCCGGCCTGACCCTAGCTTCTTTGCCGAAGTCCAGGGGGTGGGGGGACTTTGCGTTTTTTATCAAGGTTGGGGGTGTCCCCAGTCCTTGTTCTTTCGGAGCATGGGGCCCGGCCTGACCCTGGACTCTTTGCCGAAGTCCAGGGGGCCTGCCCCCTGCCTGCCCAGAGGCAGGTGGGGGGACTTAGGTTTTTTGCTGGGGGGTCTATTTTCCTTGGGTTTTGCAACAGGGGGCCCTCCCCCTGTTGCCCCCTGCTCGTTTGTGTGTGAAATGCTAGTTTGAACAGACAACAAGTACAAATTCGAGAATCTTTTCATTTCTTGAAAAAACTTAAAACATCCATGGTCGGAGCCGTCGACATTCTTCCTTGACCGTTCTCCGCCAATTTTTCGAAAAAAGAAAATTCTTTAGTTTCTTAAGCTAGACATAGTACCTTTTCAGGGTATCTATGTTCCAATGGGCAGCTAACTCTTGTTCTGCAGGGTGGGCGATTTTGTATGTTCCTGGCCCCATGATCCGGGTGACTTCATACGGGCCTTCCCAATTGGCACTCAGCTTGCTGTGTTCCCTTGATTTTCCTACAGCCTGTATTTTTCTCAGGGCCAGATCTCCTACCTGGAAGCTCCTTACATTCACTTTCTTATTGTAAGCTTTTCTCATTCGTTGCTGATAGGCGGCGATATTGACGCAGGTCTCCTGTCTTACTTCACCGACTAGATCAAGAGCCTCGGTCATTGCAGCCTCATTGTTTGCCCTGTCATATTGTTGGGATCAGAGGGTGGGAATTCGTGCTTCTATGGGCAGCAGAGCTTCAGCCCCGTAGACCAGGCCAAAAGGAGTCTGACCTGTGGACTCTTTTTTGGTGGTCCTGATTGACCATAACACGCTTGGAAGTTCGTCAGCCCATCTCCCTTTGAGCTCATCCACCATTCTCTTCAGCCCGTTTAATATTTGTTTGTTCGCTGCTTCAGCCTGCCCATTGGTTTGTGAATGGCAGACGGCGGAATAGGCGACAGCTATGCCGTGGGTTTCCAGCCAAGCTCTCAGGGGATCATTGTCGAACTGTCTTCCATGGTCAAAGACCAACATCTTCGGCAGGCCATACCTTGTTATGATATTTCTCCAGATCATTTTTCTAACCGCCGACTCTTTTATGTTTGGGACGGCCTCAACTTCAAACCACTTAGTGAAATAATCAATCCCTACTATCAAAAACTTTCTGCCCCCAGTCGCCACAGTGAACGGCCCCAGAATGTCCATCCCCTATTGAGCGAAGGGGATGGGAGACAAGATCGGTCGGAGGTCCTGGGTTGGGGTGTGTATTGACGGGGCGAATAGTTAACACTTTCTGCATTTCTGGGTTAGATCCCTGACATCAGCGAGCAGGGTCGGCCAGTAGTAGCCCGCCCTCAGGGCTTTATGGGCCAGTGATCTTCCTCCTATGTAATGACCACAGATACCTGAGTGTATATCGTCTAGTACTTCTGCGGCCCGCCCTGCCCTCAGGCACCTGAGCATGGGAGAAGAGAACGATTTTCTGTAGAGTTCCTCGCTAACTAATATGAACCACGCAGCCTTGGCTGGCATCTTTCTCTTCTGTTTTGGGTCCTGCGGAAGGGTCCCATACTTTTTGAACTGGATGATTGGAGTCATCCAATCCTCGGATTCTACCTCCTCGATAACACTGACCAGTTGGCAGGGTGTGGTGGATTTTTCTTGTATTACATCCACCCATACTGACCTTCTTATATCCTGCAGGCTAGAGCTGGCCAGCTTTGACAGGGCATCTGCCCGGTTGTTTTGTGACCGGAGGATCTGTCTGACTTCATAAGACTTTAGTCCGGATAATTCTTGCTTCACCCTCTCCGGGTATGCGGCCATAGTCTGATCTCTAGCTTCGTATTCTCCATTGATTTGGTTGGCTATGAGCTGGGAGTCTGTTGCTAGGACGAGCCTCTCCGCCCCTGCGGCCTTAGCCAGATTGATACCTGCCAGTATAGCCTCGTACTCGGCCTCGTTATTTGATGTAGGGAAGGTGAACCTGAGCGCATGCTCAAAGTTTGTTCCTTCATGGCTGGTCAGCACGATCCCTGCCCCCGCACCATTGGCCGTAGAGGATCCGTCAGTGTATACTACCCATTCTCCAGCAGGCGGATCGTCTTTCTCTGAATGAGAACATTCTGCCAGAAAATCTGCCAAGGCCTGCGCCTTGATGGCAGTCCTGGACTGGTATGATATGCCTAACCCGCTTAGCTCTATAGCTGATGCGCGCTATCGCTGACATGCATGCAAACAATATTTTTAGTCTCAACTCACTACTATGTAGTAGCGGCAAGTCGAGGTCGAACCACAGGGAGGCGGTTAAGCGATATCGGTCAAGTCTAGGTTTAGTTGCGATTGGGGTTGAGATGGGGGTTTTGGGATGAGAAGATGGGAGTTTTGGGACGAGGAGAGGGAACTAGAGCTGGCGAGTTAGACGACTAAGCTAAAAACTATGACGGGAAAGGCGTTGGGGAGAGTCGGGATTTGGAAATGGGGTCTAAGAATCTCGGAATCGAGTTTTAGTCACAACGTTGATAAGGGAGAATGCCACCTTTCGGTTTCTTCTCCAAACCCACCTATACCCGCTTTCGCGGCAAAAGGGTAAGTCTCAAGTCAAGGTAACTCCTACCCCGAGTTTCCCCATATTGGTAAGAGTGAGTCAAGGTCGATCTAGCCGGCCGATCTAAGTCAACAAAGACACAAAAACCTCAAATTGATAAATCAACAAGTAAACAACCCACCAACATCCCTCAATTCAAATAATCCAAATCCTCATCCCTAAGTTCCCCAACAAGAAATCTACTCACTATTCATAATGGAGAGCATCAAAACATTAAGGAGGAGAAATAAACTACCACACAAACTATAGAAAAAATAGCAAAGAAAAGAGAAAAACATAAACTAATTATGGAGAAAGAGAGAGGAAAGAAACTACCAATTATGGAGAACAGTAAAGAGGAAGATGAAGATTACATAAAAATTGAATCTTGAAAGGGATAATACAAGAATTTGTCACCAATCCTTGCAATACTCTTCAATCTTCAACATAAAGCCCAAATCTTCAACAAAGATGGTAACTTGATTGTAGAAATTAATCTAAAACTAATGGAAACCACTAAATCTATGGAGTTTTTCTACTATGTGAACTACTACTACTACTACTACTACTACTACTATTACTACTACTACTACTAGAGATCCACTACACTACTCTTACCCTAAGGAGGGAGGCACACTTAAGACACAAGTTAGAATGAAACCCTAGGTGTAGTATTTATAGGGGTTCTTAATGGGTCACACAATCTTCAAGCCAAAATCCAATTCCTCTTCTTTTAAGCTAGATCTTCACCCTTTGTATCTTCATGGGGAAAAACTTCACCCTGCGGTTGATGAGTTGACACCACCGGGTGAAATTTCACCCGGTGAGATTTTCTTCTCATTTTGTGATTTTTGGCGCTTTTCTCCATCGAGCGAAATTTCACCCGGTGGGCGAAATTTCGCCCGGTCGTTTCGCCCGGTCAACTCATAGGGTGAAATTTCACCCTATGAACTTTTTGTCCGAAATGGCAATCTGGGGAGGAACACCATCGGGCGAAATTTTGCCCGGTCAAATTCTCATCGGGTGAAATTTCGCCCTGTGACTTCAGAGGGCCGTAACTCTCTCGTTTGAACTCCGTTTGGGGCGTGTGATATGTCATTGGAAAGCTAAGAAGATAAGATTTCACCTCCAACTGAATTCAATTCGATCCGAAGTCTAGAACTCTAGATATTATCATTTGAAGTTCGACCTCTCCGGTGAAGATGCCCAATGGACTTATAGTTTTTCCTTTTCGCTCAAGGTTTCACCTCTTGGGTTTGGACTTTGGATTTTGAGTTGCGTGCTTTGATTTTCGGATGGTTTCCCTTTCTCTCATGCTCATAGGAGCTTAGACACGTTTTTGGTCGAAAATCCTATCAAAATAGACAGAAAACTACCAAAATCACGTAAAATGCAAAACAGAGACGGTAATGCGAGAAATATTCAAAATACGACGATAATCGCACTTTAGTCTCGCAAAACAGAGGAAAAACGGGTCTAAATGGGAGGAAAAACGGTCCAAATTTGGCACACAACAATGGCCCATTTCAGCAGTCTTCTAGACTTCTCAATTTTTTCTAGAACTTTCTCCAGGGGCTGGTCAGTCAGTACAACGACGGGATGGGCGTCGAAGTAAGGCTTGAGCTTCCTGGCTGCAATGACGACTGCGTAGGCTGCTTTTTCCACGACTGGGTAATTTTTTTCTTCTGCCCCCAGGGCATGACTTACAAAATAGATCGGCTGCTGGGAGCCTGCCTCCTCCCTTAAAATTACCGCGCTCACTGTTGAGTTTGTCACGACAATGTAAAGGAAGAGCTTCTCCCCTGCCACCGGCCTTGCCAGGGTGGGCAGCTTCTTCAGGTGCTCTTTCAGTTGTTCGAAGGCTTCTTTTTGTCAGTTTCCCATTTGAATTGCTTGTTTCCTTTTAAAACCTTGAAGAAAGGCGTTGATTTGTCGGCTGACCTGGAAATAAACCGTGCCAGGGCAGCCATCTTGCCGGTTAGGCGTTGAATATCTCTTATCGTCCTTGGTTATGAGAGGTCCAAGACGGCCTGAACTTTCTCGGGGTTCGCATCAATCCCCCTGGCGTTGACTAGGAAACCCAGGAACTTCCCAGAGCGGACCCCGAAGGTGCACTTCTTGGGGTTTAGTTTCATTCGGTATGCGCGCAGGGAGGAGAAGGTCTCCTGCAGATCTTGCACGTGCTCTGTGTCCCCTTTACTCTTTACAATTGCGTCGTCCACATAGGCCTCCAGGTTTCTACCCTTCTGATTTTCAAACACTTTATCGACTATCCGCTGGTAGGTGGCGCCTGCATTTTTGATCCCGAATGGCATCATCTTGTACATATACGTGCCAGAAATGGTGATGAATGCGCATTTTACCCTGTTAGGCTGCCAGAGGTATACTTGGTGATAGCCTGAAAAGGCATCCAAGAAACTAAGCGTGGAGTACCCACTGGTGGCGTCTACCAGCTGATCGATCCTTGGAGGGGGATAACAGTCTTTAGAGCAGGCTTTGTTAAGATTGGTGAAGTCTACACACATCCTCCAGGCATCCGAGGACTTTTTCACCATCACTACATTAGCCAATCACTCAGGGTAATCACAACTTTCTATGAAATTAGCCTTCAGAAGCTTCTCAATCTCCTCTTTGATGGCCTGATCTTTTTCTGCAGACATATTTCTTTTCTTTTGTTTCATAGGGCGGGCCTCCGGATTTACGTTCAGCCTGTGAACAATGTGGGTCGGATCGACCCATGGCATTTCGTCTGCCGAGTAGGCAAACACATCCCTGTTGTCTCTTAAGACCTTGATCAATTCTTTGCGGTAGCAACTTTCCAGGTCTGCCCCTATCAGGACCTGCCTTCAAGGCTCTAGTTCCACCAGGAGGCTCTCTCCCCCAAGTTCAGGGTGGTCCGCTGTTTGTTGACCAGCTGGAATCTCCCCTTCCCTGCTGAGGGAACTGTTTGCTTTTTGCTTGCCCTTTCTCTCTGTTTCATGGGTGCGCAGGGCCACAGAGTAGCACTGCCTGACTGACTCCTGGTCCCCATGCACTTTTCCTTCCATGCCAAAATCTTTCAAGTAGGCTATGGTTAGGGCTCTGATAGATATGTCTGCCATGATTTCATCTAAAGTGGCTTTGCCTATCAGGGCGTTGTACGCGGACTTTGCATCATCAACAACGAACGATGCCCGAATATTCCTGGCTGAAGCTCCCTCCCCAAACATCACCGGTAGCTCGATGACACCCATGGGGAGGATCTCTGCCTCGCTGAATCCGTATAGTGATCCAGGGGCAGGCTTGAGGTGCCTCTTCTCCAGGTTCATTTTATCAAACGCTTCTTTGTAAATCAAGTTGGTGTAGGCTCCTGTGTCCACCATGCATCTCCTCATGATGTGGTTGCTAATGACAAGGGACAATACCAGGGGGTCGATGTGGGGGTAGACCACCCATCCTGCATCCTGGGGAGTGATGCTCAGGGTCAGGCCTTTTGGACTCCCTGCTCTATCAGCGTAGCAGATTTGATTTCGGAGTTCCCGGATCTGCCTTTTTTGACCCCTACGGCTTGTCTGTCCCACAGCGTCTCCCCTTACGACGTGAATTATCATGCGATTTTGCGCTGAACCTTCAGGCTTGTCCGTCGTATCTTTCTGACTCTTATTCCTTGTAGCATAGGTACTCAGCCAACCATTCCTAATGAGCTTCTCAATGTCATCCTTCAATGGCGACACTCCTCAGTGGTATGTCCTATGAAATCATGGAACGTGCAAAACTTCTTTCGGTCGCCCTTTGGGCTGCACGGCTTACTTGGGCGATTCCACTTGGCTGTCTCCTTCTCTAGCTCAAATATCTCGGCCCTTGATTTGTTGTGGGCTGTGTAGCTGTCAAATCTGGGTTGGTAGGCCACACGCTCCTTTCTTCGAGTGTCACCCTCTTCCGCTCTCTGTTTTCCTGCCTCGCCTCTGCTGCGTCCACCCTGCGGTCACCCCTGTGGCCTAGAAGGTCCTGTGGGGGTCTCCGGCAGGCTATGGAACTCTTCCTGCAACATGAGGCCCTCGGCTATTTTCCGGGCTTTGGCCAGAGTTTCTGGCTGAGCTCTAATCATCTGATTTTTCATCTCCCATGAGAGTAATGAGTTGGTCAAAGCATACGCTGCCGTCGGATCATCGATTTCCCTGACCTGTTGGAAGGCAAGATCAAATCTCTTCAGATACTCCCTGACAGTCTCACTCTTGTTTTGCCTGAGGGTCATCAGGTCAAAGTGAGTTAGCCGGCGCCTTTTGTTCCCTGCATACTGGTACAAGAAGGCTTCAGCCAGCTCTATAAAGTAACTGATCGATCCCTGCGGCAGGTCCCTGAACCACCCCTGAGCCAGACCTACCTGGGTGGTAGGGAAAATCTTGCACCACACCGCATCATCGGCATCGTACATCCCCATATGACTTTCATATGCCGCCAGGTGATCTTCTGGGTCAGTTGTCCCATCAAACTTTATAGAAGGCATTTTAATCTTCGGGATAGGGTGTCCCTGCACTTCGGGGTGGAGTGGAGTCCCGGTAGGTCTGCCCACCATTTTTGACCTGCTCCCAGCAGAGTGGTAACCGTAGTCATCCCATTTGCCAGGGGTCGGTTTTCCAACACTGGGGGAGCGGTGCCGGGGAGCTTGCCTACTTATAGCCTCATCCTCCCTCGCAGGGAAGTAATGTCTGGGTCGCTTCCTCTGAGGTGGTTAGAGGTTATCGTCTTGACGGTGCCTTGATCCTAGTGGTTGTCCGTTGTTGAGCCTGAACTGCATGCTCCTAGACAGCCCTGGAGCCTGCTGAGATTCACCTGGCGTTAATCTGGAAAAGACTCTACCCTGCTTTTCCCCCAGGCGCTTTGATGCGGGCTCCCTCGGCCTCATTTGCTCTCGCAGCTCCTGGGACAAGCCTCTTTTCTCAGCAGCTACTGTGGACTCGGTAGTATGTATAGAGAACGCTTGTTGCTGGGCGGGCGGCACCTGATCGCCGGCTGTGATGCGTTTCTTGGCCTGTACATACCCCTGAGCTGTTTTCCTCGCCTTTCTCTAGACATTCCTGGCGGCGGTCCGCTTCGTGCCCCCAGCCCCCTCAGCACTCTCAAAGTGCAGGTGCCTGGGGGTCGTAGCAATCCGGCCCACCAGATCCTCCGGCGTGAACTCTTGATTTAGCATGGCTGAGAAGAAGGCCGCAGTCTGCGCAACCTGGGCAGGGGTGAGGTTAAGGTTAGGCCTCTGATGATCGGCCTGTCCAGTTGCGACTGCGGTCTCCTTTATGGGCACCTCATGGAGGCTGGCCCGCCCTACACCTCGGATCGTAGCGGTGGGTGTTATCTCTGGCAGAGGCATGCCATACAGGGAGATCACCGGATGTCCCGTCGGATCCACCCCGGAGTTGGCTTCAATAATTTCAGGCATATTTCGGATCGTGGTTGATTTTTGTGGGTAATTCGTGGGTACAACCGTATCCTCCCCACAGACGGCGCCAAATTGTTCCGGTCACGAAACAATTGACCCGAAGCGGATTCAGATTCTTTGAATTATGGTGTTACTTTGGTGAAGATT